>CM059567.1:14013116-15213116 GCA_030386875.1 Morinoia aosen | reverse complement strand
AAACTATTTTAAATGACATGCTATCAGCGTCTCGCTTGCAATCAGTCTTTTTTCATTTTCAATTTCTATTTTATTTGTCCTATGTGCTTTTTTGGAATATTTTACTCCAAAACTGTACGTTTCTCATAGTTAGATTCAACTTGTATTCATTTGCCTTTGTTCATAAGTATAGTAAAAGAGCCTAAAGATTGTAAATTATCAGTTACTTCAGGCCTCCCTAACCACAACAAAGGCATTCTCCAGAAGATGAAGAAAGAAGGCAGGTCCCATTTAGTTGTGAATCATGGAAAAGGAGAATCGATACACAAGGTATATCCTTACATCCGAACTGAGAACCAGCAATACCGATGAAGTTCATGAAGCAAGATGGAAGTAAAAGGAGAAAGTATCAGAGCATAAAAATGCAGCAAACCCAGGAAAAGATGTTTAATAACAAAACAAAAATCTAATCTATTCCAACAAAAAGAACACCTACCAAACCTTCATGAGGCTTTTTGGCCAACCCGAAAGCTTTTTTTTTTTTATTTGCAAGATGTTTGTTAAAATCTCAAAATTAATTACATGCTTGGACTGTATTTCATGAAACTTGTACTTTTCGTTAACCAATAAAACTCCGTTGTTTCCCTAGAAGAGTTAAGGTTTTGACGATTATAAAAGCAGAATGAAGGCATCAGTGATCGATAATCATAGGCCAGCTGATTTAGTTGACGAACAAACATAGAAGACCATGGATGGTACTACACGTTAACTCAAATTGGTACTTCATTATTTGCGCTAGAGGATTCCTATAGAGGAAAAACTAGCGAAAAAGTTCGAGTTTCGTTTAAAATGACTTATAATAAATTCTTTTTAACATTCAAATAAGTGAGAAATTCAATTTTATGAATATATATGCACATAAATTAAACTCGAAAGCCCAGCCCAGAAAATAAAATAAAAACACAAGTTATTGAACAGTTCAACTGAATATTGAAAACTGGAGTACACATATATTATCATGTCCAAACTGAACTGATGAGTTCATGTTCTACGAGGCCTATTCCACGAATACTATTCAGCCACAGCCCTCATAAATCGATGAAAATAGCACGAAATTGAGCGCTGTTGGAAGATAACAGCTAAAAGCTTTACGTTTCAAAATGAAATGGCTTTCTCATTAAACATCTATGATTATTCCCACAGAATGTTTTTAGAGGGGCATTAATGCTTTGAAAGAACCCGATGGTTCTTTCAAAAGAACTATAAATCGGGTTAGGAAAATTGGAAACGTCCACCTCAATAAAGGTATCACCGAATTTTCCACGGAAGTTATCCACTATTTTTAAAATATTATCCACACGGCACCAACTCCGCATAAATCATAAATGGAGGAGAGAGTAGAAAAAAACACCTTTTATGAGAAATTCCAAAATATAGTGTGTTATGTTTTAATAGAGGTGAGGAAATTCAGTGGAGTCGCAAAAGAAAGCTTGTGGTCAAAAAATCTATTATGGCCCATCATGGTTCTAAGGAATTGAATTCACTCATTAATTAGAGAATTATCTATCTCATATGCGACCAAATGTTATTCGTCTTCTCGACAAATTTGAGTTGATTGACATGAAAACCAAAGTAGATATATGAAAGAGAAAAAAAATCAAGAAAACACTTTACAAAAGAAAAACGTTTGAAACAAGATTCATGCAATGACGTCAAAAAGGCTTACGAGCCGCCGACCAGATCAGGTAAGTTAGTTTAAGCCTCCATAGGCATAACAAAGGAGTTCCCAAGAAATGGAAGAGAAAATAATTATTTAGTATGAAATTTAGAGAAGGGAAAATTGAGCTAAGGGTGTCCCCACATTCTGCGCATAGCACCATCAAGATTGAAAAAGAAGTTGATGAAATCAAACATATATTGAACGAGAGCAGGATGGGTGCTGAAAAAAGGCAGTTAACCTAAAAAACGTGATCCGCGACAAGCAGAAAAAATAATCCATTTGATTTCAGCAAAAGATAGGCTTGAGTATCCACCTGCTCGGGACCTCACCTTTCCCCCGTGGGCGCACAATTTCCAATAAATGCAATACTTATCTGTCTCAGAGGAGCTATTTGTCTCAAAACCGTTTCACAAATGCGTGTGTGCCGTCGGCTTGCATCATCAACCATTGCATTGTGATGCACTTAGTGTTTTTGTTGTCATTCTCAAGCCGGTATCATCTCGCTAAAATTTTACCTATCCTTCACTAGTTATTGATAACGCGCGTTTATAGAGTATTTTAAAATTCAAAGAAAAACACATTCCCAGGTTTCTGAGGAAAATTATTTCTCGGCACTGAATTCTAAGGAAAATTAGTTAATTTGAAACAAAAAAATCATCTCTTCGAATGTGATTTAACTCTCCGATTTGCTCAAACAAATTACCATAGGCGATACATTTTCGTGTGCGAGAATTTTCTGTATCATATGCCAGCCCCCAAAAAATGAAAGAACAATCAGAAATTCTACACTTTATAAAAACATTTCGAGAATTTGACTATTTTCCGTATTTTCCGAGACTTAAACTCCAAACTTGAGGAGAATATTTCGGTAAATATGAATTAACTGAAGAAATCAATGTATTGTAGGACACGAGAATAGAATGAATTGATTCGATTGAAAAAACTTCGAGGAGTGATACAATGAACGATTTACACTAAATTGAATAAAGCAACATCTTATTTAGGGCATCGTACTGCTAAAAGGAGCATTGTTATACATTTCGTAGTCAATGATGTTCAAAAGAGTTAAATGAATTAGTTTCAATGTATAGTCGATTGGGATTCGAGAATTCCCTTCATCTTTTATTTAAAAATCACTGAAAACTAAATAAAAGTACAAAGCATAGAGAGTAATCTTTTTAAAAATATCTGAAAATATTCTACCAGAGGTAGGAAAAGAGCTCAATGATATTTTTTTAAAAACCGGATCTCAATGACAAAAATTAACAAAGAGGTTGTTCATAGTTCAGAAAACATCAACATGTTACAGGTTGATGAAAAACAAACTCAAGTAATTAATTTAAATTTAAATTACTGAAATCAATCGAGAGGAGGTACAAATTTTTCAATATTAATCTGAACTTCTTACATTTCAGGTATTTGAACTTTTAATTGAAAGCATGTTGTGTGCCATACGAAGTTGGAGGTAGAAGAAACTAAAGAATACGGTCATTTTTATCTCTCCATGCACGCTGGAGATGTCTAATGGTTGGGGCTAACTCGATAAAAATATACTTGTTATGGAAACTTCACAAGAAAAAACGTAGATTTAATAATCTTTTCCTTTCCTGCCCGGCAACCAACTTATAAATTACTGGGAATGTTTTTAACGAAAGCTTTAGCCGGTCTGGATCAGTCGAGCTCTTTTCGAATATGAAGGGAAATAATTGATGAATAAATTCTGATCTGAATTACACACTGAAATAAAAGATCGAGTATTTTAAAAATACTGAAGGTAAGTGAAATAGATTCTGAAAAAAAGGCTGCTCATTTTGACGATATGGCGACTGAAAGAGTACTAATTTTCGAAAAATATAAAAACGTTAGAAAGTTATAACCAACTCATATTCATCTATTGTTGACGAAACCATTACATCTCTCCCTAACATACTGTAACCATTAAAGCAAAGTTGAAAGAATTTTACTTGATTTTACCAAAGTTGAGAAAATTTTAATTGATTTTACCCGTATTAAAAATTGTCTTACCGTTTCAATAGTTTATGTGACTTCTGACATCCTGGAGAGTAAAGAAACGTACAAAGTACGAACAATTGTAAAGTCATTAGCAAAGGTGCTCACCCATTACTGGGTACAAGTCCCCGCTACGTCGATCCTGTTCATACTCTTCAGGGAGATTTAAAAATTCGAAATGCTAGAGACCCGGAACAAAGGAACAAAAATTACATTTCGTTGTATTGATTTTACTACTGGGGCTGAATTTACGAAATGCTTCAACTGTGGAAATAATTTATCGAATGAACGTACTGTCGCAATATTATTTACGAAATGTTTCGACTGTAGTAATAATTCATCGAATGTTCCTAGAGTGGCAGTAATTTACCAAATGTTTGGACTGTAGCAGTAATGTACCAGATGTTGCGACTGCCGCAGTGATGAATAGCAAGCGTTGAGATGCATGACTGGAATTGGCAGTCTATCTTTCAGAACAGCATTTAAAAAAGGAAAGATTTTTTGGTGAGAGCTTTAAATAATTATTCAAGTTCGCTATTTTATCGATTCAAGTTGTTTTATCGATTAAATTTATATTAAATAACAAGATTGCGAATCCTTTTCGGACATTCGTTTGGGTAAATTCAAGGTCTGCTGTTCGGCTCTAGTTTTACCACTGATTATTTATCCTTTCCTAACCACGAAAAGAAGAAAATTTTATGGAGGCATTTTCGTTTATATATGTGTGATCGATCGAAAGATTACATAGATTAGATGCTAGTTAGATGCTAACTGCAACCAAAGCGTTTCAAAAAAAGGAAGGAGCAAGGCACCATTAAGCATATAGTTAACGGAACACGGATTCCATGCACAAGGGGCCTTGAGACAATAAGTTGAGAAAAAGTTCATGGAACAAGGTCAAAGTTGAAAAATAATGCAGTAGGTGCTGAAAAACAGAGTAGCAGAGAACCGAAAAATGGCTGTAATAAAATAATAAAAAATATTTCAACAAAAAGAAGGCCTACGAAACCTTTAGCTCGAGAATCGAACGAATCATGAACCTCGCAAATATGTTCCATAATTTGTAGCTCGTTTCGAACAGCTGCCCATGCTTCACGACTGCTGTCCTTCAGTAAAATACTGTAGTTTTACGATCAAGTCTTCCTCTGTGCTACCTACCACGCACCAGTTATAAATAAAGTTATATTTAGTATTTTTATCGAATCAGGCCACCAGCATCCGTAGCGTCAGCTCGAATTAAAAATATTTTGGCACATAGCGATAGTTTTTCTCGACTGTTCGCTACAAATTTCCGATGTTACTTGGTCAATTCGAGTCGAGTAATTCGTTTCCATTGAATTACGCTGGTGATAGTTAAAGGCTCCGTTTAATTTTGATTCCAAAAGAGGCAACAATGCCTCCTTTAAAATGATAAAGCAAGTGGTATTGTGCGCAATGAAATTTTTCGCCGCTCGAACGGTCTAGAGATTAAGGATTTTTAGAAACAATATATTTCTGATAATGGGTTTTTCAGAGATTATGGATTTTAAGATGATCGGTTTTTAGACATAACTGATTTTCCATATATTGGTTTTCACAAAAATTCCGATTTTCAACAAATTAAACTATCGTACCGCTACAGATGGCAACGAAAGTTCTGCTGCTTCGTGACTACGTCACGTGCTTTATTTCTGGCTTAAAAGTATCAAGCTTGAGCGTGTTCTAACTAATACTTGAACCACTATAAAGGAAGGAGGAAGGCACCATTTAGTATGGAGTTAACGGAACACGGATTCTATGCACAACGGGCCTGGAGACAATAAGTTGATAAAAAGTTTTGGAATTGTTGTGGCAACCCTCTAGGGCTGCTATATATTCTTTTTCTTTTAAAAACTCGATATTGGCGATTTTATCGAGATTGAACTCAGCGTGTAGCAAAGTCAGGTGACAGCAGAAGATTCGCAGCATGAAGTGTTTGATAATCTGGCCAAAATTAGTGAGGTATAGCTAAGATGTCATTGTTTTATTCAGATGAGTACAGTAACACTATATATTTATTATTTATTGCGCCTGTACACGTTAACCCCGAAATTTATAAAGCTAAATAGTAAACGAAAAATTAAATCAAAAACAGTTGCCATTTTACACACTAGCATTGATGCTCAACAAACGGAATGTTTCTAAATGATGGAAAGCATTCCGATCAATTCAAGAAGCTGCCCGCTTACTGCAACCTAAGACGTAAGATGTGAAAGACGTTCAACCGTAACAACAGTTGCACGCAGTGAGAATCTGTATGTAATGATAGTTTCTCTGGCAAGCTTTCAACGACTGTTTAAATATTTCTCACTCAGAATCTTACTCTCTTCGAAACATCCACAAATTTCATAGTAACATGAAACGAGTTCATGCCAGCTGCAAGCCTTAACATGTGGAGACATTCAAGCCTTCCATTTGTTGGAAAATGGTTGCAAATCGATCCTAAAAATCAAATGAATCATAATCGACCTTTGCATCCGCGTTCAAAGTGTGAGCTCTTTCGTCCGCTAAGCAGAAAATCCTAAATTGTTCTGTACGAAAACTTCAAGAACTTGTCTAGGAAAGTGGTCGCCATTGCTTGGATTTGCTTCAAAAGTTAACAGGAGTAATGAGGACAATTCGACCCATTCTCCAGCGTCGTCCGTCACGGAGAGTCCCGACCACCGCCGGTCTCGGGCGTATCGAGCGACGCCGCGGTCGCAGAGATAGTCCGCTCTCGGCCGCTATGGGGTCTCCCTCGGGTCTCAACGAGAGTCAGCACTGCGACTGTACTCGTCGAGCGAGAATTATCGCTGGATAACGAGCGAGAATTATCGCTGGATAACGAGCGAGAATTATTACTGGATAACAGACGAGAATTATCGCTGGAAAACGGACGAGAATTATCGCTAGAACCGGTCAGCAGTACTAGTTTCTAGACCTGTTCCGCTATAATTATAAGACGAAATAGAAAAGAACATCATTTTTTGACGATTTTAAACCATTAGTCCGGGAAACGAGAAAATAAATTCGAAAAGCTATTGAATTTATGCATATTATGGACAAATAGAGTTATCAAAAAATATTTATAAGCATAGAATATGGATAAATGACTAACCTGCCGAATATGTAGTAGCACCTTCGGTTAGTAAAAATCTTTCGGAAATGTGTGGAACTTACGTAAACGCTTATTCATGTATATATACGATTTCATCACCCAATATGCTTAAGCTTGCATTGGAGTAACTTTCTGATGCATGTTAAATGCACTTGAACTACATTTAATGTCCTTCAAGTTTGAATTTCACTCAATGCCGAAATTCACACAAGATAGATCCCAAATGAATTGGTTTGTAGAAAAGTTATTTAATATTGCGTTATTCGAAAAAACCTTTGCTAAAAGCATTTAAAAGTAAACACCAGAATAAAGGTGTTCATCTGCAGTCCATAACCGATGGTAAATAATCCAGCTCCGCAGTGTAGGCATCGTGACGAGTTTTCACTGCTAGCGACAGCTAACTAACCAGCTCTGAAAATTCACATCTTCAGGAAGTCCATGAACTGAACCAACAATTGCACCAGTAAATTGGGTTCAGGGAGGTGGAGCAAGAGCATGAATATAGGCGAAATGAGCTGCAGGCGAGTCCGAACAACATCTCTCAGGTAAATGCTCCAAGTGCCGCAGTTCGACGTACGGTCTCACCTAAGAGGCTGCATCGGCGAGCTAGGGTCCAATATTCGCTAGGCCGCTCGAGCTCCGACACACCACCGGCTGCCGTATTCATGTCGCGATGTGGCTGGTATTTTGACGGGATTATACGAGCAGCCACGCCGCGTCATGGAGCCGGGGCCGAAAGAGCCTTCGCTGGTACCAGCAGCTTTAAAATGGACTGCCATAATCACAATAGCAAATAATCTCAAGAAATACGATCTACTCGTGCCAAGGCCAGCCCTCCCTTGGCGACTGGCTGGGTGTTTTTTTACCTTGCTTTACCACTCGCGTTTCATAGCCAAAAATATCTGTAGGTATGGAACGGTTCTAAAATTCGAACTCGAATTATGAAGACTAGAGAAAACGCTCGAACTGCTATACGGGACTTTTCAGGAGCATTATGTCGGTGAACAACACCATTCGTGCTACGCCAACAACTGTAGGGGCCCTAACTGCAAGCCCGTAACATAAATAAATCTGAATCCAACTAAAAACAAGGTTTCAAATATTTCATAGTAAACATCCCAAGTATCAAAATATGGGTTATAATATCAAACATGCTTTTCGTTCATCAGGTAAAAATTATCCGCTTCAGGTCTACGGTTACTGTTATTAAAAATTCAGCATTCCTTCACTTCGTTTAATTTGAACATGCCTTCACTGAGAAAATTGAGTGCATCAGGCGTAAAGACCGCGGCAAATTAAGGACAGTTTACACTAGGGGACATTTTGGCCATGAGGCGCGACACGTGTATACGAGGCTCACCACTGAGTTTCATATTTGCGTGTGTTTATACGAAGTTCCCTATTCGCCATGGTAGCTACGAGGCTCACGAGTGTCGCGGATTACGAATTCGATCAGATCGAATAGGAAACTTCGTATAAACACACAGAAATATGAGCCTGAGTGGTGAGCCTCGTTTACACGGGTCGCGCCTCACTGCCGAAATGTCCCCTAGTGTAAACGGTCCTTTACTTGTTGATGATGAGGCGCGGCGTTGCAAATTACACGAAGAACTACTCGTGTGAGGCAGATCTGAAAGAAGTGTTTACGGAGAATCACATCCACGGGAAGCTTCCTCTTTGGTTAATTAAATCGTTCAGCACCTGTAATTCTACCTCCTCTCTTCTGCGGCTGCAACATTCGCTGTCTGTTGCAATTCATTGGCTGACCATAATGGAAAACAGCACGGTTAGCTTTCCCCGACCGGCTGGACCGCCAGTGCGCCCAACGCCTCTCTGATGACTGCGTTTCTATGACGGCACTGTCCAACTCACAGCCATGTCCTTTATTAAACACTTATTTTTAGCGCCTATGTCTTAGCACTACTACATCCTACATGCAGATATTCAAACAATTTTTTAACACTTCAAACAATTATTTAGTTTCTGCTTGCGATACCTCAAGGAGATCGTTTCTGGAGCCTAAAGGGTCGTTTACACTGGTCTGCATTTTGCTGCAGGCTCACGTGTAGACGCCTCGTGTGGAGCTTCACAAGAGTCATGTGCGTTTAGACTAGACACCATTGAAGCGAGCCATGGAGCGCGCGCTGCTCAACAGGGCTGCCACTCCAGATATTATATAGCTAAATCTAGATGTTTTTACTGAAGCCTAGATGTAAAATTTCGAACCTAGATATTAGCTATAAAATCTAAATAGTTTTTTAAGCATGCTAGAAATTTTCTAGCTAGAACTACAATTAAGCTAGGTATATGATAGATTACTGTAAATTCGAATTAGGAATTCACCATAATGGTTGGTTACTACTTCATTCATATTATATTTGTTAATTTACTTAAGCAAATTGTCTCAATAGTGAAGAAACCATATTCTGATGTTATGTTCAGATTATGAACGACACCAAAACGGCTATTTCACGGTTCATAAGCTAAAGCACACTATCTCCAATTGCAAAACTAGTGATTATATAAAAAATCATGGAATAAAATGCACATACATTATCAACAATGTATTGTGGCCTCATTTTGACGAAATACTGACCAATGATATTGGTAACAATGAGTTCAGTTTATTGTTGTATGGAAGCAATGATATTTCTATCATGAAACTACATGGTGTATCAGTTATATACTAAGGTAATGCATCTAATAAAGTATAATCAACTTACTTATTAATTGCAGAATTATTAAAAGTGATGAAGATAGCGGTGTGAAAGCCTTAAAACAATTGTTGATAAGTAGGAATCTGAGCATTGATAATTGCAATGCAATAGAGACTGACCTTCCTACTCGCAACACGTGTGAAATTGAAGAATATTTGGATACCAAGCATTAGGGTAAATATCAGGATACTAGATAATTTATATAAAGATAAATTGCCTAATCTAAAGCAATTTATGATATAAATATTCTTATATGCTATTGTTTAACTAATTTATTATAGTAGATAATTAATTTATTTCTAGATATATTTTTGAATGCTTTATTTTTAAATCTAGAGGTTTCTATATATTTTTTGAGGTCACACTAGATTTTTTGGTCAAACAAAAGTGGCAGTCATGCAGCACAAAACCAGTCAGTGTGGCCTGCTGCTATGAAATATGGATTGCTGTAGACGAGCTTGTGTGAACATTGTTGCTGCATCGTAAGCTACGTAATCTCTTTTTTATTTGCATGAGCGAAATGTTACTATATTCGTTCATTTTCATTAAAATATAATGGAAAGCAGCCTACTTATATTCGCAGCTTTTAGTCTGCCAAAGGCATTGATGGGCTTTGTACATTTCAATTAAAAGCAATGTAGTTTCTCGTGGCAGCGTTGTGTCAGCCATAATCGATGAGCAAAGGGCTACACCTCACCTGATGACTGCTAACTACACACTAACCGGGGACTGAGCTACGAGGCTCACGTGCGTCGCGCCTCACGAATTCGATCAGAGCGAATAGGGCACTTCGGGCTCACACACACACACACACACATATGAGCTTCTGTGGTGAGCTTCGTCTACACGAGTCGCGCCTCACGGCCGATATGTCCCCTTGTGTAAACACCCCTTTATACAATGTTACTAGTGAGCCCGCAAAAGTTCAGCAACTTCTTAGACTATCCTGTCATCAACACTATCATGAGGCTTACAAGTATATTTAGCCGAGAACATGCAGCGTATTCACCCTCTAAACTGATCAATTAATGGGCCGGCACCAAAAAATCAACGCTCAAAGTTTACATCAAAAGTCCAAATGAGCCAAATGTGTTTTCTAGGACATATTTTGGATCCATTTCATTACGTGGGTAATTACCCTATCGAATTGAATTGCGAAGCAGAAAAAATTATCCGCGATTACCTTGAGGTCATCAATACTTTGATGCAAATAGAGATTGAAAATTTGTTTTGAAAGCGTTGCATGATCTTTTCTCACTGATTCCAGCAGGATCGAACTCTGCCAAGTGTTGGTTCCACTTAAGTGGAAACTGTGTCGAGATCTGATTTTGAATAATTAGAAAATATTAATTTATTTCCATTTCGTGTTGTTTGATCACGATGATCAGTTTGTGCACGTAGTCATCTAGAATCTTTGCCGCTGTCGTTTTTCAATAATTTAATACGCGAAATTACGTATGCAGGGCTCATAAAGATAATCTTCAAGTATTTTCAAGCTTTTGATCGATTCATACTCGTAAGCATTGTATTCAAATTTCCTCATCACTCATGTGGCTCATATTTGCAGTGCACACAGCACATTTATTCATTTTTAATAAACTCCATTACAGTGGCGCATCGTCCAGTCGCGGAGATGTGGTACTACACAAAATCCGTCAGTACTCAATACAAGCTCGATTAGTTCAGACTGAGGGAATTATTTGGATGCACTAATACTATGGCTGAAAAATAATACAGAACAATTTCAAAAATTGTGTACATGCAATCCGTTCTCAGGAGAATTTACATTCATTAATCCACCGTGGATGTTCAACCGCCAATAGAACTCGTATCGCAGGTCGTGTCACTCGAGCGGGAGTTCATTTCGGATAAACATTTTATAATTCGACACAAGAGGTTTTCCTCGTTAGCATTTCTTTGGGTTAGCTGAAATTCTCTTGAAAAAGCGTAAATTTCCATGTCCGTGAAGTCTCGCACCATGCACACCAAAATATGGAAATCGCTGTTAATTCGATTACCAAGTTAGATTGGGAAGTTCAGACCTGCAGCGGAGATAACCATACAGTCATCATCTAGATACATCTCCCAAACTATAGAACTGAGCACATTATTCTTCTTCTGTTAAAATATTACTCTTTAAGAACAACAAGAATTCTAAAGGTACGAGGGTAAACCAATATTTGCTATCACATCGGTGGATTAACATAATGTTGATTTTGAAGTACAAAGATTGTTTCAATGAAATAAATGAAGAAAGTGCTGTCTCACAGCGAGCAAAAATTGTAGGGTGAAGGAAAAATAAAAAGCCCAGTTTCGTAACATGCAATGCAGCGTCCAGCGTCTGAATGGGAGTTGAAACCCGTGATTTTTACCAAAGCCGCTCTCGTTTCCAATCATGGCAGTAAGCTGCACAAAGGCAGTCAGCCTATCCCACAAAAGACGCGATCGAAGAAAGAAATTCAAGAGAAGCAAACTAAATCGTCAAGTCAATAGACATGAGCCTAAATTTATGTACGGCAATTCCGAGACTACAATAATTATTCAAGAACGTGAACTTCCAGATTTTTAAGAGCTATCGTAAGTTTGAGAAGTATTCTTACCCGTTGATATGCAGCTCTAAAACCTCACACGAAACGTCACTTAGGTTTGCTGATTATCAAATCATTTCCTGAACAGCGTGTAAACCTACTCTTCCCTCATGCCCGTGAATGAACAATAATATGCTAAGAATAAAATTACTAAAATACTAAGAACAAGAACTTGAGAATCAAATATTGAAAGAAATGTTTTTGACCACCATGAAATATTTCCGTTGACATTGGCAGAAGCTGTCAAGTGGAGGATGGTAAGAAATAGCGATCATACTTCATTTTCGTATTATTTTAATTGAATAAAATACTTCCACAAACAGAGAGGAGCCGTTTTCAACCCTAAGGTTTTACAATCCCGATTTGCTCGTCTCAGCTGCTGGACAATGAACAAAGCGTACTGATGTGTAGGAGATTACTAGGCTTTCAGGTTACGGCTCGGCACACAAGCACGTCAATTACTGAAGAGCAGCAAGCACAAAAGAGCAGAAAAAAGCACCAGCAGCGAGATTTATATTAGCACTACTTTCAGCCGACCGTCCGATGCCGTATTGGTGTCTTAAATTACTGGGCAAGGATCTACGAGCACAGAGGCTTTAATCGATAATTCTAAAATTTCCTAAAATTTACGTGGAACATAAAGGCTACATATATATGAAATCAACCTCTTCCGTAGACGGAAAAACAGCAAAATGAGGAATGAAGCTTAAGACTTGCATGCCTGAAAAAATACGAAGTTGGTTGTGGACATACCACGAATAAAGACCTGCATATCATTCATCTCGAGTTAGGAAACATGACGGCCTCTTGTCTCTTTAACCGGAGCAACGCATTCATTTCCCTCACACCAGAATGGAAATCCAACTATACTTTCTCAAGTTGAAAAATGGGCGACGAAAGGCTTTCATTTATTTAACATTACAACAGGAAATTAAACAGCGCCTTATATTAAGCGTGACAGACACTCAAGCTTTAGCTCCTTAACTGCATAATGGACCAGAACACCGTGATCTGCAAGTACTTGATGTAAAAAAAACAATAAAAAGTCTGGTGCGTTCCCTTTGGGAGAGGATTTAGCGAAACCAGATTCTGAGCAGGGAGATATTGCGCTGTTATTAGGATAATCCTCCAAATAATTAGTCAATACATATTGTTAATTCTTTCGCTGGGTACACTAAAAATTAGTGTACAATAATGAGTTATTGCTCTCAAGAATAGAGGCTCACGTACGATTCAAATCGCGATCTCAGTGATAGATTTTAAGGGGCGAAGAAATTAACATCGTCAATTTCAGTGTAAAAAAACGATGAAATGTGGACACTAATCAAATGAGATCACAGGATCAAATGAGGGAATAAATGAGACAGGCATGAGATTGGTGCTTCACCGAAGCAGAAATTTTATGCATACTGCACTCGGAAAGGATTGAACGGATATTTGTGCTAGGCTTGTGGATTTTTGGAAGTACATTTAAATAACCCAGCAGTGAACCCGCTGCTTGGAATCATCATAAAGTTAGTCAGTTATCTGTCTAGTACTTTTGGCGTGCAATATGCATAATTTCTGCTTAGGTAAGGCTATACTTCCGCACTTGTCTCATTTACAGTAGAACCGAACGAAAACACTTTAAATAATTCATTTGAATTTGTTTAATCTTCGAATTCTGTTTCGAATGCACATTCACTTGTTATGAGTAGTTTGAGTGTTCAATCCTTGTATACCAATGTGCTAGGTAACGAGGCTTTATCCGCTGTTTTAGATAACATTTTTATAGAACCCTCAATGGTCCATGAAGATTTATCCCAAATAACTATGAAGAAATTGCTAGAACGAACATTCTTCAAATTCATTCTTCAAATACTTCAAATTCAATCATAAAATTTATAAAAAAGTTGATGATTTAGAAATGGAAACTGCTGTGCCTAATATCTTCCTGAACCATTTTGAAGAGAAATTTTTGAAACCACATTCATATGATCTTAAACCAGTGTTTTATCGAAGGTAACCTGCTGGTACGTTTATCCTTATCAAAAGCTGCCAAGATTCTGAGCAGTTTTTTTAATATTTCAATAAATGTCATAGGCATGCCAAATTTACTGATGAACTAGAAATGAACAAGGAATAGATATGTTAGATATGAAAGTTGCAAAACGCCGAAAACAAATTCACAATTTCAGTGTTTCGGAAAAGCAACTTTCACGGGATTGGGCACGAATTTTTTACAGCATTTATCCTAAATATAAAACTAAAAGAAAAATAACTATAATTTATTTCACTCTGCTGCAAATTGTTCAATTTAGATATGTTTAATTTTTTTCTGTCCAAAAAATTGCCAGAAGAATACTTTTACTCCAGAATTGCCAAAATTCTTTGGAAGCTAATTAACTACGAAGCAAAGAATTCTTACCGTACCGAGGTCAAGCTTGTATTTTCAGTTACCTCTCACTGGAACCCGTAGCAAGACAAAGAAAGCACAGAACGAAGTATTATAGTTAAGAGATTTTTCCTAAAATAATCCCTTATCTGTACTTCCAAAATGATGGGAAAATCTGTTCATACTCTAAACGAAGGGGTATTGCCGGATGCGATGTTGCGCACCTCAGTGGTATATCAATATACGAGTGATAGCAACGAGCGATCTTACCTAGGTAGCACTGAGCTTAGATTGTTTGTGAGGTGTGCACAACACAGGGGAGTCTCTTTTTGCCCTGGCAATAACCTAACCAAGCCATTCAACTTATTTATTAGAGAACATTGTTTAAATCAGGACCACGTTGTTCAAAGCTAAAATATCAAAAATTAGTATTCAGCATCAAATTTGTCTGATCTCCTCACTTTTGAGTCGATGCATATTTAAAAAATACTTCATCAATAAATAAAGGTGACTCGACGGTGAAGCTTTTCATTGTCTTTTTAATTTTTTGTTTTACCATTGTAGTTTTAATGTCAATGTTTCATTTTTGATTTATTCAGAAGTAGTAATTAGTCTTCAACTCTGGAACACCTTGATTCAATGTTTTTTAGAGCACTGAAGATAATTTTTTTTTTCAATCCGAACACACAATTTCAGAATAGAAATAGTTTCAAAATGGTTTCAAAACCACTGATGGGGCGCTTGCTAGACTAAAAACATTCCACAAAATCAGATCAGGCAAACAGTCATTTTCACCTTGTGCGATGAGCTCGCTGACGTAGCAGTCCACGTTAATTTTTCCGCCTAGAAAATTCTGACTTCTCTTTTTTCAGCAATAGTTTTAGTAGCTTTGAGAGTTGCGTGAATTAAATAGAAATTTAATTTAAGTAGAGTTTCATTAATAACATTTCCAGTATAATACCTCACAAAATTTCATCAAGACTTTCAATGCTGTCTGTGCAGAAAGAATCAAAAACACAGTCAAGGGTCAGGGACCGTGTTCCAAAAACAAAACTGGCCCTCGTCCAGATATCAAGAATAGAAAAATAACACGACAAATCACAATTCGCAGTCATAAAGTGAATCAAAAAAATTCCACCGACATTGTGCCCTTTATGCACTACCTCAGACCTGCGCTGAAAACTTTCTACTTCTAGCGGTCGAGAGAATCGGTATTTGAAAAAATGGGAATATTTTTCTGTGATCTGAAGTTCCCAGTTCGCTGCTCACCACTTCAAAGGCATGCTTGGAAGCAGTGATCGCTCCTCAGTTGCCGCGCCTATTGGCAGAAAATAGCCAATTCGCTGCCAGGAGGTGAAAAGCGGCCAATTCCAGATCTGAAGTCAGAAAGAAGATTTGCTTGTGA
This sequence comes from Morinoia aosen, assembly GCA_030386875.1. NCBI lineage: Eukaryota > Metazoa > Arthropoda > Malacostraca > Amphipoda > Talitridae > Morinoia > Morinoia aosen. The sequence goes on along the minus strand of CM059567.1, from coordinate 15,197,208 downwards.
GGAATTCAAGTGTAATTTTTTTCCATTTTTGAAAATAAATTATTCGCATTATTTTTAGAATTTAGTTGTCATACTGCTAGAAAAATTATTACGTAATGTTAATGTTTTCAAGGAAATGAATAAAGAAGAAATTCACCAACATTACGAAGTTAGTAAATAATTCCACGAAAAAGCTATACAAGTTAACCTTCGACGGTTAATCTTTATTATCTGGTCTTTGTAGTTTTATTTTTCTACTAGAGCTCACCTGGCAGATACAAACATTTTTTGAGATTCATGACTATCATTCGTTGTTTTTAAATATTTCGTGTGCATGTTCCTTTTTTTGTCTTACAAGTGAGTAATTTTCTCATACATGAACTAAAAGTTGCATTTGGAACGCTGTGACTCCTTTCTCAACAAAAGGAGTGCAAAATTGAAGAGCGAAATTCATCAAGGTTCAACGATATCGGGCGTTCAGCAAACCCGCTTTACTCGCGATATAAAAATCGAAGAAGCCGATAGGAGCTTTTAGTCATCGTACCACAAAACTAAACCCACAAGCCACAATATGTGCTGCTAAATATGTATTCGATCGAGGAGCGCTAATTCGATATTTTATGCTGATGAGGGGAGACAATGAGGTGCACTTTCTAACCGAAGTAAGTGATGCTCAGCGACAGCGCCTCTTCTTGAAGAACGACTTGTCTTGAGCCCTGCAAAAGCAGTCTCTCAGATCACCTTCTAGAGGGAAATTTCTCACTTCTTTTTCCTCCTTTCCATGTATGCTAGGAGCTAAATAAACACAACACAGAAGACAGAAATTCAAAAATTGTAATAAGTTAGCCTGCTCTCATTTTGAGCGTACAAGAGGTTCGTTCAAATTTGCGTTGAAATTTGCTTTGTCAGCCGCCGTAAATTACGAGCATGAATTTATCTCGCCATCAAGCCTTGTGCCGCTCAGCTCACCAGCTCACATATCACTCACGACGCCGTCACAGTAGCAGTGACAGTAGGAGTTACAGTGACAGTAAGATTAATAGTGACAGTAAGATTAACAGTGACAGTAAGATTAACAGTGACAGTAAGATTAACAGGGACTGTAAGATTAACAGTGACTGTAAGATTAACAGTGACTAAGATTAACAGTGACTGTAAGATTAACAGTGACTGTAAGATTAACAGTGACTGTAAGATTAATAGTGACTAAGATTAACAGTGACAGCAAGATTAACAGTGACAGTAAGAGTTACACAGATAATAACAATCAGAGTGGCAGTAAAATTAGGAGTAACCGTGACAATAAGAGTTACAGTGACAGTAAGAGTAACAATCAGTGTGAATAAAAGGGACGGTAAGAGTTACAGTCACACTAAAAGTAGCAGTCATTGAATGAGTAGCAATCATTTCGAGGGCAACAGTCACAGTACGAATAACATTCATAGTACACAGTACGAAAAACAGTGACACTAAGCGTAAGTCACCCCAATACTAGCAGCCACATTATGGGTAACGATCACAGTATGAGTATTAATCACACGCAGTTAAAAATCGGTGCAGTGCCTGCCTGTTTTCATCAGCTGGGCGCAGTGAGGCATTTTAAAGCCGAGCAAGTGCAATATGAAGCGCCGGTAGCTCGTGCAGCGACAATGGTCGATTACAACCTACACATATTTGTTACCATGAAAATTATGGGCGCGCTATAGCAGTCCGTTCTGCCAGAAGTTACAACGGGTCAATAGTGAGCACTGCTGTGCACCGCCCACTACGGCTCGTTTTCGATCAGTAGAGTTAACTGGTGAAATTACTGCAGTGATGCGCGCAGCCACGGTACAAGAAAAATGTAGTAAATTAAATCTTGATATCTGCATCGGTGCATTATTACAATTATTATTATTACACAAAACTGATGTAATAATACGTTGATCCTTAATGGTGGCAGTAAAATCAACAGTCACACTAGGTCTCAGTTACAGGATCATAGGAGTAGGAGTAATAGTCAGAGGTAGTCACACTAAGTCTCAGTGAGTCGAGTAAGCGCTACAATTTATTGTTGGCCCATTTCTGCATTTTCCTCTTCTCTTAGATTTTGCAAAATGTGCAGAACAAAGTATCCTCTTATCAAGAGTGTTAAATATATCTCCATAAGAACAATTTGATTCTTTATCAAAAAATTAGTTTGAAGTAGTTTTTAATTTTCTATAATTTCTTTACTTTAATAAAGAAGTACAAGCAATATTTCTTCGTGAATTATTAAAGATTTGAATTCGGAATTATAAATAATACAGTAGTTTTTACATTATATTATATACATTTCTTCTCTATAACAGTATTGATAAATTATTATAACATCCACTCAGCCCGATGTCTGCGGGCCCCCAACAATTATAACAATAACAGTTATAAACAACCATTGTAAGAACCATTGTAAGAACCATTGTGCAAACCATTGTGACAACCATTGTGACAACCATTGTGACAACCATTGTGACAACCATTGTACCAACCATTGTACCAACCATTGTGACAACCATTGTGACAACCATTGTGACAACCATTGTGACAACCATTGTGACAACCATTGTGACAACCATTGTACCAACCATTGTGACAACCATTGTGACAACCATTGTGACAACCATTGTGACAACCATTGTGACAACCATTGTGACAACCATTGTGACAACCATTGTGACAACCATTGTGACAACCATTGTGACAACCATTGTGACAACCATTGTGACAACCATTGTGACAACCATTGTGACAACCATTGTGACAACCATTGTGACAACCATTGTACCAACCATTGTGACAACCATTGTGACAACCATTGTGACAACCATTGTGACAACCATTGTGACAACCATTGTGACAACCATTGTGACAACCATTGTGACAACCATTGTGACAACCATTGTGACAACAATTAGTGTTTAAATTATTGCTATGTTGCATGATAAATGTTCTTCATTAATGATTCAAGTCCCAACTCGCAAACCATGAACAAAACACAGCAACTGGTAATTAAAATACGGAGCTGCACAACATTACTGAGTCTCTGAAGGATCTGTTCTTGGGCGTCTTCTATTCTAATTTTTACGAACGAGATTGGGAAATCATATTTCTTAAACTTATAATTTTCAATAGACAGCACAATGTCATCGAATTTTAATCCATAATACTGGGTACACATTTCAACTGAGAAAAAAAACAAACAAGTTAACAAATGTTTCACCTTGGCTCAATACAGAAAAAAATTCCTTGAACGTCAACAGAGCTAAATATATACTTTCCTCTTTTAAGATCAAACACCACTACCTAACATTAACGCCAACGCTAAAAAATCACGAGACTAGACTGACAGCTGCAAACTTCAGGGAACAATACTGAATAAAAATAAGCCATTAGACGTCAGATCAATCATCTTAGCAGAAAGTTTTCCAAATACATGCGAGTTTTGCAGAGTCAATTAACTCACGAAGTGCCAAGATTCCTCTGTAGCCCATTGCTCCATCTATTTTTCTAACATGACCATGAAAGCTGGCATGCCACAGAAAAACGAAACTGACAGAATGTTCAAGTGACAGAGAGCATGTATTTATGCTAACTCCCAGCTATAGATTACAACGCCCACGTTAATGATTCCTTCAAGAATCTGAAAATCCTGAAACTGTTTGATCACTCAATTTTTTTTTTATGTTTCATGCGCAAAATTTTTAAATGAACGAAAATTTTGCTCTCCGATATTCCCCTCAAAATGACTCGAGTAATTATCCGACGAGAAGTAAAAATAAACTTATTTTCTTGTATTAATCAAACATCAAATAGCACAGTAACTTTCTTTCGTTGGCATCCTACAGAGGAATATTTGAAATTATGTTCATGAATTTTACACAAGAGTTACAGTTAAGAAAAGACGCAATTCAAGTCGCAGGTAAAAAGTGAGTCATTCAACGTCAGCAGACACACCTGTCTACAGCACCCAACCCGCACCATTTAGATGTCTGCTCCCCTCTCTCTCCTTCTTTCCTTATCTCTCCCATTGACTGCTCTGCTGCCGGGATGGAAAGCAGACTCCACTCTACTCGGATGCGCAGCCTCCCTAAGTTGAGCCACAAAACTTTATCGACGCGAGGATAAAAAAATCAAATCACTTCAGGAACGTAAGTCAACTCAATTTTTGCGCGCTCTTGTAGGATAAATTCGGGCAACATCCTGCATCGGCACTGCGAGGGCTCTGTTGCAAGCAGGCCACGCCTCTGGGACGGCGTATGACTGAAGCACGTTCGCCGTCTTCACTGCAGTCACCTGCCACCGCTGCACTGGAAATTTTTTCACATTTTGGGCTGTCGATGTAAAGGTGTGATGCTCGCGAGAGCGGGGCTATTCCTTTTAGATGTGGAAATTTCCGGCCGTGAAAAGAAAGGATAGTGAAATGGGTCAACTTTTAAATTTTACATAGAAATTTCTTGGGACTCGGCTGTTAGAATCAATTTATAAAGCAGGAAATTGTGCAGCTTGCTTCTCAAAATAATTTTCTACGCGTGAAATAATTGAATAATTCATGAAAATGAAAGGCAATAGGAGTAAAATAATTTTGCTTCGAGACTGTCCGTATTTTATTGGTGGAAAGTAGTAAGTTTCAATGGCAGTCGGTTATGTTGAAAAACTTCATACGAATATAGAAAGTAAGATTAGAATGAATAGCAGTGAAAACTACGAAATTTAGATATAATCAAATGTACGAAAGCGATTGAGAAATACACGATAATTATATGACGACTTAACAGTTTTGCTGACCGAAAATCTAAGCCGACACTAAAGCCAAATGAACAATTTTAAGTAGGTACGATAAGGTCAAAATGGACAGGATGGACAAGATTAATTGAAAATAACTAATGGACACTGCAAAATGAAGAGCTATTTCTCACGACCAGGCAGAAAAGCTTCACAAGGCAGCTATCAGTACCGAACAGAAAAAGCTTGCACGGTATGCTTATAGGAAAAACATGGTTTGGCTGTCACATAATTGATTTTCGCGTCAAAAGTGTAAAGTTTCAAATTAAAGCAGCCATTGCGACTGATAAGTTATGACCACACATGTACCTTAAAATGACGCAGATAGAAAATGGTTTGGCCTCCCCAAACCAGAAGCCGCCGAAAGTGTGCACCGACGCAGGAGCAAATTGAATGACTACAGGAAGATTATACAGGATCCAAAAAGCGAGAACTACTTACGGTCTGCCGCGGCATGTCACGCTGGCGCCTGGTGAAAGAGGCATCCTTTTTTTGCGGACGAGCTTCAGGGGAAACACGGCCCGATAAAAGGGGAGTTTCGCTGATGAACAATTTCCCGGGCGGTGCGGCGACGCAAAAATGTGAATGCTTGTGATTGGCCATGAGCCTCGATCGCTGCTCTAAATCAAGACGCCTTGTTGAGGCTACAATGGACCTCTCCAGCCTGGCAGCTCCGCGTAAAGAACACGAGAAATATTAGCCCGTGAAAATACCAAGAACGCGTTGCCTCAAATACTGCCTGCGCATGACAAACCTGACACGCTCAGTTGTGGCTCATTAGGAGCGTGTGTAAATTAAGCAATCTATTTCACTAACGTCGGTGATTCAATTCAGGTGGCATTCAGCCCAACCATAATGGGTTCCGGATTGGCTTCACAGTTGAATGATACCGTATTAAATTCAATTCATCTTCGATGTGGCAGACTTGTGACACATGACTTGTCCAAGTTTTGTGCTAATGCGATATTTTTACCACAGTAATGAACGACTGTGACTTAGTAACGCTTCAAGTTAGTATTCAGAGAGAATTAAAAATTGCTGGCTATGATGAAAGCAGCAAACATTCAAGTATTTAGAGTATCAATACATTTCTTAACGAGTCCGAAAATATTGATTAACCATATTCTGAAAATAAACCTCAGTATTCATATAAAATAAATTTGCCCCATTACATTTCAAATCAGCGCAATTCTAAATTCACGTATTATGGATAGACTGCCTACATTTCCTGCAACATCCACCGACGTGATTAAACACCAAGTACGCCAAAAACAGCAATTCCATTCACAAAATACCCATGCATGCATAGGACACAAGATTTATAGCTGTGCTTCAGAAAACGAGGCAGAATACCGACTGTATTTACAATACAGCGTGTGGGATTAAAATGAGCAGGACGTAAAAAAACTTTCTTTCTGCGTAATGGAGCAAAAACACCATTATCTGCATCATGAAAAATTATGCTGTAATTTTGCCTCCTGTTATTATTGAAATCAGTGGGACTTTGGCAGGCACACAAACCGTGAAGATCGTCAGAATTGCGTAAATACACAGACAGGTTATCGTACCTATGATGCGGATTTTCTGCATCGTAAGCAAATTTACACATTTCCACTGATAGAAATGCAAGACACGAACACATGGTCGACACACCAGCGGTTATACCACGGCTTTAGCAACAAGCATGGGTTATTTGAAGCTACACTTTTAAATATTCATATTTATTGGGCTCTTATGTATCTCAACTCTTCCCAAGACATTTTTCTTACCTTTTGACAACCTAAATTTGACAAGAAAAATCCTCCATGATGAAGTACAGAGCCGTAGCCTAGATGCAGACATGAACTCTATTTTTCTCGTTACGAGAGCAGAACTTTCTCGTTGTAAATTAGTGAAATCCTTGATACATGGCCAGCTTTAATTACAACAGATAATAAGTACCCGTGAATGAAAAGAATTTATTCTCTCCGCATCCAATTACGGCAGAAGAAATGTTCATCCCCAACGTCTGAAAAATTTATTCACCTTTATATACATCAACTAATATTTTACAACGTGGTTTTTAGCTGTTAATTCGTGTTTTTTACAGACTAATACTTTAATTTGGTAGCTGATCATCAAATAAAATTTACCGCTGAATTGAGTAAACGATCCGTTTCTACCCGTATACGTTTATATATACGTTTATACATACGTTTCTACCCGTAATGGGCTGTCAAATTTATGAAAGTATTTCCTTGAAGTTCGATTGGTTGATCCATTCATTCTTAGGTGCTTCACTGGTGAAACTCAGCACACTGGTCTCCCTATCCAACTGATCCCAACTGGCGTCTCCATCCCAACTGGCCCTCTCACTAACTTCTCAGCAAACAAGTACACTCTAAAAAAAATTGTTTAGACATGTCCACGAACAAATCGATCAGATTTCCAAATAAACACATTTGAAGTAAAAATTCACAAATTACCAAGGTTCACCCATTAAAGGCATACTATCCAAAAATACACAGCTGTATTAGGCATTGGCTTTTTCAATCGAAAAAATATGTATTCATGCTCAATTCTCCATTCCTGGACGTATCACCTCAACCTCGCGACTCGCCACAATCGTCTTCACGCCACAATCGTCTTCACGCCACAATCGTCTTCACGCCACAATCGTCTTCACGCCACAATCGTCTTCACGCCACAATCGTCTTCACGCCACAATCGTCTTCACGCCACAATCGTCTTCACGCCACAATCGTCTTCACGCCACAATCGTCTTCACGCCACAATCGTCTTCACGCCACAATCGTCTTCACGCCACAATCGTCTTCACGCCACAATCTTCTTCACGCCACAATCGTCTTCACGCCACAATCGTCTTCACGCCACAATCGTCTTCACGCCACAATCGTCTTCACGCCACAATCCCACACACAACAATCCTACACACAACAATCGCACACACCACAATCGCACACACCACAATTTCCCCGTGATTGGCACATCAGTAAGAGTCGAGTCAAGCAGGACGAGTTGCTGAAAAATTGCATTCGATGCAAAATACTTTTAGTCTTCAAGTGTATTACTTTTGGAAATTTCTATTCTTATTTTTATTTTGGGAAGCCGAAGTTTTAAATTGAAGCATATCAGAGTGGCAGGTAAAAATATCCTATTTTCATAAATGTTTCGTTAAAGGACTCCCATTCAGTAGGTAGGGTCGTGTCTAAAGCTGTTGTAAAGCAGCGTGGTCCACTCGAGCTCGGGTTGTCAGTGCTTCGCCACTTATGGTGGATATCTGTCACGTTACCACCACACCCACTTTGCAGGGCATCAGGGATCTCCTTTTGGGTCTGTGAATGTTGAGCTTCTTCTTTCACTAATATTACAGTCCCTGCACTAGCAAAGAAAAAATCCCGTTTCAAACCGAAATTTGGAAACTGTCGCACCCTGCTCCCAAAACACCTTCTGCCTGCTAGGAAGTATTTTACTTTTTAGAACCAAGCCATGATTGAACTATCACTCCACTTCTGTGTCACTTGAAATACCGAGCTGGCGCTGCGCCTTTGCCATTTTGACTTACTTTCGTTCTCGGTTTTCGATAAAATATTCATTTTCAAATTCGGATGTAAATTTTATCTTTTTTCTACTTTTAGATACTGATAATGAGTGATACTGGTACTGCCAAGCTATACATTTCAATTTAAATGAAAACAGAATATTTCAACCGGTCTTTTTCGGCCACAATTTCAGAGAAAGCCCCACGTTATCAACATTTCATTTAAATGTTATATCAGAACCGATTGATTGAAGTATAATTCCTAGAAATTTACCGGCACGTTTTCTCGTTATAAATGAAGTATTGAGTTTTATGTGACCCTAAAATATAGTTTCAAGTTTCTCTCAGTAAATTCATACACAAAAAGAGGCATAAAATAATGCAAATTTCCCACGCCAGACCAAACTTGAACAGCATCACCCGAAAGATTTAGGTTTTCTCTCCAAAAACCTTGTGCTGGAATGTGCGAAATTATAAAACTATCTTATGGCTAAATAAGTGGGAAGACGATCGTAATGCACTATAAAAATAGAATAAGAAAGTACAGGCAACTCAAGTGAGGTCCATCGCCACGAACACAGCGCACACCACAAAACAAGCGTTATGAAATAATAATGTGTACAACAATCGTTTCTATCCGAACATCAGCAAATATGGCTGTATTTGAGCTGAGGCGAACAAAACAAACAGGAGTGACAGCACAAGGAGCACTGCTAACGACAACACAAAGCACAACGCATGCGCCACTCTAAGACTACTTCTAAAATGCTCTATTTACTCACAGAAAGCAGGAAGACACTCATGAGATTGTGATGGTCTGAGGCAGATATTGTTCCGAAACTATATTACGGAATTGCTAAGTGAAGTTTAGGTAACGTTGAAAAGAAAAGAAAGTGAGAAAAAATTAAAATTTTCCGTAGTCCACATGCACTTAGGTCAGTGATTCAGTGGGTACTCACCTTTTATTTCGAATTAGCTGCCTGAAGAGGAAGAAAAAGAGCGGATTAGTTCATCAATAAAACGCCAAAACTTGAAGTTAAAATCACCGTCCGGAGCCTGAATCTTATATAAAATTTATGTTTTGTGAGTTCAATATTATTCAAAATAAATGTGCTTTTACAACCCAATTAATCGTAACCGAAGACAAGTCGGAACATTCTATTTCATTATATCACTCATCCAGAGCTTACGGAACTTGCAGCATTCTCACTAGCTTGCCCTCAACCGTGACAATCAAGCACTGATCCGTTGGCATCGGCCTGGTCATAGGTTTTTGCACATTTTATAAGTTGTCACACGTTAATTGAGGGAATTAGACTTCCGATTTTCTCGGACCATTAGCGAAGATACCATCGTTGATAGCGGTAAGTCTTATATTTTATGGAACGAATCACCACGAATTAATCACCATTGATTAAATTACCATCGTCAAAAATAAGCTTTCCTTCCTGACAAAATTTTAATGATAGAGTACGAAAACTCTCTGAATTTTTCACCAAGTCGAGCGGAGAAACGGCTTTAAATAACAGTTTGTCTTACAGTGAACCACGAGAATGTAATTATTGTTTTTCATCAGAATTATCGTCCTCGGGGAAAAAATGTGAGGTCCTGGGCTAAGGATTAGTAAAGCTTTAAGTTTAGATACTTTAGTTTGAAACAATAATTTTTTTTAAGCCCATTTTGTTGGAACGATAGATTTTTTACTTCCTTTTTTTACGGAGTAGCTATTTTTGGTTCACCACTGTCATATTTTACCACACCTATTACTTTCTTTTTTACGTTCATCACGCGGTCTTCGTGAGCTTGGGATCTCGTGTGAGAACACACCTTGTGCATATATTTCCTGACCACACTACCTAATACTAAATGATGTTCTAATTCTTTCTTACTTAGTTACACCGTTGTGCTTCGGGAGTTTTAATCCAACTCATAATTTAATCTAATATGAATGAAGATTAATGACTGGGTCTATAGTATCGAACTTTTGAAATCTTCTCCATCCAGTACAATGATCATCTCATTAATATTCAAGTACCTTGAATATGCTTTATTTGATATAGACAAAATGAAAATAGTTCCTGGAAACTGCAAAATGAATCAGAGCTATTCCTCACGATTAAATCGAAAAACTTCACACGGCAGCTATCAGCACCAAACAAAAAAACTTGCACAGTATACTTTGAATAGCTATTTTCTTTTCTGTTACGGATAACAACTTTCTCAATGAAAAACAAAAAAAAATCTTGCAAAAGGCCTTTGCAGCCTGTTGAATTCAAATGGGGGTTTTGGTTCGTATAAAAGTAGAACGGTGGCGGGTTGGTTGTCATAAACACAGCCGTTTATTCTTTAAGCAAGACCAGACGAGTTTCGGAAGGTAATTCAGTATTCGTGAAATGCCGTTTACATGAGCACAGTACTAAGGTGTATGACGAACCTTCAAAGTTTGGGCCAATGGTCTTTGAAAAGCCGATATGAAAATTTTAGTACGAGGGAAAACTATAAGAACACGATATAGAAACCAAAGTATGAAAACGCTAAATCTTGCTGCTGGGCATGAGTACATTCCTCGTTTTAATGAAATGCATGGGCCAAAAATCATTAAGCCACTGCTAGATCACATGGTGGAACTAGTGACAAATTAAGTGAAAACAATTATTCAGAAAATAGAGATACTGGAGTGAAGTAGAACCAACTCGTGTTAGATTTTGTTCATGTGATTTCACTGCCTTAAAATTTGTTTCAGGCACTCAACTGAACAGAATAGCCTTTAATTGAAAAAACCTTTATTTTATAACGTGAAGAAGGTCTGTCTAACCTTCAGCTCGGAACCTCACGTCTTCTCCCAGTGAGAACAAATTCCTACAGACACAATAACTTGATCCCTCTGAGAGGCTAGTAATCTTAAAACTTGATCATCAGTTTAACCACGCTTCGTAGGGACAATGTTTCTCTAAATGAACACGATAAAAAAACAATAGGGAAAATATTTTTACCTCTGAAGTAATTCTTTTCAGAAGATTGAATGCACACTTCTTTTAAAACAAGACACTCATGGGATCTAGAATAATAACTTTACGCCCTCCAGCGAGTTTTATAAATATGCATGAACAAAAAATGCAAGACCAGAAATACTCATTTGTACTAATGAATTATAATCAGGTCGAATTAAACTAATCCCTGGGCGACAATAACTTCTGAAGAAAAAATCCTAGCCGACAACGTATGCTATCGTCATGAATATGAAATGAAGCAATCAGTGGCGTAAAATAAATTCAGTTCTACAGCAGAGGGGGACTGGTACAGTACAAAAAGCGCACTAAGTAACGCTAAAGCAACATAGGAAGAGTTGAAGATGTATCGACGGATTCAAATCGTGTGACTGGACCCGGGCATAAAAAGCGCGATGAATACGGGCAAGGAAAGTAAAGCTCTACATCTCACGCAAGAGAATCCAATAACGCAAACTTGCGACAACATTAGTTAGCATGCAAGGCTGTGCGGGCTCACTGCTTTGCGCCGCCTTGGCTTACTTCAAATGGGGAATCCGTGCGCCAAACTTGCCCAAAGTTGGGGAGATATTGCACGGCTCAGCGAGGCTCACAACTCCGCGGCCTGCAGCCACACTTGCTCAGCCACTCGCGCGCTCCCTTATGACAACTTCTATGCAAATAATTCGAACTTCTGCGACTTAGTTTTAAAACTCCAAGTGAGATACGAATCAAGTTCAAAACTACGAAACGTAGATCGTATCAATTAAAGCGTGGCATCTTTCATGTTTTTTATTGAAAGTAAAAGGCAAAACCAACATTATTGAGCTACTATACGTTCATTCAAGTTGCGCTCACCAAACACAATCTTGCTTGTCTTATTTTAATCAAATTCATATTTTCATTCAGTCAATGTGCTCATTTTTCCAACATTCCTACGGTAATGATCGTTGCCTACGGTTCAGATACTGCGAAAAAGTTGCAAATTTTAGCCACTACCCAGAAGTGAAGACTGAAAAATGTCACCAAGTCTTGAGAGAAGGAATGGTGCTCAGCTGCGGCAACATCAAACGCACCTCACAGAGGAACGAATGTAAATGCGGAAGCGCTGCGAAGAAAAGCTGAGGCCCAGCCATAATGCTGGTCCAAGTCACGCACTTTTATAAGCAATCGATACACATCAGATTTAATTAAATTAGTTACATCGGGCCTAACTACAAAAAAGATGTTCAAAGAGAGAAAGGATGAAGGTACCATTTAGTATGGAATTAAGGGAATGCAGAATCTACGGATAAGGTGAGTTCCCGCACAAGATCTCCAGCGTATTGAAACAGCAAGTAAAACAAGATAAAATATGAAAAGAAAGAAGCAAGTATTGAAGAACAGGACTGCAGTGAACCAGAAAAGATGATCCGAATCAAAATAAAACACCCATTTCAACAAAAAGAAGGCGCGCCTAACCTTCAGTGCAGGACCACAAATTTTCTCCTCGGAAGCACGAATTCCCATAGATACAATAATTGCATCCCCTGAGGGGGCTTCAGATAGGCAAATAGATCGAGTTTTTGGGAGTAAAACAATAATAAAGTCCTTTGCGTGCTCGCTTCGAGTGTACAACTAACGAGCTGCCGTTCTTCAGGCCTTCGTTTGGAGCGTTTGTTTTTGACGAAAAAACATACAATGGATTGCTTTAGGACATAGCTCATCAAATGAATGCATAACAGGTGCGCGGTAAAGTTACAGATTTTCACCAAATAAACGTAGATGTTATCATAGTTGTCTGTCCAGAGTACCACGCTGCACCAAAGGAAATGGATAAAATTTTTACCACTGGTACTAAACATTTTAAGACTAAGTTGTATACCCTGCAGCACAAAATAACATATGCAGTTAACGAATAAAATGGGTCGCTTACTTACACGATTTTCACAAATTTCATGCATTTCAATGTTTGAAGCTAAACAATTGAACGGTATGACGTATGAAATCAAATTTAATACTGAGCTCTATTTCCAGAGGGCCAGAAACCATACCGAAAACAGAAGAAATTCGAAACTCATTTGGACACGCGGTGCTATTCGTATAGTAGGGAATACTAAACAGTATGAAAATATCAGTAAATACAGGACTTTCTCGCCTTTACGGGCCTCACTATTCCTTTCCAGCGGGTTATTTATTGGTTCATGTTTGGTTTACCACCGCTTTGCGTCAGTTTATTAAACTATTGTCGAGCACAAACTTGGCCAAGTTCAAGTTTAAATGCGACGAGTGGGCAAAATTTGGGGAGCACGGTTTTCCCAGACCACTGCGCTGGCAAAGCAAGGTATTTAAGCATCCCAGTAAAACGAAATAAATGAGACAAGACTACGGGATTGAAGACAGAACGGTAGCGGAGAATGCCTGTTGCAAGATTTACAGGGTCAGCCCATGAGAGAAAACGGAACCATTGAATGAAAGATAAGGCCTACTTAACAACAACTTCGAACCCACGACAGATTCCTGAGAAAGTGATACCAATGTTATGGTAACTATAGGACTACCTCACAGAAGCGCTCGTTCTCGGACATGTACAGACGAGGACACTATCAGTTTACTCTGTTTTGTGAAGGACAGGAATTCTAATCTCCATGAAGTGCTAAATTCCATAGACGCACTGAAAGTTATGTATTCCTCTACACTGCATCCTTGTGAGAGTTTTTTTCTAGTTTTAAAAAATTTGCTGAACTTTTCGATTGATACCCCTCCATCCTTCACTAGTCACACGCTGTATTTCAAAACTACTTTTTACAAAAAGACCACTCATTGCAACTTTTGATCCTCGCTGTAAATTTTCAGTTGGACTTACGCCAAGACTCGCCGAACGCTGTGAAAAAATTGTTATTCTGATTTGAGAATCCATTTAACTACTCAATATTAGATGCATGCTATTGACCATAATCAAACTAGATTTATATCGTCTGCCTCCCACTTATATTTTCCGTCCATTCAATTTAATATTTCCAGCGAATATATCAAAGCACTCGTAGATATCATTATTCGCATCTTACTCTCAAGTGTTACTCTCTAAGCTAGATGTGCGATAGCCTCAAGTAGGTCTGAAATGGCATGCAAGTTTTACTGTTAGCAGTGTTCTATTGAAGGTAAAGTTGGCTTTTATTTAGCTTACTCCCCTTTGTACCTGACGAGCAGAAAAGTGAACTTTAATCGTTCCAAAGATTTCATCGTCAGTTTTAATTTTTTGTTCAATAGAGATGGAACAAACTTCAAGCCATGCGACATGGCCTATGAAGAGGCATTCGATGAGGTTGATTTTCACTGGATTCTTTCATAATTAACGACGCACTATCGTATGGTAACTTGAACAGATATCCTTCGTGTCTAATTTGACGATATCTTCGAATGGAACTAAATCTCTTCATGTAAACTTCGTGGCAAAATTTGATCAAAATCCCAGCTACAATTTCGATTTTTAGCCTCTGTCAAACTTTTACTCCCTTCTACATGTTTGAATTGGTTTGTTAAACATTGACTTGTACATCGAAGGATGGCAAGGCAAGTTGAAGAAGTGCTTAAACTATGTGCTAACTCGTAGAAATAAATAAGCCTTGGCCTCAAATAAACTGTACGGTGTTCTAAAATTGATTTTGGAGGAACTAAGATTGGCTTTAAAGCTTACATAAATGACAGTCAGATTTTTTATAGATGCCCTCTGAAATGTTTTGATTATCTTTGATTGACAAGAAATCTATCTTTCTTTAGCGATTACATTTAACATTCTCAATTCAAGGGCAGCAGTGGCGGCGGAGGCGGTGGCGGCGGAGGCGGCCAGTGGCGGCGGAGGCGGCCAGTGGCGGCGGAGGCGGCCAGTGGCGGCGGAGGCGGCCAGTGGCGGCGGAGGCGGCCAGTGGCGGCGGAGGCGGCCAGTGGCGGCGGAGGCGGCCAGTGGCGGCGGAGGCGGCCAGTGGCGGCGGAGGCGGCGGCGGCCAGTCACCAAGCGAGACAGTCACGCGACACAATTTGACCTTCAGCCCGATGTCTGCGGGCCGCCAAGGGCTCGTAACTCCAGGATAAAGAAGCAAAATCAAGCAAACTTAGAGACATATCCTGACGCTATGAAAAGCACAACGAAACAATTACCTGCTTGTGTATGGTTAATTATGAACCTCAGAGTCGAGTACTTTCCAAGCTGACATCGTTCCAATCAAAAACTCCGTAACTTGGATGAAAGCTCGATCATTTCGCTTGGTGCTGAGAGAAGGCCATTTTTTGGCTTTTTCCGAAGACTGAAACTAAAATAAGATACTCCTATGCACCACGCGAATTTTCTGGCCTAAGCAGGATTAGTGCACCTAGAAAAAACTCTGTTGAGACATATCGCTCAAACGACTACCTTCCGCTCTCTGGTCAGTCCAAATTTGGAGCAAATGACCACGCCGCCGGCACGTATGAGGTAAATCAACACATAGTAAAATGGTTACTTGAGAAACGCTCCGACGAATACGGGTATGCCTTATTTCTCCGACGCGTGAGTTATTTTCCAGCTCGGTAAATTTCAGTTTGATCAAGCTCCATACTCCTAGAAAGAGATCTCTTGTTGTCCCACGTGAGCGGACTGGATGTTTGAAAACAGATGAAAGTGAGCCAGTTTTGACTGATCACGTTCAAAACTGGGTCATGCACGGTTTTGAGTCGTCAGGGTCTCTTATATTCGAGCTATCATTTGAGAGGATATGAATGGAAAATTAAATAGCCTTTCAATTTGCCTACCTGTTAACAAGATATTAAACGACTTTTTACTTCAGCAATGTAGAATATGTAGAGATAATCATCAAAGTTGAGTAACCCATATTAACAGTTTGATTTTAGATTATATAAATTAGTTATTAAGGCCTTCTCAACCGCATCAAAGACGTTCCAGAGAGAGGACGAAGGAAGACACCATTCAGGACGAAGTGAAGAGAACAGGAAATCTTCGCACAAAATGTGTCCACTTCTCCCTGCTCATATAAATAGTAAAATTGAAAGAAGTTTAAGAAACGGATCAGATTAGATTAGACTATTAGTTAGTTTAAGCATCCCTGTGCGCAAAAAATGCGATCGAAAAAGAGGAAGAAGGCACCCTTTAGTATGGAGTTAAGGGCCCGCGAATTCTATTCAGAAAGGGCATAGAAACAGTAAGGCGAGAAAGAAGCTCATGAAACAAGATCAAAGTTAAAGAAGAAAGTAGTAGGTGCTGAAGAACAGGACAGCAGTGAACCGAAAAAAGGTCGTCCTTTAACATAACAAAAACATTCTATTTCAACAAACAGAAGGCCTACCTAACTCTAAACTCGGGCCCTCACATTTTCCCCTGGGAATGCTAATTAGTTTGTGAAACAAGGAAAGATTTACATAAGGGAAGTAAAACATGCAGAAAAAATTGCAATAACCTCAAAATAAACGGTTGTTACTTCATTTCATCAGAAGGAAGGCCTCCCTAGCCTACAACTTTAAACCTCACTTTTCCCCATTGGGAGCGAATCATCAAAACGTTCCCAAATTCAACCACTTGAACTATTTTCTCCATTACTTACAGTCATGTCAGTTGCAAAGGTATCATCCAGACAAAAGAATCGGACTGGGTGTACACGTAGCGTGGGGGTTGGCATTGGTGGCAGGTAAAATCAAGTTGCACAACACTGTTAACCTCGTCTGTTATAGCACAGCTTGTCTTGAGTCGCTGCCTAAGAAGAAAAAGAGAACAACTCACCCTAAATCGATACGAGAAAAGAATAACTCCCTCTAAACTAGGATGGATTAGGACAGCCGAGATGGTCCTGCTAAGTCAATCATTGCCTCGGACGGGAGTTCCTCGATCTGTTTTGTGCATCAGGTCAGCGGCTATTTGGCCGATTTTTACTTACTTTTCTGTAATGGAGACCATCAAGAGCAGTGCTTTATGGGCACGAGCATTGTTAAGGAGTTCTCTTATGTCTGCAGTTACATCATCATACGTTAGAAGACGTGGAGTAAGTTTGTCGCCGGTCGGATTTAGCTTTGGATATTATCAAGTAAAAGTACACCTCAGATTAATTTGGCATATTTCTATTAGAGAAATGTATGAAAAATAATCTACCTCATGTTAGACAACTTCTCGACCATGTTCACTGATAATAAGCTCTACAGACAATGAAGCTCTTAGTTTAAAATCTGAATAAATCGTAGCATTAGACAATATCCCACTGCCGTCCGAGCTTTCGCCACAATGATCCACCTGCAATTAAAATTCCTAAAACTGAAAACAAAATAAGTATTATGCTTTTCCCGCAGGGTTTTTAAGCAAAAAACCGCCATCCCTTTTGTAAGGTTACGAGTTGAAGGAAATTTACCGAAATCTAACACCGAAAACATCTATATGATTTGACTAAGTTCACTGAACATACAGTGCTTTCAATAGAAACGTTAAACAATGCCATGCGAGATAGTAGTGCAAAATGCGCGTTATAAATTTATTTCGAGTAACAAGGCATTGCTTTCATCAAAACACACATGGTTCCGAGCGCAGCGCACTTGCATGATGATATTATGGAGCTACGAATCCACCAGCGCGGACAGAAGTTTCCAGTCACCGGCTGACATGACTAGCTAACTTTTGACAGCTCGCCGTCGCTCAGGCGCGACCCTCAAAGGAGTTACTCAGCTTAGGTATATAACTGCTCCAACCTCGTTTAGAAAGGTAGCCACTTTACGAAGAAGCCACAGATACTGGACTGATGCAGGAAAGTTCCGTGAGGCTTATGTAACCCTTATTAGTAAGTTCAGCAACGATTTCTTTATGTACAGGGAAAAAATATTCAAAACTGGACGCATGTGGAATTAACGTGGAAGCTCGGACGCTTGATTTTTATCGGGACATAGGAACATTTTTTGTCGGAACATTTGAACATATTCTACCGGAACATATGAACATATTCTAACCGAACATTTGAACTACTATATGTCCTACTACGATAAATTCACACGTCGCTCACCGATTTTTAAAAGGCAGTCAATTGGGATAGCAAGCAGCAACAGACTCGAGTGGATGGCAGACGCCAAGCTCCTGCTATTACCTCTTCATTTTGAATTTATGATTTAGAATTACATCGTATACTGAATCACTTATCAGGTTGTTAAGGTATATCTAATTTTTTATTCCAATCAAGCAGTACTAATTAAAGAGACTATGAAAAGTTCAAAAGTATTCGACTTTGGTACATAAAAGGAAAAATAAGTTAGTTCACATCATCCTTCCTGCACAGACGTGAAAACTTGACAGGTGAAGTGGGCGTTACTCCCTCCTGTGAGAGCTACATAAATTAAGTGCATGCATTCAGCACACCTTCTACGGATTATCGTGTTACCCCAACACGTCGGAGCGCATCGAGCAGCTGCCCTGAATATCATGTAAGTTACACCAAAAGCTTGGTGGCAGGTGCAAAACCTCCAGATGGTCTTGCAAGTCTTCGACGATGCTGCTATTGAAAAAACTCAAAAATTAACAGCACAATCGCTCAAACAAGGGTAGTATCCAATCGAGAGCAAGCAACGGTTTGGCAGGCCATCCTCGAGCAGAAATAAAGAATTCATCACGAACGAACGTCGAGTAGTGGTTTTGGACCAACGTATGACTACTATCGAATAGATTGTTGGAAAAGTTGGGATAAACACAGAGACTGTTCATCCTTCCAATTTCAACAGAAGATATGAGCGTACGACGGATGTAGGCGAAGTTCATTCTCAAGTTGCATGCCGAATAGCGGAAACAACTCCGCTTGAAAACTGCACAAGAAGTGCTCAGCTGTGCTCCAGTCAGTAAACTCCAATCAATAAAACGGTGGCGTGCTACAAGATTTCAATTAGCAGAAGTAGCAGCACCGCTGGAAGAAATATGTAAACTCCCAATGGGAGTACTTTGACGGTGATTAAATGAGATTTGTGAATTGTACTCCATTTCTGCATGGACCACTGCCGGCTACGTTTCAATTAATTGGACCTCCTGTTTGCCACATATCGTTTGAACAAGAAGATTAGATAAGTCGTTAGTTTTAGCCTCCCTACCCAGCAACAAATGCGATCCAAAGAGAGGAAGGAGGAAGGCACCATTTAGTATGGAGTTAAGGAAACGCGGAATCTACGCAGAAAGGCATAGAAACAGTAAGTTGTGAAAGAAGATCATGAAACAAGACCAAAGTTGAAGAGGAAAGTAGTAGGTGCGGAAGTACAGGACAGCAGTGAACCGAAAAAAAATGGTCCTTAACTTAACAAAAACATTATATTTTAACAAAAAAGGTAGGCTACCTAACTCTTTGCTCGTGCCCTCACATTGTTCCCCTGGGAGCGCTAGTTCCCATAGATACAATAATTGTATCCCCCTGAGGGAGTTTGAACAAGGAAGATACACAATTTTGCCCAGTGTTTTGCCAACAGCTGTGTTGAATTTTGTCGTATATGTATTGTTTCTGACAGCCAAGTGTGGACATGTGACAAATAAAAATGCACGCAATCAGATTAACAAGATCTTTAGCGTTTCATAAGTATAAAAACTGTCGAAGAATAGCAAACGCACAAAATGGGGGAACTCAGTGAAGATGGCTGGAGCAATGCCCATTTAGTACAGTACAAAAATTTACTCAAGGGAGATTACTTTCATATTCATTGTCTAGATAAGAATTTCATTGTCGCTCGGAATAAAAGTGGTTTGATAACGCATCGCAAGAGCGGTCTTGTAGGTCTGGGAGGGCTAAGTAATAATCGTCTAAAATAGATAAAAGAACACTGGCAAACGAAAAACCCTCGCGTGTTGAACGCCTGAATGACTAAAATTGAAATTTAAGAAACGATTTGTTCAGAGCGTATTTGAAATGAAATGAGAAGTATACGCTTGAAATGAAAATATCAATCAAGTTTGAGCAGATGAATTTTCGAGGTCGTTCCGAAAAAAAAAAACAACTACATTTACAAGCACCCTTCAAAATTGAGCTAATGCATTAATGACCTACGTCTTCTTAGCGATTAGATTAGATTATTAGTTAGTTTAAGCCTCCCTATCCTCAACAAATGAGATCCAAAGAGAGGAAGGAAGAAGGCACCATTTAGTTTGGAGTGAAGGGAACGTGGAAGCTATGCAGAAAGGGCATAAAAACAGTAAGATGAGAAAGAAGTTTATGAGACAAGATCAAAATTGAAAAAGAAAGTAGTAGATGCTGAAAAAACAGGACAGCAGTGAACCAAAAAAAAAGGTCCGTAACAAAATTAAAAACTATGTTATTTTAACAAAAAGAAAGCCTAAAAGCCTACCTAACCTTTAGCTCCGGCCCTCACATTGCCCCCCTGGGAGACGTCTTCTTAGCGATTGTTTGAAACGTCATTCATTGAAAGTCAAATTTAGATTTATTTACGGGGGTACAAGGAACTTCAGCTAGAGCAAGCAACTTCATCGCCCGGTAGGAATATGCGAACCTAAATATCTTGGAGGCTTTGGAGTTCGAGATGAAAGTGAATTATAGGATCTTTACCTGCTGCATATTTGCGTGACGTAGCGAGAAGGAATTTTTGGAAGCCGTGACAGCAGCAGGTTACGTGACACGAGTTAATTCTAAGTAGAATTCGCACCTCAGCTATGAAGCGTCCTTATATCACAAATGCTGAGCAAGTTTCATTAGTAACAAATATCTCGATACTCGATGCAGCTACTAAATTGACCGTACTAATCGTGTTATCTCTAGGATTTGCGTACCATCATGAAGAAAAATTGAAGGTCTGGTTAATTGAGGTTTGAGTACTCCATTCTGTGACGTGATTCACTTATTACGTTGACCGCGATCGGTAAAAATTAAATATCAATGTTCAACTCAAATTGAAAGTCAATTGTACTAATAAATTTTGAAAATAGCAAACATTACCTAGACCTAGCCTTAATATAGTTTTGATTAACTTTTTATGAAAATCGAGTATGTGACTACTGGTCGGTCGGTAGCATTATGAAAATTCCCTCTGTGACCATCGGCGACTCACGTCAAGGACAGATCGTCAGACTGCTAAATACACGACAGTATGTATTACTGATTCATTACTCAGCTCAGTCTCCAGTTATTTTTTTTAGATTTATTAGCAGCAGACATTGCTGTTACTCAACGAGCCATCAATAATTGTGAACGAAATGAAATCTCGCCCTCCAAGAAAAACTTCCCTATTGTTCGAGCAATATCAATTGAACCTTACGCTGTCGAAATTTGTTCAGGACGATAGATTTATTCGAAATTTGACGATTTCCCTGAATCATTCTTGGGAAATATTTGTGGACAGATGAGACTAAAACCGAATTATTTGGATGGAATGAAAAGTTTCAAGTAAGGAGCAAGTGCAGCATTATAATTTCACTGACAAACGCAATTCCAGCTTCAAAGTTTGAAGGTGGTAACATCGTGGATGCATATTGCGAGACAAACAAGAAACAAATAATAGCCAAAAGTGTGGATGTTTTGTATGTACGACGATATTTCACACATTCAATTTTCCCAATCTACATTGGCAAAGCTAATGCTCCCAGAAGTAGATCTGCCAACAAGATAACGACTGTATGAGCAGGCACCCAGAGAAAACTGCTAGCAAATATAATGCTGATCCCGATTAGAAACAACGTGAATGGCAAGTTGGCCAAGTCAGTATGAAAATTTAAACCACATGAAAAACATGTAGCTCTGTCTGCTGTGTTGACTCACAAAAATGTTTTACATCAATGGGTCACTGCCTTCGTACTTTCATTACTAACTTTATTTGTAATCAACGCAAAACGTACCATAACGTGACCGTCGGAATACGTTCTACACTTATCTCTCAATCTTCCATTCAAATACTGATGTGGGCTGTTTTGAAATCTATGTTCGTTTGCCTACTTAGGAGCTTTATGAAAAGATATTTAAAATCAATTTTCAAATTTGTGACAACTCCTGTCCGATAAGAATCAAGTAATGAAGCCCAGAATTTATTGCTAAAGGCTCATCTACCGATGCTGCAACCTATGCAAGCTGAAATCGAGCGTAATGTTCAGGAAAATAATTTCCATGGGAAAAGAACACAGTTCGATTATTTTCAAGGAAAAATTCCTGACGGGTACTATATCTCAAATGACATAAATTAGGTATTTATTTGTTTGTTCTCGTTGATTAAGCGATGTCACATGCTTCATGCGCGGTTACGTACGTTCGTAAAAATACATATTAGTAAAATTACATTAGCCTACGCTAGTGAGCGTTTTCTTCATTCGGAGAAAATTGTTGTATAGAAGGCGGCGACAGAATTAACCACCACTAAAATAAAAAGTTTAATGAATAATAACATAATTGAAAGAAAAACCGTTTGGAAAATGATTGATTCGGTTACGTCTTATGAATCAGTTATTAAATATAACAAAAGTTGGGCAACAAAATCCCAATTCTATAAGGAAAAAATTAAATATACCGGCGAAAAAATGATCACGGATAATGAAGTTCAGTTTACTATATCACGTCTTCCAGAACTCAGAATCACGCATCAAGAAACAAACACCAAGTAAAAACATCGTATTCTAGATTCCTGCAAGGACTTTGACATGAATATTAATAGGGGACCACAGAGAAAATTAAAAAGACACCAAAATTTTTGCGAATACGTAACGTTGAGAATCATTGTTAAATAATTAATTTGATTTCAATTCAATGTTTGACGAAGGGAATTTTCCCAATGATGAGCCCGATTGTGAAGAATAAGTGAATTCATTGTTCGCTTAGGAGTAACAAAATCCCAAAATGTTTTTTCTCTACTCTAGAAAAAAAGTCTGGATAAATTTCCACTTCAGACACAATTTCACATTTCGTCGACGCATAGCCCCAATTTATACAAGGAGCAAAAGGCGTGAACAGATATCACGTGATTAGCGTGACAGTTTAGATCTAACAGATAGGTACATGATCCTAAGATATTTTGCATTACCTGCATTTAAAATAATTAGACCCAGAAAAAGTCAAGAAACTCGAGGAGAGGTTTAAACAAAAAAACAAAAAAAAAACGTTTATTTCCAAGTTTAAATTCTAGGAACGCCTATCACGTCGCGTCAAAATTTAGTTTAAAAAAACTTAGTGTATGATTATAAGAAGCACTCAGTCTTAGCTTCAAGTATTGCACGTAAACGGTAAACCGGTGAGATATTATTCCATCTACTACAAATGAGTCATATGCCTGACGATCTCAGTAAAAAGCGTTCTAATCAATACTTGATATTAGTCAACCGATGCTTGTTGAACAAAAATTGCAAGAAACTGCTCATAAAGGCTTCGGGGTTCTCTATCAAAAAATATCAGAATGCATGGTCTTAAAAACTGTAAAAAAAACAGTCAGCGAAGTTAACGTGGAAACCTTTTCAAATAAAGAGGGTTACGTTATTTCTGCCCAACAAAGAAAATTAAAATAAATCTGTACTCACGGAGCGCTGGGGTACCGCAGCAGGGGGGCCTTGAGACTCGCAGCCTTGGGGTCCTCTCCCACTCCGTGGTCGCCATCGAAGATGCTGGCACCGCCGCTGGCGGCACCGCCGAGCTTGCGAGAGGAGATCCACTTGTGCACCTTGCGTGACGAGAAGCAGTAGAGCAGCATGGCCACACACGCTGCCAGCGCCACCAGGCCCGTGATCACGGCTAAGATCACCACCAGGAACAGCTGCATCGCGGCTTGTGCTCACTGGTCCGGTCACAACTCAAAATCAGAACATTGCCGTTTCTACACAAAAACTCAAATGATGTTCATCATTATTTCTACATAAGAATTGAAATGGTGTTCATCATGGTTTATACCAGGCGAATAGTGAAGTTTGGGAAGGCGTGCTTTGAAAGTTAGTTGTTGTTGGCGACTTGGGAGGTAGATTTTTGTTTTCCCTTCAGCACTGGTCTCCAGCTCGGATACCGTAATCCTACTTATACCAAGTGATTTCTTCGATGCTTATCTCAAATGGGTTTTTCTTTTGGCAATGGATTGCCCCGACAAGCTGTTCACATTAGTTGTGCCTCAAAACAGGTGTGCAAAAGTCACTCACATGACGTTTTTGAAAATAACCACCAAATTTCGATCCATCGTTTTTTTTGCTTGCATCTAACGTAGCACTATCACTGAATGGAAAGTTTATTATTTCTGGTTGCTATACTTTTTCAGCAGAAAAGCAGAAGTTAGTCACTCGAGAACCGTTCAACTGTTGGTTCATAAACAGTTCCAAATTTAAAAAAAAACTATGTTCCGAGAGAAAAATAAATGAAAAAAGATTGATTGTCCGGAACTACGAAAACGCGAATCAGACACTAAGTTCGATCACTATCAATGACACTGAAGTTTCAATATTATTTTATCGTATATTTTCTAACCACTTACACTAAAGTTTACGAGTACTACAGACCGCACTGAGAGAAGTCTCCGAAAATATCCGAAACTAGAATCATGAATCATATTTCCAAGTTATTTCTCTGCTTTTCTGCAATGAAGGACAAATTTTAGTTATTACATCCGGTAAAGAATTTCGCTGCAGAACTTCGAAGGGACATACACAATTTTTACACATGCCTAAAGCCATGTCAAGATGGTCAATAAACATCTCTGACCAAACCATCCTAGCCAGAACTTTCTTATCCCATTACATATCTCTATAATAGCTAACGATACCACGGCCCTAATAACTCCTACATTGGAAGACAATTCATCGATAGAAAATACCACATTGTGTCTTTCACTGTTGACAACCTAGATTAGATAAATCAGAATAAATAGGTTAGTTTAAGTTTTGCCTCTCTAGCCGCAACGAAAAAGGTCTAAAGAAAGTAAAGGTGAAGGCATTATTACGAATAGAACAAGATGAAAGTAAAAGAAGAATGTAGTAAGTGCCGAAAAATAAGACAATGAACCAAAGAAAATTTAATATGGTCATAAACAAAACAAAAAATCTACTCTATTTCACCAAGAGGAAGGCTTACCTAACCTTAAGCTTGGACCTCACATTTTCACCCTGGGAATGCCAATTCCCATAAAGGTCAAGCTTTTTTCCCGTAGCTAAATGAAAGTTAAAGTGTCACAAAATTATGACCTGTGATGTCACTTATGAACCGAGTTCAATATTTATCGCAGATAAATTACTCCTGTCCAAAGTTAGAGTACACTTTCTTTTTGAGTTGTTTCGATAACCTCCTTAGAGCATCAGATAGGAAATGGACAAATATTTAACTACATAGCTTATTCAATATTTCTGATCCTCTCAGATATAATTAACCATTCTCTTTCCCTAAGAATAGCTCCCAAATAATTAAAACTGCACTAATGGTTAATATTGAGAAATTGTGACACAACGGGCATTAAGAACAAATTTGTCCAGAGAATTTTTCGTAAAGTACCGTAAAAAATCGTTATCACTGTTATTATTATTTGTCAGTTTAAGACTCCTTAGCCACATGAAATGCTCTCTCAAGAGAACGAAGTAAAAGGACCATTTAGTATTCTCACACACGTGAAAAATCAATGCAAAGTGGACACCGTGTATATTGAAATAATAATTTAGGAAGATAAAAGAAGACAAAGAATAGATAGCGAAGAAGGCTTTAGCATTGAAAGAAACTATTTTAGGGGGCACCCTGAAAGTCCCAAAATCCATGTGAGGCTGAGGTACCGTAAAAATATTCTCTTGGGGCGCCAGTCCTGAAAGCAAAGAATAAACAAATGAAACTAACCTAAATCTATTGCTCAATTTATGCCCTTGAGGGCCTTATCGAAAAATTATCAAGATGGTGGTCTCTTACTTCAAACAAAAGTCATTTCTTTGTAGTAAACAATACGACGTTCGATCCGAAAGCGATATCGCAGGTCATTCTAAATCATACTTAGAAACTTTACTCCAATAACGACGAAGGGGACATTCTTAACCCATGTTTCTTAACTTTGTCACACCACACATTTTGTGTAGGTAACACTTTATTTTCGAAACTCTTTTGCCAAGTCATTGAAGTTGCTCCTACGTATCATACTGTACTTGATAAATTGCGAACATAATGTTACAATTGATGATTCTCAGTAAGTCTTCCTTGATAATAGCTATGATTTCACACAAAGTGCTGTTTAGGAACATCTACTGCACTTAATATTCATCAGTAAAGTGGCAAAATTGACCTCTTTATCAAAATTCTTACTTTTTTGCACGCGATAGTTCTCGCACTTCAACCCTTCCTAACAAAATTATTCAACAGTGGCAAATAAAATTAATGTCAGACGAGGTAAGAATTGATGCAGGTTGAAAAACTAATATTTGCATCAGTATCAATAAACCCAGAGATAACCTTTTTCTTCTTTAAGCGGAGTGCACCTTTACCTCGTCAAAAATTCTTGTTCGCAAAAGTGACTGCAAGAATTAATGCATTGCCCTTGCAATTATCACGCGGGAAATTTCACTTTCAAAAATTATGCCTCGTACGTTTTTAGAAGCCAGCCAAAATCTATTGGAATCCTCTTTGATTCTAAAAATAATTTATCTGAAGAAGCTATAGTCTATTTTTATCTAGTCTATTGTCCAGAACATAAGTCCATCCATTCCTCAAGGCCAGATCCCCCAGGGGGATGCAATTATTGTATCTATACGAATTAAGGTTCCAAAGGGGAAGATGCGAGGTCCCAAGCTGAAGGTTAGGAGGAAAAAGCCTGTCATTTAGAAATAGCGTAAAAGTTCGTTAGGGCACTTCTTTTATTCCAATCACTGCTGTCTTTTTTTGTAACCACCTATTACTTTCTCCTTCAACTCCTATCTAGTGTCATAAACATCCTTCAACCTAATTATTTCTGCTCACAGAATTTTGTAGCGTAACACACCTTGTGTAGAGATTCCCCCATTCCCGTAACTCCAGGCTATTTTGAAGGTTACCTTCCACCATCTTGTCCTGGGTACACCGTTGTGTTCTGGGAGGCTTAAACCAACTTTTTTACTTAACCTTATTCTACAGTACGGAATAGAAACATGGCATGCTGTTAAAAATAAAACGAGAGACTTTACAAAATAAACGAGAGCCATTGCAGCATTAATACACTTGGAACATAATTCCCATGTAATTAATTAATTCAAATATCTAGATACTACTACACTCATTTTTTATCGAGAAAGTTTTTCATATAATTTCACATATCAAGCTTTGAATGACGATAGCGATGAAGGTATTGAGAAAATGATGTCTTCTCAAGTTGGCTATCACTATCACTTACTAGACATACAAGTAATTTCCTTCACTCTACCAAAACACAATCTCAGCTTCTCTCGCATCATTCTAGCTATTACCCTGCGCTATCCGTTAGTCGAAATCTGACAGATATGAAGTCAGGAATGTTATTTCTTATTAAGGTACTGATGAAGCTAGTTCTTAAGATAAGTGTCACCCCTTGGTTACACAATTTACAATGAAAGACCAAATGTTCTGAAATATGTCGAATAACAGGGAGTTTCTACATTATAGAGTTCTATCTTGGAACATCGTCACATTTTAAAGTGATTATCATTTTCTATTCTCTCACGTTGTACGACTGTTCGATAAGTTTAGTCCATGCTTAGTATGAGCACTCTAGATTGCATTAATATATACCTTAGAATGTGAATGCTAAAGAAGGCCCTAGAAATCACTGAACTTAATGCACGGGCTCACAAATAGCTTCATTTTCAATCTGGCGTTTGTAATAAAACTAATTTATGCAATGAGTTTATTTTAGTCGTAATTTACTTTATTTGCAAATGTCGAGGCAAGCCCGAAGTGGCAAACTGATTCTATGAATGTCTTGATAAAAAGACAGCCACCCCAAGATACATGATTCTTAATATACTTCCACAAAAGCTCTTTTTCTGCTGCAAATAAACTGCCTTAAAGAAAGATTGAAGTCTTCAAAATGCCCCTAACCAAATTTGAACTGATCATAAATATCGTTCCCTAGACGCACCTCTAATGAGCATAATTAATGGGCGAAGCGCTAATCACGCAGAAAATTAAGTTCAGGTGAGGTTCATACTCGAATAATCAAGAAGTAAAGATTAATCCAGCAGAGATCGCGCAACACATAAGTGTTGGCATGAAAGCTTTGAGAGCCGTGAAAACATGCATGAGTTCATCATGATGATGGAGGCAGGCCCGATACATAAGTGTAGTTGAACATGGTCGTATTTGACGCTTCTTCGTTACGACGCCTCATACCCCGAGCGTCAAACTCGGCTGAAGAAAAATGTGACTACAAAATTGAGTTACAGCTAGAACCTTAGTCAAACGCAAATTCCACTCTAACTTTAAGGTTGCTTGGGCTCAGATAAAAATATGAAAGAACATTAAGAAAAGAAGATGTCGATTTCAAGAGAAACGTATACTTCCATTAATGTGAAGAGTGAGCCTATTTATCGCGCGAAAAGAGCCGCACTTTGAAAGGAAAACTGTTGCTTGTCGAGAAATAGAAAAAAATCACATCCCGTAAAACTTGATGCGTGAAAGCAATACAGAAATTAAATTTCAAAATGAAGAAATTAAATTCTTTCGCGCTAGCGATTCACTAGATTGCCTGAATGAATATTCATTACTTTAACCATCGCTTATCCGAAGATTGCAAAGCCTAGGCTATTATCTTGAGATTACCGAGGCATGCATATTGCACCGGCGACTGCCCTCCTGAGCTCATCAAGTCAGCATGTCGGGCCATCAGGCAGAGAAGTGTTCGCGGTGAGCCGGCTAATGGAGAGGCAGGAGGGCAGGCCTAACTTGCCACACGTTTCCCACTTTCGTTATATTTCCTATACCGGGGAGAAATCGACCGCACAGAATGTGTTACTCTGACTTCTACAGACGTTTTTGTAAGTAACTGTATTTTTGAACGGACTATTCAGTAATTGAAACGATTGTACTGGATAGACCCTACAACACTTTCTGTGTAGCTACTGTATGACATCAGGCTGGCTGTAGCACTCGAAGCACTAGACGCTTCTTGCGAGGTCTGCTCAAATGCAGAGCTGCACCTCAGGGATTTACGATTTGTCTTCGGCCAACACGCGCACCTGAAATGAATTAACGAAGTTCTCAACAGATGTTTGAGCCTAGCAAAATTTGTGAGCGAAACACAGACATAATAGCATTAAACTTCTAAGAAAAAAATCTCTAAGCCTATGGCAAATACAGAATTTCTATCACATAGGTTGGTACCATGTGCTTCAATTCGAAACCTTGCTTGTGAGTCCCAAAACGAAACCTACGGCACCACGTAATATGTAGCTCTCAAATAGTGCCACTTGGTAGTTTATTTTTAGAAACTCCAAAAGTAAGTTCACTTTAAGGGGCTAGATCAGATTCGATTAGTTTAAGCCTCCTTTAACAGCACCGAAGGAGTTTGAAAGAGAGGAAGAAGATACCATTAAATATTAACTTAATAAAACACGGACTCTACGCTCGAGGTGTGCACCCACATAAAAGGATAAGTTGAGAAAGTAGTTTATGAAAGCAAATAAAAGCAGAAGGAGAAGGTAGAAAGTGCTTGAAAAACGGAATGGCCGTGAACCCAAAACAGATGGTCCGCAACAGAACAAAAATAATTCGATTTCAATCAAAGGCAGGCCCACTTAAATCACAGCTCGGGACCTCGATTTACCTTGGGAATGATATAATTCTACTGGATACAATGGTTGCATCTACCTGAGGGGCCACAGTAGGAATTTCAATACACAGTTTAACGATGAAACACCGGCTTAAACAATTAGCCAAAGGTAACTATTTGGACATTAGGTATTCGTTTCATATAAACGTTATCCTAAGATATAAATTATCATAGACCGGTAGACAACATCCCTATATTGCTACATTTTCCGTACGTTATTCTGATAATACATTTAGAAGAGGTAGTAGAGCACGCTGGAGGACCAGGGTGAATGTGCTGTACTAGCTATGAATCATTAAGTGAATATCAGTGCATAGCTTAAATATTCAATACCTGAAAATTAGCCCTAAATCTGAATATTGTTGTTACATTCTTCATGTAAATTAAAGCCCATTCTTTATATTAAAGCTTGGGAACTACTAGCTATTAATCATTTGACTGCACTTCTCGAGCCTACATGTCTGTCGTAATTATAGCGAGCTTCGTGTACCTAGATAGCCTTCCTTCATTTAGGCGGATTTGAAATGTCTTGCGACACTTGATCGAGGAAACCACAGATGGGTTCCTGACGTTAGGGCTGGTGAGGAGTGTTCGAATTTGGACAGGTTTTTGACCCTGTTCCATCTTTCATAAAACCCCGATCTCACCGAAACTCAAGAATTTCAAATATAACGATAACAATACTAGGCTGTCATCGTTGTCATGAAATATCATTCAGCAATTCGATGTAAAAGAATTAGCCCTGATATCATATGCATGGTTCAATATACAAAAGAACTGTTCAGGGCTTCGAAAAAATTACAAATAACCATTGACTGCAGTGATATTCAACTTTTGTGATATATACAGAATTAAAACATAATTTGAAAATGCGGTATTTTCCGCCGCCTGATTAGAAGGACCAACATACATACACATCGAGCTGTACCAGTTGTATTCTACAAAAAAAAAAACATTCTAATACACATAGTGTGAGCTCAACACACAATACAAGGGATACCCAAAGGCAGATACCCATTGATTGATAGTCAACACAACTACCTTGAACTAACATCCTAGCAAATGACCTATTTCTAATAATAGGCAATCGGCATGCTAATAATTACCTTGCAATTTCACCCTCATTGAAGACATTTTAACAATGATTGGACGGCCAATAATCCCATCACAAATTTTAAGCATCAGCAATTAACATCAGTATTACACTGACACATCCTACTATGAGTAATTTCTCGGTAAAGTGCGCGTGCGACAATCACAACACTCATTCAGTTCTTCTCTCCAGTCATCAGTTCATCATTCCGAGCGATTTTTCAAGGTATCATTCCATTACACGAGCGTAGACGGATGTACGGCTAATCGGTCTGAACCTTTCCAAATTCGATTTTGAACTCCTCCTACCCTGCAACAATTAATAAATCGACCTATCACTGTATCGAAATTCATCAGCTTCTATTTTTCATATTATTTTAAAAATGTGTCAATATTTATCAAACTTTTTTTGTGATTTTTTACTACCATAAATTTTCTTAATGGGCTTATCCCCCCAGTATACCTCCAGATCACATCGGATTTTCTTTTTTCTAAGATAGCCATGAGACCTGTGTATTTTTATCCAAAATTTCTGAAACAAAAAAAGGAACATTCGTACACATGTATCTTTAATAGTTTAATTGCATTGTTCTTTCGAGAATATGCACACGCTATCTCTTTTTATACATATTCATCAGAATAATTTTTCTGTAAAACACTAGGCTATTCACGCACTTGACGCGCACGTAGGAGTTTGACGCTGAACTGTCTTTCTCCAAAACACGATGTGTTCCTCGAGGGTATGTCCCTTTCCGCCTTTTAAAGCAAGAGCCAATTATTTCGCCAGTAATTCGGAGGTGTTCGTTTAATCCCGCCTCAGCCTGAATGTGGCTGTCCCCATTGGTTATTAGGGAGGCTGCTTTCAGCACCTTTTAGAATCCTGATTTGAGACCCTTTTTCTGTAAGCCCATAATGTCCAAAATTGATGGTGTATTTTCACCAGCGTGATTTATGTTTCTAGGTCCAAGGTTCACTTATCACTAAGCTAAATAAAAGCAAGCTTCTCAAGAACCCTATGTGTGTCTCAAATATGTGTGCTTGGGCTCTGCCCCGGGCTTGAGAGGGTATTCATCAAGCTATTGGGCACCTGTTCTTAGGCCTATTGTCTACACAAATCCTCTCGTAAGCTGCACACAACACTTCAAGCACAACACAACGTTTCACACACCAGCACACACTGTTGACCACACACAGCAAAACGTTTCACACTAGCACACACTGTTGAAAGTTTTATTATGCAACAAAATTTCGCACTAAAAATATTAATTAATGCTACAAAATAAAAGAGTAACCATGCAAAAATTTCTAAAAACAATTTAGCCATCAATTTCTGAATAATTCACAAAATAAATCAACGCACTGTGTTCTAATGTGTGCATTCAAAAATAGAGTACTTCTAAATCGTCGAAAGCTTCGCTAGACTTTTCATCATTCGATCAGCTGACGCACAAGTGGTTTCCAATACATTAGACTTACATTTAAAACACCACATTTAGCCGCCAAAAACCGACACTAGATCTCAAGCCCTCTGGAGGCAGTTCTCGCGCAACATTTTTTTTTTATAAAAACTGAAAAATAAAACTTCAGCGTATTTCCGCACCCCTGAGCACAGGTCCTTGCTTCCCCTTTCGACTCCTCGCGCGCCCGTAGCTAAGCCAGCCACAATCTCTGTGTGAGGCTCTTACTCTCTTTTTGTCTCGACTCATAACTTCAAAAACAAAATTTTCTTTCTTGAACGGCCAATAGCAAATCGTTGATTAAAATTAGCGCTTTTACTCGTATAGCTTCAAAGGAGCTCACATCACCGGTGGCTGGTGGTGAGGTGTAGGAGGTGAGGTGAGCTGTGGGAGGTGAGGTGCGGGAAGAAAGCGGTGGGAGGTGAGGTGCGGGAAGAAAGCGGTGGGAGGTGAGGT
Organism: Morinoia aosen; assembly: GCA_030386875.1. Taxonomy (NCBI): domain Eukaryota; kingdom Metazoa; phylum Arthropoda; class Malacostraca; order Amphipoda; family Talitridae; genus Morinoia; species Morinoia aosen. The sequence continues at coordinate 15,164,209 of CM059567.1, read as the reverse complement.
GCGGGAAGAAAGGGGTGGGAGGTGAGGTGCGGGAAGAAAGGGGTGGGAGGTGAGGTGCGGGAAGAAAGGGGTGGGAGGTGAGGTGCGGGAAGAAAGGGGTAGGAGGTGAGGTGCGGGAAGAAAGGGGTGGGAGGTGAGGTGCGAGAAGAAAGGGGTGGGAGGTGAGGTGCGGGAAGAAAGGGGTAGGAAGTCAGGTGCGGGAAGAAAGGGGTGGGAAGTCAGGTGCGGGAAGAAAGGGGTGGGAAGTCAGGTGCGGGAAGAAAGGGTGGGAGGTGAGGTGCGGGAAGAAAGGGGTGGGAGGTGAGGTGCGGGAAGAAAGGGGTGGGAGGTGAGGTGCGGGAAGAAAGGGGTGGGAGGTGAGGTGCGGGAAGAAAGGGGTGGGAGGTGAGGTGCGGGAAGAAAGGGGGCGGGAGGTGAGGTGCGGGAAGAAAGGGGCGGGAGGTGAGGTGCGGTAAGAAAGGGGTGGGAGGTGAGGTGCGGGAAGAAAGGGGTGGGAGGTGAGGTGCGGGAAGAAAGGGGGCGGGAGGTTAGGTGCGGAAAAAAAGGGGTGGGAGGTGAGGTGCGGGAAGAAAGGGGTGGGAGGTGAGGTGCGGGAAGAAAGAGGTGGGAGGTGAGGTGCGGGAAGAAAGGGGTGGGAGGTGAGGTGCGGGAAGAAACAGGTGGGAGATGAGGTGCGGGAAGAAAGGGGCGGGAGGTGAGGTGCGGGAAGAAAGGGGTGGGAGGTGAGGTGCGGGAAGAAAGAGGTGGGAGGTGAGGTGCGGGAAGAAAGGGGTGGGAGGTGAGGTGCGGGAAGAAAGAGGTGGGAGGTGAGGTGCGGGAAGAAAGGGGCGGGAGGTGAGGTGCGGGAAGAAAGAGGTGGGAGGTGAGGTGCGGGAAGAAAGGGGCGGGAGGTGAGGTGCGGGAAGAAAGGGGTGGGAGGTGAGGTGCGGGAAGAAAGAGGTGGGAGGTGAGGTGCGGGAAGAAAGGGGTGGGAGGTGAGGTGCGGGAAGAAAGAGGTGGGAGGTGAGGTGCGGGAAGAAAGAGGTGGGAGGTGAGGTGCGGGAAGAAAGGGGTGGGAGGTGAGGTGCGGGAAGAAAGAGGTGGGAAGTGAGGTGCGGGAAGAAAGAGGTGGGAGGTGAGGTGCGGGAAGAAAGGGGTGGGAGGTGAGGTGCGGGAAGAAAGAGGTGGGAGGTGAGGTGCGGGAAGAAAGGGGTGGGAGGTGAGGTGCGGGAAGAAAGGGGTGGGAGGTGAGGTGCGGGAAGAAAGGGGTGGGAGGTGAGGTGCGGGAAGAAAGGGGTGGGAGGTGAGGTGCGGGAAGAAAGAGGTGGGAGGTGAGGTGCGGGAAGAAAGGGGTGGGAGGTGAGGTGCGGGAAGAAAGAGGTGGGAGGTGAGGTGCGGGAAGAAAGAGGTGGGAGGTGAGGTGCGGGAAGAAAGGGGTGGGAGGTGAGGTGCGGGAAGAAAGAGGTGGGAGGTGAGGTGCGGGAAGAAAGGGGTGGGAGGTGAGGTGCGGGAAGAAAGGGGTGGGAGGTGAGGTGCAGGAAGAAAACAAAAACAAACAAACATCGGCATCTTTGGGATGCTTTATTTCCAATCAAGCCTGATACATATGATCTCAGCATTGGTTTTTCAAATGTCTTATAACTAACACTATATATAGGTCACCATGACGGTTCCCCTGTAAAGCCAGTACCCATTTCCGACACCTGAGTTGAGTGGGGTATTGTGCTTGAGCTTTCCCTTATACCCAACGGGGAAAATCGCCGCGCCAGCGCCGGGATACGAACCCTCGTCACCAACATACAAGGCCGATCCCTTAACCACTGTGCCACCGCGAGCACGAAAGGGGTGGGAAGTGAGGTGCGGGAAGAAAGGGGCGGGAGAGAAGGGCGGGAGATCTGCCCGTGACACAGAAGTGACAGGCATTGTCGCGTGCGCCATCATTTCGACGGGCGACAAATGCCGGCGCCCGACACTGAAGGTCACAGCAGCTCTGCAGGTGAGCGCCGTTGCGGTGAATGCAAAAACTTCCTAAGATGGGAATTGAGTTCATAGGAAATGGGCTTTAACGTTTACTGCAACCAAAGGAACGTTCTCGCACAGGTAGAACTCAGCGTAAAAAAATTTTCGAGGAAAATTTGGGTCTCAATCTCTCACAGCAAAAAGCTCACTAGAATGTGATGGTTGAGTCAAATTTCTTTTCTAACTTTCCAGCCCTACGAAATAGTTCAATTTCTTCACGTGTAAGTTGATTAAGAAATGCACCTAGCATTTTCGTACTAAAACACAGCAATTCGTTAAAATCTATATTTCTGTCTAATTATAAAATGCAACGTTTCGACGTATCAAACATCATCCTCAGGCTGTAAAAAAAAAAGAATGATTTTCAGTCACATTGGAAGAAATTCATAAACTAACACTTAAGTAATATAGACTAGATAAGTAGATCACAAAAGACGAAAGCGACTAGACAAAATAACAACCTTTTTTATCACAGAAATAGTAGTATGACTAGATACATTGTACAAACAGATGTTCATCACACGAGAGACAAGAGCAAAATGGTCGAGCAGCCTCGTCGCACCTAGCAAGCTGAAGTTCTACGAAACAGTTTGAGAGCGAAAAAATCATTCGTGTTTTCATTAAGGGGAGGTTTAAGCTCATGAATGTGTAATGCTTCAATTATATGAATATGATCTTTTTTAATAACATTATAAAGAATTTTGGTGTTAGGGAACAGATCTTCATTGGATGGTTTGCAACTATGGTCAACACGAAAATGATTGAAATGGAACCTTGATATTTATGAGCGGTTAATCTTTGCTTCAGGGTCATTCTGGTCATGCCAATGTAACGTTAATCAAGAGACTTACATTCTCTTCGGTTACATTTAAATTGATAAATCACACCGGCCTTGTCCAGATCGTTGACCCCAGATGCAGACAGATTATTTTTTACTAATTGGTCGCTGATTTTACGGTTCTTATAATACACGCAAACTTTAATAGAAGTTTCTGGATTTATTGGTTTAACAAAAGTTTTAACAATGTTTTTAAAGACCCGTTCGTCAATTTTGTAATTATCATGCATTTGATTTTCGTAATAAATATTGATACGGTTTGCATTCGCTGAATTATTGTCACTGCTCATGATTCGGTTCAAAAATTTATCACTAGTTTTATCAATCAATGTATTAGGAAAGTTGTTATTAACAAGTAAACGTTTGATTCGAAGCATTTCGGAATGAAAGTTTTCCCAATTACTGCAAACTTTACGAGCTCTATTTATCAATGTATGTATGACGCCTTCTTTATAGATTTGAGGAGCTTCACAATCGTAATTAATAGTTTCCCCAGCATGGGAAGGTTTAACATGAACGGATCTATGGAATGTACCGTTAGAAGCTTCAACCAAAACATCCAAAAATGGGAGCTTACCGTGTAGACCTAACTCATACGTGAAATTTAAAACAGAGTTTTCAACAAACAAACTCCTCAATGCTTCCAGGTGCTCAAGGTCTTGTACTTCAACAAAAATGTCGTCCACATATCTACAGTAAATGCTCGGTTTTACATCCATCGTATTCAACACCAAGGTCTCAACAAATGACATATAAAAGTTAGCAAAAGTAGGTCCTAAAGGGGAACCCATGGCAACGCCATCCACCTGTCGGAACAAACTACCATCAATATGTTTAAATGGAGCTTCGGTTGTACATATTGTGAGAAGGTCCTTCAAAATATGGCGAGGAAACAGATCAGGTGGAGCAGAGTCATCTCTATTGTATACATAGTCCAAAATAATGTCTATAGTATTCAGCACGGGTACATTAGTAAACAATGATTCTACGTCTAAAGAAGCTAATATACCGGCAGGAGATTTGCTGCGCAACAGTGTCACAAATTCATCTGATGAGCGTAGCATATATTTTTGCGGTAGATATGGCGATTTTTTATTCAAGAGTCAAATGTTTACAATTTTATTGTTTGAATTTCATACGCATGTCTATGGAGTGCATCTTTAACTTTCCCTTTTTTATTGCAACCATTTCTCATTACACGAAACTATGATGCAAACTTTGTGAGCAGGCATATTGTCATTACCACGGAAGTGTTTCTACGTATAGAACGGTTTTTGTCTTCGATTATCCTGCTGCAGCAGATCCTCTGAATGGAGGCAAGGAGCTGCGTGTTTGGCCATTCACTTTGCTGTTGGACTTTAGATTTACTCGTAAAACCATAGCGTGCTGGGTTGTAACTGACCAACAAAAACTGCAAATTTCGGGAAACCGTTCTGTTGAGTAAGACATCGATTTGCCAACGATCCCCCTCTTGTTCCGATTTGGCAAGAAACGCTGATTTAGCGAGCGACAACTTGGATAGACCTGAAATTGGGAGCACAAACTTAATAATACAGCTGGTTAGACATAAAAGAAATTGAGTTGGATTGATGCACAGATCAGACATACCTCACAAAAATTAAAGCAAAAATCGCGCCACGAAAAAATCCGCTTACGCGAAAAAAACAATTCGTGAAACTGGCATTATGAGGCTACTGCTGGTAAACTGGATTCACTTATGGAACCTTTGTTGCCAGAAACTGTCAACAAACCACTCCTTCTCGTTACTAAGAAAACATTATTCTTGTGGAGAACCAGACCATGCCGGTCGAAATCATTATTGAGACCAATCGAGTTCCTAAATCCCTGAAAAACAATGGAAGAAAAATGAAACGAAACAATGGTGGCTCGAGTACAATAAAGCGCCCACCTCCATGACAAAGATTTCATGAGGAAAAAGATTATCTCCATTCAGAAATAAGCTAAAACGGACACGAAAATGATTCGTTTGGCTGCGCGCAAAGATAATATGTCTAGAACATTATAGTAAGGAATACTATAGGGACCGATTAGATTTTCTTCCAAGTTAGTATGCGTCTGTCAAAGTACATGGAATGGATTGGATGTTAGTCTGAGCCTCCCTAACCATAACAAAGATGTTCGAAAGAGAGGAAAGAGGAAGGCCCCATTAATAACGGAGTTACGTTAGACTTGAGAAAATGAAAGGAAAGCCTTTAAAGCGAGGAAAGCCTTTCGGCAACCTTCTGATGCGCCGGTAAAAAATTAAAATTACGCCAACATCCGCGTGACCCACAAATGGCAGTCCAACATGACTGGAATAAAAGAATATGCGGGCCATAAGTCGTATTACTGCCAACTTATTTCGAAGTTTATTATTACAGATATTTAGACAAGCACATTCAAAAGGATAGTTCAAATCCCTACGTTACACACCTATGAAGCGGGCTGGTTGAGCCTCGAACCACTGCGGGGATGAATTTTATTAAACAGAGGATTAGCGCACAGGTGCGATGGACAGTAATAGGGCTAGCACTCAAGGCCAATGTTAAAGTTTTAAGAACTTCAAAGTCGGAGTGTAGGGTCATTCCCAAAGCAGGGCATAATGCGTACTAGGCCTCTCGGTAAGTGTTATAAAGGAGCGCAAACATGCAACGATTACGTATGTCAAAGTTAACGAAAATTTAAAGAGTGATCACTCAAAATAAAATACAGAATTACGAAGATTCGGCCATAAAGTTTAAACGAGCTGCCCAGAAGCACTCTTCTACCGCTATGCACCCGAAGCACATTAATTTTCAAAACAGTAACTTGCAATTTTTCCTTTTTCTTCCCGTGACAATTTAACAGTTAAGGGAACAGTTAACAGTTAAGGGAACGCGGAAACTATACACCAGGTGTATATAAACTGTGATTTGTGAAAGAAATAAGATATACGTTGAAGAAGAAAGTAATAGGTGCTGGAAAACAGAAAAGCAGTGAGCGAAAGAATACGGTCCATAACCAAACAAAAACCTGTTCTATTGCAACAAAACGACGCCCTACCTAACCTTTAGCTCAGGACTTAACATACTCCCAAACCACAACAAAGGGGTGCCCAATAAGGAGAAAGGGCGATATTTAGTCTAGAATTAACACGGTACCTGCGGCGTGATGCACCCTTAGTCACCAAATGGATGTTCATAACACGGTTAAGACCACGATAATCACAGACTTAATTTTCATGAGTACTTAATCAACACTGAGTAAGATCCATTTATTGGTACCCTTTTAAATATTTTGAACTGATACCGACTATAATTAGGCTTAAATATTGATCTTCAGTTTAATCAGCGGTAATGAAGGTGTCAAGGTAAGGGGAAATCAAAGCACACGGTGGGTTAGATTAGATTAGATTAGATTATAAGTTAGTTTAAGCCTCCCTAACCGCTACAAAAAAAGAGCGTATCGAAGAGAGGAAGGAGGAAGGCACCATTTAGTATGGAGATGAGAGAATGGGGAATCTATGCAGAAAGGTCATAGAAAGAGTAAGATGAGAAAGAAGTTCATGAAACAAGATCAAAGTTGAAGAAGAAAGTAGAAGGTGATGAAAAAACAGGACAGTAGTGAACCGAAAAAAGATGGTCCGTAACAAAACAAAAACCTATTCCATTTTAACAAAAAAGAAAGCCTACCTAACCTTCAGCTCGGGCCCTCACATTGTTCCCCTGGGAGTGCTAATTCCCATAGATACAATAATTGTATCCCCCTGAGGGGGCACACGGTGGGTTCCCACACCCTCGGCGTATACAGAAACAGCAAAATTGAAAACATTTATGAAACATGATAAAAGTGAAAAAGTAACAGGTGTTGAAAAAAAGGACAGAACGGAAAGAGAAGGCCCGCTACGAAAGAAAAAATCTGTTCTATTCCAACGGAAGGCCTACCTAACCTTCAGCTCAGAACCTCGCATCTTCCCCTAGGAGCGCTCATCCCAATAGATACAGTAGTTGTCTCCCTCTCAGACGTACAATAATTGGACGTTGGCATATTTAGCCCACGCGTTAAAATCAGAGCACAATAAGATGGATTTAAATAATGGAAACTGCAACTTCCTGTGCCGTACTCAAGCTGTTACTTTGGTACTACCTTGCTCAAAATGTTTTGTTCGTCTGTGAAAAACAGTTCCAACTCTTACAGCTCTATGAAGTCTGCTTCTCAGTGACCTTTTACCAAATAATGGCGTCCTATTTAATTTTTATTCTTCTAAGAGGCGTCAAGAGGGCCATGGAAAAATGCCTAATGCAACGTAGTTCCGCGTATCACAACAAAATAAAAAAATTTAAGTTTTTGGCGATTTTTAACTTTTAATAGGCATATGGGAGCTTCCTTTAAGTTAGTTTGAGATAAACATTCTGTTTTCCGCATGATACAGACGGGAAGTATTCCACTGATTAAAGAATATACAGAAGCAGTATGAAAAACTATAGGAACAATTTTTTTGTTACATATCCCTTTGTTTTGCATTACACATCAGTAATGCAAATTTTGTTGCTTAGGAAATCACCACGCTCATGAGGGAGATGTGAGGTTCCGAGTCGATGGTCAAGCGGGCGCCTGTTTTTCTTCGAAAATAAACTTTAATGTCTTGTTACGGACCATCTTTTTTCGGTTCAATACGTTTTTTTGCGCCTAGCTATTACTTTCTTCTAAACTTTCAGCGCTCATTACTTCCTTTTCAACATTTATATTGTTTCATAAACTTATTACAACCACGCACCGTGTGTGCGCGCATGCTGTCGAGAGACACCTAGCGCAAAGATACACCGTTCCGTTAATTCTATCTTAGATAGTGCCTTCACCTTCCCTCCTTTGAGGACAGCTTTGTTGCGGTAAGGGAGGCATGAACTACTTTTTAATTTAATATTTCTCCTCAGTAAGACCTCAAAGTCTACCTCTGGCACGCTTATGTTGCAAAACAATCTACGCACGGAAATGAAGCAAGTCTATTCGCATTAGATAATTCTCCAGCCTTCTTCCATGAATTTACAATGATGGTAAAATGAAATACAACCCGCAGCAGTAAGATGCCTCCAGTGCCGCACGCAGGATGAAGCTAACTCTATTTCCGGCGTAAATGTATTCTCGAGAGCCCTGATGTGAGAGCAACCTGCAATACTTGATGCGAAGTTTTAAGATTGGATTTGTACTGACTGAAGGTGTGTCAACATCAAAGGCGGAGGTGCGAGTGTGCGGCGAGAGAATACAATTTTAATTATACTCCTGATATTACACGTCGCAAACATTGTTGTGATATCGCATGAATCAAGTAAGCATTTTTGAATGAATTTTTTCGCTCACCAGAAAGAGCCGCTGAGCGTACTAAAGTGAACCTTGCATAGCAACAGATAGAACGCATCCTGGGCGCTGCAGGGTGGACTCAAATCTAAAAATGAAACAGCGAAAGTCTACCTAATTAAATGTCACTTGCGAGCGAGCGTTCAAATCATAATACATGCAAATATTATGGGTATGATATGCATAAGATGTTGCGTCCTTCATACGATGGAGTGTAATTGATCCTGTAAAAATTTAACACTAAAGAATGGAAAAAGAGTTTAAAATCTTACAAAGTGCATATATTTTCCTTCAAGTCTGCAAAAAATATCACACGGAATGTAAATCTAAAAGTTGCAGTACAACAGACAGAGATACTGGACATGAACTTGAGATGAATGGCCAAGATCGACACCAACAATGAATGCTTGTTTTGAACGTTGACATAGAAGGTGCATACCAGGCGTGATAACGCCTAGAGAAATGCAGCCGACATTATATATATTAAGTGTGAAAATCAAACACGCGTGAATATTGAACTTACATGAGCAACAAACACACACGAGCAACAAACACACACGAGCAACAAACACACACGAGCAACAAACACACACGAGCAACAAACACACACGAGCAACAAACACACACGAGCAACAAACACACACGAGCAACAAACACACACGAGCAACAAACTCACACGAGCAACAAACACACACGAGCAACAAACACACACGAGCAACAAACACACACGAGCAACAAACACACACGAGCAACAAACACACACGAGCAACAAACACACACGAGCTACAAACACACACGAGCAACAAACACACACGAGCAACAAACACACACGAGCAACAAACACACACGAGCAACAAACACACACGAGCAACAAACACACACGAGCAACAAACACACACGAGCAACAAACACACACGAGCAACAAACACACACGAGCAACAAACACACACGAGCAACAAACACACACGAGCAACAAACACACACGAGCAACAAACACACACGAGCAACAAACACACACGAGCAACAAACACACACGAGCAACAAACACACACGAGCAACAAACACACACGAGCAACAAACACACACGAGCAACAAACTCACACGAGCAACAAACACACACGAGCAACAAACACACACGAGCAACAAACACACACGAGCAACAAACACACACGAGCAACAAACACACACGAGCAACAAACACACACGAGCAACAAACACACACGAGCAACAAACACACACGAGCAACAAACACACACGAGCAACAAACACACACGAGCTACAAACACACACGAGCAACAAACACACACGAGCAACAAACACACACGAGCAACAAACACACACGAGCAACAAACACACACGAGCAACAAACACACACGAGCAACAAACACACACGAGCAACAAACACACACGAGCAACAAACACACACGAGCAACAAACACACACGAGCAACAAACACACACGAGCAACAAACACACACGAGCAACAAACACACACGAGCAACAAACACACACGAGCAACAAACACACACGAGCAACAAACACACACGAGCAACAAACACACACGAGCAACAAACACACACGAGCAACAAACACACACGAGCAACAAACACACACGAGCAACAAACACACACGAGCAACAAACACACACGAGCAACAAACACACACGAGCAACAAACACACACGAGCAACAAACACACACGAGCAACAAACACACACGAGCAACAAACACACACGAGCTACAAACACACACGAGCAACAAACACACACGAGCAACAAACACACACGAGCAACAAACACACACGAGCAACAAACACACACGAGCAACAAACACACACGAGCAACAAACACACACGAGCAACAAACACACACGAGCAACAATCACATATCGCAGCATTCAATGCACACTGAGCATCACATTTGCCCCCAACCGTTACGCCAGTTAAGAGCTCCCAAATTTCACAAAGATAAAGCGAGCAATAGTTGACACTATCATCAACAATAAAACTTTAAACTCGAGTACTTGAGTGGAAATCTATTTCTCCAGATGTTCTTTTATGCGCCTTAATTAACGCCATACTTCTCAACCTGCACACTCATCACCCCAGATGTCCCCACCTGCACACCCATCCCCCCAGATGTCCCCACCTGCACACCCATCCCCCCAGATGTCCCCACCTGCACACCCATCCCCCAGATGTCCCCACCTGCACACCCATCCCCCCAGATATCCCCACCTGCACACCCATCACCCCAGATGTCCCCACCTGCACACCCATCACCCCAGATGTCCCCACCTGCACACCCATCACCCCAGATGTCCCCACCTGCACACCCATCACCCCAGATGTCCCCACCTGCACACCCATCACCCCAGATGTCCCCACCTGCACACCCATCACCCCAGATGTCCCCACCTGCACACCCATCACCCCAGATGTCCCCACCTGCACACCCATCACCCCAGATGTCCCCACCTGCACACCCATCACCCCAGATGTCCCCACCTGCACACACATCACCCCAGATGTCCCCACCTGCACACCCATCACCCCAGATGTCCCCACCTGCACACCCATCACCCCAGATGTCCCCACCTGCACACCCATCACCCCAGATGTCCCCACCTGCACACCCATCACCCCAGATGTCCCCACCTGCACACCCATCACCCCAGATATCCCCACCTGCACACCCATCACCCCAGATGTCCCCACCTGCACACCCATCACCCCAGATGTCCCCACCTGCACACCCATCACCCCAGATGTCCCCACCTGCACACCCATCACCCCAGATGTCCCCACCTGCACACCCATCACCCCAGATGTCCCCACCTGCACACCCATCACCCCAGATGTCCCCACCTGCACACCCATCACCCCAGATGTCCCCACCTGCACACCCATCACCCCAGATGTCCCCACCTGCACACCCATCACCCCAGATGTCCCCACCTGCACACCCATCACCCCAGATGTCCCCACCTGCACACCCATCACCCCAGATGTCCCCACCTGCACACCCATCACCCCAGATGTCCCCACCTGCACACCCATCACCCCAGATGTCCCCACCTGCACACCCATCACCCCAGATGTCCCCACCTGCACACCCATCACCCCAGATGTCCCCACCTGCACACCCATCACCCCAGATGTCCCCACCTGCACACCCATCACCCCAGATGTCCCCACCTGCACACCCATCACCCCAAATGTCCTCACTAAGTTCAGTCGAGCGCACCCATAGAGCATAACAAGCATAACACATAGGAATATTAATCAGTTTTGCGCCCATTGAGCGTAGGTGGCATCACAGGCAGGATTATAAATCAGCTGTCAAAGGTGGAACGTCGGCGGAATAGGCAGTACGTGCATCAGGAAAGCAGTCTGTCTGCTTTCCAATATTTTACGCTAAGAAGTATTCCACGCACACCTGCGTGACAGCACACGGACAAGCCGCATGTTTATGTTGCAAAACTTTGAACTTTTTATGTTAAAAAAAAAAGCATTAGGCATTAAGCAGTCAGTAAGCTAGGACTTTTCAATTCATACGTAAAGCCCAGACTTCCGAAGTCTGAAAGACTTGATTTTTTAAAATTATAAAGCCTTGATTTTTTAATTCTAAAATTCGAGCATTTTTAGGCCAGAAAGTTAGAATTTTGTTTTGCAGATAGGCTGGATACTTAGTATCTAGAGATACAGATTTCTGAGGTCACGAAGCCTGTATTTTCGAGGTCAAACAGTCGAACTATTTGAAGTAAAAATTGGAGCTTTTTGACGTTGAAATGACCGATTTTGCCAGGTCAAGGAATTCGAATTTTTCAGATCAACTAGTCCGAATTTTAGTAGGCTAAGAAGATGAATATTCACATATTAACAATTTTTCGCAAAAACCCTACTTTTAATTACAAGAATCTGAACGATTGTGATAAAAAATTCTCATTAAAAAAATTTCTCACCAGGAAGGCAAACCCTTGGATTCAGGCTGCAGCAAATTTCTTTCTTTTCACGACGACGCCACACACGGCCACCTACGCCACGCGAGGAGCACGAGGCAGGGCGGAACACAACATCTGATTCGGGCCGCCAGCGGAAGCGGGTATGGGCGCCTCACAAATGCTGCCGCTTCAGCAATGCTATTTTGTCAAAAATATGTGCTGCTTGGCTCTTTGCTCGACGCGAAAAAAAGAGCTCTTGTCTGTTTGTATGGAAGAAAATTGAAACTATTCTGCAAAAAGAGCTTTTTGATAGGAATTTGGTCCTTTGTTCCTCGCTGAGCTAGAAAACTTGCACTTTACTCTGATCATGACACTAGCAGTCAGTGTTTCAAAAAATACCTTCCAAATATCAATTGTTCAAATTAACACTAGAATGATTAATATTAAGGAAGTTAGTTTAAGCTCCTTAGCCGCAGTAAAGACGTTTCAAAAAGAGGGAAGATGCAGGCACTATTTAGTATGGAGGCAAGGGAGTGCGAAATATATGCTCAAGATGTGTTCTTACGCAACAATGTAAGCATAAAAACAAAATCGAGAAGGAAAGCTTATTATTATTATTATTATTATTATTATTATTATTATTATTATTATTATTATATAAGAAAGTTTTAGCCTCCCTTAACCACGACAAAGATGTTCGAAGAGAGGAAAGAGGAAGGCACCATTTAGTATGGAGTTGAGGGAACGCGGAATCTATGCACAAAGTGCACAGAAACAGTAAGCTAGGAAAGAAGTTCATGAAACAAGAAAAAAGTTGAAGAAGAAAGTAGGAGGTGCTGAAAAACAGGACAGCAGTGAACCGAAAAAAGATGGTCCGTAAGAAAACAAAAATTTATTTTATTACAACAAAAAGAAAGCCTACCTAACCTTCAGCTCAGGCCCTCACATAGTCCCCCTGGGAGCGCTAATTCCCATAGATACAATAGTTGTATCCCCCTGAGGGGGCCAAAAAAAAATGTTGAAAACTAAACAAAAAAAAACACTTTATTTCTATAAGAAGAAAGCTCATCTAACTCTTGAGTTCGGGACCTTACATTTTCCACCAGGAGCACATTTCCTATAGATGTAATAGTACGTAGTATCACCCTGAGGGGCGACGCTTTAATTATTTTTAAGTCCCTTCAAGCATATAGGCGACTGGTCAACAAAACTTCGACTATTCATTTTTCGTAACAGTTTTCATATTTTTCCAACAGTTTTAACGTAGCGCAAACATTTGGAAAGTTTAGATTTTTAGATTAGTAGTTGGTTCAAGCTTCTCTAACCGCAACAAAGGCGATTCGAAAAGGAAGGAAGAAGGCATCATTAAGGATGGAGTTCAGGGAACGCGGAATCTACGCAGAAAGGGCATAGAAACAGTAAGATGAGAAAGGAGATCATGAAAGAAGATCATGAAACAAGATCAAAGTTGAAGAAGAAAGTAGTAGGTGCTGAAAAAAAACAGGACGGCAGTGAACCGAAAAAGATGGTTCTTAACACAACAAAAGCATTTTATTTCAATAAAAAGAAGGCCTACCTAACTTTCAGCTCGGGCCCTCACACAGTCCCCCTGGGAGTGCAAATTCACATAGAGACAATACTTGTATCCCCCTGAGGGGACACATTTGAAAAGTATAAATGTCAACATGCTAAATGTAAACAATTACCGTCATTTCATTTATTTTAAATAATAGAGAGTGACGATTTTCTTTTTGGAGTCGGCGTCTCTCAGTAAAACAATTCACAATGCAAACATTCAAAATGCAAACCACTTTCCCTTTAATACTTCATAAATTAACTCCTGGTATTAAGCCATCCTTGAAGAGAACGTACCAGAACTGGAGGCAAATTGAATAAATAATCTAGTGCAACAATCACTTAATTAAACCAGATAACGGCCGTCAATAAATCTCTCGAGATTGGGCGGTAGAGGAAAATTCCGCGGCATATTCATCACACTGATCGTGCCGCTATGGAGTACGCAACCGTCAAGAAGTGACTGATGAACGTATCTGTGATACGAGCCTCACGAGCAATAATATCATGCTTATAGCACGGGTGTTATGAGGGCAGATTCCTTTGTTTTTCGTCCGCATGTGATAGATTAACAAAGGAATAATTCGAAAGGTAATAAATGCTGTTTTATACGAGGTAATCAATAATGTATTATACAACCGCAACATAATAAATGATTTACGAACTTCGTTGAACATTATCAAATCCCTTTTTTATGCTGCGTGTAGATTGTAGGTTATACATTAGTTTAGTCTCTCTAACCACAAAAAAAGTATTCTACAAAGAGAAAGGTTGAAGGTCCCATTTAATCAAAAGTTAAGGGAACGTGGAATCTATGCACAGGGTGAGTTCTCGCAGAAAAAACCCTGGCGTATTAAAATGACATTTTTGAGCATCTTCCGAAACAAACAACTCTAATATTATTTCCTGGCGTCAAGAATTGCGAAGTTTTATATCATGTATACATAAATTGTCAAAGGTGTTCTCAACCCACAATGAAGATGCATCGTCCATGAAATTGTGTTATCTCTTATAATTACCATTATGTGTATCGTCAAATGTAGATTAAGCAAGACTAGGAGTACATAGCCCTCAATCAATTCTTTTCGACCAGTGACATGAGTATTACAATACTCATGTTTGTGTATCACCTAAGTGTATTAACTTTAAGATATTTTAAAAACCAATGATGGTACTTGTGTACCATCTCTATTGGAAATAAAGTGCTTTTCTTTTCTTTCTTTTCTTTTCTTTCATGACATTTCTCCTCCACTAACTGATTTAAGGAAGCACGAAAAAAATATACATATATATAAGCATGAGGACCACGAAAATTACAAAATTTGCATTTCTAATTGACCAATTATAACACAACGGTCACCATAACGGTCATTAGTTGATAAGCATTTTGTTTAAATATAAATGGATGATCACACAACATATTTATAGTTTTTTACGTGAACGCTTTACAATAATAATAATAATAATAATAATAATAATAATAATAATAATAAAGAGATGACGAGTTAGGTAATGTTACAAGTTGAGAGTGAACAGGAAAAAAATTATCTCTAGTTAAAATGCGTGTAAAAGTTGTAGAAGTGAGTAATAGGTGCAGAAAAACAGGATAGCATTGAACTGGAAAAGATGGTTCGCTACAAAACACCAACAAAAAATACTATGCTCCAACAAAAAGAATGCCTACCTAACCCAGAGCTCGGGACTTACGCAATTGCGTAGGCCAGCGTGACACAAGGGCGCGACCAACACAGAGAACACAGCCCACAACTTGCCTCTGCCGACGTGGGAAAGAAGGCAAGCAATCGATACGGGATGTCAGGGCCACTTGTCGCGTACATTCTTTTCGAAACATCGAAACCTTCCTCAAAGCACGGTCATCATTTTCGCACGTGAGAATTGATTAACTGATTATTAGTTAGTTTTAGCTTCCCTTTTCATAACAAATGTATTCAAAAAGAGGAAGGATGAAGATACATTTTAGAATGGAGGTTAGGATATGCAGAATTTCTCCAGATTGTGTGTTCCCGCACAGAATACCGTGCGCTTAGAAACACAAAGTTGAAAAGGAAGGTCGGGAAAAAAAGTTGAAAGTTGAAGAAGAAAGGGAGAGGCTCGGAAAAAAACAGCAGTGAACCGAAAAAAGACGGTCCTTAACGTAACAAAAAAACATTTTATTTCGACAGAAAACTTACCTGACTCTTTTCTGAGGAAACATATTTTCCCCCTGGAAGCGCTAATTCCCATGGTTACAATTGTTTTATACGCCTGAGGGGTCGTGCATTAGAAACGAATTTTCTACGACAAGTATCGATATAGGATGTATCTTGGATACATTCGATGTTGGGAAAGATTTAATTTTGGGAATTTAACTAATTTATGTCCTTTTTTTTGTGCTAACTGATTGGTGCTCTTGTGTTTTGGGGTCATGTCGAGAATAATCAATTAGCGAATTAGCGAATTAAAACATGAGAATTTAGGAAAATGGTAATTATGATTTCATTCTGCGTTTTTTTAGAATTTAGGGAAATTATAATTATGTGTTATAAAATTTTATTTCTGTGGATTAAAATTCCAGCGGTGCGGAGGTGTAGTCTCTTCAACATTTGTGTGTGTTACAAGCCAGAATGTCTGGACGGGTGTGTGTGGTGAGCCCATAAAGGATGTGTTGTTTCAGAAAGGGTGTGTTGTTTCAGGCTGGGAGTGTGTAACTCTAGCGAAAGGGGAGAAATAACAATCTCAACGGTTGAGCACTAAGACGTTCGAAAGAGCTGACGCCTTGGTCCAGGCGATAGCTGTGTATATTATGTTCTCAAGATTTTTGGCTATACAAGCAGTCTGCTGGCCCTCGGCGGGTACCGCATGCTGTGTGGGTTAATGGCACAATGTCAAACTCCATACACAGTGCTCGACAGATTTATGGCAGGCACTTGAGCGTGAAAAGGAAACTCTCAGAAATAGTCGGAGGGCCAATGTTGAGATCGGCGGTCCTGCAAACCCTCGAGAGGGAGGAGGCTGCTAAGTGACGTCAGAAGGCTCTAGGCCAATACCACGACATCAATATGGTGGGAAAGTAGTTGAAGCTAAGGAACACGAATAAGGCTTTAGCTGCTAAACAAGAAGGGCATTCGAACATGACGTAGAAGCTTCTAAGTGTGTGATTGGCCATGCGTGAACTAGAACACCGCTTTCTCGCAAACAAGTGGGTAGAGCTGATGAGAAAAATTGAGTCTTGCGTCGGCGATCGTCGGATATAGCGGGGAGGTCTTTTGTCATCGGCTTGGAAGAAAGGGAGATCATGGGTCAAGATAACGAAGCGGGACGAGCAGTGTGATATCAGCAATAGACATTTTGAACTGTGCATAAGGCAAAAGTTGGAACTGAAGCTGTGTTGTTTAATGAATGTATGTTTGAAGTGACACCACCTCCAGCACTGTTAGAATATGAACATGTTGTAGGGCTCATGTATCAGGACCTGTGTGATTAACGTACGGGGATATGCTGGCCAGCGGTAGCATTTACTGTCATTCTGTTATGTAAGCTGTTAACACATGAAATTTCTAGAATACCATTACTCAATTTACACCAGTTCTAATGCCATACATTGCGTGCGCTTATCGATGTTCTGTATGATGTATTGCCGTAAATTATAAATTAAGTGAATTTTCACGTGTATAAAGTCCCCCCAAATTTAGTAGCAAGCAGCCCCTCATCATAACTGATGCGCTCTGAAAAACGCGCATTGAGTAAGTCGAGTACAACGTACATCGGTGAGTACTGCCCAATTTTAGTATACACATTTTGTAGTAGTGTTGATTTGTTTGGGCTTGCCCATAAATTTTCCTTGTGTTTCCTGTGCATTTTATTGAGGTATGCCAACCCCTCAAGCGAGCATTCGGTCTTCTCATTAGTGTAAATTAATGAGAGACGAGGCAGACAGCTTTCTCGTGACAACATCAATTTGGCAAAGATCAACGCGATCGCTTTGTAATATTTTCATTGTATTTTTTGTTGCGTAGTTATTTCATGTGCAAAACGTACAGAAATTCAGTAGAGGTACATGTCTCGTAGTGATGATTTTCTGTGTTCCGGTGCGAGAAGCCAGCAAGCACACTGCCATATAGATAAAGAAAGTGAAAGTGTTTATAAAAGTGATAAGATTCAGTAAGAAAATTCTGGTGTGTTCACACGATTAATTTCAAAGTTTCAGTAAAAGATTTTACAGTGAGTAGGTTTGAAAAATATTGAGTGATCGCAAAATTTTGAGTTTTGGAGAAAGTGAAGTGGAGAAGATCGATACAATGCCTGCCCAGTGTTTCCACGAGCAGGGTAATTACCCTAGATTAGGGTAATCAGGGGTCCCCTAGGGTAATGTTTAGGGTAGTAAAGAATATGGCCAAATCTAGGGTAATCAGAGCTCCGAGGAGGAAGTGCCCGCCTAATCTACGAAAATTGAAAATTGAAAGCCAATATGCAAGCACCCTACTGGTCACCACTTGAACGAAATGTAATGAAACGAGTCAGAATTTAGTGTTCACAAAACTGCACTGCTGCTGTGATTAATGTCGCACATTTGAATGTCATCAGCTATCGCTCACGAAAGACGGCGTCAAGATACGAAGCCATAATATCTGTTGTCCACTTCGTTTTGACAAATGATTCTGAGTTGCATTTCGCTAATAAAAACTCGATCGGTGTCCACAACAGCCCGTCGACGAAAGTCACTGTCTTGTTCTGATTGTTCGCGTGCTTATAAGCTTTAAGAGAATATTGACATGTGTGTTTGTTATAGTGTTAAATACCACAGCTAATACATTTCATCGTAGAAATAATTAATAGGTTCATTTTTGGGATAGCGATTGAATTAACAGCAGAGTTACCCCACAGCGCCAGTATTTTACCAGCTAATTAGGTGGAAGGCGTCCTATTTCTTTGCCATATTGCACGCCAACGAAGCATGTTATTGTAGCGATGCAAACAAAAAACTTAAACCATGTTCTTTGACACTTTTAGTTACAAAAAATGCTGAAGGCGTATGTTAGTAGGTATAAAATTAATTATAAAAATTCCTATGAGCAAAAGAGAACAGTTTTTGACTTAAAACTTGCAATATATGTTTATATTCTCACTGTCTTTCTTATGCGCTGTAACCCGGACGTAGAATTTGATATAGCTACGATCATGCTTAAATCGAAGAACTAGGGCTTTTAGAAACCGAGTGTTGAGGATAGTTTTTACATATTAATAAAAGCAAGGTAGTTTTGTCCAAAATGCTCTGAATTTCCCCACCCACCCTTTAAGAAATAAATTCGATTGCTTTACGATCAAATTTATGAGTTAATGTGTGAATGTAATTGCAACGAAGTCTCTGAGAAGCATACGTGATGTAACAAGATTGGATAAAATCCGTAATGAAAAAATATGACGAAGGTCATGTGTGAGGACAGCCAGAAAGTTATCAGAGAGAGTGGATCAAAGTGTTAAGTTAGATTAAGCATGTGGAATGAATGGCTGAAGCGCGTGGATGGATGAAAAATGAAATGAAAAATAGATAATTATACTTGGGATAGGTGAAGATATTATTGCAAATCTTGCAGCATGGCAGATGATCATCACGCACCGAATGAGGAAGAGCCAACAACACCCCCGTGGGAAAAAAGCTCCACGTGAATGCTAAAAACTACCAGCAGAAATTTAAAGATTCGTGGACATCGGATCTTGAGTTTGAAGGATGGGTAGCCAAGTCCTCAATAATCAACAGAGCAAAATGATGTGGCATATTGAAAGGTTTGTCGAACCGACATTACTTGTGGGAAATCGGAGATCAAGCAACACAAACAACAATCCATCGTGGCGAAGAAAACCCCATCAATTGCCAGATACGTGCTATCCAATGATTCTCTTGAAAATTGTGCTCGTAAAGTGGAACTGCAAGTTCGTGCATTTTTAGCTGAGCTCGATCTACCTATCTCATTGTGTGAGCCTCTTTTAGATTTGATGAAATTAATGTTCACACATCAGGAGTCACTGAAAAAGGTGCGCCTTGGAAAACAGCGGACATCAAACATAACTCGACAGGTATTTGGCAAACATCTTGTACGTGATATCGTCTGGGAGATCAAACCAGCATTCTAACGCCGATAACCGGCCTTCCCTCCTGACGCTCATGCAGTATGTAACAGTGCTAATTCATACTGACGGAGCTCTGGACACCAGTCCATTGTCCTTTTATTTAACTTATAGATCTTAGGTCAGGATTAGCTGTTTTAGGGTAATCTGGGGTAATCACAACCTTCAGCTAGGGTAATTAGGGTCACCTCGCGTGGAAACCCTGTGCCTGCCCGTGGGAGAAGGAACAACGACCGCAGAAATGCGCCAGAAACGCCACCACAGCCAGAAGAGGAAGCCGTTAACATGCCCGTGGTAACGAGCTGCGTGGGTGCCATTGGGGCCAAGTTTAGGAGAGGCGACGATGTAGGGGAACATATGGCGAGGTTGAAGTTTTTGACGGGCAATCTGAATAACAGCGAGCAGGTGAAAGCCTTCTTCCTATGCCTAGGTCAACAAGAGGCAAAGGAGTGCAATCTAATAATTGATACACTAACGAACCTGCGAGAAGCAGAAACATGGCTGCGCTCTTACGCCGATCAAGTTGAACATCCGACGCAAGCGCTGTTTGAAATAGTGACCAAGAAGCAAACAAGCCGAGAAGGAGTTTCAGAATACCTGACGCGCCTGGAAAGGCTGTACAACGAGAATTATCTAGAAAATCCGGAACGAGTCCTTGTAGATTTGATGTGGCTCGGATTAAGGGAGAACATCACAAGACCCTTTCGAAGTGATGCGCGACCTACGACAGTACAAGAATTGAGGGACATGGCAATCGAAGTGGAAAATCGACGGATAGTACCAGTACCAAGGGAAACGACAGAGAAGAGGGAACCGGAGAGAGAGAGAGCGCAGCGAAGCGAGAGGAGGCCACAGCATGAGCCTGCACGTGTCGGCCATACGATGCGGCATTCACCACAACGGCCTAGAGGGTACCGCCAGGAAGTGCCACCCTGGAGAGAAAGGAACAGACAGATACGACACTCTCCTTATCATCGAAGAGGAAATTATGAAGCACCCCATTGGAGCGAAAAAGGCAGACTTAGGAGTCATCAGCACCAAATATACCATGCAAGAGAGCCACAGCCGCATCGGGAAGTACCCCCTGCACCTGCAATGGACTTGGCACAGTATAAAGCGGTGCCACCGCCGTGCGTAAACTGTGGAAAATTTGGGCACCTAAGGGCTGATTGCAGAGTGCAACAGTTTGCAGGACAGCCAAAAAACGGAATAGGAGACCGTTAGCTCCAATAATAAATCCCAGCGTGAGACTCCAAGTGAATGGCACACCCGTTACCGCACTTCTTGATACCGGAGCAAATATATGCTTGGTTAAAGAGCGTGTGGTTGCGGGGATTAAAAATGCTAGTGTGAAAGGAACATCAACTGCATTAAAAACAATTGGAGATGAACCCGTGCCGGTGCTGGGAAAGATTAATGTGCCAATCAAAGTTAACGGTCAGAAAATTGTTCAGAGATGTTTTGTTGTGCGGGAAAATGCATTCCCAGGAGACCTGCTAATAGGAGTGGAAGTAATGAACAAGGTCAACGCAAAGCTAGACTTCGGAAGACGTAGGGCATCATTCTTTGGAACTCACGTGAACATGTTTTCAGCACCAGGACACGCTTCTCCGAAAATTCAGTGTGTAACGCGGGAAGAAACATCAATCACTCTGGCTGAGGATATTACAGTAAAGCCTCGCGTGCAGACCATGGTGAAGTGTCGAGCAAATGGCAAGTTTGATGGGAAGGAAGTAATTTTAGAGCCTAGAATTAAGTGGGCGCCGTACGTCGGAGCCACCGCTGCAAAGGTACAAAACGGGTATGTTTTGATGCCTGTACTTAACCCTTTTGCCGAAGAAATCGCTCTGACTGAAGGAGCAATAATTGCAACATGCCACGAAATCTCGAATGAAGCTGCAACTGCAGAAGAAAACAATGCGGAAAATAGCGAAGCAGAAAATCGCCGCAGAGAGAAGCGCTTTCAGCAAATTAATGAGCTTGACCTCAGTCACTTGGATGCTGAAAAACAAGAACAAGTTAGGAACCTGCTGAAGGAATATCACAAGACGATTAGTGCAGACGAGATGGATATTGGCCACGTCAAGGGAGTGAAATACAAAATTTTGCTGAGTGATTACAGGCCGATTCAAACGAAAGGATGGCGTATTCCGTACACCAGCCAAGAAATTATTGATAAAAAGGTCTCGGAGATGATTGAAAGTGGAGTTGTGCAAGAGAGCACAAGCGCTTGGAAAAATCCGCTCGTACTCGTAAAGAAACCTGGAGGAGGCCACAGAATTTGCCTTGATCTGCGAGCTGTGAACATGCGAGTGGTGAACGAACATTACCCGATTCCCAACATCATAGGAACCCTGGAAGAAGTTGCTGGGAAAGAATACTATTCCATTGTCGATGCAAAATCAGCCTTCCATCAAATTGAGCTAGATGAAGAAAGTAAGCAGTATACGGCATTTCAGACTCGACAAGGCAACTTCGAGTACGCTCGGCTGCCTATGGGACTCAAGTGCTCAACATCAGTGTACCAGAGAGTAATTTGTCATGTTCTGAAAAGGCAGCTTGGAAAATTCGCCGCTATTTATTTGGACGATGTGTGCGTTAGCTCTATGACTTTTGAGAAACACCTAGAAAATTTGAGGGAAGTGTTGCACGAATTTCAATGTGCCGGAGTCAAAATAGGCTTGGACAAGTGCAAGTTTGCGCAAAAACAAGTGAAGTACCTAGGATGTTACATCAGTCGTGAGGGACTCATTCCGGACCCCAAAAATGTTGAGGCCATGCAAAATTACCCTAGGCCGACGACAGCACGCAAAGTCCGCTCGTTTGTAGCAGCGCTCAACTTCTACCGGCGATTCATTCCGCATTTCGCTACAACAGCTGCACCTCTTAATGCGCTGACTAAAAAGGGGGCAAGATTCCAGTGGAAGGAAGAACACGAACAGGCCTTCTGCAAACTTAAGCAGCTCATGATAGAAGCTCCAGTTCTGAAGAAGCCTTCTCTAAATGAGACGTATTACTTGAGCTGTGATGCCTCGAATGAGGGCTCGGGCGCGGTCCTTGCACAGAAATGTGATGGTAAGGAACAACCGATTGGATACTTCAGCAAAAGATTCAATGATGCTGAAAAACGTTATTCAATTACGGAGCGGGAAGGATTAGCAGTGGTCGCCGCTGTAAATCACTTTTCACCTTACCTGTACGGCAATAAATTCGTTGTAATCACTGATCACACGGCTCTCAAATATCTGTTCAAAGGTAAAAACACCAAGAACAACAGAATTATGAGATGGGCCCTAACACTCTCTCAATATGATTTTGAGGTGATTTATCGGCCAGGAACACAGAACGTGGTGCCCGACGCATTGTCGAGAAATATTGCGAACGACAACGAAGAAGAAAATCCGGACGACGAAGCACCTAAAACAGTGTTCGTCACGACGATGTTAAATGAAACTCCCAGCGTGCAAGAGGCGGAAAGTAGTTTGCAGAAAGAAAATGTGAGAGCAGAACAGTTGAAAGATCCCGTTTGGGGGCCAGTTCTGAGGTATCTTGAAGGTGACAAATTAGGGGACGCTCCAAGTCTTGCTCTAAAACCCGAAATCTTCACCGACGGAGGCATATTGTATTTCAAAAAGACACAACGAAAGCCTAATAGAGCAAGGCACTTAATCGTTGTGCCAGACGCTTTGAGGGAAGCAGCAATAACGTTAGCGCATGATAGCACAATCGCTGCACACCAAGGTCGTGCTAAAACGTGGAAAAAGCTCATGGAATTTGGGTACTGGATTAACATGTCTCGCGACGTTAACAAATACATCGATTCGTGCATGCAGTGCCAGAAGCGTAAGATCAACAATCGCATTTGTGTTAGCATGGGTTCATTCCCTGAAATTGACAAGCCTCTGGACAGAATAGGTGTTGATTTAATAGAAATGCCAGTCTCGAATGAGGGCCACAAGTACATCTTGACCGTGGTTGATCACTTCAGCAGATATGTTGCAGCTTTCCCACTCAGAAGCAAGACAACTGAGGAAGTGACTCGAGCGTTAACTAAATTCGTAACCACGTATGGCCCTGCGAAAGCGCTCGTCTCAGACAGAGGTACCGAGTTCACGTCTGCTTTGTTCAGAAATGTGTGTGAAAAATTGAAAATAAAATACTACAACACATCAGCGTATCATCCGCAATCAAATGGAATGACGGAACGTCAGAACAAGAACATCAAAACGGTGCTGTCTCACCTCGCAGCCAGCGATCAACCATCGTGGCATGATGCTTTGCCGTGGACATGCTTGGCACTGAACACAAGTTATCAAAGTGTTATTGAAGAAATACCGTATTATTTATTTTTTGGTAGGGACGCTGAAATTCCTGTTGTTAACTGGCTGAAAAAACCTCGCATGGATTATTCTCTTGGGGAAAATTACAGTGCCGAGGTGAGCGCCCGACTTCACAATGCGTTCAAAGTAGTGAAGGCCAAGTCCAAGGCTTCACACGACAAGTCGGTGCAAATGAAGGAAAGAGGTGTGAAAAACAACCAGGTGGAGAGCGGAGATATTGTTTTATTACACAATCCTACAGGAAAAGCCGAATCTACAAACGCTTGGCCTACCGACTGGTTGGGCCCGTACCGTGTCCTTGAAAGGAATGCCACAAATGCGACCATTAAGGCACTATATAGTGACCGACAAGAAAGGGTTCATTTGGATAGATTAAAAGTTGCTTACCTACGGGGCGAGGCTTTCCCCGGTACGTCGAACGTCAGCGCTGAGCCAGTGAACGCAAACGGATATGGAACCATTGACAGTGAAGATGAAGATCTGAGGACAGAAAACCACGCGAACGAGAGAGCTGCGTTCAAAGAGCGGCGAAGCTACAACCTACGTTCAAGGTGTAGGTGAACCGCCAACGAGAAACGAACTTCAGAGGGCTGAAATCGTGCATAAACTTGAGTTTGCGGGATGTGTTCTTGTGTGTTTAATTTTAGAAGAAAACTCTTGAGTAGGAGTGAGTTTTTAGCGCTGTACTGCTTTAACCTAAGTGTGTTCTTTAGTAGGATTGTGTTATTCTAGCTTTGAATTAAATCTAATCTCACTCACGAGAGTGTGATGCTTCGTTCAATAGGAATATGCTCTAGGTTATGTAACTCCAACTTTCTTTGCTCACAAGAAATTTCGTCTGGAAGAAAATCTTGTTGAGCGATCTAATCTTATGCTATGCGTAATTCTCATTTTCTCTCTTGCTAAGTAAAGAAAATTGAGCGTTTATTAGGTTAACTTCGTGTGTTTCTCAAGAGGAGTACTTTGTTTCATTTGTAGGATGCTTATATTTCTTGCCAGCTTCTCGTGTAGCGTACGCGCTTGATACGAAATAACTCTGGCGAAGTAATTAGTTAATATGAAGTTCTTAGGCTTATGTATCTCAGGCTTGCTAATTTTATCAATACCGTTAGACCGTTCATTTCATAACGGGGAAAATATGTTTAGTGTCGGATTAAAATTTGCGAATTCTTGCGTGCTGTAGTGTTGAATTTTCTGACTTTGTGTCTTTCTCTTGCCCTGAAAGAATATCGTAAACACGGTATTCCGGAAGGAATTATTCTGATCTTACTCTGTAGAGTGTAGTACATTTCTTTTCAGACTTAAGGAATTAATTTCTTGGTAGATTAGCGTAGTATGTACTTCAGCCCAAAACAGGTCAGAACAATTACATAACACGAATGCGTCTCGTGTAAGCAGCAATTAAGGAAGAATCACGTGGAATACAAGTAATTATTTACAAGAACAACGAACAGATAGGAACTGTACAACATAGGGGATAAAGCGCACTTGTATTGAAGTATTTAAAAGAATTGCACCAATTCAAGCGCTGCAGTGAGAAGCAACAAAGATGAATGTATAGCTGGAAACTTGGAGCAAGCTCAGAAGAATGCGGAGAGCACAAGTAATTGCCTCAGAGCCACTCGCGGTCGAGCTGTGGCTGTAGACATGGGTCGCTAACAAGCAGAGCCAGGAAAGGGCATCTCAAGTAATTGGTGCCCATGCATCGAAGTGGAAAACACCACAGAACGACGCAGCAACAGCGTGAGGAAGGAAGAAAAACGAAATTAAAGCATGAGATATTATTGGGTGCCTAAAGGTACTAGCGTTTAAAAATGCTTTTATACAGTGGGCACTCAAATGAAACAATAACAATGCTTTTATGTGCTTGAGTGTTGATATTTACTTAAGTAATTTGGAATTTGCGTCGTGACATTTATGCCTGGTGAGGCATTCCTGAAATTCGACTGCAAGTTTCCTGTGAATTTTTTTTACTAGGCAAACGATTACATTGGAATATTGAAGCCGCATTTTAGGCATCTCTATTCATACGTGAAATAAAAATTTAATAGAGATTTCGTCGGATAGGCTTTGAATGAAGCGGACGGTCTTCAGAGAATATTAACCCACGGAATTCTCACATAAATAAGAGTGTTCACTCGAATAAAATAAAACATCATCTAGTGTCTACCAGATTCCACGTGACGTCAAGGGATACTGAGGGGGATTCTACAGGATACCAGTGTGCACTACGCAGGATTATGCCTCGGAATACTTCAGCATTACTTCGTGGGATTGGAACCCCATCGCAAGGGGAGACTTAATCGAATAAAAAAAAAAAAGAGTTATCGACGCTTCAACTCGTATTCTTCGACAGACCAACATAAGTTCCTGATTCGCCAATTCGTCTGATCAACGAAGCGGCATTCACGAGTAGTCTGACGATTAAAATTTGAGTTCGAATATACGTCCTAAAATGTATGTGAAAGATTGTACTCAACATGATTTAGTGGTAACTTGAAGCGTGATTATGATCCGTGTTACCGAATGAAATCGTGCAAGTAATGTGGTGTATAGAAATTTTATATGAGGCTGGATATTGGGATCATAATCCTTCCTTCTGAAAATGAGTACCTATCTTCAACACGTGTGTGATGGCATTGGAATGCCAGAAGAGAAAAATGGAAGGACAGCAAACTCCGTCAATGATACCCAAGGAGTGAACAGCGAATCGTCAAAAGCAGCGTCAAGGAATTATAGAAGAGAAGAGGCAAACGGGTAGAGAGATCTGGAAGACAAAAACATCGACACTTGAGGATATTTGAGAATGTAGGAAATGTGTACACTAAATTTTGTGAATGTTATTAGGATTTAGTACTCAAGTATTTAGTACGCACTTCAGTTCGGCGGGAAAAACAGACGCATCGGTTAGATGAAGATGACACAATATATTACGCTGTGGCCGATTGTATTGTAATAAATAAGATTGTTAAATGTAATGTACCATGTTTCTGCGGAATTAATTTAGAATGTAATTGGCTTAAGTAGATGTGTACCATTTGTGTCTTAAGTTGGCTAATAATTCAGTTCAAATTGTTCAAATGAATAACATAACGCTAATACAAAAAAAAAAAATTGTCGAGTCAATTTTTTTACGTAAAGGGGCGGGGATGTTGGGAAAGATTTAATTTTGGGAATTTAACTAATTTATGTCCTTTATTTGTGCTAACTGATTGGTGCTCTTGTGTTTTGGGGTCATGTCGAGAATAATCAATTAGCGAATGATTTAACGAATTAAAACATGAGAATTTAGGAAAATGGTAATTATGATTTCATTCTGCGTTTTTTTAGAATTTAGGGAAATTATAATTATGTGTTATAAAATTTTATTTCTGTGGATTAAAATTCCAGCGGTGCGGAGGTGTAGTCTCTTCAACATTTGTGTGTGTTACAAGCCAGAATGTCTGGACGGGTGTGTGTGGTGAGCCCATAAAGGATGTGTTGTTTCAGAAAGGGTGTGTTGTTTCAGGCTGGGAGTGTGTAACTCTAGCGAAAGGGGAGAAATAACAATCTCAACGGTTGAGCACTAAGACGTTCGAAAGAGCTGACGCCTTGGTCCAGGCGATAGCTGTGTATATTATGTTCTCAAGATTTTTGGCTATACAAGCAGTCTGCTGGCCCTCGGCGGGTACCGCATGCTGTGTGGGTTAATGGCACAATGTCAAACTCCATACACAGTGCTCGACAGATTTATGGCAGGCACTTGAGCGTGAAAAGGAAACTCTCAGAAATAGTCGGAGGGCCAATGTTGAGATCGGCGGTCCTGCAAACCCTCGAGAGGGAGGAGGCTGCTAAGTGACGTCAGAAGGCTCTAGGCCAATACCACGACATCAATATGGTGGGAAAGTAGTTGAAGCTAAGGAACACGAATAAGGCTTTAGCTGCTAAACAAGAAGGGCATTCGAACATGACGTAGAAGCTTCTAAGTGTGTGATTGGCCATGCGTGAACTAGAACACCGCTTTCTCGCAAACAAGTGGGTAGAGCTGATGAGAAAAATTGAGTCTTGCGTCGGCGATCGTCGGATATAGCGGGGAGGTCTTTTGTCATCGGCTTGGAAGAAAGGGAGATCATGGGTCAAGATAACGAAGCGGGACGAGCAGTGTGATATCAGCAATAGACATTTTGAACTGTGCATAAGGCAAAAGTTGGAACTGAAGCTGTGTTGTTTAATGAATGTATGTTTGAAGTGACACCACCTCCAGCACTGTTAGAATATGAACATGTTGTAGGGCTCATGTATCAGGACCTGTGTGATTAACGTACGGGGATATGCTGGCCAGCGGTAGCATTTACTGTCATTCTGTTATGTAAGCTGTTAACACATGAAATTTCTAGAATACCATTACTCAATTTACACCAGTTCTAATGCCATACATTGCGTGCGCTTATCGATGTTCTGTATGATGTATTGCCGTAAATTATAAATTAAGTGAATTTTCACGTGTATAAAGTCCCCCCAAATTTAGTAGCAAGCAGCCCCTCATCATAACTGATGCGCTCTGAAAAACGCGCATTGAGTAAGTCGAGTACAACGTACATCGGTGAGTACTGCCCAATTTTAGTATACACATTTTGTAGTAGTGTTGATTTGTTTGGGCTTGCCCATAAATTTTCCTTGTGTTTCCTGTGCATTTTATTGAGGTATGCCAACCCCTCAAGCGAGCATTCGGTCTTCTCATTAGTGTAAATTAATGAGAGACGAGGCAGACAGCTT
This sequence comes from Morinoia aosen, assembly GCA_030386875.1. NCBI lineage: Eukaryota > Metazoa > Arthropoda > Malacostraca > Amphipoda > Talitridae > Morinoia > Morinoia aosen. Next base: position 15,135,304 of record CM059567.1, on the reverse strand, counting down.
TCTCGTGACATCGAGATGCATGTGTAACCAAGCTATTGTTCAATGGAAGGATTGGCATCTAGCTACCATCAATCTTTTTTCTCGCAATCAATCAAAGACACGTCACTGATGCATCACTCTGCAGAATCAAATCACTCTTTATTTAAAGATAATGACCTGTGACAACAACACTTATGCACTAAGTAATCCGTTGTCCAATAAATGTAATAAAAATATTTTATATTAATGTTAACATAGTAATAAAATAATTAGGTAATGTAATAATAAAAACATTCGACAATATTAATATAGTAAACGGGATAAAGAATACTCGACCGAACTTCACAACATAACTTGACTATTTAAGATACCTTACTGGCGTAAATAACATGGGTTGTTCCGAAAATGATGTTTTTTAATCCGAAACATGAATTCATCAGCATCCAACCTGATAAAACTGTTGGCAAAAGGTCGTACATTAAAATTGAGAAGATACAATAATGCGAGCCACGTCATAGCGTCATTTTGCTTTCAGATCTGAAGGACTACACGACGGCAAACATTTTCATGCAAATATATCGCTGCCGCCCCATGCGTAGGAAGGAAGATATTATACTCGTAATACCGTATAAAATAGATGCTTCCTAAAGATTGTTTTACAGTATTTTATTTATAAATTAACAAGTAATTTCATGCAAAAAAACTAAATTCATACAAAAAAGGTTTAGGTACAAGTAAAAATAATGTTTTTCATAACTATGTACTCATTGGGTAAATAATCTCTCGCAGTTATATCATAGTCTTTGTCAGAAGGAAATCGATACACGGTCGTCATGACGGTGTCGCGTGCGGGCTCTGCATAAATAACGGCCGCGAGAGAAACTGGCAGAATTTGACAGGTGGATGGGATGGCACAGAAATCAGAGTGATCTATTACGGCAGATTTTCGTAAGAAGAGATTTTATAAAGAAATAAATAACAATTCATAACTTGAGGGGGAGGAGTTTCTCTCGAAAAGAAATTCTAATTGAACATGTTTTATTTTGCACGGAAATATATTACGCAGTCGTTGGAGTTCAATGGTGAAATGTCATATAAACTAATACAAATGACTAACAAATTTGACGCGTTATTGGGCTTTCTCCGACAAATTAAAACTCAGATAATTGACCTAAACACAGTGGTGTTCACAACGTAGGAACGCTACACCCACCTCCGCACGCTGGGAGCTGCTGCAGTATGGTGGTGACCGAGGCCGCCGTACAAATTGGATCAGGAAGGCAATGCGCAATTTGGCTCCAGCGAACGAGGCACGGTCTTCAAAGGCAGCTTCTGGGGCTTGCCTGGCTCGCTGTGCCGTCATGAGCGCACCCTGCAAACACCGCGGTGCAAGGACAGCACAAACATGGCATCGCTCATGCGGCAAATGTCACTCCTCAGCCAGAGCCGAGCGTGAGTTCGTCGGACCTTGGATGAAAAGTTCCTGTGGACTTGAAGGTTGATGTCCCAAATTCTACATCTTATGATTGGAGCCAATTCAAAAAATGGGAGCGAAAAATTTGAAAATGTTTTGTGTTCTTAAGATAGAAGTATTATTTATGAAAAAGCAAACCATAGTAGTCTAAGTAATGAATTTCTATCAACCAGTTTGCACTAAAAAAGTATTAGCGCAAACGTAAGCTGAAGTAAAGCAAATGCCTCATGAAAATAGAAATACTAAAATTAGAAATAGTAGCGAAACTTTTACGTGTCTGTTTTCGAATATTTTACTTCGTCTGCCTTCCACGACATTCACCGGATTCTCAAGCCATCATGCGAGGTGCTTTTAATATGTTAATAATGTTCCCTAAAATCAGTGTAAGTCAGCAGCACTGCATGAATCAAGACACAAAATTAAACGAATTCTTCGTTGTCTCGAGTTTTAGCGTGTCCGATTTTTGCGTTAGCCTCGAATGTCAGGTATCTGCGTTTTAAAATTCTTGTGTATTCCTCACAATAAAGAAGTCAAAATTAAAAACTACTCAAAAAGTGATACTTCGTGAAGTAAGCAGCATTCTACATGAACGAGGCAAGTGCAATCAACAACGTCCGCTTGTACGGGTGGAGCTTGTCGTTTTCTTCCAGCTTATTTTCTTCTCCAGCTTTTGCACCCAGGAAAATGAAGTTGTTTAATCGGCCAAATGCAGCTCGACTCGCGGCGTGAAAATTTCGAAAGCAGCTGGATAGGCCAAACCTCATCTCGAGTTTGAGAGTCCTTTCGCATGCTGAGCATCTGCGTTTCTGTACTTACTGGGTCGCCATATTATTTAGAATCATTTTCAACAATTTTGCACTTAATCTTAATCAAATATTAAAATGTTATTAATCCAATATCATTTTTACGTTTCTTTACAATAGTAGTAAGTAGTAGGCTATTGCAGAAAATTGCGTGCCGTGTTGTAAATACTTGGGTCCAGAATTTCCGCACGAAATCTTGCGACAATTGTGTATCATTTTGAGGCTTCGTGCGTTGAGAGAGTCGTTAAGGGAGAATTTGGACGTACTTTTCGCACTATTTTTCGTATAATAAGCTACACTCCTGGTAGCAGTGCATTAACATCTTGTTCGCTGGTTTCAAGAGGGAGAAATGGCTTTGTATATTGCTTCCATTTCAATATTTGGTGCCATTAACACCGTCATTCACTTTCTCTCATCACTTGACCATCTATCAAACAAAATACGTTTTTTCGTAGAAAGGTTTTCCTGCTTTTATTTTAACTAGAGCAAAGCCCGTTATCAATGTAACAAATGTAAAATAAACAGTATAATTCTAGCTTTAATCATTCGCTACGAGAAGGAAAATTAGGAACTGTTGAAAATGGAACATTTGCAGATACCATGCCTCAACATTTGACTGTGAATTCAAACCAGGAATTGATTGACTTTGTCTATGGAAATATTGACAAATTTTTAAAACAACCAATGGATTCCTTCAAGAGCATTTCTACCGCTAAAAATGAGGACCTTGACCATTTTAATAACATTCTTTAGGATAAACTCCGGGGAGATTTGGTTTTCATGAAGAGTATTGATTCAGATTCTGATGATGACCTATAGCAGCATTGTATTCGCCAGAGTTTCTAAATTCGCATGATCTTGACATTTCGCGTTGTTCATCTGATAGTCTTCGGCGTCTTTCTTTCTGTCGAAGTCTTGCTGCTTCTCTCTTACCGTTGGACACGTTCTATCCATGTCGGCCTTCTTTCCCGGAATTTTATTCTGAAATTTCTCAATTATCACTTCGAAGGTTCTCAAGAAAATCAGAATTCCGAAAACAACTCAATTTCTAAAATCCTTAGGCCTTAGACTAAGTGGTAGCCAGGTTACTTATCAAACTAGTTTAACAAATTTATTTTTGCATTATCAATTAAAAATATCAAAGCATCATGATGAATTTCAGCAGAAAAAGGTCCAAAGAGAAATTCTATTAAAAAAACGATTGTGTATTTTGGATACCACGAAGCGGCCCATACACGATCAATTATATTGCGCAAGTCTGCCTTGCACAATATAATTGACAATTTTCAGTTGGCCACACACGGTCAATATACCTGCGCAAAATACGCAGTTCGTTCTTGCATGGAAGTGATTAGGCAAGCATGGATGAGTTCGAACCATCTATTCCCGCGGCCGTTGCCGTAGCAGTAGAAGATGAATAATTTCTTTAAAAAAATATATATATTATATACATGTATATACATATATATAGTTCAATTATATAATACTACCTTTAAAGTGTCTCATGAGAAGGCTGATTATCGCAAGAAGTTATTGGTAGACACGATTGGTTTGTGATAGTACTTAGCGACTTTACAAGGATTTCTTGGTCGTTTAGGAAGGTGAGGGGCTCAAAATACCACTAAGTCGGCTGATATACTTGGTCCGCTCCAGCGCCAGATGTTTCTGAACCCAGAACTTTTCTCAGTTCTTTGCGACAGTTTGTCCTATATGCATTTATCTATTTTTTACATCTTCTCTCGTAAAGTTTGGGTAGTTTTTACTGAAAATTTTCCACCAAGACAGCATAAGCTGCATCATTCTTCGGCCTCTTGGAGTATTCATCACACATTATTTTCCAAAGAGCTGGTAAAGTTTTATAAACTTGTAAACATTCCAGTACGAATTCCCTGTCTTCTTTTCCCCATATTTAGAGATTTAGAGAGATTTGCGCAAAAAATATCAAGCAGAATTAGATTTACTCAATACGATTGTGCAAGTCTTCAATATCGCCCATACACGGTCAATTTAATTGACAATTAAGGGTATTGTCAATGATATTGCGCAATATAATGGGCCGTTTAATGCAAGTGAAAAAGAATTGAATTGCCACAGAAAAATAATGCAATAGAATGATTTCTTGTATTTCTCAAGCTTTATCCCTGTTGCTATCAAAGCAATCGGTTGCAAGAGTGCGAAGAGTGTGGCATTTTCCAGGTGTGGTGGTCAAACAAATATATCCATCCTAACAGTACCCGTGATAAAAAAAAATATTCTTGTACTTACAAACAAATATATCCATCCTAACAGTACCCGTGATAAAAAAATATTCTTGTACCTACAAACAAATATATCCATCCTAACAGTACCCGTGATAAAAAAAATATTCTTGTACTTACAAACCAATATATCCATCCTAACAGTACCCGTGATAAAAAAATATTCTTGTACTTATACATTGGTGAAACACGTATCACAGATACGGTCATTATAACTATCCTTATATGAGCGTAACAAAGAAATGGAAAAAGCGGACTCCAAACAAATAAACCAAGGGCATTATTAGGTAGTAGCAGGACCAGTAGAAATTCCAAGGACAATTTCATGATTAAACCCGTGAAAAAATTCCGTCAGCATCACCTACCCTATACAAACCTACCCTATACAAACCTATCCTATCCTATCCTATACAAACCTATCTTATCCTATCCTATACAAACCTATCTTATCCTATCCTATCCAAACCTATCCTATCCTATATAAACCTATCCTATATAAACCTATCCTATATAAACCTATCCTATATAAACCTATCCTATATAAACCTATCCTATATAAACCTATCCTATATAAACCTATCCAATATAAACCTATCCTATATAAACCTATCCTATATAAACCTATCCTATATAAACCTATCCTATATAAACCTATCCTATATAAACCTATCCTATCCTATATAAACCTATCCTATCCTATATAAACCTATCCTATCCCATATATACCTATCCTATATAAACGTAAGCTAACCAAACGTTAGCTAACCAAACGTTAGCTAACCAAACGTTAGCTAACCAAACGTTAGCTAACCAAACGTTAGCTAACCAAACGTTAGCTAACCAAACGTTAGCTAACCAAACGTTAGCTAACCAAACGTTAGCTAACCAAACGTTAGCTAACCAAACGTTAGCTAACCAAACGTTAGCTAACCAAACGTAAGCTAACCAAACGTAAGCTAACCAAACGTAAGCTAACCAAACGTAAGCTAACCAAACGTAAGCTAACCAAACGTAAGCTAACCAAACGTAAGCTAACCAAACGTAAGCTAACCAAACGTAAGCTAACCAAACGTAAGCTAACCAAACGTAAGCTAACCAAACGTAAGCTAACCAAACGTAAGCTAACCAAACGTAAGCTAACCAAACGTAAGCTAACCAAACGTAAGCTAACCAAACGTAAGCTAACCAAACGTGAGCTAACCAAACCTATCCTGACAAAATATCAAACATACGACTGCATGTAAAGGCCATCTTTCTATGTAACACTGAGCAATTCGGTATCGATGATCCTACAAACTCAGACGAAAGCGAAAAGGATACCAAACTCATAAATTTACATCCTATGTTTTTTAAGAGGACAGCAAGCAAATATATAAAAAAACACAACGGTCGTTATTAGGTTAGATAGATGTTCATGTACATCATGTTGCATCCATACCATCGTTTTGCGTTACTTTCATTAGGTTAGGTATACCAATGTCATTGGTTGTAGTGACGCGCTCTTTTTTCGTAAAAGCATAACCCCAAAAAGTCATGTATCAAAACCATAAGTACACCAGAAGGTTGATACCTCTAAATTGATGGTGCATCCAAAACGTACATACCTCTGTTACAATAATCCTCAAAATCTATTCATGCCTCCGAAATGAGGCCAGATGCAAAGTGTGGACAGATTCAAAGCGATGACAGACCCGAAATGCTGAAAGATTCAAAACCCAGAACCTTCCATCATATTAAGCATCCAAAACGTGACTCGATCTTAGCGTCAACATATTCAAAATTTCGGCACATCAAATGCACTAGTACGAGAGTGTGGTAATACACAGAAGCCTTAACGCATCCGCTGTTAATTGATCCGGAACGTCAGCACCACCTCCAGAACGTCAGCACCACCTCCAGAACGTCAGCACCACCTCCAGAACGTCAGCACCACCTCCAGAACGTCAGCACCACCTCCAGAACGTCAGCACCACCTCCAGAACGTCAGCAACACCTCCAGAACGTCAGCAACACCTCCAGAACGTCAGCACCACCTCCAGAACGTCAGCACCACCTCCAGAACGTCAGCACCACCTCCAGAACGTCAGCAACACCTCCAGAACGTCAGCAACACCTCCAGAACGTCAGCAACACCTCCAGAACGTCAGCAACACCTCCAGAACGTCAGCAACACCTCCAGAACGTCAGCAACACCTCCAGAACGTCAGCAACACCTCCAGAACGTCAGCAACACCTCCAGAACGTCAGCAACACCTCCAGAACGTCAGCAACACCTCCAGAACGTCAGCAACACCTCCAGAACGTCAGCAACACCTCCAGAACGTCAGCAACACCTCCAGAACGTCAGCAACACCTCCAGAACGTCAGCAACACCTCCAGAACGTCAGCAACACCTCCAGAACGTCAGCAACACCTCCAGAACGTCAGCAACACCTCCAGAACGTCAGCAACACCTCCAGAACGTCAGCAACACCTCCAGAACGTCAGCAACACCTCCAGAACGTCAGCAACACCTCCAGAACGTCAGCAACACCTCCAGAACGTCAGCAACACCTCCAGAACGTCATCACCACCTCCAGAACGTCAGCAACACCTCCAGAACGTCAGCAACACCTCCAGAACGTCAGCAACACCTCCAGAACGTCAGCAACACCTCCAGAACGTCAGCAGCACCTCCAGAACGTCAGCACCACCTCCAGAACGTCAGCACCACCTCCAGAACGTCAGCACCACCTCCAGAACGTCAGCACCACCTCCAGAACGTCAGCACCACCTCCAGAACGTCAGCACCACCTCCAGAACGTCAGCACCACCTCCAGAACGTCAGCACCACCTCCAGAACGTCAGCACCACCTCCAGAACGTCAGCACCACCTCCAGAACGTCAGCACCACCTCCAGAACGTCAGCACCACCTCCAGAACGTCAGCACCACCTCCAGAACGTCAGCACCACCTCCAGAACGTCAGCACCACCTCCAGAACGTCAGCACCACCTCCAGAACGTCAGCACCACCTCCAGAACGTCAGCACCACCTCCAGAACGGCAGCACCACCTCCAGAACGTCAGCACCACCTCCAGAACGTCAGCACCACCTCCAGAACGTCAGCACCACCTCCAGAACGTCAGCACCACCTCCAGAACGTCAGCACCACCTCCAGAACGTCAGCACCACCTCCAGAACGTCAGCACCACCTCCAGAACGTCAGCACCACCTCCAGAACGTCAGCACCACCTCCAGAACGTCAGCACCACCTCCAGAACGTCAGCACCACCTCCAGAACGTCAGCACAACCTCCATAACGTCAGCACCACCTCCATAACGTCAGCACCCCCTCCAGAACGTCAACACCACCTTCATAACGTCAGCACCACCTCCACAACGTCAGCACCCCCACCAGAACGTCAGCACCACCTCCACAACGTCAGCACCACCTTCACAACGTCAGCACCACCTCCACAACGTCAGCACCACCTCCACAACGTCAGCACCACCTCCATAACGTCAGCACCCCCACCATAACGTCAGCACCCCCACCATAACGTCAGCACCACCTCCATAACGTCAGCACCCCCACCATAACGTCAGCACCACCTCCATAACGTCAGCACCACCTCCATAACGTCAGCACCCCCACCATAACGTCAGCACCCCCACCATAACGTCAGCACCCCCACCATAACGTCAGCACCACCTCCATAACGTCAGCACCCCCACCATAACGTCAGCACCACCTCCATAACGTCAGCACCCCCACCATAACGTCAGCACCCCCACCATAACGTCAGCACCCCCACCAGAACGTCAGCACCACCACCATAACGTCAGCACCCCCACCAGAACGTCAGCACCACCACCATAACGTCAGAACCCCCACCATAACGTCAGCACCCCCACCATAACGTCAGCACCCCCCCCCCAGAACGTCAGCACCCCCACCAGAACGTCAGCAACACCACCATAACGTCAGCACCCCACCATAACGTCAGCACCCCCACCATAACGTCAGCACCCCCACCAGAACGTCAGCACCCCCACCATAACGTCAGCACCCCCACCATAACGTCAGCACCCCCACCATAACGTCAGCACCCCCACCATTACGTCAGCACCACCTCCATAACGTCAGCACCCCCACCAGAACGTCAGCACCCCACCATAACGTCAGCACCCCCACCATAACGTCAGCACCACCTCCAGAACGTCAGCACCCCCACCAGAACGTCAGCACCCCCTCCATAACGTCAGCAGCACCTCCATAACGTCAGCACCACCACCATAACGTCAGCACCACCACCATAACGTCAGCACCCCCACCAGAACGTCAGCACTCCCACCATAACGTCAGCACCCCCACCATAACGTCAGCACCACCTCCAGAACGTCAGCACCCCCACCAGAACGTCAGCACCCCCTCCATAACGTCAGCACCACCACCATAACGTCAGCACCCCCACCAGAACGTCAGCACCACCTCCATAACGTCAGCACCCCCACCATAACGTCAGCACCACCACCATAACGTCAGCACCACCACCATAACGTCAGCACCCCCACCATAACGTCAGCACCCTCACCATAACGTCAGCACCACCTCCAGAACAATAATACATAATCAGAGTTTGCACATTCAAGAAGTTAACCAACACAAGAAGTCGATGCATTTCAAACGTAACCCTGAATGGAAAATGTAAACTTTTATTTAGGGATGCGAGGCGGAAATCTTGTAGTCTGCATTGTATACACATAAGTACTAAATCGAAGTGAGATACCAACGTGTCACCTACAAATATATCTACCTACGTAATATTGAGCAAATAATTTTGAGAGTACGTGAACTATGCAAATTATTAAAAAAATGACAAAATAGGTAATGTTAAAATGTAAATTAAATATTTTTTCATTTTGTTGATCTTCCATTCGCTTACAGCGGTTAAAAACTGTGGATGACCTGCTTTAAAACCTCTTGACAAAGATTAAGCGGAATTTCAGCCTTAGCTTCTATTGCGACACCAATCAATAATTCAAATGCCCACATGAAGTATTCGCTATTCGCTGCTTGGATTTTATTTAAACAATTTAAACAATTAAAACAATTTTAAACAATTTAAACAATTTATTTACCACAGGAGATACAGAGGTAGAATGTTTCTTAAGGCTAATACAATGGTCAGAGTTGAGTATAGCTACCTGTGGGCCCGAATAAGTTCAGCGACTTCTAGGGCATCCTACCATTACATTATTCTAGGGCGTACAATAATGTTTAACCTAATTCACTTAGCCTAGTTTCGCATTAGACTGATCAACAGGATAATGAACTCGATATTGATGTTTAATTTTACAATATAGGTCATATGGACAATATTTAACAGTATATTCGATAACGATTTGGGAGCAGACTGAAAATCGGCGATATTACTCATGGCAAATTGCATTATTAGGACCAGACATGTAGGAGGCAGGATTTGACTTGGTGATCTTACACGACTAGTATTCTGATAAGAAGTGAGACTCAAGATTTCTTTTAAATACCTTGTAAGAATTACTTTCACGGATCTCCGCAGGTATTGAGTTCCAGGTTTTAGTTCCAACGAATAGTATACTATGTTGCGAGCGGGCCTTTGAATAATAAGGAAGCATGAATTTACTTTTATTTCGTGTTAAATGGTCGTGATGACCAGTTTGCGCAGTTAATAACTGTTGAAGGCTATTGTCGCCATCATTAGCTAATGTTTTGTAGATGAAATTGCAGATGGAGATTTTGTAGAGATCCGAGAGTTTAAGTATTTGTAAATTTTTGAATGAATCATTTGTGTGAGCATTATATTCTAGGTTCTTTACCGCTCTGATGGCTCTTTTTTGCAGAGTAAAAATTATGTTAGTTTTATTTTTATCAGTTCCATGCCATGCTTCTATTCCGTATTGCAGGTATGGTGAAATGAGCGTTCGATAAAGCACTAGTAAGGCTGTTTCAGGCAGGAAATTTTCAACTTTATTCAGGATTCCGATGGATTTTGATAATTTAGAACTAATATGAGTGATGTGCTCTTTGAAGGTCAGATGTTTATCTATTATGATGCCCAGAAATTTACATGAGTTGGTTTCTTTGATTTCACCTTCGCCAATTTTAATGGATGGTAGAGATATATTTTTCTTGTATGAGAACGTAATATAATTTGTTTTATCGATATTGAGGCTTATTTTATTAGCTTTAAGCCACAGTGAAACCTTATGGAGTTCATTATTTATACTCTCCGCAATCGTAGTGGGATTTTCGTTCGGAAGGACCGCAGAAAGCGTACTGTCATCGGCAAAAAGTATGAATTTAAAAAATGATGTAGATTTAATAATATCATTGATAAAAATCAGAAAAAGGAGAGGCCCAAGAACAGATCCTTGTGGAACTCCATGGCTAATTTTTTGTGGGTCCGATTTTGCGTTGTCAATGACAACGTATTGCTTCCGATTTGTTAGGTATGATCTGAACCAATCATGGGCAACCCCACGAATGCCATAACAATGAAGTTTCGAGAGTAATATGTTATGGTCCACACAATCGAATGCCTTTCGAAAGTCAAGAAATACAGAGAAGACAGTCTTTCCGTTATCTATATTAGAATAAAGGAATTGTAAATGATTTAATATTGCCTGTGTTGTTGATTTTTTACAGCGAAAGCCGTATTGTTTATCATAGAGAAATGATTTTTGTTCAAAATAGGAGTACACTTTTTTATACACAATTTTCTCGAATACCTTGCTAATAATTGGTAACATGGAGATAGGTCGATAATTGTTTACACAGGTTTTTTCACCATTTTTAAAGATAGGGGTTACTCTAGCAACTTTGAGGGAGTTCGGGAAAGTGCCTAGTAAGAGAGACTGGTTAATAATATTGGATATCAGCGGGGCCACAATATCAGCAATTATTTTAAGTATTTTAGTTGGAAACGTTTGTAACCCACTCGATTTATTTTTCATGTTGTTTATGCACGCAATTACATCGGAGGAGTTTGTAGGCGTAAAGAAAAAGGAGTTGTGTTTTCGAATATGATCCATAAATTCCAGGTGATCAGTAGGTTCACTTGGAATACCATTGGCTATAGTTTTCCCTACGTTTACAAAGAAGTTGTTGAAGAGATTAGCAATTTCATTCTTCTCATGGTATTTTACATTATCTTGAGTGATATAACCAATTTTCTTTTTTTCGGCGTTATTCGGTTTATAACAAGAGTTAAGGAGGCGCCAAGTCTTTTTAACGTCAGCTTTGAATTGAGTAAACTTGAGGGTAAAGTAGCTCTTTTTTGATGTTCTTATCTGGTTTGTCACATAGTTTCTGAATCGGTTATATGTTTCTCTAGATATTCGCCCTTCGCAAAGGAGGGCTAGGTACGCTTGGCGTTTCTTTATATTTATCACGATGTCTCTAGTAATCCAGGGCTTTTGTTTATTTTTCGGGGTAACTGTACGAGTTACAATTGGGCAACACTGGTTGTATGCGTTCATTATAGATTCAGTCAACTTTACTACTGATTCATCAATGCTCCTTGCATTATTGTTTTGTTGGGTGATGTGCAATGTTGGCATTAAATCTTCTAGAACGGTGCGCATTTCTTCTAAATTTGATTCGTTTATTTTACGATATGAGTAAGTTTCAGCCCGTGCTTTGGTGCACGCAAGATAGACATTTTTCTTAATAAGAAAAACTGGAAAATGATCTGATAAGTCAGAAGTAATTATTCCAGCAAGAAAATCACTTGGGTCTGTCATAAAGATATTGTCAAGCAGCGTGGCACATTCTGAGGTTATTCGTGTTGGCTTTGTGATGATCGGAAGGAAAGATTTAGAATGAAATGCATTTAAGAAATTAGAGATTGGTTCATAGCTTTCATGTTTCAGCAAATCATAGTTGAAGTCACCGCATATTATTATGTCATTGTAGAAGGACCTGTTGAACTGAGAAATAATTCGATTAAGCTCATTAAGGAAGGATATAGGACAGGCTGTAGGCGGCCTATACACCGTTCCAAGCACAATTCGTTTGCCATCTCTAGACAGTTCTACGAACAATGATTCTATATGATCCTGATTCAGTGTTGCACTTGCTATGATTCTCGAATCCATGTGCTTAGAAATGTATGTACTGATGCCCCCGCCTCGCTTGTTTTTTCGTAGCGAATGGTAACTATGATAATTTTCAAATTTAATCATGTCTTTGGTCGAGTCATCTAGCCAGCTTTCGGTGAAGCTAATCACATCTAAGGTATACTTAAGTTCAGTAATAGTGCATTGTATCTCTTCCAATTTTGGATAGAGTGACCTACAGTTCCAACACAGTAGCGAAAAATCCTGCCGGGTTATTCGTATAGATTCGTTGAATTTTGATATGTTAGTATATCTGCAGTTTTCAGAGTCGTTTAGGTTTGGAAATATTCTGTTCAAATGATTGAGATCCGGGTCGATTTCATCTAATATATCAGCGTGATCAGTCATTCAAAATTAGTAAACAGTAGGCAGTAAGTACTATTGTACAACTTAAAACGAAATACAGAGTCAAGATTAAAAGGATATATCTATCTAAAAACTAGCTTAGAAAGTATAGAAAAGAGTAAGAAATCTAGCGTGATTTCGTGGGTACACTCAATACTCAGCCAATAGCGATTAATATTGGAGTTCAATATACAAAATTGGTGCGTAAAAATTGCTGAAGGCGTTGTTACAAAGTTCACATACAACAGGTAATAAGTTTAAAAAAAAAATAAAGATAAATAGAAAAAAATTTAGCGACGATGATAATCTAATCTGCTAATATGTTTTACACATAATAATAGTTTGTTGGTTAAAAATTACATACAATTTACGAGGAAAGGTGAACAAGGTGGATATCAATATTCCATCATAATATTGGTAGGTACAAATTGCTGATGGTGCTGTTGCAATTTCCAATACAGTTGTCATAAATGTTCATATATATCTGTCATAAGATTGTCAAAATTGAGGTAAAACTGCCGTATATATCTTTAGAGGTTGGAACTGATTCATGACCTGAAGTTATGCAGTTTGAAGATCTAGTGTAAAGTTATAGAATTCTAGGCGTTATTGGCATACGAGTATATAATTTGACACAGGTACATGTTTTGATACCTAATTGAGGTGAACACCCAAGACCTGATTCGATGATTTATCCAGTTGCCGCATCAGGTATTGGTCGAGCTCTTCTGGCGTGTTAATCTGACGTCTCGAGTCCGGTTGTCCAGGGATGAATGCGAAGATGTTTTCACGATTTCACGATTTCTTCAAGCCTTACCTGATTAATTATGTATGAGATAGAAATACAGTGATTGATTATGTCCTGTAAAGACTCGGAAGCTGTTCTGCTAAACCAGCAGAAGTTTCTGAACATTTCTTTTGAACAGAAAATATTAAATTACATTGTATCATGATGGAGAAATTCTCCTTGTACTTTTTCGCTTCATATTTCACGAAATTATTAACATACCAATGTGCTGAAAGAATATTGATGGTTTTGAAATGTTTGTTGACGTCAGAAATATATTTTGCTCAATTTTACGGCTACCTAACAATGCTCAACATGAAATAAATTGTTTTACTTTAAAATACTCATTTCTTTTCATTGTATATTCACTCCTTTAAAAACTCATATTCTCTAAGCACTTGAGCTCCCAAAAAGCTAATACTCCTTAAAAAGAAATTTTTTAAAATTCAAAATCCCTAATTATTCCCTCATTTCCTGCATTCGTCCTCACCAAACAAAAAAGTTGCTAGGCATCAAAAGCAACTCAGGTTTCTGTGTGTTTTCCTATTTACATACTGTAAAACGAGCAAGATCTTGTCCGAATGTATATGCTTTCTGAGGCTCTCCTGCTAAAGTTATAATCAAGTTTGCAAGGCTAGTTGCAAAAAGTTTTGTATTTTCTCCTGCACTAGCGCTGAATCGGGTAGGGTTGACAAGCGCTTCAATGCAGCTCATAAATAAAACAAGCAATCTATCGAAGCGATGCCCGACATCAAATTGGGAGAACAGCGGTCGCAGCTATAATTTAAAAACCCCAAAAGAACGCAAATAATTGTGATTACGCGAACACGATTCTGACGAAAACGAATACCATTGCATGACACGTATCAATAAAATAGAAGAATCTAACGTAAGACACAGCGTATAATGCAGTGCATGATGAAAAAACGCTGGTAGAAATAAAGCTCTACAACAAATAAAATGTTTTAACTAGGCTGGAAACATATGTTGTAATTTATTCATATAAAAACAGCGGATTGTTCAAACTTGGCAGTTCTAATCAATGGAAGCTCGACCATTTCACCCGATGGTAAGATTTATCATTTAATTTAACATTTCAACATAATTTAACAAATCAAATGATAAAGCAAACTGGAAAGAACAAGCTCCTGAAATAATGACTGGATTTCATACGAACCTCAAATAAATGTAAGACCCATCAATATTTTTCCTCTTATCTCGAACACATGAGCGAACTATAATCGACAAGGGCAAAGAATCTGTTTTAATTTATGCATCAAAATGAACCAATTTTAAATTATTTCAGAATTATGAACCAGATCTGTTTACTGGAAAGTATTAAACTATTTTTGAAATGATATAACATTTTACTCGTGAGTAGCATGCAAGAGCTGCACAGGTAGATTATCATCGTGAGAAAATGCTGACGTTGGAATGGCGTATAACCTACGTTTAATGATACTGAAGTGCTTTTTACCACAAATATGTCTGACTTCTTACGCTTGATTAGTGTCTGAGCGTAGTCTAGTGACACACGTTGAAATGCATGTATCAATCGATAGAATAGGAAAATTATCAAGGGACGGAATAAAATTTTCCAAAGACATTGATCGTCAGCAACATTAAACACTCACATCCTTGAGTATACAAAGTAACATTACAAAAGAGCACACATTCAGCGTTATCTTCCGTGAAAGCAGAAGTAGATTTCGAACTTAATTTAATTCCAGAATAAAAAACAGCTAGCCCTTGAAGATATTTTCTAGGTCACAAGCCCTTGACGCAACCAGTCAACGGAAGAAAGAAAGGAGCGATTTAGTCAATTTCACGCTCCATAGCCGCCAATGCTTGAGTTGCTGTGCAGTCTGTGGTGTCAAAGATAAAGCCTTTCACCACGGAATTTGTCAATTTCATGCTAGCATCATTAAGCTTATTTGCCATTCATAACGCTGCTAGCAAATTATGCTTTTTGGGCGTCAGTGGTTTGAGCGAGTGTTATAGCGCCCATGTCCGGCCACTGAGAACAAACTGCGCGCCGATCGAAGCCATACTCCCGGGGCTAGGCAGCTCTGGTTGAAAGCTCTTCAAGCTCTGCAGCCTAAAAAAGCCATACGCCTCCTGCAACTCTAGTTGAAGCCCTGCAAGCTCTGCAGCTCTTTTTAAATGCTATACGCCTCCTGCAACTCTTGTTGAGAGTCATGCAAGCTCTGCAGCTTTTGTTAAAAGCCATACGCGTCCTGTAACTCTGGTTGAGAGTCATGCAAGCTTTGCAGCTCTTGTTAAAAGCTATGCGCCTCCTGCAACTCTATTTGAAAGCCCTGCAAGCTCTGCAGCTTTTGTTAAAAGCCATACGCGCACTGTAACTCTGGTTGAGAGCCCTGCAAGCTCTGCAGCTTTTGGTAAAAGCCATACGCGTCCTGTAACTCTGGTTGAGAGCCCTGCAAGCGCTGCAGCTCTTGTTAAAAGCCATACGCCTCCTGCAACTCTGGTTGAGAGATATATGAGCAATGCAGCTTTGGTTGATGACTCGAAGTTCACTGACCCCACAACGACAGAAAGCTACGAGTTGTTGTCGTGGGTAGTACAGGCTCCATTAAAAAAAAACTGATGCTCATAAGTGAATAAAGCGAATAATAAATAATAGTGAAAAGTGAATAATAAAAAATGCTGGAATAATAAAAACGTCTGGAATTATTAACGGATTATTATTAAATAAGAAAGTTTTAGCGTCCCTTAATTGCACGACAAAGATGTTCTAAGAGAGGAAGGAGGAAGGCACCATTTAGTATGGAGTTGAGGGAACGCGGAATCTACGCACAAGGTGCACAGAAACGGTAAGCTAAGAAAGAAGTTCATGAAACAAGAAAAAGTTGAAGAAGAGAGTAGTAGGTGCTGAAAAACAGGACAGCAGTGAACCGAAAAAAGATGGTCCGTAACAAAACAAAAACCTATTCTATTTCAACAAAAGGAAGCCTACCTAACCTTTAGCTCAGGCCCTCACTTAGTCCCCCTGGGAACGCTAATTCCCATAGATACAATACTTGTATCTCCCTGAGGGGGAATCATTAACGGAATGTGTGCACCCCTGAAGAGATATGCGCTGTGATGCACAGTACGAGGCAGTATTTAGTCGGCCCAAGCTTGGGGAAGATGATGGCGGCTGGGGCATGAATGAGTGGCCGAGTACCACACCGATCAACCATGTGGACTTCGAATTCAGTGAGCGAGACGCAGAGGAGAGCATTGGCGAGCTCTCACACTCGTCGGTGTCGGGTCCGGACAGTGTTCCGGCTGTCCTCCTACGCAACTGTAGAGTTGCCATCAGCAGGCCTTTGTTCCTGCTCTGGCGGGCATCACTGAGTGCGGGGTCCATACCTCCCAAACTCAAGCTGGGAATTAGTACCCTCCATATATAAAGGTGGCGAGAAACACCTACCCTGGAATTATAGGCCGATCACACTGACCTCCCACATAATAACGATCTTTGAGAAAATAGTGGTGAGGAGGCTAGTGGGATGTATGGAGGCCGCCGAGTTGTTCAACCCGAGTCAGCACGGGTTTGTAAAGGGGAGGTCCTGCCTCATACAATAGCTTGAGCACCAACGGTACATCACGGAAGCCCTCGGTCGTGGTCATGCAGTGGATGCTGTATACTTAGACTTTGCCAAGGCATTTGACAAGGTAGACCTTGGGGTCTTACTTAGAAAGTTGAGGGCTGCTGGCGCTGATGGTGACCTGTAGAGTTGGGTCACGTGCTTCCTAACTGGCAGAAAACACGTTGTGGCCGTTGACGGATGCCGGTCAACCGAGTCACGAATGATCAGTGGAGTGCCTCAGGGCTCGGTGCTTGGACCACTCCTGTTTTTAGTCCATGTCAGAGATATAGACGCCGGATTACTCCACTCCTGCGCCTCATCCTTTGCGGATGACACGAGAGTTTTTGAAG
Organism: Morinoia aosen; assembly: GCA_030386875.1. Lineage (NCBI taxonomy): Eukaryota > Metazoa > Arthropoda > Malacostraca > Amphipoda > Talitridae > Morinoia > Morinoia aosen. Next base: position 15,117,571 of record CM059567.1, on the reverse strand, counting down.
GAAGTGGCCAGCGAGCAAGATTGCGAGGCCCTACAGCAGGACCTCAACAAAATCTATGAATGGGCCGAGGCCAATTACATGCGCTTCAATGAGAGCAAATTTGGGCTCCTCCGTTGCAGTCACCATCCGGACGACACCTTCCCCTACACAACGGCTGGTGGGGTGATTGTGGAGAGGAGGTCAGCGATCAGGGATTTGGGTGCGATCGTAGAGGACGGAGGAAGCTTCGCAAAGCACATAGACTTTGTCTCAAAAAAGTGTCGAAGCCAACTCGGATGGATCCTCCGGACGTTCCGTGCCCGGGAAGCAGCGGCCACGATGACTTTGTATATAAGGCACCGATTTTACTCTTGGCCGAATATTGCTGCCAGTTGTAGAGTCCAATTGCGAGGGGGGTGACCCAGAGAGTGGAGGCAATCCAGAGAACACTTGCGTCGAAAATCGTCGGAATAGAACGGTTAACTACTGGGAGAGGCTCCAGAGGCTAATCACTGTTCTCCCTGCAGCGACGACGTGAGCGGTACTTAATAATCTACACCTGGAAGTTGCTCAAGGGACTGGTACCGAACTTTGTTGACCCGAGTCTGGCGTTGAGCATTAGACAACATCCCCGATTGGGGAGGTTATGTGTCGTTCCGCCGTTCAACAACAGGGCTCTAGCCAGCGTGAGGACGCGCCATGAAAGATCTTTTTCGGTTATTGGTCCAAGACTTTTAAACTGCCTCCAAATCGAACTGAGGGAGTCCCGTGGGAAACTGGCTGCCTTCAAGTCAAGATTGGATAATTTCTTGGCGTCGGTCCTGGATCGACCTCCGACTCCGCATTACTACCAGCCTGCGGCGGGCTACAGCCTCCTGCAGCAGGTGGCGCAGCTGCGAGTGGAGGAAATGTAGCAGCGAGTCGCCGTTGAAGGGCGGTACACCAGCATGGCCCGGGCCTGTCAGGCTCGAACTACACCCCATGGCTGCAGGAATCCCAGGCTGAGTAAGCCATGGTATTGCTCTGAGCACGGAACCTTTGATTTTCAATTATTATTTCCTTCATCACGAGCAATATATCCTAGAAACAGCATTGGCAGCCACATACATTTTCTCCGCCTTGTTTGTGTAGCCGTACTTCAGAAACGCAACTATAATAGCGAGGCAGAAGTTTACCAACAGTTTCAGAAAATCTATGTGTTGGATCCTTGCATTCATTCATTGGATCCTTGCTCCGGAGAACAAGCAAATGATTATTAGATGCCAATTAGGAAGAGATAATCACTGATTTGGAAATGGAAGCAGGAGCTATTACGGTGATTGGCTCCTACAATAATGAGATGGCAGTAAATTAAACATTTATTTCAAATTATAAAGCCAGCGAAAATTTAATTTGCCTCCAGCACACCGTAATCAAATCATTTCGGTCGCTCGCTCCTCAAATATTTGATATTCTGGAAAATCTCCGAGGCCAGCACTCCCACACAGCTGGGGAACATGAGTTAAAAATAATACAAAAATAAAGAATCAGTACACACGAGTTACTAATTGCTGCACTACTCACGTCTGATGTACAGTTTAGGAAATTACAAATAAGAAATCTCCAACTTTATGAAAGATGTACTTAAAAAATGCAATCAATAGTTGCATTGCTCTACTAGTCAACTGAAGAGGAGGTTGTTGAACTATGTCAACGTTTCTGTGTTAAGCACTTTCATTCACGTGTCATTTTCTAGCAGCATTGAATATGCATAGAGCGTTCATCGGAGCTGTGCATTCACTCACGGATGGTTGTTTTCAAGCCTATTTTTGCAATATTCTGATTACCTTGCACCTTTGAAGGGCCCGCAGAAAATTCAACAGAATAATCAACCGCTGATTTATTAAATTCATGTAAATACAACATGTAGAATACTTTCTCGGGCCTTTTGTTCATGGTAATAACGCTGAAGTCCCTGTAACGCAACAGAATATTACTTTATCGGCATCAAACTGATACGAAAATTTTCTACGCACCAGAAAATTTCCTTAGGGTTAGGACTTCATTACTTCAAACAATTGCTTCACAAATTGAAAAAAAAAATTAATCAACAGTTGGAAAGCGTAATTCATAGATTTCAAGTAAGCTTAAGCCTCCTAAATCACAAGAAAAAGGTACTTACAAGAAATGAATAAAAAACTTCGTTTAGTGAGGAACTAAATAAACAGGAATCGGTGCCTAAGGTTTGTCCCCAAACCCAGTGTATAGAAACCGTAGGATTGAAAAAAGATTACGAAGGAAGATAGAAGTTGAAAAGAAAGTCTGAGGTGTTAAAAAGAGAACACCATTGAATCAAAGCAGTTACTTCGCAACAAAAGAAAAACCTGTTCGCTATCAACAAAAGCAAAGTAAGGCTTCCATAGCCATTAGCGCTGAACCTCACAGATTCCTTTAAGAATCGTTAACTCTTGTGGTACGATAGTTGTATTCTTCTCAGGAGAAATTGCAAAATATCTATAAAGGGGATATCGATCACGATGTTGGCTCACTCAGCAGGAAGTGTGAAGACAGCTGAAATTTGAACGTCAGTTAACTCACCCTCTTGAATTCTTGATCAAACTACCGATACTATAACAAGACTTTGCATGCTATTGAGAGTTTTTACTTGATTGTCATCACCCACGCTCGGTTTTCAGAGGCAACATATGGCAAAATTCAGTGCTCCGCCCATGAAACTGATAAAAAACCAAATTGAACCTCATCACAATATATGTTATGGATACGATTTCTTACAAACCAATTTCCTGCAAAAGTATTTCACTAAAATTAGGTGAATGCGAACCGAGAAAACCGATGCCGCAATTTTAAAAGATAATGGAAAATAATCCAATGCTTCTGCAAGGAAAAATTGCAAACAACTATGAAGTTCATTGATTAGAATTTTATTTTTAAAATTTCAAGTTTCATCCCTTGACAGGTGACTGCTCATTTCGATGCAGTTCAGAAATCTCTTTCGGTGACGCACCCACATTCATCTGAATATTCCCCGTGGACCATTAATTTTGTAAATCATTATCGGTTTTAAATTTTCCCTAGTTGACCTGCGAACAGATCGCACAGGAGTCCGAGTGGACGCGTCGAGTGGCATGCGATGTTGCACCGTCTTGTTAGAACCATAAATCTCAAGATCATGAGCGATGAGGAATTCGCATTTCGCACTATGTAACAGTCCGAAATCGGTTACAGAAGCAGTTTCTTCTTCGAGAAGAATAAGGGCTACGCCAATATTTCAGACGGCATTGTAGTGTTCTCCCCCAGGCTGCAACACGCTTCGGGCACGCCTTGAGCTATCTTTTTCGTGATAGGATAGCCCGACGCGAGTGCCTGAGGTACAACCGTATTCGGCAGGATATGGACAACACGGGGGTAACACGGTAATTATATTGGCGACTGTTAGGTACACGGAACACGGACCATTACACTGGGCCCTCGGTGACTACTATGAACACTGTTCGTTACTCGTAAATTACGTAATGATTGGAACACAGCACTAATACGTGATGGTTGAAATACAATACTATTCGAGAAGTACGTAATGATTGAAACACAATCCTATGTGAGAATAGTACAAATATGTGGTGATTGAAGTACAATCCTATTCGAGAATGACATAAATTGAAACTTAATCCTATGCGAGAATAGCACAAATACGTGAGGATTGAAGCACAATCCTATTCGGGAATGACGTAATGATTGAAACACAATCCTATGCGCTTATAGCACAAATACGTGATGATTGAAGCACAATCCTATTCGGGAATGACGTAATGATTGAAACACAATCCTATGCGAGAATAGTACTAATACGTGATGATTGAAATACAATCCTATTCGAAAATGACATAAATTACGTAATGATTGAAACACAATCCTATGCGAGAATAGCACTAATACGTGACGATTGAAATACAATAATATGCGAGAATTACGTAATGAATGAAACAAGCACCAATAGCGGGTAACGTCCGCGAGGACGCTACTTACGAACGCAGCGGCGAGACGTGATGATTGGTGCTGCGTCGTGCGACCGTTACGAACAGGTCAGCTGGTGCTAGCGGGGCGCCGAGACGAGGCTAGTCAGCTGGGTCGGGCACAGCCGCCACGCGGTTCGCCGTTGTAGCTGGTAAGTAGCTACGGCGAGGCTAGCCGGCCGGAGCGGGCGAGAGATGTCGTAGAGCGGCTTGGCCGACGACGCCGGCGCGGGGCGTTGCAACGTGACTTTTTTTTAAGGCTTTGAAACACCTTGAAGCGTCAAGACGCTACTAGGTTTAAGACCTTGCAACACCTTGGGGCGTCGATAGGCAGGGCCGGTCTCCGGAGCTTGGTGCAGGAACGCGAGAGACAAAGTCGATCTCGGAAGCTAGATGCAGGAACACGAGGCTGGTGCTGGAGATGTGACTTGAACGAGGACGAGGGCTTGAGTGAGCTGGTGAGCCTTGTTGGGGTCGCCTTATGTAGGCCTCGAGTGCAAGCCTTGAGTCCGGGCGTGAGTCCTGATTGGTCGCGAATTTGTGGGCCTGTGATGGAGGCCGGAAGCCGTTGTAGCTTACGGGCACCTTTTCTCATAGTCGCGAGGCGGCTTCTCTCAGGTCCCGTGTTTGGTTGACTAGGCGCTTCGGGTCCGGAGGTGCACTGGAACGGATGCGGTTGTAGTCTGGAGGCAGCTTTTCTCAGGTCTTGTGGAGGTCCGCGGCTTGCCGCTGGGATCACCACAGCATTCCACGCAGTGAACTCGGATGACCACAGTGGTCATCGGTGCAATTCACGAGAAATCAACGTCACATCAGAATCCAAAGTTAACGTAAGACCAGCAACAAAAGCTTTGTTATTTAAACATTTCTGATAAATAGACATGATCTTCATCACTGCAGATCTTGATTGTTGTAATGGATATGCTCTGGATGTAGTTCGGATCAAAAGATGAGCGAGTTTCATAATCCCTCTCACCCAATTCCTGCGAATATAAATTGCATTTAATAAGTTTAATAGTGGAATTAAGTTTTTTGCATCATTGATTACTTCCTTCGTAAAAACTGTTAACGTAAATGCTTCCTCTTTGTTTAACGCTGCATAAGTGACCTGAACGAATGGGTCAATACACCAATAAAATTCTGATATAATCTTATGTGTTTGCATGACTGGTGTTCACCGCCCATGCTGTGCTTGCTGAAGTAACTTAGGGTAACATTCAACACTCCTGCTCTAAGTAATAAGATGGGAGGGAATGATTAGATTAGATTAGATTAGTCGTTAGTTTCAGCCTCCCTACCCGCAGCGACGAATGCGATCCAAAAAGAGGAAGGAGGAAGGCACCATTTAGTACGGAGTTAAGGAAACGCGGAATCTACGCAGAAAGGACATAAAAACAGTAAGCTGGGAAAGAGGATTATGAAGCAAGATCAAAATTAGAGAAGGAAGTAGTAGGTGCTGAAAAAAAAGGACAACAGTGAATCGAAAAAAGGTGGTCCTCATCATAACAAAAACATTTTATTTCAACAAAAGGAAGGCCTACCTAACTCTCAGCTCGGGCCCTCACATTTTCCCCCTGGGAGCGCTAATTCCCATAGGTACAATAATTGTATCCCCCTGAGGGAGATGGGAGGAAATTGGAGAACCTGTTCTTACTCGTAACCTAGTTCAATTCAGCTTCGATTATTTTTCATTCATTTCGAGTCTCTTGCCTAACCTTAGAAAACAATGTACGTACTTTATTCAACTGATCCTTTTACTCTTTCATTCTGATTTATGGATAAAATCTGAAACGAAAGATTAAAACATTTGAAAATTTTTTATGTCTAATTCGGAATAAAAAATTTTCGTAGACACTGGTCTTACGAAGAATATTTATTCAATAAAATAATGGTTCAAGCAGCCCGAAATTAATAACGGGTCACGAAACCAACTTCAACAAAACAACTATTTTTTACTGCTGGGCTGAACTGATAACCTACCACTCGACCATTTCACTGCGTATGTTTTCTGGATTGATCGATTGAATTTGTTCGTAAATGCTCCCGCGTCTTACCAGAGCTTCTACTGTAGACGAATGCAGAAAAAAAACATGAATTCCCTTCACGAAACGAATTCTGCATTATTATTAAAATCATATATAAGAAAGTTTTAGTTTTCCTTTACCACAAGAAAGATGTTTAAAGAGAGGAAGGATGATGACACCATTTAGTATGGAGGGAAGGGAACGTGGAATTTGAGGACAAGGTGCATAAAAACAGTAAGCTAAGAAATAAGTTCACGAAACAAGAAAAAAGTGAAAGTAGGCGCTGAGAAACAGGAAAGCGGTGAACCGAAAAAAGATGGTCTGTAACGAAACAAAAAACTTATTTTATTTCAACAAAAAGAAGGCCTACCTAACTTTTAGCTCATGACTTCACATACTTCCCCTGGAAGGTGTTTTCTGGAAACGGAGTTTTTATCCCAAATTTTATATATTTTAAAGCCATGTAGATTTTCGCATGCAACTATCATAACGTTATCAGTACGAAAAACAGCACGGTGTAGTGTGCTCTTTGTGTGTGATGGCCCGTACGAAAATATTCTAATATATGTAGCTAACGCAGTTTTATGCTTTCATCTGAGGCCTGACAATTCCAAACTACCGTGATGGTCTCAACTGATATCTCTGGCTGCTTTCCTTTCATCGACCATGACAAAGCAAACGCTAGCATTAACGCCAGATGAACAATGGAGTAAGTACATGTCGAGATACGACAAACCAATAATGATAAGGAACCTGCATAAATATTTTCTCAAACTGACATTACCATTTCTTTGTATAAGCCTCCGCAGCCACATCATAGGCGATCTGCAGAGGACGAAGAGAAAGGGCTATTTGGTATGGACTGTAGAGAACGAGGAAACGATGCACAAGGTGCGTTCGCTCACATGCAGGATATGTTGCTCATAGAAACAAGTTAGGAAGAAAGGGACAGAACATTCAAACAACATATTGCAGATGGCATGAAAACGGAAAGGAAATTGGGTAAGAAAAAGGTCCCGAATGCTTATCTATAGCCGAGGTAACCTGAGAGTATACTCCTACGGGTGTCAATATCCATAGTATTCGAAAGACAAACTTAACTAATCTAAACCTATTCCCTATACTACCCAGTCTAACTTTTTTGCCGAAACTGGCATGTTTTTCGCCGCCCGAGTTATTTAATTACTTGGACGGCGATAAACATGCATGCAGGTGGCGAAAAAGTTAGCCTGGGTGTGAGCTCTGAGGAATTGAAGAGCTCCAAATCTTGAACGTATAGATTTTATTAACTCATAATTTTTACATCTAATATTAATATCTCTATCAATAACCGCAGTCGTTGAAAGGGTTTATCAATGACATCCCGACACGAAGTCTGACAATGCACGAAGTGGTTGAGTCAAAAAATTAAATAATTTTTAAAAAGTACCGTCAGTGAAAGGTGTACCAATGTTCGGAATCAGACGACCTGCTAGGTACATCTGTACCTCAAAACTCCAGAAGGTGTTGACAGCTCGGCATACTTCAACCGATTTGAATGACTTAAAATGTAGTTGATTGATTATGAATCAGCATGGCCTCCCTTACCACAACAAAGATATTCAAAGAGAGGAAGGATGAAGGTACCATTTAGTATGGGGTTAAGGGAAAGCGGAATCTATGCACAAGGGGTCTTCCCGTACAGGATCCCATGCGCATAGAAACAGCAAGTCAAGAAGGAAGTTTATGAAACAAGATAAGAGTTGAAGAAATTAGTCAGAGATGCTGAAAAACCGTACAACAGTGAACAAAAAAATCATCCTATAAAACAAAAAACATTTCATTTCAACAAAAAGAAGGCCTACTTAACTCTCAGCTCAGGACCTCACATTTCCCCCGGGAGCGCTAATTTCCCTAGAGATGAAATGCAGTTCATACTACTCAGATTTCATTTTCGAGTTTCATTAGCATTTAGACATAACACAGCGTTAACATTGGCCGAAGGTGTGGCAGAAAATAATTAGACTCACTACTGACGAACTAATGACGGCCAAATCCATTTGACAAGCGTCAGAGAACAGTTGAAATTTTACTTCCAGTGCCACGTTGAACAGAAACTCTCAGGTTCATAACAGGCACTTGTCAGTGAAACGCTGTCTTTCCCATTTATGCTAGTACACACCTGTTCAGAGGAACGAATACAGTGACGTCATAATGTGTACAATCAATGCTGCGTCATACTATTTGCGGTTGATAAACGTTCCTCCACTCTCATTTTTTGCAGTTCACCTTGGGTCTTTATGTCATGAGCAATTAAAAACCGAGCCTAAGTATTCAAAACGTCAAAAAATATCTATCTTTTCACCACAAGTAATTTCTATTTTTTATCGTATTTTGTTTCCTACAGAACAGCTCATCTCATTTCGACAACAATCCATTCAAGTTCCTTGATTGGAACATCCAAATCTGGCTACCGAATTTTACGATTTCACCCTCAGTCAGCTACCGCTGTACCATTTTAAAAGCGAAAGTAAAACACCACCTCAACTGACAAACTCCAGAAACTCCAATGAGTTTTTCACTTCATCAAAAAGCCTAGTTCTCGGCGGGACCACCATGCTGGCACAAGCTCAACGACCAAGAATACGTCACCAAACCAGGTCTCCACTGCACCTGCTCTAGTCACAATCCACTCCCCTCATTTTAAACTCTGTCGAACGTTTTTCTGTTCACATAAGCTCTTTCACTTCATGCGGCGACCTTCATGCCAGTCTACACAGACTCAACGCCTGCCACTTAGCACCTGCATCAGCTGAATGAAAAGCTCTCTCAATACCCATGCATTATTTAAACACTTGGCAAATACCAGAGTGCACGGGCGTCATGGTTAGCACACTACACCGACTTCACAGTTGACAGAATTCCGTTGGGAGATCATCACATTGCAGGTAATTGCGCGAACCACCTTTCAGAAAGCTCATAAAATAAAATAGTGAATTGGCGTTCCACAGTCTTCCAATTTTTGTTATTTAGCGATTGCACTCCATGCTATTACTCATGGAATGTATTCTAAAACATGGAATGAAATGAATAGGCACCAAAGACTAATGTACATCAGAGCGTGTAAACGACATTAATTAAGACTTTTCTAAACAAGTTTTCAGTTTTGAATTGATGCCTTCATCAATTCGTGCGTTCACGGCATTACAATTGCATCATTTTGGAAGAAAATAACCTCTAATGAAACAAATGAAACCATTTTTTAATTTTTCAATAAACACTCCAAAAATAGGTGAAGGAAAGAAGTAGAAAAATACAATTTTGAAACGAACTTGGTCAATATTGAGTTTAGCGCTTCAACGATTTTTAATTTTTTTGGGGGAAGTAAAAGTAGTTGGAGACATTAAGACGTTTAACATGAACAACATTTTGCTCGCAAATGCTTACTTTTTGAGTTATAGCTTAAATAACGTTCAGGTAAGAATAGCATTAACGGCAGTTTCGTTATGGCTCTTGCCTCTTTGAGTCGTCACTGCATTGTTGGAACACGCGATGTTTTTTGGCATGAAAGCATCGGTCTCGGTACGTCTAATTTAGGTTAACGTATTTTAGATTTAATTATATTAGTTTATTTAACTAACCTAACGTTACCTAACCTAACCTCGCCTCACCTATCGTTACGTCAATACCGTATTTTAGCTCATTTACGCGTCCGTTCCTTCACTTTCAAATACGACGTTCCTATAACATCAAAGTTGAATAATTCGAAAATTACGCATCAGCGAGCTGAATGTCATTCATTTAAAACGTTTTTAATAGTGTTTCTTTAGTGATTCTTGGGAACAGAATTTTTAATTTCCGTGAGCGCATTAACCTGCATATTGACCGGTTAGGTTAATTTACGTAACGTTAGGTTAATTTACGTTACGCTGGTTTACCTAAGATTAAGTTAGGATAGGTTGGGTTAGGTTAGATTAGTTCAGTTTCTTTACGTGACGTGACGCCACCGCTATAACTCGTTAAATACTCATTTCTCCCAAAAAGTGCACGGAATAAAAGTTGCTTATTTCGATGTAATTACCGTGATTCAAGCCCCAAAAAAATTAAAATCGATTAGTACATTCTCCTTGACATTTACCCATATCTCACCCGTCCCCAAAAAAAGGCTAAATATTGACTTTAATGTTGTCAACGATTTCAATAATTTTGTGGTAAGAAATGGGTAACATGGTACAATTGAAGATGTTTTCCACGAATGACATGGTGCTCGCAAGTGCTTAGTTTTTGAGATATTTAAATTTGAAGTTATAAGAACGTCGTTTATATATATATATTGAACAAACGGACAAGTAAATAAGCAGAAATGCAGTTTTAACGTAAAGATAGGTGAGGTTAGGTTCGGTAAAGTTAGGTTAGTTAAATAAACTAACCTAAGTAAACCTAAAATAACTTAACTTAGCCCTACCGAGGCCGATGTATCCCGCCAAAAAAAACTTTGCGTGGTCCACGTCCGCGACGCGCCGGAAGAACCATATCGAAACCGCCATTAAGGAGGTCAATCCAGGCCCCTGGCGGTCCGATGAGCCATTTTTTGTTGTTATTGAAAAAGGACCCTTAGGTGGTGGACTATTCGGTCCTAAAATTTTATGGCGCTACGGAGATTAGAACCATCCCTTCAGGGGGGCTTGAGGGGACAAAAAATCCTGAATTTTCGACCCCATATGAAAAGAAAACAAAAAAATTTGAAAATTTGAGAGCGTAACTTTGTTCACAATGCTTCCAGGAACTGTTTATGTTCTAGCATAAAAACTCAATGACTTCTATTCTTTTGAAATGTCATAAATGAACTAAAAAATCCTTTCAAAAAACTAAGGCCTGAATCGAAAATATGAATGGAATAAATTGTTTCTTTTTATAAGTTACGCATAATAGTCAAATTTCATAAGAATCAGACTATAAATATAAAAGTTCATAATTTTTATCTAAAAAGAAAAAAAGTTTTCTTGTAAATAACAATTCACCCTGTGAAAATGAAGTTATGCATGGAGATTATTGAAATAAAAATGAAAACTACATTCAATTACATAAATTATTGTCCATTATATTAAAGTACAGATAAAAATTTATGGTAAATGTTGAGGACTTGACCATTTTGGATTTTGGAATTTTCGATGCCAAAATATTGTTAATGAGATCAAAATAAATGAGTGTTCTTCAATGCACTTTCCTTCGGAAATGAGTATTTTAAAAGTTATAGCGGTAAATGAGTTACCGGAAACTTCAGTGTTTGAGTCGGGAATAAAGAAATAAGGGAAGCATCACCGTATTGCAAACGTAAAGAGGTTGGGTCGTGAGGGGTAGCCACAGTTCTTTTAGTGAAAATTATAAATAAAGTGAAATTCTAGTATGCATTAACATAGATAATGAGACGAGTTATATTGTCGATCCGAACGACTTAATTCGAATGTTCTCAGATACGTCGAACCCACAGCATACCGGGGTTGAAGTTACGGACCTGCGCCCTGCGGTCATCTCAAGGCTGCCAGTTACGTCGAAGCAGAGGTGATGGCTACATGTGTTTCGGCGCGCTTGCACACACTCGATCATTCGACGTAATGGGTCGGTTACAACCGTTATTTATAATTTTCACTAGAACAACTGTGGCTACCCCTCACGACCCAACCTCTTTACGTTTGTAATAGGGGGCTTGCTTCTCTTATTCATTTTTTCCCGCCTCAAACACTGGAGTTCCGGTAACTCATTTACCGCTATAACTTGTAAAATACTCATTTCCGACGGAAAGTGCATTGAAGAAAACTCATTTTGATCTCATTAACAATATTTTGGCATCCAAAACTAGAAAATCAATTATGGTCAAGTCCTCAACATTTACCAAATTTATTTATGCCTTATAACTAACAAACCTTATTTTCAACATTCAAAAGAATAGATGTCAGTGAGTTTTTATGCTAGGAAAAAAGCAAAGGCAGTTTTAGAATCCTTGGATCATTTCTAACAAAAGTATGACTCTTTAATTCCCAATTGTACAAGTAATTTTTTTTATCAAGCTCAAAACCCAAAATTAGTGTATATACTAGTTAGTGATCAAATATCGCAAAAAAAAACGAAAAGTTTCAAATGGATAATTTGAAATCATACTTTTGTTTGCAATGCTTCAAGGACTCTAAAACTGTCTATGGTTTTGTTCTAGCATAAAAACTCAATGACTTCTATTTTTTTGATATATTGATAAAAATGTACCAAAAAACTAATATTTCGCCACGATTTTGCCTAGATAGATAGATTTTGCCACGAAATTATGAAAATCGTTGACATCAAATTCAATATTGCCCATCACTAATCCCATTGATCTAAAATGGGCCAATATTGAATTTAATGTTGTCAACGAATTTCATAAATTCGTAGGTATAGATAGGTTATATAATCGATTTTAAGACGTTTTACATGAATGACAATGTGCCCGGAAATGCGTAGTTTTGAAGATATAGGATAAATAATGCCAGGTAAGAATAGCATAACAGCAGTTTCGATATGGCTCTTCCGGCGTTTTGCGGACGCGGACCAGGCCAAGTTTTGGTAAATCTGAAGAATATGTCAGTTTTCGATTTTCCACTTTTTGGTGCCTGAACCTAATTAATTGAATCAAAATAAACAAGTTTTATTCTATGCACTTTCCGTCTCAAATGAGTATTTTACGATTTATAGCGGTAAGTTTAGTTTCGTCTTTGATGATAAATGCGCTCGAATAAACAGATACTCATCGATTTTCGAATTTTGGTTTCTCGAATCATGGTAATAACATCGAAATAAACAACTTTTCTTCTATACACTTTTTTCGTCAAATGAGTATTTAACGAGGTATAGCGGTAGGTTTGGTTTCGTCTTTGATGACGATCGCGCTGGAAGCGAGTGCGCATTGCAGTGTTGCTGTCCGACGTGCTCCTTGAATTACTTGCCGCTTCAAACACTGGAGTTGCGGTAAGTCATTTACCGCTATAACTAATAAAATACTCATTTGAGACGGAAAGTGCATGGAAGAAAACTTGTTTATTTCGATCTAATTAACTATGCTAAGGCATCGAAATTTATATAATCGATAACTGACATATCCTTCAGATTTACCCAAGTTTTTTGGCGGGAGTCATCGGCCTCGGAATGGTTGAGTTAAATTAAGATATTTTAGGCTTACATAGGTTAGGCTACTTAACTAAATTAACTTTACCAAACCTAACCTTACCTATCGTTACGTCAGAACCGTATTTCTGCTTATTTACCTCTCCATTTGTACAATTTTATAAACGACGTTCATATAACTTCAAGGTTAAATATCTCCAAAAATAAGCATTTCCGGGCACATTGTCATTCCTGTAAAACGTCTTAAAACCGACTATATTATCTATCTATATCTACGAAATTATGAAATTCGTTGACAACATTAAATTCAATATTGACCCTAAAATGCTGCAATTTAATGCAAGATTTCAGGCTTCAGTTTTCTTACCACTTCACGATTCTCATTAGATAACGTTAACCTGATGAAAAAGGTTTGCTTCAAGAAATATTTCAGAAATTGGTCAATGTGAAGTTTCATGCAATCACGGAAATTGATAATTATATTCCAAGCAATCACTAAAGGAACCCATTTAAGAACGTTTTTCAGGAACGAAATTCTGCTCGCTGATGCGTTATTTTCGAATTATTGAACTTTGAAGTTGGCCGTCGCGCGCCCAAGGAAGCGAGCGTAATTTAATTAAATACGGAAGCTAACCCCCTAATACAAACGTAAAGAGGTTGGGTCGTGAGGGGTAGCCACAGTTCTTTTAGTCAAAAGTATAAAGGAAGCTTCTAAACCACCCATTAGGGTGACGACCGCAATCTTGTTTACATCGGGTCTAACATGGCGACCACCATGGGCGCCGCCATTTTGGACCCGATGTCAACAAGATTGCGGTCGTCACCCTAATGGGTGGATTAGAAGCTTTATTTATAATTTTCACTAGAAGAACTGTGCCTCCCCCTCACGACCCAACCTCTTTACGTTTGTAATAGCTTCCGTTATTAATTAAATTCCGTTTCACGCGCTCGCTTCTTTTGGCGCCAAGGCCAACTTCAAAGTTCAATTATTCGAAAATAACGCATCAGCGAGCAGATTGTCATTCTTGTAAAACGTTCTGAAATGTGTTCCTTTAGTGATTCCTGGGATCGGCATTATTATTTTCCGTGATTGCATGAAACTTCACATTGACCCAGAAATTTATCTTTGACGGAATATTTGAGGGAAATTTGCGCAAGCACAGTGAGGGTTTTGATTCTGGAAATTAAAGACTCCAAGTTCAATAACCGAGTAATTGATTAGAAAATGCAGGGAACTAATTGTTGTAAAACTCAAGTAAGACTAATTGTTTTGGTGCAAAACTTGATGGATACCAGCCGCATATCTGATGTATTAATGCAAGGTGCTAGCAGCGCCTTCTTCCAGCCAGACGTGAGTATACAATTCTATTCGAACTGTAAATAATCCCCTCAGTTCATACAAAATTTTTCTGTAAGAAAAACTCTATAATTTTAATAACTACGATTTCAAACTATTTTCAAGAAACCTATAAATTTAACTTCACATTCAACATGGTGGTTGGGCTTTTAACTTTTCCTCTTACCTTTCATTTACAAAAGCTGAAATCAAAGGAAATGCAGTTCTAAATAACCTTATTCATCTTCTTGAATTCATTTAATTTACGAACTCCATGAAGTAAATAAAAAAGTCTTGACATCAACTGTAAACGTTTCTCATCAACCAACAACTCTGGATAAAAATTTCAGATCAGTTAGGAATGTTCGATAACAGTTCCTTGCTGATATAGGCAGCAAAATCCACAGTTTTATCCAACTGAACACCAATAATTCTGATAACAGAATAACACAGAAGAAAAAACTGGCACTTTTTCCGTTGTCCACCGTACAATAATGTCACCCCGACTAGGCCACAGTTAAAATATGAGTACTGTCATCTCTGATGCTGCGAACCTCGGCCCTCAATGGGGAAGCCGAGCTTTCGTTTCCAGCGTCGGAAGTTGAACGCTCAAGAAGTTTGTTCCGAGAAGTTTTGCAATAAGCATCTGAAACTGTCCCTGCACTCCAGGGAGTGCTGGCACGCCAAACGACGACTTCAAAAATTTAAAACCACTTCAAATTCATTCTTCGTGAAAGTTTGGACACGAAATCATGTTCATAGAACCAGCTTCTTTTTAAACGCTTGTAGTAAAAGCCTCTCGAGTCACTTACCTAAGCACATTTGGGAGCCACTGGCAATGAACAGATGGGTAATAATTAAAATAAAAATTAACGGGATTTTCCATTAAGTTCAAATATCTATCATGAAATGCAACCGTTTACGCACTTAGTACGCCAAGCCAATGAGTTTGGAACCTATGAGCCTGTTATCAAGATTTGAGTAATCTTCATTATACGTTTGATGGGTAGTCTAGTAAGCACCATCATAAATTTATGAAATGACAATAGTGATATCAATACTTTTTAAATGCTGCAGAGGATTTTAGAAAATTCACATCGCAAAGTAATACTTTTGAAGTACGATATTGTAAAATGTATTAGAATTTCAATACATTTTCCCCAGTTATTTTTTAATTTCTACATTGAGAATGAGGATATTTTTTACCATGACATTGCTACTCAAAATGCCACTAAGATTATAAAATAATTATTTGTAGCCAAGAACTCGAGCACCCAGACTGGACTAAGAAATCACCTGATGTGTTCCACTAAAAGTCTTGTGGCGAGCATGCAAAATCAAGACAGGATGTGAAAACAAGGGTCACTTTGATGAAAAAGAACCACTGTTGGATCACATAAATATGAAGGGATGATTTCAACAATCTTTTCAGTAACATCAACTTTCATTTTAGATCTGTTCTGTTCCATTAATTTATCTTGTACAATAGATGGAACACAAATGTATGGAACTATGAATACGAATTGTATATAACACGAACTGTAAGGTATACGAATTGTATACCTTACTTCAGCTACTATTTTATATCGGCGTTTAATATCACATTAGTTTTTAAAAATTTCTCCACTTTTCTAAAATCACATGTTATTTCATCAGCAATTTTAAAAAGAACAACTCTAGAGTAAAAATATGAGCAAGCTAAGTAAGAAACGTTTCGACCTTCTACTGCGGTCACCAACAAGGTATATCTGTAAAACACCAAAGATAAATCTTACTAAAACTGAACGTACAAGGTCATCGAGTATTTGTCAGCTAGACTAAATAATTACGAACAGAATTTTTAGGAGTTTATGGTAAAATTTAGGAAGCTAGTTTGATAAACGGAGCACGCAAGAATAGGGAAGCACACTGATCGAAGCATGGCATGAGACTGGCGGCCTAGGTTTTTGACGATGCCTTAAATAACCTCTTGTTCTCGGCATGCTTTTTCTACGTGAACAGGTTTAGGTAGTTGGAAAGTTCATTGTACTTTACATTCATTATCGGTGTATGTTTTCTGATTTCTAAGGCTCCGCAATTTTTATTGATGCTGTGTCAGAGTAAGTGTGCATTGTGCTAAAAGCTAGAAGGAATGTATCCAAGTTGGGTAGTTCTATTTGGTGATCATCTCTGAACTATTTAATCTAGAGTTGTTCTATTTAAAATTTCCGATGAACTAAAATGTGATTTTAGGAAAGGGGAGGTATTGTTAAAAACTGATGTAAAATTCAGCTACTATCCTAAAAATTTTAATTTTGGTAATTAATAGTTCACGTTTCTTTGTGAAGTTAAGAATTTTTTAATTTACTATTTATATCAGAGCCTCTATGTATATCTGGCAATGATTTCATAAATTTTAGAAAGTGTAATGAAAATAAGGAGGGCAGTGTATCATGTCCATTTTAAATACCAAATTTAAATTTTAAAATCGAAGTTTATCCGTTTCCTGTACGTTAAAAAAAATTCTTTCTAATCGCATTTCCAAGATTCTATAAAAATTTCATGGAATGTTTTGCTTCATGTAACAAATAGAGGGAAAAATTAAAACCCTCTCGCTCTCACTTCCTCCATTTTTAAATTACAGAGTTGTACATCATCTCATGCGAACCTCAAGTTTCACGGATAAAAACTAGCTATAATTTTTTCTAGTCATACATGACTTCAATCAATTATCATATGAGTCACATAAATAACGTCGTAAAACTCGAAGTTCGTCCTTATCAGACACTTTGTTTGCTCAAATAGTTTGAATGCATTAGGAGTGACATTAAGCATGTTGTTGTCGGATATGTAAAGCGATGACTGTATTCCAAGTCAACACTTTCATTACTTTTCTGTCATCGGTTTCGGGGCAAGAGGCTTGATTGACCTCAGCTTGAGCTACGAAATGTACTCTCACTGGACCCCAAAGGTAACCTTTTTGTGGACATCTGCTCGAACGGGCTTACTAATGTCGTCAATTTTTACTCAGTAACAAATGAGAATGTAACAAACAATGGGAATACTTATTACTAAACAAATGGGAATGCTAACTGTTGCTAACAATAGCAAATATTAGGTAAATCTGAAGGAGATGACAGTTGTCGATTTTCCACTTTTTGGTGCCTGAACCTAATTAATTGAATCAAAATAAACAAGTTTTCTTCTATTCTTTTTTCGTCTCAAATGAGTATTTTACGATTTATAGCGGTAAGTTTAGTTTCGTCATTGATGACGAATGCGCTCGAATAAACAGCTACTCATCGATTTTCGAATTTTTGTTGCTTGAAACATGGTAATAACATCGAAATAAACAACTTTTATTCCATACACTTTTTTCGTCAAATGAGTATTTAACGAGGTATAGCGGTAGGTTTGGTTTCGTCTTTCGAAACAGAGCGCTGGAAGCGAGACGCCATTGCAGTATTGCCATACAACTCGATCAAAGAATTTCTTTCCGCTTCAAAGACTGGAGTTGCGGTAAGTCATTTACCGCTATAACTAATAAAATACTCATTTGAGACAAAAAGTGCATAGAAGAAAACTTGTTTATTTCGATCTAATTAACTATGCTAAGGCATCGAAATTTACAAAATCGACAACTGTCATCTCCTTCAGATTTACCAAATATTATTCTGCAAATTTCCATATTTTACATTTAGCGACGTTCCAAAACACTTGTTAAACCTATTTGTTTTCGCAATCAGGAAGGATCAAGTCTCGACAATTCATACTGCAAAATTTGATAAGGAAACATGATGTCACCCATGTATACAAAACAAGCGTACGATAAAATTAACGACGCATTTAATTGGCAAGCAGCACACGAATAGCGACCATGAAATTAAACTTTCCAGCGAACTTGCTGCGCGCTGAAAGAAACCTCTCCAACTGTTGCAGTCATTTTGTCTTGGCTTCACCGATCTCTACTTATCATTGAATAGACTCGAAAAGAAAAATTTCCCCACCTCAATTTGAGCAAGTTTTGATAAGTTCTCCCAGGTGGCTCGTTAACAGCACCGTGGCACGACAGCGCCGAGACGCAGCTCAGCTCGTCCGCTTAAAGAAGACGGATCCGTTCCGCCGGACGCAGGTACACGCGGCGCTCCGGAGCACCTCTGCTGTCCGTAGGTGGCAGGCATTCTTTCCTGGACGCCTCCTAACTATAGTTGAACAGCGCTGCCGGTTGAGTGTAGTGCGTTGAGTATTCTTTACGGGTCAAGTAGCAAATAAATATTGATACCAAATTGAGGGGGATGATAGGGTATAATAAGAATAAGAATGTTCTCAATAAAAGTAAAAAAGTGACTATTCGGTAATATTTGTGCCTTGGCTAGTCTTCGAAAAGTTTTGTGGTATTAATGGATAATATAGAAGAAACGAAAGGAGTTTTGCGGACAGAGAATAGCAATTTTCTAAAAGATATTTTTTATGCCAAATTGTGATGTCTTCGCTTTCCGATTATCACCGTACCAAAAAGAGTATTCCGATTTATTATTCATGAATAGATAGAATATAATTCTTCAAGCTTTTGCGGTGGAAATCTTTATTTTTTGGTTATAACAAGATTTCGTGTCTGACATAAGCTCTTGCGCGTATTCAGAGTTGTAAAATCCAGTACGTACTCCTGAAACTCTCTTGGGAAACTATTCTTTAGAATATTTCGACACAGTAAAAAATAGATAACTTCATTCTCTGAAGCCGAATCCCATGATTTAATTTGGTGAGTTACTATTTGGTGTTTTAGCTTTTTCAGGAGGACAGGTACCCAGGAGGAAAAAACAGTAGTGATTTTTTATTCATGTGCAGGTAAGGTCTTAAATTTTTTCAGAGGGAGAACGACAAACGGTTCAAAAATAATGTTCACGAATCCCTACTATTGACAGTCATTAAGCAAGAGAAACATTGAGAACGAATACCATTACCAAGAAATAGGCCCTGGATTCACTTGAAGATCTGTAAACAATAGAAGAAGATTTGCACCCAAATTAAGTTCCAGGAAAGACTGAACGATGATATTTTTATTTATAGTTTAGACTTGCTTAATCAGAATAGCACACGTGCCCCAAGTAAAGCGCACTTTGCCTGCGTCGCGCGCTACTCGATCAGACTGTGCGCTTCAACTTATCTTCGGTCACACGGACCTCATTCGCCATGGATTGGCAATGAGGGCAATGATTGGGCCTCTCTACCAATCTTCGAATAATTTACGCAGGACTGCTCTTTATTTTGCGACTAATTATCCTAGAGACCATCGTTAGATTTCTTTGCTCTGTTGGACTCATCCCTTAGTCAGATACTTGTGAGCAGTTTTTCGTTAGGTATTGGCTTTTTCTGTGTTAACAATTTTTATGATCGTAAAAAGTATATTCATCGATATTACAGTATGGTTCAATTTACTCTACTGATTTTACTCTACCGCAGACACTGTTATCCCATTTTCAAAAAGTAGGAATTTAGCTGTGGGCAAGATCGTTGAATTTTTGTCTTAAAATATGCCTTCTACTCTGCATTATAAACAATTAATATTCAACCGAGCAGTCAATAATAATACCTGTCTCGTATTTCCTGATTGATCAGCTGCACATTTATATCCAATGGTGTTTACTTAGAATAAGAGAGACCTGGATCTCTTTCTCTCGTGATGAGTGCACAGCCTGTAGAAAATGGGAGCTTAGTGGGTTGTCTTGATGGTAATTATAGTAGACCTTTCGTCTACCATGATGGTAATATTGACTCGACTGCCACTAGGGGGTTACGACACACAGTTACGGGGACTTCAACAGCAAAGTACAAGTCCCTCCCAATTAGGACCCTCATAGTTTGACGAAAGACATCAAACAAAAACGACTAGAGGCAGCTAATCAAGGCGGTGATAGGTTCTCAAAGACATCTTCACAAAAACTATTTGATATAGTTCAGTGTATTTCTAGTAATTTAAAAAAAATCACTTGGTCTTTGACACCTCAGCTGTGACCTCTGTGTGCTTGGGTTACAATGGAAGGCTCCTAATGAACTCTATTCATGATCTCAAGTACCAACAACTCAACCAAAACTTTGGGTCAACGTGCTTTCATTCATTGGAGTTCCTGCAGAACACCTGAAGCCGAAAAATATATATTGCCAAAGGCTCTTCATAAAATTCGATGCCGATTTCATCAGAAATGCACACAATTGTTTGACACTGCTTTGTAGATGCTCGTGAACAAGTGAGCCATAAACAAGTAAAAAAAATGTCTTGGGATAATAATTAATGTCGGCACATGTGCTGCTGAAAATTTCATACATTTTGTTTCATTCAAAAACGGTCAATAATCTGCAGCAAACCTACGTATTGCCGAACTGGAATACCATGCAAAATTATGCATAGATCCGTTATTCGTTGTATTTCCATGGGAATCATCCACAAATTTGGAACCGATGTGTACGTATTTATTAACAACTCATCGATATGGCGCCCGCCAAACTAAATGCACTAATTTTTTTACTTATATCAAATATTTTTCAAAACACGAATATTTTTTCATTCCTAAAGTAAATCTTTGCGTTGAGAGGTCTTCGCTGACCCTGTGCGACATATCTTCAGTAAGCTCAACGTACAACATTTGTTCTTGGGAAACGTTATTCAAGAAAATCAATTGGTTTTCCCGTGACTTTATTAAAACTTAGACGTGATGAAACTTAACCACCACAAATACTACGTCTGAGTAAACTTTCTACGTTACCGTGCATTAAATACATTGACATTCAGTCAATGTGATCAGAAGATCAGATGTGATTCAGTCACACAGTGATCAGAAGATCACTGTGTAGGCTTAAGAGCAGTTGAACTTGGCGGACCACCTGTGTCAGTAAAACACATTGCAAGATTACCTAAAAAATATTTATGCTGACACTGAAAACACTTTAAATTTTTGGCCGGAAATTACAAGATCTGCATACTGTCACTCATTTATGCATGTAGTTCAATTTTGATTAAAAATCGCAATGAAAGTTTCCGGTTTAGGCTCTACAGCATCATGAAAGCATTAAATGGAGATTAATGTCGTCAAAAAATTTACATGCAAAAAAACACTCCTAATTAGTAAAACCGATAGATGTCGCTAATTTTGGAGAGAAGTTGCACTAGTTTTCACGGTAACTTTTCTAATACAAAACTTATGAGTTTTTTAGGTCATTCGCAAAATCCCCGGTATAATTTTGAAGAAAATTTAAAGGAAATCAAAGCTGATGAGAATCCACCTTATGGAAAATTTAAAGACACGTTCTTTATTCAACACTCATGTTGAGTTCCCACAACTTATTCTCTCGATACGTTTCATGGGAAAATATGAAATCAAAAGATTTTTATCCTAAGAAGAAAAACCTCGCTTGACATTTAGACTAACTTGATTTTGTAGAAAAACTGTTCTGTGAAGAACTAACGTTGCTCAAAGAAATGAAAAAGAGATACTGAACCATAAGCTGTGTACTTTAGTGAACGCAAAACAGCCTAATTTTGAGGAAATTCAAGCGCAGCCAACATCGTCAATTCGAAGGACTTACACGTGGATCAAAAGTAACACGGTTATAGAAGGGAAAAGTATTCGCTCGTATTAAAACATCATCACATAACAAAAGCGTTCGTTCCACAGCGAAGACCCGTATAAAGAAGCATGGCGTCCAGATGAATTCATCAAGAAGAAAGTAACAGCAATTAGGAAGACGAGACGCAACAGAAAGTCCACCCAGAAATCCGGTATAGTAGCCATCATGTTCCAGTTAGAACTTACCTATACTAGATGGTACACAATAACCCTATAATCAGGAAGCGGTGCTGGCACTGGTGCGCCTGTATGCAGTGCTATCATTGGCGTTTGGTTTTGGAGCACTTCTTTATGGTTATCTAGCAGTTAAAACATACAGCTGTTGCACAAAATGTGTTTCAAGCTTTTGTGGGTCATGAATAGGCACATGATAGCGGCACTGTAGTGAAGGGATTGAGTGTGTATGGTTGGTGCACATGGATGTGTCACTGGGAAGAGATAAGAGCCGCTTCGAGCGTGTGCCATGAAATGAGGTTCATCACTTTCGTCTGCAATATGTATGTCGCGGCAGATCTGTGAGACGGGATCGTTGTTGCTCTATGAACATTATGTCAGTACTGTAGAAAAAGTTAAAGCCCAAGTTTATTGTGAGTATCCAGGACTCTTTATGAGAATGCCGTGCAGTAAATGAATTAATTTTTACATACACACATATATTAGACGGGGGTATGACACAAGTAGTAAATTCGTAGGTATAGATATTATACCTGGAATAGCATTTGGTCATAGCAAATCTAAAGAAGGTACTAATGTGGATCACGCGTTAGTTAAAAAAAATACAGAGCGATGAACTTCAAACAACGATGACCCAATTAAGAGGTATGAATTTTCTGTTCGTGTTCGAGTTTGATTTCTGAGACGGTATACTTAACAGTAAATGTTCTATAGTCTAAGTAACACAGAAACTAAAAATTGGAGAAATTTAGCGTAAGTAAGAAATTTCATTTGGAAGAAGCAGCCCATCAAGAGGAACAGCTGTGCTGAGAGAGAGAGAGAAAAAAAGCTATGAAACTGCAGATTGTAGCGTTGAGGTGAACCAAGAAATAAGGAGGACAGGTACGCATTTCTTTCTAGAATATAAACTAAGCTCAATTAAGGCTGGTAAATCTGGAATTAGGTGAATTGGATCCTGACATTCAATTGAACTTCTTGACAAAGAGCGTCAGTGCAATGCACATGGAACTGAATAGAATTAAACATAAATGTAGACAACTGAAACTCTGACAAGACTTACTTGCGACTTGATTTGTGTTCCAGATGTCTCTAACAATCTACATCGTCCCAGAGAGACGAATCCCGATTGTTAATTAGGAGAGTTGTGGCAAAATCTTGGCTCTTTTGACATGAAAGAAACAATTGTGTGACAGTGGGTTAATGTCAGTTTATGTGAACGATTATAAATCATCAACCTCTTTTCCACAACGCGGTTGCGACTCGTACGAAAAAGGCCAATCTAAATTATAATTTATTTTTTATTTTTCTTCAATTTCTCACGTGACTTGAGAATGTTATTATCAATCGTAACCTCATGGGCGTGTAAATGCAGTCTGAATACCTGGGAATAACTGGTACGAACTCATGTTGTTTATGCAGCTAATGCCATTAAACTAAATAGCCTCTTTCACAGCTGAGGGAGCCAGAAGCAAGTGTTCATGAGATAAGGAGCTTTGTACAGCGCGACATCAATGATGCTCGGAGGATGAAAACAAATCCAGTGGCTAAGAAAGCTTAAAGTTAAGTCATTCTTGCATTCTATTATCAATACAAGGTTATTTTTTGTCATGTTTCATTCCTTCCATCTATTGAAGTAAGACATTTGGCAGAATTTTAAAGATGTTAAAAACCACTCTGAGTGGCTTCATGTCTTAGTAAAATTATTTCAAGTAATGGCAGTCCAGTTTTAGTGAAAGGATTTCATTTGCCCAGTACACTGCATCGACTTGTGCCGTGTGGGGAGCAGGCTTCGTGCAAATATAATCGGCTGTAGGTTATGGTGGGGAGCCACCCTGTAGCTCAGCATTGCAGCGCAATAGCCCTTTCTCAAGCGGTTCCTGCGACATCAGTTCTTACTTAACACGCTACAAATGTAGTGCCACGTATCAAGTCTCTGAGACTCCACGGATGCAACGCGTTAAAACGGCATTGCATCTGAACGAAGCTGATCATGCTATGTATTGACAGGTGCTCTTCACTTTTACTAACTGTCTAATGCTGCCTCTTAAACTCTTTTTCACGATAAATTTGCTGATGCCACTTACTGGCTCAGCTTATGACTCGAAAACAGCGACTTACGCCGCTCTCGAGCCATCAATGCTGCCTCATAAACACGACGGAGAATAATTTTCCTGACAAGCGTCATGCTAACTGTACTGTGATTGAGGCTTTAACAGCTAAACACTTCGAACAGTGAACAGGTAACACCAGAATTCTTAAACGGTGGAAAAAACATGATTGTCTTACGGTGACAAGTTTCTGAATAACCTTGATTTATGGAACTCTATGAAAACTTGAGAACACCTTCAGCCTTCCATTAGGAATTCAATGTCAGTATTGCCGGAACACATTTTTCAAGTTATAGCCAATTACAAGCTGGAAATCTGTGACTTTTTTAATCCCACATATTGCCACATTTAAAAACGTCACTGTTAAAATTTCAACGTAAGACCAACTGCACAAGGATTTTCTCCATATTTCGAGCCGCATTTTTTAAATCTGAAATTCTACCCGTTGCAACAGGTGCGTTTTATTTAGAAAATAAATTTCTAATCAAATTCTGACGCAAGCGGTTTAACACGTGGTCACGATGTAAGCCGCCGGTGTACACGGAGGGAATTCGCATAATGCTAGTGGCTGACCAATAGTGGTAAACTCTATTTTTATAAATACTTAATCAAATTTAAATGAAGGTACGATCCAGTTCAAGCCTGATATCTTCAAAATTGCTCACTACGTTTGTTTATTAAATTTGAGTTGAATATTGACCTTCAGTTTAACCCATCACCGTCAACGTGCTAATCAATCGGAGGTAGACATGCGAATAGAAAAGAAATAGTTGGAAATACTGCAACGTAAGCTCAAAATAAATTCTGGCAATCTCTGCAATCAGTCACTCAGGCGATCGTAGTAGTTTTTCAAAGATTAAAAATTGATGCATCAGTTGAATAAGTTTAATACTCTTAGCATTTATATGAAAATGGACTCCCCGATTTATGAAAAGGATTGCGTTATAAGGACCAAGTTCTCCTTTAGTGACTACTGCTTGAATTAGTCCAACCCGTAATTTCAGTCATTTTTTCGAATATAGTTATCATCCTGAGTTGGAGATAAATTCAAAACGTATTCATTAATATTTATCCGCAAAGTAACGTTTCCAGCTACCTGATATCAACAAGCATTTTATCTCGGCGACATAGTCAAAATAGAAAATCAGCAATTTTCCAATTAGCAAAAAAGGATGTTTTCAACACAGCGCGAAATTGGCATTCTTATTCCGAAGCCATTTGAGCGTAAATGCCAATGTCGCAAACCAAGGAAAATTAATATATACTTTTATTTTTAATCTAAGCTTTATTAACGAAAACCTGTATTTTCCACTGAAAATTTATTGCATTTTCATTAACAAGTAACTTCCAAAATAATCGTCTGCGGCTGAAGATTGGCCAATTTTGCAAAATAAATCTTCCTTCTATTTCTTTTGATGATACATTGAGCAAATAATAAGTTCTTTAAAGTCTAACTGAGGTAAAGTTTTTTCTGCGGTCGTCATTTCGCCGCAGTAAATTTCAACTTCATTGCGAGAGTGAGGAAAGAAGAACGTTACTGCAGGGCTGGTGAGAAATTCTTCTATTCGCGCTCGAAATTCGTGAGAAAATCTTCTAAGTGACTTCGATGCTCAGTTCGTTAATGAGAAGCGGACACTGCACGAGCTGCAGTAGCAATTCCAGAAGTTTGATCGTATGGCGCTAGGGTCGTAATGAGAAAATGAAGTTACACGAGTACTTTAGGGAAGAAGAGTCTCATTTTTTTTTTTTTGCTCTGCAGGGGTGGTGCGAGTCGGGTGTAACTCTAAAGTGTTGGCTTGTTTAAAGGAGACACTAACATCCGTACCCAACTCTATCAACTCACGACAACTATTCTCGCCAATGAATGAACAATTAATGCACAATTGAAATTACGGCAAAAATTATGCATACACATGTTTAACTGCGCACAACGTATCAAGAAATACTAAAAAAATTTTTCTTCTTAATACATTTTTTACGAACGCACCCTACGGTAGTCACTGAGGGGATTTTCATAATGCTGCTGATCGACCTGCAGTCGCTAACTCAATTTCTATAAATACTTTATGAAAGCTAAATGAAAGCACGATCCAGTTAAAGTTTGAGATTTTCAAAATTGCTTCCTACAATTGACTTTAAATCTGAATTGAATATTGAGCAGATTAACCCATCGCAGGCAACGTCTTAATTTACAATTTCTCTGCTTCACACCTACAAAATCGTCAAGGCCTTTAGAATCGAATTGGCCACCCACCAAATTATAGAGTGCGTTAGTTACTAGTCCCATTATTCCGTGAAACTAAGGACAAGAGTTCATATAATGAGCTTCTTGTTCAGAGTATCGATGCTGTGCAGTGAGACGAGGGTTGAACTCAAAACAGCTGTTGAGACACCTGTGCTTGGCCGGCCGCACTGACACACTTGTCATCGCGCACCTTTGGACTCCGCTCATCAGTGCGAACTGGCCAAGGCATCGCACCGCAACGTGAAATTAATGCTGCACTTCCCGTTATGGGCACCGTGCCTCGCCAAATGCCTGGTTGATTATTACAATCTTTTTTTTGTTAAAATGTTTAATCCCAGATTTATTTCTGTGTGTACGATATCTCTTGAAGATTCCGAATATGCTTCAAAATTAAAAGTCTTCATGCGCTCAGAACCGAAACGCTTTGTAATTAACACATTATAACGCGGATATTTTCCCCGCACACCTGAAGAGAAAAAACTCTGTAAAAAGTGCAAGTTTTTTACCAAAAAATATTCGTAGGGTTCTTGCTCATGATCCGTGGCAATACAGTACAAACACTCTATGAATTTTTTGGCGTTTGCGATCTGGTATTAAATTCGTACGGAAATTTCTAAGCAGTTACGACGTTCTCGCGTTACTAACTGCACCCGCAGCTTACACAGTAAGCTCTCATGGAGACCAATGTATTTTTGTCTGTATCAACGAGAAAAATATACCCCGTGTTAAACAATAGTCCCATTTTTTATCGCTCCCGGTGAGTTACCAGACAATTCTCCATTTGACCAACATTCTCAATTGTTGCCTAAATGTTTTCAGACAATACATTCCCTATGTTATTGATAGACAAAAACTAAAAACATATGACCGACAAAATATAATTGTTTGTATCTTATTATCATATTAGGTCCGTGACCCACAAAATAAACAGTAACGAACTCTTGATAAAGCATGCTGGACTGCGTAATTGATTTTGGCGGTGATAGGCTTGCAGCTGTACCATTTAATTCGTCAAATTTTTGGAATGTATGACCAGCATCAAGCCATGTTAAAAAATCCGGTATAACAATGACCGTTTTGCATGCATTTATATTTACACATATGTTTTATTCTTTTTTGGCTGCAACCATTGAATCTTTAGTCTGGGAGAAGTACTCGTAAAATGTGCGTGATGAGCGTAGCTGTGAACAATAGTAAAAGCACAGGTAATAATATTAAAAGTATATATATATATTGATTTGGCATCTTCACCTAGAGGAAAAATGTATGGAAAATTCAGAAGATAGGGAATGCTGTTTTATTCAATGCAAACCTTAATTTAGGGATTTTGTGTTCTGTCGAACTCAATCAATTCCCGTCATTTGGATGGACGCGCACTCTATTATAGTAAGACATTGGAAATTGTTAGAAAGTGAAATGCTTATCTTTCACTCACTATTTCAATGATGTATTATAGTTATAAGTTAAAACGAATATTTCTCAAAATATTTCCAGGCTTTCAAATTCCAAGTAAGTTGCAGTTGACGCACCGCTTTAAAATTCAAAATTTCCATCAGCTCTCCTCACAGCTTCCCAAGCGCTTCGTTGACTGAGTAAAATTTGCTGCCAGAGATCCAGAGCAAGAGTTGCCTCCTTCGCGTTGCTCACCAATTTTGACATGCACATTACGTGACGTCACCTCGACACACACCAAAGTGCACCGAGCACAGCTCTGATATACTGGACGAGAAGAAAATACAAGCTAGAACGAAGATTGTTTGATTAGATTGAAACTTCAAGTTGGTAACATGTTATTACTTTTCCAAACAACTGAAATGTATTGAGATAAATTTTACGCTTGGAAAGAATCTAGAGGAGTAGAGGGGAACGAATACAACTCATGACCTTTCTGTAAGAGCGATCGAAGACCGTATATCGACATTGCAGAACTATAATTTTCCTGTTTTAAAAGCAAAGTTTTATGCACGTCTTGGGCATTGATTTGTGCAGAAAAAAGTGAAAGCAGCAATTAATAAAATGCTGTTGTAAGAAAAATTCGGAATTGAATAAAAAATCCTCCAGAGCTGAAGTCACATACGTATGCATAAACATTGATCACATCTATTCAAATTAGCACTTCACAACTGAATACTTTACCCCTATTGATGTAAAGGGTATGTATATTACTTTTGAAAATTTTTTCACATTTTTTCTTGTTTTAGGTCAGCATTTATAAACAGAAGTGTGCCATTACTTGGAAATTAACACTGCTACATCTGTGACATATAAATGAAATTTGACGACTATGGAATCAAAAATTCATCTGCAGTAACAATAAATGATCATTCACATGTTCCAGGTTGTCCTGTACGTACATGTTAAATGATTTAACGTAGCCATTAAGAATATGTTGATTCATTCATGTTTCTTGTCAGTATTATTTCACTGAAATTAAAGATGATAGACTTACGGCAGCTAGATCGTTGCCGCTCCACAGTAATAAAAAAATTGCAAACTGTTTTTTATCTCCACAGAAGTGGGAGTTCCATGAATGTCAAGGAAAGAAAAGCACGACGATCAAAGCAGTTCAACAATTAGAGACAAAGCAATAAAAGTTCGTGTTCAGCTCGCATATTATGTACATTTTTTACGGATGAGTGAGCGCTCAAATTAATTTTTAAAATATAAAAAGCACTGACGAGATAGGTGATCAAAAGTGTGGCCTGAGAAGTTTGTAATTCGCAGTTAATTAAATGTCAGTTTTTTCAATGCGGGAAGAGAAACCGACGATTACATGAGCATAGTTTGATTTCCACCTGTTCAAAATAAATCTGAATGATTTTATGAATTGAGTACTAGATTGGCGCATTTCGAACTGATTAAACGTGATAATTATACTTAGTGAGTAGCACACGTCGAATGACTTGAAAAAACAAATTTACGCAATGATCTTCGAAAAATTACTCCTAATCCATAAACTCACTGCATCAATAACCTCAGTCAATCAGAAAACTTGAAGCCCTGGGAATTAAAACACGCTATTCGACCGCAAAAAGAGTCTTCTGTATATTGTGTCACTGGTATTTCTGTCTCGTGCCATACAACCATCCCTGTCACCTCTCGCTCAGCCTCGCTAGTGTCCACAAGTGCAGGCCCGCTGGCCCCACTTGTGTGGGTCTGCAGTTCTGTCATGTTGATGTTTCCTTAATGAGCGTCTCCTTAGTTTTCTCTTGTCGTCATAAGCCTATCCAGAAAGCCCTTCACACGATGCATGTATTGAAATCATTCATTCATCCGATGAAAGTGGTTACATTTTTAACCCAAGTACGGGATAAAACTCCGTTGCATTATTGCATAACTTCATTCAAAACGGCATGTTTACAAGTGAATTGAATAATCTAAAGCAAATGCTTTTTGTAGAACTATAAATGCAGAAAATGGTTCAACAAGAAATGGTTAATTGTTTTATCAGGCCAGAAATAGTTCAACCTGCTCCATCAACTTACGTACGTACCTTATTCGAATTGTAGATGTTGTGTGTTTCATCACGAGGTGCTGCTCGTGCAACACGCTCAAACGTGATTTATACCCAATACTTAATCGCAAGTGCCATTTCAGACCGACTAAAGGCTCACAACAATATTGTCAATTAAAGTGCTTTTTTTGGCACGCAGCGCTCATCGAAATTTTGCGTCAACAGTTCTTTTCATTCGGTCATTAAGTTAAGAAAGCTGCTTCCAATTGAAAACTGCGAGCAAAATCTCACTTTTAGCCCTTGTAGTGAGCTGACTAGAGGTTCAAAATAATATTGTGAACAGGAGTGTCATTTTTAGCGAACACTCCTCATCAAAATTTTACGTCATCAGTTCTTTTCATTCGGTCATTTAGTTGGGCAAGCTGCTATTAATTGGAAACTGCGAGGAAAATCTCACTTTTCGCACTTGTCGTGAGCCGCACACAAAGACAGGACTTGTGTCGCGTGTCCTGAGATTAAATTGGTCACTTCTAGTGATGCTCCACGGCACTGCGTTACTGACAACGCAGGGCTGCTCGGCTGCCTTTCACGGTTAGCTCAATTCATGCGGCGCGGAGGGAGGACAAATTTCAAAGCTCTTCTGATCACAAAGGAATCAGGTTTCAGCACCTACACTAAAAGGGCCGTACTCAATTTTTAATGAACAACTCAAATGTATAAGAATATTCTCAGACGCGCTGAAGCGTAGAATTTTTGAGAGTGAATTTTCATGTCATGCCTTTCATAGAAAATGAAAATGCTACTCAAAAATATTGTTTTAACAGTTCATTTGGTTTTCAATTTTCTTATACTTATATAAATATTTTGCAACTGTTTTCACTCTCACATCTGGTGACCTTTTTACAATACTTTTGTGTAAAATCTTATTCTTCCTCTAGGGAAGCCGTGTTCAGTTCTCATCGACATGCACAAAGTACGTACGTGAGACGTACGAATAGATGTGTATAACAACTGTCCGTCAGCGTGTAATGACAGGTGTATCATACTAGACGGGTATTAACACACACCCAGTTCGATCAGTGAGGTGTATTCCATGTACGGTGCCTAGTCAGTACCGGCTTGTGTGTTGAAATTTGCTGTGGTAGTAAATTAGATACCTAAATAAATGAATTCCACATAATTTTAACAGAAGAAAAATCGAATTGTAGAAATATGCCCATTATAATCCTTGTTTCGGTTATAGCTGTGTTAATCAAATAGTATACGTCGTAAAAACATGCCCTTTTTCTCTTCAAAAATAAAGTTTAGTTTACGATCAATACTCCTATTGAGCACTCACTGCTCTTTGGGTTCATTAACTAATTAATAGAATAAAATGTACAACGTTCATTAAACTCTTCATTCGCTTTCGCATGATATTCAACATCTTTGGTGTTGAAGTCCACTGCTGCGCCTCACGTTTTCCCCACATTTATAGTGATAAAAAATCCTCACAGATGCACTCGCAATCTTACCATTAAAGCTCAAAATATTCTCTATTTTAGACACGCTGATGCCAGATCATGAAAATTCTTACGTCTGAGAAATTTTTAATTTATTTTTGCACATGGTGTTTTATTAAAACCAAAACATTTTCACGTAAACTCGATTTACCGACGAACGGGTAATTGCTTTCTTAATTAAATAACTTGGATGCCTTCACAGGCACAAATGAATAAATTCTACTCACCTGTTGGAGTAAACTCGCATATGTGAAGTTTATTCCATCGGTCCCCATAAACAACAAAAGGAGAGGAAAATGTTTCTTTTGTTTAGAAACATTTAAACTTAAGAATGAGAATAATTACCGGAAACAACGCACAATATTGTTCGCGAATCGACCAAATCATCTAAAATCTATTCAGCCGCTGAAATTTAGGTAGGATTCACACTCCAACAGTAGAGCAGGTTTTGATACTAGTTGGGTTTCTGATACAACTACTTGGGGATTGGAACTTGCTGTACTCGCTTCGGTCTCTCAGTGGAGTCAGGTGGTTGGTTCATTTTTTAACCAATTTAATCTATTAATAATTTTCTTCATGCGCTTTCATTGATTCTATTAACCATACTTTGTACTTGATTTGCAATACAATCATGTACTCATCGCAGCTCATAGAGGTCGTTAAGCTTGAATGTATTTAGCTGAGTCATTCAAGCTGCAAGTAAGGGCAGGCCGACTCTGCTGACATGTAATTTTCTTTTAGACTGAATAATCAGCAGGCAAACTCATCAAAAATACATTATTAGAACAGCGTAATTTTTGGGTTGAATCAAGAACTTAGAGACAATCTCATGTCTGAGCCGGATATGTTCCCACAAAGGTGATTTTTATTTTTTTCGAAAAGCGCACCTTATACCTAACACAATCGCCCAACGTCAGCTTTCGTCAGTAAATTCTTATGATTAAATAATTTACTTTTTGCATAATACCTTCTACCCGACGCATTATCGCGTTTTAAATCTACTTTAAAACATTGAACTCATCAATTGCTTAATCCTAGTAAGTCATATGAATACCTGACGCATGAGAAAGCTAGTTAAAGCTGTTAGAGAGAACACAAGCGAATTGCTCGGCACTGGTAAAGCCGTGAGTAGTCGTGTTCATGCGGCTCATGATGAGCGGTGATGAGAATATCACTGCTATTTTACATTCATTCAAATGTTTTATCGGATTGAAAAGAATGCTATATCCCATTCACTTGTTATTTCAAGTTGAAATGTTATTTCATATTCACATGGTTCTTCATGTTAAAATGCTAATTGACGGTCAAATTCCAATTTAAAATGAAGTGTATAAAAAATGCGGTGAAAATATGTGTTCATAAAATATTTTTGCAAGTAAGCCTTCGAGTGGTATCGTCACTCATTTTCAGAACCTAACAGATATCACCAAAAAAATAATAATAAGACTTGTTTCGTATCTGCTAACAAATGAAATTTCCTGTGATAGCGTATAATAGTTAAAGTGAGAGCAGAAAAATCGAAGTGCTAGCGAAAAATTTGGAGTAGAACATGATCGTTTTAGAGTAACCGATCATTTGGTGATGGTGAGGGTCTTTTATGCTTTGCTGGCTTGTTTTGTATCGCTTGATTTCAGCTGACTTTTTCCGTTAACTCAATAGATATATTCATACAATGCTGATCATGTTGAAGTACTATTTCATGATCAAACAGTGCTTCGTGTTCAGTGCTATTTTTATTTATATATATGTTTTCTCATGGTTTTCCTTCACCCCTACAATTTAGGTATAAAAAATCTACCAAATCGGAGGCCAAAAATCGACCAGAATGCATTAGTTAGTGGCTCATTGGAAAACCTAAACACGTGAAAGTTCTGACCACATTTAAATGGGTCTATCAAGCAGTCTTACGATTGAAAGTTAAGTTATGAGATGAACTGAGAGCAGGTCTGTGGTACGGTGCCCTCACTGGTCGTCTGATGGGACACATGAAAGAAATTAGAAATGAATGACTATTGGCAGCCTATCAAAAAAGTGAGCTCTAGAACACGTTCCAGTGAGCTCTAGAACACTACGACCTCATATACAATTTAGAGCAGGAGATTAAGCCTCTTCTTTTGAGCCCAAAGCCTCAAAGAAATTTTGCTGTACATTTGCTTAGCGGTAGCTTCAAGATAAGGAAATAGAAAATAAAGAGTCCAATGTTCCACTTCACTGATTAATATTTGGACAATAACGAACAGGATGAGAATAAATGTTATTCGACAGTCGACACCTCATTTCAAAATACTGTAGAAGTTGAACGTTGTCCTCCTAGTTATTACTGTTAAACGATTAAATTCCTGGACTACATCACACAAGTTTAATGGGTTTCCATTTGGAACACATCTCTGCACAAATTATTGAAATTAGTTGGCCGTCCTCGCGTTCTTGGAACGCACGCAATGTTCTGTAAGGGAAATTAAATGCTGTGTCACGTCTCTGAGAACGTATGTGAAACAAAATTATATAAGAAATACGGACTCGTGGATAATAACAAATCTATATCACGGTTGAATTGATTTATCTTTTGTTTTTTTCTCACAAATGATACGTGGATCTGGTCCAGCAACCACAACAGTGGTCGCGAAGAACCGCAAAGCCGATCCATCTCCCAAACGGGCAACCTTGGAAACAATCTGGAAGCCTAGTGCATCTAAGCAAGGCTCCGAGCTGCGGAATAATAATGGAACTTGTAACAAGTCCACAGCACCTCGCGCGAGTTTCTAGAAAACCTCACCACGCCACGGCCCACCGTGCCCTCGAGGGAGCAACGCAGGAACGATAACTGAAGGGAGGAGGAGGACAGGTGCAGCCCTGCGCTGAGCTTATCGTCTTGCGCGCTAATTTTCAAACTAACGTTCGCAAAAGCCGTCCCTTATCACTGGCATCCGGTCCCTGGCCACGGCAGCGCAGCTCATTAATTTTCAACGAAGGATATGCTATCATCAGGCCAAAGAAGTAACTTGAATCAATAAGCAAGTTACCATAACTGAATGGTGTTGTTGCCACATTTTTGAGTGCTCCATGAAATAAAAGCAGCGTATTCTTCGTTTGCTCCTGCTTAAATGGAATACCCTGAGAGAGGGCAGTCAAATGCTTTACAGTTCTTAGGTTTTTCTTCGATAACAAAAATGATAGTGAGTCGGTAAAAGACAGATACATAAAGCGGAACGAATTAAAAAGCAACCGAACAAACGTGAAAAATATTTCCTCCTGTAAACTTTTTGATAAGATAAATTTAACCTAAAGGACAGTCGCTCATTGTTGCGATACAGAGAAGGGGTGGGTTTAGGACCCCCTTTCCATACGCTGAGGGAATTCCAACCCCCGTACACATGTTATAGTATTATCCTTTATGCTTGCGTACACCTGTATACCAGACATGGAGAATAAAAGAATTTGAAAGATTAAGACACATTTATTTTTGAGATGAACACGTGGATAAACACACAAGGCATGGGAAAGAAATGATTTGAAATGGCACAATTGCGTTAATGAAAGTATGCACATTTCTACCGCCATAAAACTTTAAACACGACATGGCATAAATTTGATGCTTACCGATAATTCAAGTTACCAATACTCCTTCGTTGACAACAAATTGCGCATCCACACAATCGCGGGCTCCACAGCAACACAAGCATAATATTTACGATAATGACACATCACGATTTAACCTGAACTTGCAACATGGTGTCGAATTATATGAAGCGCCGCACCATTCACAACGTGAATTCGATCCTCGACTAAATAAACACAGGAAACCGATTGCCTATAATTATAATTTATATGATTTTGCGCAACACTTTGAAAAGCACTTTTCTGGGCTCTCACATCCATAAAACACTCGCCCCTTTGATAATAAGTGATTCACTGATAGACATTCACTGCCGATGTGCTGTCGCTCACTGCTGATTTTCGTCGTCATTGCTGAGACTATCTCTGTTCTGGACTGCTCTCTCGCTGACGCGCTGCCGCGCTGCCGCGGTGCCTTCCCCGCTCCACCTTGACGCTGAAGTTCTGGTGCCGGGAATTACTTAAGAGTTTCGTTGTGCGCCAATTCACTGCAATTTTGTGCGTTGATCTTCTCCATGTTGGTGAACGAACTTGACTGTTGACACTCGCAACGTTAACAATTGCGTGGCCCCAAGTCTTGACGCTGAAGTTGCCTGTGAGTTCGTCCCCGAAGCAGAGATGTTTGAATGCTTCGTAGTTGACAACATTTACACTTGCCGATAACCGCTGCCTCGCCGCTGTGCTACGAATGCCTCCTGACGCACGTCAGTCCTTTGAAGCTTGCTGATACACTGGACACCTCCTCTCGAAACTACGATGGTTAACTTTCACCTTAGATGTTGGATTTTGGCTGCTCATGTCGAAAATGTGCCGGCGGCGCTCTTCACTTGCAGTCAACACCGGACTTGGTATAATGCCGGGTAATACCGGCGTCTGCCGGTATTCCGGCTGCAAAACCCCTCCTTGATTATGCGTCTCTCTCTCGTAGCGTCACCGAGTCGAAAATTCCTCACTAGGCTTCATCTACCCTCCTTATAAGCGTTACGCTTCCTTCTTTCGAGATCAGTCTCGAAGCTTCTATTCTACAGAGGCAGCATCTGCAACCTCATTGGCGGAATCCTTGCTTATTCTGACGTCTGGGACTCTCATTGGTGTGTTCTCAGACACACCTTCTTGCGTCATTCCTTTGGCAAGCGGTGATTGGCTCAGGTCGTGCGGGCCTCTGTTACTCCGTCACGCCCGCCTCCTTGCTCTACAAAGCCTCGGCTTGTGTTGTGCCTGTGTATGTGTGCTTCGATGTGTGTTTGTGTTGTATGGACGCCTGGACCGTAGAAGTTTGGACGAAGCGCCAACCGCCTTGTGACACCTTGATATATGACATCCTGTTTCAAGCACTTGAGAGCGCTTGCACAAAGAACCGACCCTCGCCGACACGACACACAACACATTACAATGTTTGTAGCCCCGCAGAATGTTTACCCTTCTTTTAAAATGTTATAGCTTCACGGAATTTAGCCCAAAAATAAAATGTGATATGATTTTGCCAAATATATATGCCTTATTTATTCTATTTCACCACATATCCCCGCGCCCTTAACAAAATTTGAGCCGACGGTTCAAATTTTCCTATGACAATATCAAAGCATTGTAAGTTTCAAAATTTTCACTCGTTAATTTCAATTATGACCGTTACGTACCCCTTACGTTAAAAATTAGAAAATGTTCACCCCCATTTTTCAATCCCTTCGCTTTTCCCGACATGAAAATATCCTTACATATCACCTCATGATTTACCTTCTTGCAACACACCTATGTTGACGCATTTAAAAAATTCATTAATACCTGACACACACTAAATACTTGCAACGCACATTTATTATACACATTATTATAGAACGCAAGGAGAAAATAACACATCAAAGATAACGCATAAATCGGACAACATGAACGCACAAAATAAAACACACACGACATATTATTCTCGACTTGCCCTCGGCAAATTCATCGACATAGATAAACATATCAATTAGAGATCGAAAAATCGGCGAATTTGTTACAAGTAGAGACATCCTTTCAGCTTTCTCGGTTGCAATCCACCTAAAAACACAATCTCAAATGGAGGTAATTTTCCAACCTCAAGTTTTCTTCCTCATAATTATCATTTCATCCTGTGATTCAACGTAGACGTTTTCCTTGCAACAAACTAGCTGTTGCTCCTCCTGCGCACCTAGGTACAGCTTGTGGTTGTTGTTCCTGTGACTTGCTGCTCCTCTTCGGCTTGCTACTGATCCTGGACTTGCTACTGATCCTGGGCTTGCTACTGATCCTGGGCTTGCTACTGATCCTGGCTTGCTACTGATCCTGGCTTGCTACTGATCCTGGGGAGGGGCCCCCTGCTGAGAATCGAAGTTACTGAAGCTTTTCCATTAAAATTCATCCTTGGCGTCACGTGAACTCGTGGAAATTCCGTAGATCCTCGTTGCGTCAATTCGCGGACAAATCCTGTAGATTACTGCGTCAAATGCGCGTTGGACTCCCACGTTGGAGCTCATAAGCTCTTTCATTGTAAACAAAAAAAACACATTTACTTACGAAGACCTTCAGGTTTTTGTTCTCAGTCAGCTTGTCGACTAGCATGACGTAAACACCCGAGGTTCGCGTTAAATGGTTAATGATCTCCTTCCGAAAATACGCGTTTGATTGTCTAACATGGTTACTTGGTAATCGAGAGACAGCGCATTCCGTAAGAAATGTTTCCTCGGTTTCCTTCAAATCTGCCTTGAGTGAGGCGGACGTGAGCTACGCGAAGAATTCCTACATACATACATAAATATTTACTTTCGGTATCCTCAACCAACTCTAGCCAAAGCCGAAATTCGTTCGACGGTGTTACTAATCAGTTGAATCACCTAAATATTCCGAAGAAAATAAAATATTCTTGCTCATGACGTACGAACTAGCAGGAGAATTGCCTGGTGGGCCGAAATCCTGAATACGCATCAATGAAAAAAAACACATATACATTGGGTATTGTCAAGGCGTCTAACTTTACGTTATACTCTG
This sequence comes from Morinoia aosen, assembly GCA_030386875.1. Lineage (NCBI taxonomy): Eukaryota > Metazoa > Arthropoda > Malacostraca > Amphipoda > Talitridae > Morinoia > Morinoia aosen. Next base: position 15,079,383 of record CM059567.1, on the reverse strand, counting down.
CCGCGAAGGCTTTTCTAACGATCAGACATTATGACAACACCGACACACAAGAGAAAATTACACATAAATTGGGTATTGCCAGATCATCGGACTTTACGTTATACTCGGCCGCGAAGGCTTTTCTAGCGATCCGACATATATGACAACACCGACATACATGCAAGAAAATAGACATGACATAAAAATTTATTCAATTCTCAGCCCCAGAGACAGTGCAGCACATTTAAATGACTCCACGTTGCCGCAAGTTTATATGAACAATGAATACACAGTGTGTCATCACTCTGTTGGACTTTACATCATACTTTTGCTGAGAACAGCCGTTCTGATGATCTAACATCCTGATAACACACACAAAATGAAAAAACATGATGATTACCCTAATTCTCAGCCTTTGAGAAATTGCACAATTGTTATCCAATGATGTCATTTTCTTAGTCGTCCTTCAATTACTACGCATTTAATTTAATGCTACTGATAACATTTAATAAACATTCCTTCCTTGTTCTCACAACATCCTACATTCTTGCGTTCCGTAATACCACACTAGAGTTTTAACCACATCAGCTTGAACGTACCGACAAATTTCTTAATTGCGCGTGCTACCCACAAAGCAATAAAATTCCGGCAGAGGCTCTCTGCTGCGCGGTCCGTCCCTCTCACATACATTCTCGATGAAGATTTCACTTGTACCATCCAGTCGCTATGCATTTTCAATTTTTTTTAACGCCATAAATCAATTCCTTTGCAGAAATTACACTCCATCTTGAATATTGAGCATTTTCGTACTAGAAAATAAACATATCCTAATGAAGTTGATAAGCACATCGTTATTTGTGCAAACACACTCTCGTCATTAGTCACGATTGAATTTCAATTACTGACGAAACGGTCAACACAGTTTAATCAAAGTTGGTACCTAATCATGTTAACATTCAAAGTATTATAGTGTGCTTCCGTCCCTCCAAGCTCGTGCTCAACCATAGATGGCTCGTTTGAATTACTTTGTTGATCAGGCAAAATTTAACTCTCACGAACCTGTCTGAAGTCCGCGCACGAACGAGAGAGAATGCTTAGACAAATACTAGGAATCCATTATAAAAATCCAAAAATATTCTGAAGAATTCTCAGGTATGTTCAGGGATAAATTTATATGTAAACACCAGGCAAATTACCTTTATACTACAAGTAAATTTTCCTGTTTAGGGAGACAATAATCCCAGGCGTACGCAGGAAATATTCATCTCTCACACAAGGCAATACTTTACTTTGCGATAAAATTACGAGGTTGAATCCTACTTGAAAAATCACACAGTATTTCTTCGAAGTCCACATAACTCTATCTCTTTCGCTGTAGTAGAATCCAGTGTCAGTAAGACATAATTTGCACTTCACACATGAGTATGACTTGAACATTCCTTTAGACAACGAACGACTTGAAGAAAAATACACAATCTTTTAATTACGCACGCTAAAAAAATGAAATTTCATTCATCAGCGACATGTAACCGATTAGACAAAATTGTGTTTTAATCCACGTGTCCACCTTTTAATCTACAGACACTTAATATAATAAAAATTCCTTCCTACCTGTAGGCAGCTAGGATTGAATCATCTTAAATTACCAAGTTCCACCGTCGAATTCACATCAAAAAGAAATTTTAAACATCATGAATTTATACAAGTTAAGGAAGCAAAATTTTTATGCTCAGTGAATTTGATATAAAGGTATAGATTGACTCATGTCAGTGTCGAAATGGATTGTATAATTGGCACATGGGAAAATTACCCAAAATATTCAATGATTTAGTCTATTATTATTGAAGCAATTATTTAAATTCTCACTCTGATGTACTGGAGCTTAGCACAATGATCTTGTGAATAGAAACGGAGGACGAATTTACTTTACTTAACACACGAGCAGCGGCGTCATTTATGTCTAAGCAAATAAAATTAGACCACGAACTGAATGCGCAGCATCGTAGAAAATCATCACTTACTTTAAAACACTACATTTAATTTTTATCCTAAGCACCGTCACTTAATTCATTCAACAATTTTGCAACAAGAATTTACCACCCCTTTGATAGCAAGGAAATTGATTCTCAAAATTCCCATTACTGCTTCTCAGCAGATGTCAATTTAAATAATTGAAGCACTCAAATATCAACAAATGAAAATATGAATTATGTTGCTAAGCTGATTGGAGAAGTTTGACACACACGAGGCCAAAAAAATTTTTGCAAATCATTTATAAGCGAGGTATCATTAAAAAATGAAAATTCCAACTAGATTAATTACTAAATGTCTCAAAGCCCAGAAAAATGTAAACTTGTTCCAAAGATTCTCTTAAGATGAGGCGGTGTTTGCTAAATTTACGGCGTTATTCTCCAGAGCCATCGCTGCACACCTAAATTCAGTTAAACCTAATAATTGTACAGATGATATAAAATTCAACCAAAAAAAATTTTTTAGCACCCAAGAAAAATTTTATAGAACACAGCGTCAAGAAAATAGAGCAAGTATTCTCCTAGCAAACGCAGCAGAGCTTATCTACTGATGCACAATGATTATTTCTACTCATAACACATTCAACTGTAAATTTCCACTGAAGAATGAAGGACATTTAAATTTGATGACTCACTGCAGCATTTGACAGGATTTGATGGTTTTGGAAGTTCAAGAAAATTAGAAATGCTCAGGAAACCATGCTTCATTATTCTAAATAATTGGGGCTAGATTCGCTGTGGAAAGTTACATCAAGTTAACTCAGCATTATGACGAGCTTGAACACTTTGTGTAATACTGATGAAGTGAGTTTCTTATTTGATTTATAAAAAACTAATGTTAATGGATCACTCAGCTTCAAATGACTTAGTCTCGCTCGTTTAAATTAGCCACTTTAGGAGATGGTCTGGCTACGACCACAAGAATTTGGTTTATCGCCTTACGAGCCGTGTCCAGTGCCTGCCTGTCTCCTCAAATTCTGGGCCGTCAATTAGACGGCACTCAAAAATGCATCGAGAAAAAATTTAACAGGCAGAAATTTCTATTTAACATTGAGCACTTATATGATTGAATTGACTGTTTGATCATTACACACACAAAAAAATATTTGGACACCGCATAAATCATTTAAAAAATTCACCCATGCTGAGAAATAGATATCACGAAGCACACAATCCAATTTGCATTTCATCCTGTTACGGAACGTGGCCAAATTATGCTGCCTCTCGGATGCACCAAAAAGAAAATGTGCCAAGAAGACAACGCTATCAATTGAACTTTGATTTAATATTTTCTCAAACAACATTAACTGAATCAACTCAGCGGCACGAGAAAACTGAGCAAAGATCTCGGAAAACATCAATTCCTCATAGCATTTCGAAATTAATGGCCATGGATAACACTTAGTCAAGTACACTTCAAATTAGGCGCTCAGATTTGGTCCGACTGCAGCTGCCAGAATCTCAATTTTATTACTCCGTCCTCCAACCGCGCGACCGGCGTTAGGCGTCGGTACAGCACGTCCACGGCACCGCTCTCTACGTTAGAAATTTTACTCCAAGTTGGAATGCCCACGAAATGACACGGATGAATTGTACTTGCAGAAAATTCTGCTTAATTATCGAGCGACTATTTGACTGAATTAAAACAAGAAGCAACAGATATTTTTAGACAACTGAAATGAATTCCTTTAAAATTTCCAAGCTGACATACAGACAGTACGCTTACATAGGACAATTAATATATATTTCTCCTGTTGCGATACAGAGAAGGGGTGGGTTTAGGACCCCCTTTCCATACGCTGAGGGAATTCCAACCCCCGTACACATGTTATAGTATTATCCTTTATGCTTGCGTACACCTGTATACCAGACATGGAGAATAAAAGAATTTGAAAGATTAAGACACATTTATTTTTGAGATGAACACGTGGATAAACACACAAGGCATGGGAAAGAAATGATTTGAAATGGCACAATTGCGTTAATGAAAGTATGCACATTTCTACCGCCATAAAACTTTAAACACGACATGGCATAAATTTGATGCTTACCGATAATTCAAGTTACCAATACTCCTTCGTTGACAACAAATTGCGCATCCACACAATCGCGGGCTCCACAGCAACACAAGCATAATATTTACGATAATGACACATCACGATTTAACCTGAACTTGCAACATGGTGTCGAATTATATGAAGCGCCGCACCATTCACAACGTGAATTCGATCCTCGACTAAATAAACACAGGAAACCGATTGCCTATAATTATAATTTATATGATTTTGCGCAACACTTTGAAAAGCACTTTTCTGGGCTCTCACATCCATAAAACACTCGCCCCTTTGATAATAAGTGATTCACTGATAGACATTCACTGCCGATGTGCTGTCGCTCACTGCTGATTTTCGTCGTCATTGCTGAGACTATCTCTGTTCTGGACTGCTCTCTCGCTGACGCGCTGCCGCGCTGCCGCGGTGCCTTCCCCGCTCCACCTTGACGCTGAAGTTCTGGTGCCGGGAATTACTTAAGAGTTTCGTTGTGCGCCAATTCACTGCAATTTTGTGCGTTGATCTTCTCCATGTTGGTGAACGAACTTGACTGTTGACACTCGCAACGTTAACAATTGCGTGGCCCCAAGTCTTGACGCTGAAGTTGCCTGTGAGTTCGTCCCCGAAGCAGAGATGTTTGAATGCTTCGTAGTTGACAACATTTACACTTGCCGATAACCGCTGCCTCGCCGCTGTGCTACGAATGCCTCCTGACGCACGTCAGTCCTTTGAAGCTTGCTGATACACTGGACACCTCCTCTCGAAACTACGATGGTTAACTTTCACCTTAGATGTTGGATTTTGGCTGCTCATGTCGAAAATGTGCCGGCGGCGCTCTTCACTTGCAGTCAACACCGGACTTGGTATAATGCCGGGTAATACCGGCGTCTGCCGGTATTCCGGCTGCAAAACCCCTCCTTGATTATGCGTCTCTCTCTCGTAGCGTCACCGAGTCGAAAATTCCTCACTAGGCTTCATCTACCCTCCTTATAAGCGTTACGCTTCCTTCTTTCGAGATCAGTCTCGAAGCTTCTATTCTACAGAGGCAGCATCTGCAACCTCATTGGCGGAATCCTTGCTTATTCTGACGTCTGGGACTCTCATTGGTGTGTTCTCAGACACACCTTCTTGCGTCATTCCTTTGGCAAGCGGTGATTGGCTCAGGTCGTGCGGGCCTCTGTTACTCCGTCACGCCCGCCTCCTTGCTCTACAAAGCCTCGGCTTGTGTTGTGCCTGTGTATGTGTGCTTCGATGTGTGTTTGTGTTGTATGGACGCCTGGACCGTAGAAGTTTGGACGAAGCGCCAACCGCCTTGTGACACCTTGATATATGACATCCTGTTTCAAGCACTTGAGAGCGCTTGCACAAAGAACCGACCCTCGCCGACACGACACACAACACATTACAATGTTTGTAGCCCCGCAGAATGTTTACCCTTCTTTTAAAATGTTATAGCTTCACGGAATTTAGCCCAAAAATAAAATGTGATATGATTTTGCCAAATATATATGCCTTATTTATTCTATTTCACCACACTCATCATTGATATATAGCGCATGTTAAGGGAGCACAACGGGCGGTCACAAATAGTGTTGAACTCACCATTTCTAAGCTGTAGCACAAATGCACGCCCCAGCATAATTCAGTCATTTATCCCAATGAAATAAAAATGCGTTTCTTAATAGCAATTGTCAGTGAAATAGCAATGCAATATCTTCAATTAAAAGATAGGTTGCCCACTGCAGCAACGCAAACAAAGACTGAAGCTATTGCACTGGAAACAGAAAAGATCTGTTGAAATTCTTCAAAGTTTTGCTGTACCTCGATGGCTCGATTTTCGCTGCCTCAGGAAATGCAGAAATCTTGTGTGCCTGAATATTTGTGGACGTTATTCCTCGATAGCCAAACCAGACATCGCTATTTCAGTGGCTCCAGCACTCGCTGAAACTGGATAAACTCCTTAAAATGCACAACTGAGCACCGTACAAATTCCAGCTAACTTGGAAATAATTATCTCTCATTGTATGGACGTGAGTTCCTACACTGAAAGAATTCAGAGTCGTCCGCGCTGATGTACAGCATGTGTGCCTGCAGCTCATCAAGAGAAATGAAAAGAGTCTAACTTTCTGGCCAACATTAAAAAAATCGAAACTCTTCACGCCTTCTTGTGCTCATTTGAAAAACACTTGTAAATGCGTAGCAAAATCCCCAGCGAAGATTTTTCGTAAAAATTTTCCTCAGCATCAGTCACGCTCGAGCCGTGTATGGCTTCATGGAGCGATCAATGCTTAAAATATCCTCTAATATTGAAACGTGGGAATAAAATTTGAAGTAGGGAGGCTTTTGACACTTCTGAGCACGCCCAATTTACCGTCACCATGGCGACGGTATTCAGAAGTCCTCCAATGAAGGCGCAATTGTGGTCAGCCTGCGCGTGTTGGTCACTAGAGATGCGTGCTCGTTTCCAAAAATTTCCCTAAATAACTTGTAGACCTTATTACCGAGTTCCAGAGTTTCAGAGGATAAGGAAATGTATGCAAAAGTACTGGAACTTTATGGCACAGCCGATGGAAGATGTTGACGAGAAGGGTTAAATCATCCAGAAAAATCGCAGCATTGGTTATTGGGTATTAGTTTTCAATAAATCTGTCCTTAGTCTTCCTTAAAATACTGTATTTTCAGGAAACAAAACTCAGTGCAGAAATTGTTGTGGTGAAGCTAGTAACATCGTTTGAACACGCTTCAGGTTTTCATTCACGTCGTATCCCAGAAAGCAGTGAGTCTTTTTCTAGAACCATTGAGTAATATTCTCATTGAAAGGCCCGAAAATCACATTCGGCTCACTCGCTATCATGCTGCAACTGAACTACAGCTTAAGGGAACCATTTTGGGGGGCATCTGGGGGCATCTGAGTCCAAAGGTCGATTCTCCCGATTTTTGTTTTTATTGCTTTAAATGAGTTAGAGACATGTCCCCGAATGTCTGTAAAAATATCAGGAACCTACCCCAGAGCTAACGTCCCTCCCGGGGGGGGGAGGGCATCCCTCTTACGGACCTTTTTTTTCATTTTTGAACCTAAAGCAATGAAATTTGGTATACTGATAGGAAATGCAATTTTGAATCATTTATCATCAATGACAAAATGCGATTTTCTTGAAAAGAAAACGGGAAATCATAGAAAACGACATTTTTGGGGGGGTTTTCTAAATGCTTCTCCTCCTACAGTTTTTGAGCTACAGTAATGATTTTGGTATCATTGAATGCAGAATAACGTGGACAAAAAAAAAAAAAAAATCTGAAATTTTCAATTTTTTTCCATTTCATTTTTTTATATATTTCATCATTCATATTCCTCATCCCCATCCGAATATTTTTTTTATTATTGAATTTAGAGCAATGAAATTTGGTATACTGATAGGAAATACAATTTAGAATCATTTATCATTCATGACAAAATGCGATTTTCTTGAAAAGAAAATGGGAAATCATAGAAAACGACATTTGGGGGGGGGGTTTCTAAATGCTTTTTCTCTGATAGTTTTTAAGCTACAGTAATGATTTTTGTATCATTGGATGCAGAATAACGTGGACATTCCAAAAACTTGAATGCTTTTCCTCAAATTTCCAATATAAAAATTTAAAAAATTAAAAAGAAAAAATCAAAATATTCTCAAGAAAATTCAAATTTATGACGTCATAACTTTGAAACAAAAATGAATTTTGAAAAACTTCTCAATACATTGTAAAGCCCTTGTTTTTCTGCATCCAATGATACCAAAATCATCACTGTAGCTCAAAAAATGTAGGAGGAGAAGCATTTTGTTTCTTAAAAATAGGTTTTATTAAAAAAGTAACTTATCAAGACGTTTGTCAACACTACTCCGAAGTTTACAAAGCTAGAGCAATGCGGTTTGTTGCATTTGAAAGTGAAATGTGTGTTCTACCTATAATACGGGTGGATTTTCCAAATTGTTTCTGTAAAGCTTTCCATAGACTTTTTACCCTAAAATTATAACTTTTGCATTGAGACTCTGACAAAAAATTCATATAAATTCGGAATGAAATAAATCAAAAATTCCCCCCGTATTATGGATAGAGCGCACGTTTGACTTTCAAATGCAACAAACCGCATTGCTCTAGCTTTGTAAATTAAAAAGCCTTAGCAAATAATATATGTATATATATAATTTTTTTTTTTCAAATAAAAAATTTTCTATGGCCTTATGAAAAATTTTTGTTTAAGATAAGTTGTTACAAATGTGGAGATCTAGTAGTCTGCAAATTTTCATAGACGTACGTCCAATAGAACCAAAGTTGACCAGTTCATCAAAATGGTCACTTGGTAAAACACTTGGCACAGAAGCCACGACCCCAATGTCAAGTCCATCAGTCGTCACTTCTCGATATACCCACACTGACAGCTTTTTAATCAGTTAACGATGAGAACAGTTGTCTGAGTTCGAAGTCAATCATTCCAAAAAGAATTATGATCCCTGAATAATATGAATTTATTTTTTTCGAAAACGTAAAAATCATTCAGGTAAGGAGAACTTCTGCGACAAGGAAGTGGAAATTTGAACCACTTTACTCGTTTGCTTGTAGAATTAGTAAAATATTTTAATATTTCGAAAGTAGTGGTCATATCCTTATGAAGTTTGGTTACAATGGGATGCATACGCCTTGAATTGATGGCTGACCAAGTGCATCGACATATTGTTCGCTTTCATGGCCCAATTGATCTTGAGCGAATGTTATCAAGACTAAATGTTATCAACACTAAACTCTTTTTAATGAAGAGGCGAGCAATAAAGTCCTAGACCCCCCCAAAAAATAGCAAAAAAGCTGCTGACTTAGCTTACCTGGCAGTGGGCCAGCAGGTTTGTAATTCTGATAAATATTGCAATACACATTACAACCGATGAATTATAGGGGATATATATGTACATACATTATGATAACTACAGTAGGGGTAAAATAATACAACACTTTGATTAAATCGCTAGATTTTACATTCTTAAACCACGTACAATTACGAAAATTAAACTAAATATAAAAAATAGGGTAAAAAGGTTAATAATATATCTGACACCCACAAATCTTTAGAATAAAAATATATAGGAACATGTATCATGAATACGTGAACAAAAGTTTACAATACCCGACTTTTAATTCGATAGTATACATTAAAATTATTGTAGGATTATTCCAGAATGTTCTAATACATTCTCCTATTTCGCAACCAAATTTTCGTCAGCATTCATCTCCAATAACGTGTCATTCGTACAGTCGCCCTCGTTCTGGAGAGGCGTAAGCTTTGTTAAGAATAAAGGCATCAGCCAAGACCTTCGCGAACTTATTGTGGAACTCCATAATGAATGTTTGGGATATCGGAAGATATGTGCACAACTGTGTGTCCCTATAGTCTCGATTTTAACCATAATACGCAAGTGGAAATGCCGTAATACGACTCTCAGCAAGCCTCCACGGAAGGTTAAGGACTGTGCTGTTCGAAAATTGGTCCCAACAGTAGTGCAGAGGCCTCTAACTGTGAAGAATTGGAAGACGATCTTAAGGCATCTGGGTTTAAAGCCAGCAAACACACGATTAGCAGGGCACTACGACGTGAAGGTTTTCGCTTCCGCACTCCTCGTAGGACACCTCTTTTCCAGAAATGTCACGTTTCTGGAAAAGGCTGAAATATGCCAATTGATATATGCCAAAGACCATTTGAACAAGCCAGCAGCGTTTTGGAACTCAGTACTGTGGTCAGATGAAACCAAAGTCGAACTATTTGGGAGAAACAGCACAAACCATGTTTGGAGGCACCAAAACGAAGCGTAAAAAATACTTACTGTTAAGTTTGGAGGTGGCTCAACCATGGTGAGGGGATGTTTCAGCTCATCAGTGGTAGATAACCTTCACATCATTGAAGGGACCATGAGCGGACGGTAATATCGTGAAATATTGGAAGAACAACTCCTACCTTCAGCTCGTTTGTTAAAATTGAAACGTACCTTCAACCAAGACCATGATCCAAAGTATACTGCAAACGAAACCAAGGAATGGTTGAGGTTAAAAAAGATAAACATTTTAGAACGGCCAAACCAATCACCGGACATGAAACCGATTGAAAACTTGAGAAGGGAATTGGAATTGAAGATTAAAAAACACAGGTCCCAATAACATCAGTGAACTCAAAGAAATTTTCATCGAATAATGGAATAAAATTGCACCCGAAACTTGTAAATGGCTGGTAGTGACCTACCCTAAACGTCTCGCAGCTATAATTAATGATAACGGCTATGCAACGAAGTATTAATTTATGTATATCTTGAAATGTGTTGTAAACTTTTGTTCATGTATTTATTATACATGTTCCTATGCATTTTTTCTATTAAATATTTGTGAGTTTTAGATGTATTATTAACCTTTTCATTAAATTGTTTATATATAGTCCAATTTTCGTTATTGTATGTTGTTTAAGAATGTGGAATGTGGTGATTTATGATGGGTTCACATTGACACTCTTTTCAACACTCTGAGTGTCACTTCGACGGGCACATACACTGTTGCCGGGCTAGCAGGCGGGCAAAGTGAGGTTCACTTGGACATTCTCCCTAGACATTCTTTGCCGCCGCCTGCCCGTCAATCACTCCATCTATACAGATGAGCCGTAGCCTGCAGCATGTCATCAGTAGGGATGTGACATTGAACATATTGCATATATATGCTTTTGAGTATATTTTAGATAGCATAAAATATGCCCGCAAGTATATATGCAGTGTGAGCATATCGCATATTTTCCTCGGAACAGCATAAAATATGACGAACATGCATGATTAACTGTAAGTGGCAGTAAACTGAAACCTAGCAAAACCTTCCAATTACTTTTAAATTATATTATTTTTTTCATCCAGTTTTATGTAATTCTTTTTGTATAACTGGATCAGTTTTGTAAATTGAAATTTTTCATAAATCAATAATAATTGTAAGTTGCTACAGCTACTTCAAAAGTTTACATTAATTTTGCGGGAATTAGCTCAAGTTTTTTTAGATATAGTTACCTTATGAAGTGTATTTGAGATTAGTACGGCTAGTAGTGATCTACAATCATGCCGAAGGTGAACAAGGCGCATCATTTTTAGAATACTTCAAGGAATTTGAAGATTTTCAAACCGAGGAAGAATTTCTCTATCGCATTTATTGCGAGAAACAAATGATATATAAAACTTTTTTTTCACTCAGAACACGTTAGAGAAGTTTTGCGTGGTACAAGGTTTTAGTTTCTAAATATTATCACGTAGAACCATGTTGGGCTTAGTGCACACTTTATCAAATTATTGTTATCGAAGGATATGAATAATTATTAATGCTCTTGCATAACAACACAGGTACTTCTTACTTCGAGAGCAATAAAATTAATGGATATCGTAGAGGAAACATTGAAGAACAGATATGATAAAAGGTATTATCAAGAGTTAAAATGCATTTTGGTGATAAACGAAGGTTTTGAAAAGATAAAAACAATCAACTCAATTTTGACTCGTGAGATCTCTGACGCAATGGATGAATCCATTAAGGAATATTCACCTTCCGAACTAACTTGCTTCACCTTTGCTCCTCTTGTTTCTTGCGATGTCGAGTGGAAGTTTTCGCTGCATAAAACTTTGCTGGCAGATAATCGTAGAAGATTTCTTTTTAAAAATCTCAACTACCACGCAATTATCAAGTGCAACCCTCGAATTTGATGCTAAAATATATTCCTCGTATAAAAGAAGGATAAAGAAATGTTCCTTGCATTCATGAAAATCATGTATAGTTCAGAACCAACCTTGGATTAGATTACTTTTTTTTTCGTTCGTTATCATCGTCCTTGACTCGTTCAGATTAGAATTATTACTGTTTCAAAATATTTAGGTTCAGATAAGTTATAAAACTTAGTTGAGAATTGTGTACACTTAATTAATAATAGAAAATTATGAAAGAAATTATTTTTTCCGTGTATGAAGAAGTACACTGTATCCTGTATCATTGTTTCTGTACAATTTTCCTCACAAAATATATAAATTTGGAGCTATTCAAGTGAAGCATTTATATTGATACATATTTCTGCTTAGCATGTAATATGCGCTTCCACAATTATGCATAGAGTGTAGCATATATGCATCGAGTGTTTCTACTTATGGTTTTACTAGCATAATTCTTGCCGAAGCCTTCATATTTTATGCTGCATATGCGCTACAAAAATCAGCAAATGTGCAGCATATTTTACGCTGCATATTGTCACATCCATAGTCATCAGAATACGTTTGGAGACGCCCAGGTATTGAAACACATCAATGACATACGAAATAAATTATTAGCGCTGTACTAACAATCATCTGTCGCTTCCTGGCGAGAAGAACTAGAGCGCGGAGCGCTGCATCACCCCGCATGGTGTCTTGATGGCAACTGAGCACTTGTCTGCACCCCGACCACGACGCCTGTACTGCCTGGATGCGCTAGTGTCAACAGCTGGGTGATGCGCCAGATTTGGACGCCGCCCACCCCTCTCCCTCCACCTCCATGTTGCTTCTAAAAGTTGCCATTCGCGCCAATTATTTAACTATGTAGTATTACTGAGGTTTATTAACCTAGCTGTTCGTTATTCAGTTATTATTAATAACTGCATTATAAACACTACAAGTAATTAGTAAGTGGATAGTACACCGGAAAACCAAAGTTCACCTGCATTAAATCATTATAATAAATTATGACAACGACCACTGGTGTTTTGCCATTCGACCCTCCATCTCGGCACTCAAAAATAGGCATTTTTAAACTTTTTCAACTTAACCTTAAACTAACTGAACTTGGCCTAACCTAACCCAACCTTACCTAACTTAACCAACCTACTTAACCTAACTTTAGTTAACTTAACCTACCCTAAATTACCCTAACCTAACATTTCTGTAGATCTGGCGCCATTGGCGTCTGTGCTGCATGGGTGGTGGGTGGGGGTGGTAGAGTGGGGGCATCTGCCAGCTGTTGACTCTTGCGCTGCCTGCGCAGCGTTGTACCAATGTGAACAAGGAGCTTTAATGGAATGGAGGCGGCATCGCTATCTTTTGCCATTCAAGCGAGTGAAGCCAATTTTGCTGACCTAAGCCCCGCCCACCCGGCATTGGGTCCCAGTGTGGAGGTGGTGTTGCTGTGGAGGGGTAGCACCACCTCCATCATCAGCGACTGAAGACCGCGCTGTTAAATGGCAGACTTGCGCTACTCTGTGCTATACATTTTTTTCGTAGGCATGTATTTCAATTGCGTCCTCGCTGAATGATAAAGAAACTCATATTGAAAAAACTCGTCCCTGACCGCAGCGTGGATAAGCGGCGCCCTGTCACGCTGAGTGTCTGACACGCACTGAGCCCCATCTCCGTGTGTGTGCCCGTATACCTTACAGCTACCGAAAATTGGCTTCACTTTAGAGCGCTGATGCCGCCTCCATTCCATTAAAGCTCCTTGAATGTGAACGATCGCTTCCCTTTCGCTAAGTGCACTTGCCCGCGCCCCATGGTTGTGAGCTTCCAATGCGAGTGTCAATGTGAACCCAGCATTAGTCAACGTGTTGTATTGTTTTTTCACTCCACTGTATAAAAAATAACGGAAAAAATGATTTACAAAAGTATATTTAAACTGTACATCAAGAAAGTCGTCGAACAAGACAATCTTCCTTCTAAGAAAAAAGGCTTCTCAGTTCTTCCGCAGCCAGTAATATCATCGCAAAAAAACACTATGAGCGACTCAACAGCCTTGATGGAAGTGGAAACGCTGGCACTTTTAAACTAAACTGAGAATTCCCACAAGGTCTTGATACGGTGAGGCGCACGCATTCTCTCATCCCTGCTACACAGAGATGTACAGGCTCTAAAACATTCCGCCTAAGGAATTTTAGTATCGTCGTCGTCATGCATTTAGACTCTTGTCGTTATGTTTCCATTTTGTCTCAAAACAGCAATCCAATAACGAAACTCGGGTGCTTTAATTTTTTTCTGGACTCACTCCACGCACCGCATCACCTAGCCAAAGACCGGCGTCGCCTTTTAAACAGTCGAACCTGGGTAGCACTTGTTCACGAGCGAGCCTCGGAAGAAGTTCATTGGATGTCGTTCCTGCTCTGAACGCTGCCATCAAAGAGCCGTGGTGGCTCAAAAGCCGCTCAATGACTTTGTAGATGAGCTTTTTTAAGAAGCGCGAGCGTCGTGAAATTAAGCTAAAACCTTTCTAAACAGAAGAGAAATTAATTTTTTCACGAAAATTTAACCACGATTCCATTAAATTCAGCTGTACAGGAGTTTCCCTAGAGTACACTCATACATTAAGCATAAACAAATAGCATGAACACGCTTTCGAAGATTTTAGCAAAAAAATGGACGAAAACTCTTTCAAGCGACATCACAGGAATGATACTCGGTTCCTTTGCTTCGTAAATCAGCTGCTGATATTTTGAAACAGGAAAAATGGAGTCAAGCAACTTATGTTGTTCTATTTGTATAGAAATTATTTCAAAGGTATTCAATTTTTTCCCATATCCTTGAACATTCTTTTTCGTACCTACGTAAGATATGATGTAAAAGCTTACGTCAAATTTCCTGATAATTTTCTGATAATTCGAAAATAGGCTTTTACAATGTCTTAAGATCCTCCTGCGATTACCAGCGGGACAGATAGACCTTAATTACCGAATTAGTATCCAGGACAAGTTAACTCGTATATGATAAATTTTCAAAATACTGCTGAATTTAAGCAAAAATTTGTATTAAGAACTCTCTCTTATATTCAATTTCGATCACTGATTCATTTTCGACGAATGAGTACCACGGTAAAGTAAATCAATCAAAATTGGATTACCTCACGCTAGCGTAAAACATTTTTCATAAATCGCTTTCTTTAATCATCTTTATATTATCGTTTTAAATTAACAAACCGCATCAATAACTTATTATTTAAGCGAAGAGAATGTCTACCAGACAACGAGAATCATAATAATCCAATGATCAAGCCAATGAGTTACAAGAAGATTTTTCAAAATGAGGCACAAGTGTTTCTCTACGTGTGATCAACACGACTGAAGAGCCACAACAACGCGCTTCACACTAGCGAGGACCGTGTGGGCGTGCTCCCAATCATTCAGCAATATAATTTTTCAGGCAGGAAATATGTCCATCTCGAGCAGCTTAACTGTGATCCCAGCGGCAGATTACAGACTGACGAGAAGCTTTGTTTTGACGTCACAGCAAACACCTAATTTGCCGCCGAGAATTAATGCCGGCAAATTTTGCTGAATTACTTGACAAGGTCTGTGCTCTGTACGGTCTATGCGAGTTGCTTACGGCGGCTGCAGGAATCGTAAATGAGAGCAAGCTCTAACATCATATTCCAGGCTCAGCCCAAAGCACTTCCGCGAAAAAATAATAATACTCTCATCGCTGCAATAAATTCAAGACCATTTCGTGTATTTAGCAGCAAAACTTATTCCGTGTGAATCTGTAGCACTCCATAAGTCGAATTCTGTGGTGGGTAGCATGGCCCGTTATGCTTACGGCAAATTAATGAATTATATTCTGTTTCTTCAAATCCACTACTTTTTAACCGTCACAAACTCAGAGTATACATACAATGGTCACAATGAAGCGAAATGACCGTACAATGAAAATTCTCCAAGACATGTTTAGACATTTACATCTCATGGAGCTGTAAATAATATCTCAACATTGGTTCCTGCAAAAACTTTGTGCGTGAACTACCTAGGATTCATACTGTACTGAATAACCCAGTCTTATGACGGAATAATTGGAACACCAACAGTGGCCCAACCAACAATCAACCACCGTGAAATTCTTCAAAATTTAATTTTTAGGCGACTGAAACGAAACTAATTACCCCGATACACGTATACAGATATATGAAAGTAGAATGTACAGAACTAATCAAGAAAATTTAGCTTCCAAAGAGAGTGCAAAAAAACTCAAAATTCCGATTGGAATAAATGTTTCTATTGTTTCTGGCATGACAGCCAAGATACTAGTGATGTACCGATGTATCGGTATCGGTATCGGCAGTATCGGCCATTTTTGGTGGTATCGGTATCGGTATCGGTATCGGCAAAATCCGGCCGATACTTTACCGATACTTTTCAATAATATGTATTTTATCATTAAAATTAAGGTCATAAATCATGAAAGTAAAAGTATGTAACCTAGTAATACCCGTTGTGTGTTTATTTACGATTTGGTGACCGCTTGTTAATAAACATAGGTTGTGTGAGTTCGGTATCATGGATACCGAATTCCTAAGTGTAACATTAAAAGATGGCGTTTCCATGCATTTAAATATTTGACATTTTATCAGAATAGGTTTTGTTAGAATAGGTAAGGTTAGCTTAGAATAGGATAGGCTAGGCTAGCACAGGTTAGGTAATACTGAAAGAATTTTTTCTCGGGTCCACCTAGCTTAACGATGACATTTTCCATGAATTTCCACGGGTCCTGCTACTATCTAATAATAACTTTGGTTTATTTGGATTTCGCTTCTTCCATTTTTTTTTGTCACGCTCATAAGAAGAGTTATAGTGACCGTATCAGTGATACGAGTTTCACCAGCGCGCAAGTACAAGAATATTTTTCATTACGGGTGCTGTTAGGATGGATACATTCGTTGGGCACCACATCTGGAAAAATTTTTAAAGAAAGTTAGTGAATCCCGTCATTTTTGACGGGCTGTGCGTACTTGTAATCAAATAAAGAGCCTATTCATACCTAATAAATTAGTTAGCTAACAGTTGAATTATAGCATTTAATCAGGCCCGCTAACGGAATTCACTACTTTGAATTCCCGATGAGTCACGGTCATAACTGAAAGCTATGTAGCATGAATAGCTAAACCCTGTAGCGACATAAAATTATTATACTTTTACGACTAAAACCTATTTAGTTTGACCTAATATCCACTTCTCAAAGTATGTGACAGGCTAACAAAACCAAACCAATTTAATAAAGTTGAAGGTGCATTTGAAAGTTTTTGTGAATTTAATATAAAAGTAGCTTGGCTTGTAAATCGTCATATATTCCGAAACTAAGAATTTATTTTAATTTAGCAAGTATATCGCCGTTCATAACGAATCTTGTATTTTTCTTCTATGTTAAGATGTTTGAAAAATCCACGAACAATCTTATAGTTGAATACATCTGAACGGGTCAGTTGATTGCTTTAATCTCAACTTGATGAGGAATTTAAAAACGAGGAAAATTCCAAGGAACTTAATCATATTTACTGGGAATACGTTTCAGAGTCCAGATCCATCATCAGTTCGTAAAAGTAAAATTCATTATGAATACAATGAAAGTAAATGTTGGGTACAGTCATTAAAGGAAATCACGAAAACAAAACATAAATCAGAACATGTTCCAGAGAAAATAAAATCGACAAGATCTACTTACAATTTGCAATGGGTAGGAACTGTCAGAGTTGTTGAGGGCCGGTTTTCGTTTAAAAATATGTAGCGACTCTAAAATTCCGAGGTCACATGTAGTTTAAGCCGAATCTAAGAATTTGAAGTCCGCAGAGGATATCGGTACGTTGCATTTTACTGCGTGATTACGTACGAATTGTGCGAATTGGTTCCCCGTGCGGAAGCTTCAACTCCGATGTTCGGCTATTCTGATATAAAAATTTTGTGCTGTCATGCCGAGGTACGATGATGTGCACTGCATACCACTGTACAACTGTAAGAATAAATCAGAAGGCTCGCTTTTCTACCAAAAGCGTATCCTTGTCTTGTACCGGAATTGTATAAATTTAAGGTTGCTTCTATTTTCCGGTACAAGGATACGCTTCCGATGGAGATGCGGACCTCTCTGATTTATTCTCAACAGTTGTACAGTTGTGTGCAGTGCACATCATCGTACGTCGGCATGACGTCACGATATTTTTATAACAGAATGGGCGAACATCGGGGTCGAAGCTTCCGCGCGGGGAACTAATTAGCTTACTCTTCGCACTCCGCAGTACGTAATCACGCAGTAAAATACAACGAACCAATATCCTCTGCGGACTTCAAAACCTTATATTCGGCTTCAACTGCATGTGAACTCAGAATTTTAGAATCGTTACATATTTTTAAACGAAAACCGGCCCTCAACAATTCTGATAGTTCTTACCCATTACAAATTGTAACTAAATAATAGTCTTGTCGATTTTAGTTTTTCTGGGACATGTTTTAATTTTATTTTTATTTTCTTGATTTCCTTTAATGACTGTATCCAACATTTTGTTTTTTTCTTCTATTGCAGACATAATAATTTGTACATTTACGAACTGATGATGGATCTGGACTCCGAAACGTATTCCTAATAAATATGATCAAGTACCTTGAAATTTTCGTTATTAAATTCCTCATCTTATAGATGGTTGCGTGTTTGCGGATATTTTCTGTTTCGGGGCTTATCGAATTTTACTATTTTTTTTCGCCACAGTATGTACTCGTATTTGGTGTGAATAACACGAAAATGACAACCCTTTTTTGGAGAAATTATTGTTTTGGTCCACTTTTGGAGCCAGTTGCTATTATAGCTTGTCTACATTACGTTACAATACGATTAGAAACACATATCTATTGAATGGATTTCATTTTGTTATTTTTCTCGACAATATAGTTAACATAGCAAGAGCATTTTATTTATCATAATCGGAAACTTTACTGTAAATATTTTTATATTATTAGATATATTAGCAAATAATTTTATTATAACCCCCATGTAGGGCTTATAATGGTTTTATTTTAATACAAGTGTGCACGGCTCGCCAAAGATGGGATTCAATACCTTTCATGAACGAATTTTCAAGATGTAGATGACAAACAAAACGGTATATCCATCCTAACGGTACCCGACCCGTGATGAAAAATATTCTTGTACTTGCGCACTGGTGAAACTCGTATCACAGATACGGTCATTATAACTATCCTTATGGGCGTGACAGAAATGGAAGAAACAGACACCAAAGAAATAAACCAAGTGCAAGGGTATTATTAGGTAGCAGCATGACCCATAGAAATGCCAAGGACAATGTCATCGTTAAGCTAGATGGACCCATGGAAAAATTCCGTCAACATTATCTAACCTATGCTATCCTAATTCTATGTCGTGACCTGCATCGCCGCAAAGCACGTTCACGACGCGAAGGCCTAGCGATCGTCATTACATGGTAGCAACTGCGGTTCCTGTAGGCCCTACACCACTAATGCGCTGTCCACTAGCTGTTGCCAATACGTAGAACGGAAAGTCGGGTAGGTTTAAAATGTCAATGCCGAGCACATATGTACAAGAACACACAAAGCTCTCTTGACTCAGAGTTCCCCTCCAGTGACGAATCACCATTACTCAAAAACGATTACTTCGGGCACAGCTATTCTCAAAATTACCATATTTAATTTAATGTCTTTTAATTATTCAATATGGCCTGAAAGCTGCACAAAAGCGACATGGTTAGAAAAAATGGGCAAATTACGGCGATCACAACAACCTATCCAATACTACTAACCTATCCTGATAAAATTTCAAACATATCAATGCATGTACAGACGATCTTTCAATGTTACACTGAGGAATTCGGTATCCATGATACCGCAAACTCAGACATCTTATGTTTCTTGAGAAGCGGACACCGAACAAATACATAAACAAACATACAACGAAATACGTATTATTAAGTTAGATGATTGTAAAAGTATCTGTATCGGTAGTAGTATCGGTCAAAGTATCGGTATTTTCAAGTATCGGAGTATCGGTATCGGCCAAAAAATGGTATCGGTACATCACTACAAGATACGAGAAAAAAACGTAGATCTGGTGTGCCACGACAATATCTCTAAAATCTTTAAAGAAAATGCACCAAAAAGCTTAAAATAATCCAATGATCAAGGGCAAAGAGTCGTAAGAAGATTTTTCAGCATCAGGCACAAGTGTTTCTCTACGCACTGTGAGTAATGAACTCCATAGAGCGCTACTGAGCCAGTACCCACACTTGACCCTACGGAAAATTTGTGGCGAAATATGAAAGTTTATTTGCTGTTAAAATCTTTCAACTGCATCCAATGTCTGTGGAGGACATGCTTAAAAAATAAGGCAACCTTCTTTAAGAAACGCTAAAATCCTGAATGAACGAGTGCAGACATCGATTGATTACTATGGAAGTGAATAAGGGGCATGTAACAAAGTATTAAATAAGGATGGTATTTTAGTTGAAATTGTACAAACACTCTTTTCAAACCAGCATATACAAAAATGCTCATACTTCTTTAATAGTTAATTTTCTTGATTTTTCTTACATGCCCTGTTTTTATGTATAGTTATGCAAATTGCTTTGTATATTGCTGTAGTCTCGTTTCGGTCAACCATAAAATTGTTTAATGAAGAATTTTTCGATGTACGAATCTTCACTTCCTTCCAGTTTATTTCAAAATGTTCCCTACTTCGACTCCCCAGCACAAGTTCGTTATGCGTCGCAACAGTCTGCCACCTTAGAACAGGCAACGAAAAACCAAGTTTCAGTCAAGCATATGAAGAAGCGAGGGTTGGATGAGAAAATTCCGTATTCAAACGGGCGTCAAATTATTCAACCTGTTTGCTTGAAAAGAGGCATGATCTTTGGAGCTCATCGCTACAGAGCGTCCGTGTCTAGAACGGTTTATCTTGTGGAAGTTTCAAGGATATATGTGTCGAGGTTTATGACAGCCTTTATATATATGGCACGGAAAAGCTATCCCATACGAAACAGAACTGTGGACGAAAATCGAATTTGAACGTCCATTATAGGCGAGTGTTAGGAAAGATAGTCGCCGGAGAATACTGAGCTCCTCTGCAGCAGATTACGTTCGAAATAGACATCCTTCTCTACAACTACTAACTAACAAAGGGAAGTTTGGTGTTGCGTCCACTCATAGGAGGGAAGCCATTTGTTGCCGTGTAATATTATAAGACTACGACAGTAGTGCTTAGACCACAAAAGCTGAACATAAAAGCAATGGAAACAGGTAATCTGGTCTGACTGGTAACCATGCATTCACATTATTTTAGCCCACAACACATGCGTCATGCAGCTTGCAAATACCAGCAGAAGCATGTCATGTTGATCGTCTGGTTCTTACCAAAAAACATGTTGAGGGAGGGAATGGGATGCGATACTTCTTAGTAACTAAGTGTCACTAGTAGTTGTGAAAAGAAATATTACAGGCGATGATTATTACAGAACTCTCGAAGATTATTTACTCCTTGAGCTTCAGATTCTCGAGACCCATGTTTCTGGAATATGTCCCATTCCAAGATGAAAACGCCCCTGTTCACATTTGTCGCCGAGTTCTCACATGGAGATGAGCTAATGTTCTTGTGAAACGTCCTGCGTGGTGTCTTCAGAACCCTGACCTCAACATCAAAGAGCCTTTGTTAGATCTTTAAGAAAACAAAGTGTTTCCAACTTCACATAAATGTACTGAACTTTATACCGGTCTGCAGGAAGAATGGTTGCAAATTCCCTCGAATTTGCCGCACGACCTTCATTTGTCTGTTCACCATTGGATGCACTCTACCATTCGAGTCAAGGAAGGCGCAACTCTCAACTATTAAACTTTCTGCATTCTTCCACAAGTGTTCCTATTGTTCTGTACTATACCTGCACACATCAGCTCTTTGCCTTGCATTCGATACTCTGGTAAGAATCGCTTGCTGTTTATTCAAAGGAATTCACTAGTCTCCTGCGTCTTGGTTGGAATATATTCCAGCTCAACCGAGCATGATATCCATATAATATTGAGACGCATCGAGGAACCTGAAGCTCTACAGAAACACCTAGTTTATAGTACAACTAAATAGAGTTCTCAGGCTCAATATAATGCTTCTATTCTAATAACTGAGGTACTTTCGTTTTTCGTGAAACTCAAGATCAGTTTAAACAAGAAGATAATAGGTGACATCTTTGTCAATATATTTTATAGAAAGTGATTAACAGTTGAGACCAACTTGGAAAGGCAGCATTATTACAGTCGGCGAAGTCAGATTTACTCACACCTCAGTAATTTCTGCAGACATTCGCATAAGTATCGCGTCTAGAATGAACGTATATTGAAGTAACTAAAAAATAAGTATTCAGTATGCTAACAACACATCTCGGTCGTCATAAAAAAATGGAATCGTAACATTCCCATTCATAATCAAAAAAATAATAATAAGTAAGACAAGATTCCAACCATGAGGCTACGTTTATGTAACTACATACCTGATAGAAGGCCTCAAAGATAATTTTAGATCGATGAATTCAAAAGCTAAACTGTAACGAGTCAGACGGTTCATGTTCGCAGACTGAAGCAGCTAGAGGAGCTTCGCGCTCTACAGTAATGTATCAGAAATCTTGAACGATAAATATGTTTTCTTTAACGTGAGGTTGCCGGAATCAGTGATTAAAGTCAGGTCATGAATAATATTCATTTTCAATCGCTCAAAATTATTAATTGAAATTGCAGTATCATTCTTTAATATAACAAGTGCTGAAATAACGGCCATGCCGAACACTGTCGAAGCAGAAGCGAGTGAAGAGAAGTTTGGCCAAGCTGAAAGTTTGAAATTTAAACCTGCCCAAAACTTTGCAGGAAACAAAACAAGAAGCCTAACTTCGGCCAGGGCTCAAATTGGAGCAGCTCCTTGTGTTTAGCGAGCTGGGGAGTGTGACCGTGAGGCAAGTAGTTAGTTAGTGGTGCTGAGTTGTTGCTCCAAACCTAGGACACTTTTGAAACTGATTATTTTAAAATTGAATTCTTTTTCAGAAATACTCTCCAGAGAAATTTGTGAAATGTCATGGCATCGAAGTAACACAAGAAAATGAGACGTGCCTATCCTGCTTCGTTATTGCAAGCCTAATTTCCGGAGGGAAATAGTTGATATTCTAAATTCAGGTTCGCATTCTGAAACATCTACCATTGAATCATGCGTCAAATATTAGAGATAATGATTATTAAAAGTGAAGTTTCCAGCCCGAAAATGGGCACGAAGAAAATTTTTGAAAAAGTAAGACAACTGAAAAGAGAGACATCAAATTGTATTATGCTGAAGCCCTGTCATCCCATATGTGCTTGAAAATCCCCGTTATGCAGACTTTAACCCTGTAACGTCCCTAAGGTCTATAAGTTCTTCTACCGAAAATAGCCTTAACATGTACTTTTTGTTGAATTTTTTCCTCAATCTCTATTTTGGAGTTCACAGCCGAATAGCAGTTCCCTCCTTACTTTGTATCGACGCGACAACCTGATGCCAGTGACATTCGAATGACGTTGGTTGTGATACCAGTGATTACAAAATACTGACGTTAAAGGGTTAAGGTAAAGTTTACTACGGCCAGGAAAACATCCTCAGCCGCTCTGATGATCCGTCGTGCCCACAACACTTGTCCTGCTGCCTGTCACACACCGGCAAACTTGTGGACGCAGGCCTTGGTGCTTGGGTGAGTGGGCGACATTCGACCTTTGTCTTGTACCGCCATGCCAAATACTAGGAAATGAGAGAGGAAAATGGTATATATGTAGGAATAATTTCCCCTAATGTTTGATATAAGATGGAGCTTAAAAATTTTAATGTAAGGGTCCTTATAGCATGCAGTTTCTTAGTAGATGAATATCCTTCTTCTGATAGCTTTGCTAGTAGTTATAAAATGGAGAAAAATATAAAATGTTTAAACTCGGGTAGTTCACTCAATAATCAAAAAGGCTAATGAAAAAATCCTTCTGACAAGAAAAACGAAAAAAATGAGGGAATCTAAAGACAAATAAGAAAAATGAATAGCAAAAGTGAAACGTTCCTTTAGAAACAATGCAACAGCTGTTTAACATCAGCAGGTGATGCTTCTCGCGCTCGATGATGGTTCTTCTAACAATCCAATATTTCGTATTTTCGGATAACTTATTTGGATTGTAAACTTTGGCATTAATAGAATTTTAATGGAGCTTATCAACAAGCTATATATACATTGAATTACAAATTGCACAGAGCTGATGCAGTTCTCAGCGCATTTTCGCTGAGTTTTTGAGCCAGAGAGCAAGAATGGCATGAACGAGAAGTGTTTGATCAGGTGGGCTGACACTCGTGTCATTGGCCTTACGACAGGCAGTATTGGAAGCAGCCTGGTTCTGCCATGTATCAGCGTGCGAATTTGAGGTATGCCGAAAAACATTTTGGACCTCACAGAATTGACACCGCATTTTGACATTTTAATTCATATCCAAATTGCTCGGTGATGCGCAAGAAGGTTTTGATGCTAGTTTTTTAATGAATGGAATTATTTTCCCATTTAGTGACATTAAACACAGTATCGATCGCTATCATTTTGCATGATAAACAACGAATGCGTCCACAAAACAATCCAAGTCATTGAACGAATTCATTGTTTAGCGTCCGATGATAAAATTCGATGCAGCTAACGTGACGTACCGCACAAGTGAGACAAAATCAGAAATCGTCAAGTTATTTCAGCCAAAAATCTACGGTTTATCCCATTCTGCGTCGGTTCGGTAAACTCAGTACTGCAAGACATTGTGTTCAAAGTGGATCGTGCTCGAGCTCCTCACCCGTGGATTGTAAAAGCCGTCGAATGAAAACCGAAGCCCAAAGAGGTCATTGCAGAAGATAGCTACAGAAGTGGATGTAAGCAACAAGCTTGAAAGAAAATGTCGATGAAACTAAAACTAAAGATTGTTTAGGAAACAAAACCGTCGCAACTCAGAGACATTCAAAAGCAAAGACGACGGGCTAGAGTAAAAGTACTTAATTGTGAAGAAACTTGGGGAGTGTATACATATTGATGTTAACGTTTCTGGTCAAAAGCCTCTCACAGTCGATGCAAAGCAGAACTGTTAAAACCACAGATAACTGAAAAAAACTATCAAACATCTCAGGCCCTCAAACGACAGTTTTAGACATTATGCTGTTGTCGGCCTTCTCTAGAACATAAGCATCATCTTATTACTGTTTAACGAGATGTGAAAGAGAACATAACATAAAACGTCTTCTATTACTGTTATGTTATGTTATGAAACATAACGACGAGATGTGAAAGAAAAACCAAATTGACTCATTGGATAAATTTCGTTCGTGCTCTTAAGAACGCTAAAAAAATTCAATTGCAAGACGTCCACCTTTAACAAAACAGCCCACTCACGCACACCTCGAGAATAATATAACAAGCGTCGAAACTACTGTACAAGATTTTGGGTAGAGCATATGTGGCCCTGCTCATTGCTTGATGTAAAGGGATATGTGGCCCTGCTCATTGCTTGGTGTAAAGGGATATGTGGCCCTGCTCATTGCTTGGTGTAAAGGGATATGTGGCCCTGCTCATTGCTTGATGTAAAGGGATATGTGGCCCTGCTCATTGCTTGGTGTAAAGGGATATGTGGCCCTGCTCATTGCTTGATGTAAAGGGATATGTGGCCCTGCTCATTGCTTGATGTAAAGGGATATGTGGCCCTGCTCATTGCTTGATGTAAAGGGATATGTGCCCTGCTCATTGCCTGATCTCAAGGGATATGTGGCCCTGCTCATTGCCTGATCTCAAGGGATATGTGGCCCTGCTCATTGCTTGATGTAAAGGGATATGTGGCCCTGCTCATTGCCTGATCTCAAGGGATATGTGGCCCTGCTCATTGCTTGATGTAAAGGGATATGTGGCCCTGCTCATTGCTTGATGTAAAGGGATATGTGCCCTGCTCATTGCCTGATCTCAAGGGATATGTGGCCCTGCTCATTGCCTGATCTCAAGGGATATGTGGCCCTGCTCATTGTCTGATCTCAAGGGAAATATGGCCCTGCTCATTGCCTGATCTCAAGGGTTATGTGGCCCTGCTCATTGCCTGATCTCAAGGGATATGTGGCCCTGCTCATTGCCTGATCTCAAGGGATATGTGGCCCTGCTCATTGCCTGATCTCAAGGGTTATGTGGCCCTGCTCGTTGCCTGATCTCAAGGGATATGTGGCCCTGCTCATTGCCTGATCTCAAGGGATATGTGGCCCTGCTCATTGCCTGATCTCAAGGGATATGTGGCCCTGCTCATTGCCTGATCTCAAGGGTTATGTGGCCCTGCTCATTGCCTGGTCTCAAGGGATATGTGGCCCTGCTCATTGCCTGATCTCAAGGGTTATGTGGCCCTGCTCATTGCCTGATCTCAAGGGATATGTGGCCCTGCTCATTGCCTGATCTCAAGGGATATGTGGCCCTGCTCATTGCCTGATCTCAAGGGTTATGTGGCCCTGCTCATTGCCTGATCTCAAGGGATATGTGGCCCTGCTCATTGTCTGATCTCAAGGGATATGTGGCCCTGCTCATTGCCTGATCTCAAGGGTTATGTGGCCCTGCTCATTGCCTGATCTCAAGGGATATGTGGCCCTGCTCATTGCCTGATCTCAAGGGATATGTGGCCCTGCTCATTGCCTGATCTCAAGGGTTATAAGGCCCTGCTCATTGCCTGATCTCAAGGGATATGTGGCCCTGCTCATTGCCTGATCTCAAGGGATATGTGGCCCTGCTCATTGTCTGATCTCAAGGGATATGTGGCCCTGCTCATTGCCTGATGTCAAGGGATATGTGGCCCTGCTCATTGCCTGATCTCAAGGGATATGTGGCCCTGCTCATTGTCTGATCTCAAGGGATATGTGGCCCTGCTCATTGTCTGATCTCAAGGGAAATATGGCCCTGCTCACTGCCTGATCTCAAGGGATATGTGGCCCTGCTCATTGCCTGATCTCAAGGGATATGTGGCCCTGCTAATTGCCTGATCTCAAGAGATATGTGGCCCTGCTCACTGCCTGATCTCAAGGGATATGTGGCCCTGCTCATTGCCTGATCTCAAGAGATATGTGGCCCTGCTCACTGCCTGATCTCAAGGGATATGTGGCCCTGCTCACTGCCTGATCTCAAGGGATATGTGGCCCTGCTCATTGCCTGATCTCAAGCGATATGTGGCCCTGCTCATTGCCTGATCTCAAGAGATATGTGGCCCTGCTCATTGCCTGATCTCAAGGGATATGTGGCCCTGCTCATTGCCTGATCTCAAGAGATATGTGGCCCTGCTCATTGCCTGATCTCAAGGGATATGTGGCCCTGCTCATTGCCTGATCTCAAGAGATATGTGGCCCTGCTCACTGCCTGATCTCAAGGGATATGTGGCCCTGCTCATTGCCTGATCTCAAGGGATATGTGGCCCTGCTCACTGCCTGATCTCAAGGGATATGTGGCCCAGCTCATTGCCTGATCTCAAGGGATATGTGGCCCTGCTCATTTCCTGATCTCAAGGGATATGTGGCCCTGCTCACTGCCTGATCTCAAGGGATATGTGGCCCTGCTCATTGCCTGATCTCAAGGGATATGTGGCCCTGCTCACTGCCTGATCTCAAGGGATATGTGGCCCTGCTCACTGCCTGATCTCAGGAGATATGTGGCCCTGCTCATTGCCTGATCTCAAGGGATATGTGACCCTGCTCACTGCCTGATCTCAAGGGATATGTGGCCCTGCTCATTGCCTGATCTCAAGGGATATGTGGCCCTGCTCATTGCCTGATCTCAAGGGATATGTGGCCCTGCTCACTGCCTGACCTCAAGAGATATGTGGCCCTGCTCATTGCCTGATCTCAAGGGATATGTGGCCCTGCTCACTGCCTGATCTCAAGGGATATGTGGCCCTGCTCATAACCCGTGCTCATAACTCAATGGATTTTTCTGTTCAGTTATTTTAAAATCTGAAGTATAAGCATAAACAATGAAACACAGAAACGTTCCTAAGAAAATCTTGGGAAAAATTCTTCTTCGTCAAGATATGCTGGGCGATTTTGCATAAAAACTTTGAGGTTGATTCGAGCTTTTTGTTCGGTTTAGAGAGAGAGATATAGAATAGCATAATGTAATGCAGGTGTAGGTCTTAGTTACAAACTGTTCATAAATTTTTCTTTCCGAAAGGTAAAATGTACTTTATATTTGTACAAGGACTTTGTGGGTTCTGTGTAGTATCGGTTCTGTGTAGTACGCTAGGAACTGTGCCCGCACTGTAGCACGCAAGAGTTCTCAAGTAGCCTTAACGGGAAACTCTTCTCCAAGTGCCCCAACTTCCCTGTTTATTTTGCTTAGTTCGAGACTTCCGTCACATGCAATTCGCATAAAAATACAACGAGGGAACGAGAAGCAATTATCGCGCCAATACAAAAAAGATATGAAATTTGCCAAGATCCAGTGACACCTAAGCACCTCAATGATGAAAGACTTACGCTTGAAGGTGTGTAAATGTGTTTGAATATAAATAAGAATGTTAGGGTGACACAGCTCAAAAAATGAGCTTGAACTACTGACGCCGTCAAAACCTATCAGGGACGAATCTATTACAATAGTTTGGGCAGATTTTCGTACGTCGGTCCACAGACTCGCGTACCAATGAAGTGGTACGAGGTGACGCACAAAACCTATCTTTACGCTCTTCATTTGTGTAACGAAATAAATGATATCCATGATATTTTTAATTATTTGCCCTTGCTGTGGACTAGATCTTTTACATTAAGCTCAAAAGGTTTCAGTTCCCTTATAAATCATAAATTTGATACAGAAAAGCAGTAAATGATGGCAAATTTGACGTGCATGTACACCACAACAGAAAGGGATCCTTCGAATGATTCTATGTCGTAGGCGAAAAGTTGTTTCATGTTTCTCCAAAGTCAAATTTTTACTGATTTATAGATGAGCGAAATAAAGTACCCGTCGATAAAATGACATTTGTTCCATGTGTATTTATTCACTCATTCATTATATTTTGAAATCCTGAATGCTCGATTTTAAGAATAATACCGAGTCAATTCACCCTCTTAAGGTCGAAAGTACCTTAAAAAAGTGAATTGCCCGAGTTTCCACCGATATATTCGAAGCATCACCAGCACAATCGTATTAAAGGGTGATTTCGGTAATAAGAAATGCAAATCAATTTGAAAATAAATCTTATTTTTATTACTAAAATGATTTCCTAGCGTTGACCATGCTATGAAATACCTCATTGCACAATTTCAATCAAAATATTCCATGCTTACACGCATTTTTACAACTTCTTTCTTCTGGAGCAAAATGTTTTTGTCGTGTTTTGAAAGATCTCAAGGAGACTTGACCCAGGCTGCTGCGATCTGCTGAGATCTTTCAAGGCTGATGCGATCAAAGATCTGCACAAATTTTACGCAAAGGCTAGGCTCCTCGAAGAGCTTCGGCTTTCATAATATGTTGCTCTATATTTTAATATATTTTTAAACCCTTTGAAAATAAGCTTTAATTGCTCCGTTTAGGCTTCCACGCACAGAAAAAAATTATTTTGAGTATGTGAAGCGCAATCGTTAGAGGAGCCGTATTGTTGAAGAACTCAATCTTTTGTTGAATTAAATTTATACTCGGCTGAAACCCAACACCTGGCGCCACTTCAAACAACGAGTGCGACGCTCGGTTCGAATAAAGCGACTTGTGTGAAATGGCGAACACGATTCTCTGTCCAGTTGAGATTGAAGGGAATTCTGGAAACTAAAGAATTTTCTCACGTGTAGCGATTTCAGAGTAAATCAATTTAGAAAAAAGTATAAAGTATACCAACTGCACTTACGAAATTATAGCGGGCCATCTCTATTGGCTCCATGTTCATAGTACTTGATATTTTCACATTGTTTGCACAAGACGAGAAGAATTTGGCAAAAGTTTACCACCCTAATTTATTTTCTATTATAGTATAACATCAAACAAAACATGATTTTTCATTCAGTTCATTTCTTCAGGCATGTTGCCTCGTTTTATCCAACGCCTGAAACAAGTTTCGATCTTCCAGCCGATGGTCCGTCCACCAGGAGTGTCAGAGACGCTTAGCAAGTGTATAACAAGCTTAACTTTCCATGCATGATATATCTACAGCTGATGACTATCAAATTTCGTTTATCTTTTATTACTTTAAGTGTGAACATTATTGAAATTTGGCAACAATTATCGATACTTTCCTTTTTACATAGAGTTAGACAATTGTAGTTTCTGATTGTGTAGCCAATGTGAACTAGTATATAATGTAAACATTGCTCTCCGTTTCAAGTTTCAACGAACTTATTTTGTTCTTCGAGCGTCTTTCAATGAATGTTTACCTTCAAACTTAATCAAAAAATTCAGTTAAGATTAGCACATCTGTTTTATAACTGGATAGAAACCGTTTCTGTGACTTAAAATGTATACGATTTGAAAATTTTCACAAATTTACTCATATAAATCATATAACTTTCGTTATCATAGGTGGTTCTACGGAGCTAAACCTTACCAAAGTATTTCAGTTAATTCTTATTTATTTACTCAAATTACTATATTTGCAGGTGTGCAATGTATGCTTCCAAAACAACCATGCATAAAAATTTCAGAACTCTCGTCCTGCATTGTGAGCCTCGCTAACAATGTTCGATCACACTCCGGCTGCTGATGCAATTGATTTTCCAATATTTTACATTATTGGCTCCAATCCCACAGATTGTGTTCGCAGAAAGCACTTCAACAAAGTTTGCTTACCTCAAAGTTTTCATTTGATTAACTTAGACCCAAGCGAGGAATTCAAACTAATCGTTTTCTAGGCAAGCCTGAAAGTTGTAAGGCGCCCGGGAAATGTGC
The DNA here is from genome assembly GCA_030386875.1 of Morinoia aosen. Classification (NCBI taxonomy): domain Eukaryota; kingdom Metazoa; phylum Arthropoda; class Malacostraca; order Amphipoda; family Talitridae; genus Morinoia; species Morinoia aosen. Next base: position 15,048,596 of record CM059567.1, on the reverse strand, counting down.
TGTCGTTCTTCCGAAGGAAGACCCATCTTTTACCTTCAGCTGAACACAAAGTCGACATCGATGCGTTAGTAAGAGTAGCACAGTGTCAGAGAGAACTCACGAGGTGTAGACAATGACCTGCATTATGCTCAAGTGTCTGATAAGCTGAGCATAAAGATCAAGTTTTACAGAACTTCTCAATCCCGGTCGAGTTTCTCTTAACATATGTCATGGATTAACGAACGAATTTGAAGAGTAACATAAAATGCTACTGAACGTCCGTGAGCTATTCCTTGCGCCCTTCATGAAATGCAAAAAGAATGAGGAGTTCATGGTGAGATGAATAGGCGTGAAAGGAGGGTAAAATTAATTTGTTTATTAGACTAATTTTTGGATGCTTTATATATGCATAACACATGAATTATGATAGGGGAATAAATTAATTCAAGTTCCTGCACTTAATGTCTCAAATGATAACAAAATTACTAGTCGCTGTGCACCTGTTCTCATCAGCATTAAACTGTGAAGAACTACCTAAGATTAGTTGTTATCCTCGTCCCAATACTAATTGTTGGAAAAACGCAGCTTTGCCAGCAGATGGGTCTGCTTTGCAAGCCGAAGTTGCGACTTGAACACCTGTTTAGCACATCACATAGAGGTATTTCATAGCATAGTCAGCGAAAGAATATCATTCTAAGTCATTATAATAAGATGTATTTTTATAGAAATATGGGTTCCTGATAATTAAAACCATTCTTTAGTACGAATGCGCTGTGAAGCTTCGAATGTATTTATGAAGCACCAAACATCTCTTCACGACGCTCATGTGAGTCCAGCGTTATGGACAACAGGTCGCACGCCAGACCACAGCGCTCAAAAATCATTCATGTTTTCCAGTATTACTAACGTTCGTCCACTACTCTATGCTGTACGATGAAACACCAAGATGCAGTAAATTTCTCAAAATCTTGTCCTTTTGACTAGCTCGGAAAAAACTCGGATTTTAAAAAACAATTTTTAGTCTTCAATATTTAGTTGTATTTGTGCGATGATGTATGATGGCCTGGCCGCTAGCCACTCCATTTCAGTCTTCGCCTAGACTTCACTGTGAAAACACCAACCATATTTTCTCGGTGGATGATTTTTCAATATTAGATTCTACGTGTAATAGCGATTCCGGATTTTAGAATCAATGTACATTTTTAAGCAGAAACCCGTTCTTAACTGTGATCAAAGTGCCGGCCAATTGTATATTATATAGGCTGTATATATAATTAGCAATTATTGAAATATCAATTTTTATATATTGGTAATCATATTTTCAGAGCATTCATTGATAATGAAGTATCGAAACTAGCGCTAGTCTGAATGCCCCTTTTTAGAAAAATGAATTTTATTCCTTTGTTTGTGGTTTTATTCCCGATGAAACTTAGATTTCCAATACACGTACCCATCTCAGTGTATGATGGTCGTGTTGTATTTTTGGGGACAAACATATACGAAACAAAATTGTAAAAAATGAACAAATTCCGAGAAAATGTTTCACAAAAATACTAATAGATAAAATAAAAAAGCTGCAATACTTAGTTTCGCTTTTCGTGATACACTCAAAATATTATGTCACAAATTCATTCGATCCATAACCTAAAATGCAAGGAGGTTATCGGATGTTAATGTTAGTCGATATGAATCTGGAAGGGCCTAAACGGCATGAATGAATAGGAAACATCAATCTAATTGCGAGGAGTTCGAATTTAAATTAGTCCGAATTCCCGGCGAGTTTTGAGTTTCTGGGCCGTTCAAGTGTATGAAAATCGTGGTTGGAAAATTCAGCATAAGTAATTTAAGGATCGTGATACTCTGACGAAAGATATTCTTACATCAGGAGGGAAGCTGTTGGATGAAAGCAAATGAGATGACATGACACTTAATTAGATAGAAGTTTTTTGCAGTATTTCTCATATTATGTTACAGCTCGTATTTGAGTTGATGGAAGTTGAGTGAACAGAGGCGTCGGAAAAGATTCAAATAAGGAGAAAAGGGAGGACTAGAGCTTAAGGTATGGGCCTGCATACATGCTCCAGAAGATGCGTTGAAACGTGGGCAGGTGAAGTAGTTTTCGATTGAAACACAATGTATCACGCCGCTTCCAGCCTGTCACATCATAGAGGTAGAATTGAAACGCTTGAAGTCACAGGGGCTCCTGGAAATGCTTTATGTAATCCAAGACCGGAAAATGAATTTAAATAAAATTTCACAAAGCTTGAAAACGAACTAAAAAATTCTCGTTAGAATATACCTACGTATTGGGCTTTATAGGAAAATAATTTTCACCAGCATTCATTGCAGGGTAAGTCTCTTTAACGAGCCTCTGAAGTTAACAGAAAAAGATCCAAAACTCTAACGAGTCGGCGTCTGAGTGAAGGAAACTTCGTGCGCCGCCGAGCCTTTCTTCATCTCCCTCTCGCAGCTCGGACAACGCCGCTCCTGTCATCATACGACCAGGGCTCTATCAAGCAATATTGAGGGCTTCATTCCAGCTTAAAATATTTGTTTTGGCTTTTGGCGAGGCAAAATAGCGATTACTGCGATTCCTTTAGCGCTTATGAACGTTTTATTTCAGCTTAGCGTTTTTTCGCAGTCAGATGCTGTAGTTGCAGAAAAATAAGTCTGTGAAATGTAAGCTCAATGGAAATGTGCGTGTAAGCTTCTCGCTATACAAAATATGAATCATCATTCGACATAAAAAAATGCAACAAATGCTCGGGGCCTGGAGGAGACTGTCAGAAATTATTATTACACAGGCTTTGAGCAGACTACCAGAAATGAGGGTAAATATTCACTCATGTAGAATTTTTAATGGTAAATTAAAGTTTACAATTGTTCCCGAAACCCATTTTCATGCCTCTAAAATTAAAATTTGTAACTATATAATTTTCAACCTTTTGTCTCAGTTATTCCACACCAGTGAAGCTGAGAAAAATAAGAAGAAGCATCGTCAATTCGGTGGATCTCAAAAATATTATTAATATTTTTTGCAATGTGATGCAAAGCTTATTATTTCTCGAAGTTTTAGTTTCGAAATAATCAACTGAAGTGAACTACGTTCCCTCATACGTCGAAAATAGCCTACGTTCTAATAATACTACAATTAGAAAACAATAATTTGATAAACTGGGAACCCATGGTAAGGATATCAATGGGCTATCCAGGTACAACCGGATATGATGAATGATCATGTCATTTTCTGAGTGATAATTCTACAATGTCTTACGAAAATAAAACTTTCAAGTCTAAGTATCCTGAAAGTTAAATTGATATAGAAAATTTTGGAAAACATTATAATTTCACTGGCTCATTTGAATGGAAATGGTTTTATCAGCGCATTAAAATGGAGTACAGAAAGCAGAAAATATCCATCTCACTGAGATAAAAGTGAATACGCCGCTTGTGGAGAGGACGAATCAATTGTACGGGACATTAGAGCTTCGGAATTATTTTCACTAATGAACATTCGCCCTGTCAATTTCGACGGAGTCTATTCTAGGTAGAACTAAACTTCATTCGCGATAAGTGTTTTCACATGAACAGAAGGATCGTACCTCAAATCACGGGTCCTCTTGTAACCGTGCGCAGGTACCAAGCAGCTGCAGCGTGATCTGTTGCTGCTGAACTAATCCTTCGTTCGTTTTCCAAGGGTGGCATACTGATAGATGTGGCTCTCGTTAAAATTTAGATAATCAAATCAATGTTACGTTACGTTACATTGGAACTAGTCTATCGTACTTGAGCAGAGTAGATACATAGTTTTATTTTTAGGAAATTAACTATCTCAGTCGTCCATCATCTAACACTAGTGTGCATGACCCGTCAAAAATGACGGTATTCGAGAGTTTCTTTCAAATAAGTCCAGATATGGATGCCAAACAAATAGATCAATCCTAATAGTACTCTCAATTAAAATATTCTTGCACTTGTGCACTGGAGAAATTTGAGTCTCAGATATGATCATTAAGCATCTTCAAGAACCTCACAGACACACACACACACCAACCAACCAAGCAGCAACTATTTTTTAGTATTTAATTATTATATCAGCCAAGATGTTTTTTGAAGTAACTTGCTATATCTTTTCTATCGCGATAAGCTGCATTTTCTCAACTATAGGTTCAATTTCCACGCAATATTTTCAAATTATAAACGAAAGGGAGCTTACGACAGTTTTTTAAATCATTCGAATAGTATCTATGACACCAACAATGCAAGCAGGTTCTCATGATAATAACATTGGAGAAATTACGCGCATAAAAAATTGTTTCTTTATAAACTTATGGAGGCACCTCGCGTTTTATTACACAGGGTTGAAACAAAGTTTCATTTCTGTTGCACGGCCATCATCATCATTCTCAGCGGCCATCATTTCTGTTGCGTAACCATTTAAGAACGTGCATATATTTTTGGGCAAGTAAAAAACTTGTGTTTATGTCGAATTTTCAATGACAAACGGAAATTATTTGTTCTCTTAAGAAATGGCATCCAAGGTAAATTGCCACTGACAAACAAAATTTTAGCGTTCTTGAAGTTATTTTTGAATTCTCAATTAAAGCGGCAAAATAAAATTGTGATCTGAATATGTCCTAATTACAAAGAAATCAAAATGGATAAAACTTCAAGACTATTTCTATCGTCGCTATATAATAACGAGGTTTGCTAACGCTCGCCACTGAGACGAAATCCTTCGGAACAGAATTTCGGTAGTCAATGGAAGCTCATCTCGGGATGCAGAGCGCGTAAATACGGAGTGGCGCATAAGTCACTTTACCATTTTAAAATAATTTTTTTTTCAATGAATTAATTTAAAGTTTTCTTTCCAGAATTATAAAGTTAAGTCGTTGGAAATTCAAACATGAGTGAATTATCAACCGAAGATAAATTGAAGAAAAGCTAATTTTACTTTGTAAATTGAAGACTCATTTATTGAAACACAGTGTAGAGATATGTATGCTGGTAAATTATGTTCGCACGTTAGAGAAAAGGTGAGCGAAAATAAACCTCGAACTATCCAACGACTTACAGCAAACACACAGGAGGAAATTCATTCCATACAGCCTCAGATGCTAAGAACTGTCATGGAAAATATCTCACAAAGACATCGTGTTCTTGAAGCTGAAAATGGAGGCCATTTACATAATATTTTTCATACATAAATCAAAATAAAAGTAAAATCTCTAAAATACGTAATAAAATTCCATTCTTTAAGTTATGAGATAAAAAAGAATTAATTAATAACACTCATTTCCAAAAAAGATATTTTACTTTAAAATTGTAAAATTACGTATGCGCCACCATGTGTAACACGCGCTTTGGGTGTCACGCGTCGATGGGAATACGATGAGAAATACCCTAAAAATAAGCAAGCCCTCAATAATGGAGCATTAATTGCCATTTTCTTATTTACATTTCTGAACTGAAGTGAAAAATTAAACGTCAGATTAATAACAAACTACGAAATTGAAAACGATGTACCGAACAGCAACTGAAATGTATATTCAGGAAAATTAATAGAGATAGCCTCATTATAGTTTTATTCATTATAGAGAGACCGGAGAAAACTCGTACAAAGTTAAGCGTACCAACCACGATGTTCTGTAAGGTAGCTGAATTATTTTTATTCTATGGATTTTTTTTACTGATTACGTTTTTTCAATATAATGATTATTAATATTCTATTATTATGTGTGGTTTTAGAGTATTATGTAAACGTGGCGAAATTTCGAATCTATTTTGAGTGAGGGAAATTCTCCAGTGAAATTCATTACTCGTTCGGTTTTTCCATGTTGACTAATCTCGAGCACAAGTACGGCGATATAAGCAACTTGGCCACAGTGGTGATCGTACCTTTTGAGCGAGCAAGCGCACCTTCAAAATGTCCAAAAGCGCAAACTAATCAAAAAGAAAGCCATCCAAAACTTGAATATCTTCGTGTAAAAAATCAGTCGTGAGATCGAAAACATTCGCGAATCTGTGAGAATAATTGCTAAAAGGGAACTCGTACTTAAGCCCTACAAGCTACAAAAAAGTTCAGCTCTTAACGTTTAACAACAAAATGTACGACTCCAGCGATGCTATCAGCTCAAGTGTCGAGCTGCACATCACTAATGGGAGTGGATTCTTTTTACACACGAGAAGCTGTTCATCATGGAGTAAGGCTCCGCTGTTCATCATGGAGTAAAGCTCCGCTGTTCATCATGGAGTAAAGCTCCGCTGTTCATCATGGAGTAAGGCTCCGCTGTTCATCATGGAGTAAAGCTCCGCTGTTCATCATGGAGTAAGGCTCCGCTGTTCATCATGGAGTAAAGCTCCGCTGTTCATCATGGAGTAAAGCTCCGCTGTTCATCATGGAGTAAGGCTCCGCTGTTCATCATGGAGTAAAGCTCCGCTGTTCATCATGGAGTAAAGCTCCGCTGTTCATCATGGAGTAAAGCTCCGCTGTTCATCATGGAGTAAGGCTCCGCTGTTCATCATGGAGTAAAGCTCCGCTGTTCATCATGGAGTAAGGCTCCGCTGTTCATCATGGAGTAAAGCTCCGCTGTTCATCATGGAGTAAGGCTCCGCTGTTCATCATGGAGTAAAGCTCCGCTGTTCATCATGGAGTAAAGCTCCGCTGTTCATCATGGAGTAAAGCTCCGCTGTTCATCATGGAGTAAGGCTCCGCTGTTCATCATGGAGTAAGGCTCCGCTGTTCATCATGGAGTAAAGCTCCGATGTTCATCATGGAGTAAGGCTCCGCTGTTCATCATGGAGTAAAGCTCCGCTGTTCATCATGGAGTAAAGCTCCGCTGTTCATCATGGAGTAAGGCTCCGCTGTTCATCATGGAGTAAGGCTCCGCTGTTCATCATGGAGTAAAGCTCCGCTGTTCATCATGGAGTAAGGCTCCGCTGTTCATCATGGAGTAAAGCTCCGCTGTTCATCATGGAGCAAAGCTCCGCTGTTCATCATGGAGTAAAGCTCCGCTGTTCATCATGGAGTAAAGCTCCGCTGTTCATCATGGAGTAAGGCTCCGCTGTTCATCATGGAGTAAAGCTCCGCTGTTCATCATGGAGTAAGGCTCCGCTGTTCATCATGGAGTAAAGCTCCGCTGTTCATCATAGAGTAAGGCTCCGCTGTTCATCATGGAGTAAAGCTCCGCTGTTCATCATGGAGTAAGGCTCCGCTGTTCATCATGGAGTAAAGCTCCGCTGTTCATCATGGAGTAAGGCTCAGCTGTTCATCATGGAGTAAGGCTCCGCTGTTCATCATGGAGTAAAGCTCCGCGGTTCATCATGGAGTAAAGCTCCGCGGTTCATCATGGAGTAAGGCTCCGCTGTTCATCATGGAGTAAAGTTCCACTGTTCATCATGGAGTAAGGCTCCGCTGTTCATCATGGAGTAAAGCTCCACTGTTCATCATGGAGTAAGGCTCCGCTGTTCATCATGGAGTAAAGTTCCGCTGTTCATCATGGAGTAAAGCTCCGCTGTTCATCATGGAGTAAAGTTCCGCTGTTCATCATGGAGTAAAGCTCCGCTGTTCATCATGGAGTAAAGCTCCGCGGTTCATCATGGAGTAAAGCTCCGCTGTTCATCATGGAGTAAGGCTCCGCTGTTCATCATGGAGTAAGGCTCCGCTGTTCATCATGGAGTAAAGCTCCGCTGTTCATCATGGAGTAAGGCTCCGCTGTTCATCATGGAGTAAGGCTCCGCTGTTCATCATGGAGTAAAGCTCCGCTGTTCATCATGGAGTAAGGCTCAGCTGTTCATCATGGATTAAGGCTCCGCTGTTCATCATGGAGTAAAGTTCCACTGTTCATCATGGAGTAACGCTCCGCTGTTCATCATGGAGTAAGGCTCCGCTGTTCATCATGGAGTAAGGCTCCGCTGTTCATCATGGAGTAAGGCTCCGCTGTTCATCATGGAGTAAGGCTCCGCTGTTCATCATGGAGTAACGCTCCGCTGTTTATCATGGAGTAAGGCTCCGCTGTTCATCATGGAGTAAGGCTCCGCTGTTCATCAAGGAGTAAGGCTCCGTTGTTCATCATGGAGTAAGGCTCCGCTGTTCATCATGGAGTAAGGCTCCGCTGTTCATCATGGAGTAAGGCTCCGTTGTTCATCATGGAGTAACGCTCCGCTGTTCATCATGGAGTAAAGCTCCGCGGTTCATCATGGATTAAAGCTCCGCTGTTCATCATGGAGGAAGGCTCCGCTGTTCATCATGGAGTAAAGTTCCACTGTTCATCATGGAGTAAGGCTCCGCTGTTCATCATGGAGTAAGGCTCCGCTGTTCATCATGGAGTAAGGCTCCGCTGTTCATCATGGAGTAAGGCTCCGCTGTTCATCATGGAGTAAGGCTCCGCTGTTCATCATGGAGTAAGGCTCCGCTGTTCATCATGGAGTAAGGCTCCGCTGTTCATCATGGAGTAACGCTCCGCTGTTCATCATGGAGTAAGGCTCCGCTGTTCATCATGGAGTAAGGCTCCACTGTTCATCAAGGAGTAAGGCTCCGTTGTTCATCATGGAGTAAGGCTCCGCTGTTCATCATGGAGTAAAGTTCCGCTGTTCATCATGGAGTAAAGCTCCGCGGTTCATCATGGATTAAAGCTCCGCTGTTCATCATGGAGGAAGGCTCCGCTGTTCATCATGGAGTAAAGTTCCACTGTTCATCATGGAGTAAGGCTCCGCTGTTCATCATGGAGTAAGGCTGCGCTGTTCATCATGGAGTAAGGCTCCGCTGTTCATCATGGAGTAAGGCTCCGCTGTTCATCATGGAGTAAGGCTCCGCTGTTCATCATGGAGTAAGGCTCCGCTGTTCATCATGGAGTAAGGCTCCGCTGTTCATCATGGAGTAACGCTCCGCTGTTCATCATGGAGTAAGGCTCCGCTGTTCATCATGGAGTAAGGCTCCGCTGTTCATCATGGAGTAAGGCTCCGCTGTTCATCATGGAGTAAGGCTCCACTGTTCATCATGGAGTAACGCTCCGCTGTTCATCATGGAGTAAAGCTCCGCGGTTCATCATGGAGTAAAGCTCCGCTGTTCATCATGGAGTAAGGCTCCGCTGTTCATCATGGAGTAAAGTTCCACTGTTCATCATGGAGTAAGGCTCCGCTGTTCATCATGGAGTAAGGCTCCGCTGTTCATCATGGAGTAACGCTCCGCTGTTCATCATGGAGTAAGGCTTCGCTGTTCATCATGGAGTAACGCTCCGCTGTTCATCATGGAGTAAGGCTCCGCTGTTCATCATGGAGTAAAGCTCCGCTGTTCATCATGGAGTAAGGCTCCTCGGTTCCATAAAGTACACAAGCGTCAAAACAATAGAAGTGGGTCCACTGAGCTTCTCGGTAGCTTTGCAATATTATTGTCGGACACCGCCAAAATCCGAAGTCGGTCTTGACTTGGGGAAGAACGTGCGTTAGTAGCAAAGCATCCGTTGTTTTCGTTGATCAATGAGTCAAAATCAACCAAGATGTGTACTTTTGTGGCATTTTCGAGGCCGTAGCACTTCCATGGCCTCAGTAGAATTACGGCGATTCAAAATGTACGCTTCAGCAGGACTCAGTGCAGGCCCACAAGGTATATTTGGCTCACGACTGATGCATGACCAATTTTCCGAATTTCTTCACGTCTTCGAAGTCCCCACCATACTCGCCGGATCTCAGTCCGACGGTCCTCAGTATGTGGTCAGTTTCAGAAGTCAAAGCGCGTACTAAACTTCACAGAAGCTGCGATACCTTTAAACAATTATAACGAGGACAGGGAGAGTGTCTGTCACCTGAAGATTTACGGACTATCATCAAGAATTTCGTTTGCACGTTTGAAGCTTTGCGTCGCCACAAAAAGAAGCTACTTCGAAACCGGTAGAATGTCTATGTATCACCTAATGGGGAAATCGTTCTTCTTCATTAGTGTTTTTGTCAAATTTGAGTTGTTTGTAAAATTTGCGAAAAAATTATTTTTACGGTTTATTTTTAGTCACCTTGTATAAGCAGGAGTGAAATAACAAACATCAAATCTTTTTTCATCATTGCATATAGAAAATTTAATTCCAATCCTAAATCAAGGTTTTTGAAGTAAAAATTTGCTGAACTTATTCGTAATTGACTAAGCTACACAAAGGACGGCTAGTTTGTTATACTTTTTAAAATATAAGATGAACCACCAGCGCAAGACAACTAAAACAGTGGCACCGATAAGACAACTTTAAGAAATACTTCAAGATTTCAAGATTTTTTATTGTCCTATGCGTAAGGTTAGAGAGGAAGACCCTAAATGGCAGTAAAATAGTGTGTTTTTTTTCTCTACCGACCATATCCATTTTAGGAATATCGTTTGAATAAGCTTAACACATTTCCTCCGAAGTGACCCACCGGTGGTCACTTAGCTGATTTTCATAGCGCTGCTGACCCACCTGCAGTCACTAACTCATTTTTTATTAATACTTAATGAAAGGTGAATAAAGGCCCGATCCAGTTAATGTTTGCTATTTTCAAAGTTGATTTCCACAATTGACTTTAAATTTGAATGGAATACTGAACTTTAGTTTAACCCATCGCAGTTAACGTGTTAAGTAGGCCTTAGACGATCAAGCTGATTGATCAAGCTATGTGTTCACTCGATTGACACGAGCGTAATCGACCTGCAATCTACCCTTCAATCGGTTTCATCAAAACCCATTTTTAGTTGACTTTCTGAAGAGGAAAGTCTTTCGTGAAGTATTTCCGAATAATTTCCAATACAGATTTGGCTTTTCTCGCTTTGATTCTAGTTGCCCTCAAGCGGAAAAAAAGTAAAGAGGAAACGACGTTGGCCTAGGAACTTGTACAAAATGAGAAACTGCTTCACTCATGAGCATTCACTCAACGGTCTGGGCGAAAAGGAACCAGAAGACTATCAAAACTTTATCAGCACGGACCAAGCGAACTTGGATTTTTTACTAAATTTAGTACGCCCTAAGATAAAGCAAAAGGATTTAGGACGCCCCCACGATACAGAAAATTGACGCGATGCTTGACCAAAGTTGGCCTAGACAGCCAAGCATCAGTGCTTGAGCTTGAGTCGTTCAAACTTTCTATCAATCCCCGTTAACGCTTGGCTCAATCTTCAAAACAACTTCTAGATGGTCAGTCATGCTTTATTCAAGCAATGGCTTGAAGTTTTTGATCAAAATAATTGATCGTCTAATAATTGATCGCTTTAGTTGTGCTCATTTACTTTGGTTGGTACATCACCTGCAGTTCCTGGTACAACATGTACAACTACAGTCTCTGGTACAACATGTACAACTACAGTCTCTGGTACAACATGTACAACTCCGGTCTCTGGTACAACATGTACAACTCCGGTCCCTGGTACAACATGTACAACTCCGGTCCCTGGTACAACATGTACAACTCCGGTCTCTATTACAACATGTACAACTCCGGTCCCTGGTACAACATGTACAACTCCGGTCCCTGGTACAACATGTACAACTCCGGTCCCTGGTACAACATGTACAACTCCGGTCCCTGGTACAACATGTACAACTCCGGTCTCTGGTACAACATGTACAACTCCGGTCCCTGGTACAACATGTACAACTCCGGTCCCTGGTACAACATGTACAACTCCGGTCCCTGGTACAACATGTACAACTCCGGTCTCTGGTACAACATGTAAAACTCCGGTCCCTGGTACAACATGTACAACTCCGATCACTGGTACAACGTGTAAAACTCCGGTCACTGGTACAACATGTACAACTCCGGTCTCTGGTACAGCATGTACAACTCTGGTCTCTGGTACATGTACTCAGTCAGCTATTATCTCATCGATACCGTCACAAGAGTGCACGAGACAAAAATTGAAATATGTTACCACACAACAGTTGAGTGGAACGTATCGAGGACGTGTTCCCAGCGGTTATGCCACGCACAATCGATACGATTTGAAAAAATAGTTGTTATTCTAGAGTTAGAGTATAAGACTCTCCTAACGCTTTAATCTATTCATGATTCTTTCAAACATGGTTGTGTAGAGAACGCTAGTGGGGCTGGTTTGAGAAATTATCCGAATTTGATAGTGATACTTTGTTTTGTTTCGTTTTCAGTTTTTTTCAATTCACCCAACACAAATATAATTTTTTAGAAGTTCAAAAATAATCTCACACTCGCAAATTCACAGAAACCGACTTGTTGCGAGTCCTTCTGGCAAGGGTTACTGCTTTATTCTTGTAAGAACGTTCTAAGTGCTCATTGATATTTCCGATGAGTAAAATTTAATCATGCATGTGTAACAGTCGGTTGAGTTAGGAACAGATGAGAACCGCATCACTTCGGACACAAAATTTGCACGGTTGACAAACTAAAATTGCACGACCAAAAGAAGAAAGCATGACATGTACAAAGTGTTAGTAGCGACCGAACGCCAAGCCACTCCCATTACTGCCTCAGTTCTATCTTCAAGATCGCAATGATGTATTCATTACAAACCCGCTTTGATACCTCATGCCTGAAGATACGCAATCGTCCCTCACAAAAATGACAAAACCTGCCCCTGAGACGAGTCCATTAATCTGGAGAGCGAATGAAAGTTCTCGGACCCCAATCTCAAGGGCACATCTCTGATCTGAAATCACAGCCTCGACACATACAAGGAATTGAAATCCGAACTGGCTCTGGTTAAATTTATATACATCAAAATGTATAACTATAGCATTGTGCAGCATTTAACTTGCTTTATTCATGAAGACTCAAGTAGTTGCTTGAGTTGTCCATGGTGTGCTAACACATCTAGCGTAGTAAACTCCAATCTAATTTGAAACACTTTATAACAAAACTTTCCTATCATCTTGATGGATGAAACTAATGTTTTAAAAGAGAAAAAATAATTTATGTCGATCTTACTTTTCTCATTCACATGACCTTGTGCTTGCAAAAATATTTTGTGTCTTTTAAGGTTTGATTTGTGAACGTAATGCTCGGTGTTATGTAGCGTTCGTTCTTACACGTGCACACGAAATAACTCTGGCCAAGACACTGAAATGCCAAGCACACATAGCAAAGCACATTACGTTTGAGCGCTGACATATTTGCACCACCCAACACTGGCCAAGACGGAGAAATAATGCTTACAGCGCAGTGAGGCACTTGCCTCACGTTTTAACAATGCAATGCCTGGACAAACCAACTCGATAGAACCATCTATGTCCAGTTCCATGGTATTTGACAGAACTACACCTCTTTCACTTCAAACTAATCTCAGTCAATACAAGTCAAGTTCAAATAAATTCGAGTCAAGTTCAAATGAATCCATGTCAAGTTCAATTTAATCCAAGTCAAGTTCAAATTAATCCGAGTCTTGACTTGACTTGACTTTGATTAAATTGAACTTGACTTAGAATAATTTGAAGTGAACAAGGTGAAGTAGAATTCGCATTGTATCCTCAGGTAAGATGCTTCACTTTCAACCAAGATGGGACACCTACAAAGAATATACTTCATTTTCGTCAATGTATCATATGTACGACTGAGTTGTCTTATAGCCAGTTCTTTCAACCCGTTGTTGTAAGCATGACGGTGTCTGAAACGATGTTAGAATTTCCATCACGAATCGTTCCACTATTCATGGTTTACAATTTCCTCGCTGTTGATTTATTTTACTTCCTTGATTTATTTTCTTGAATGTCTACGCAACTAAAATGAAGTAATTGGTTTCGAAGCAAGTCCCATGAATGAGATTACACAAAGATTTATGGTTTACTCAGGGTGTCTACAGTAAATCATTTCGTTCGGCTGAATAACACTTTATTTTTCAATTCCTTTTTTCAAACTAAGTTTTATAAATTATACATTTTAAATTATCGTACCTATATCAATTATTCAGAAATAATTGTTTCTCCTTTTGGGGTAAGTCAAGTTTTAGCCTTCAAAAATTGTACATCTTAAAACTCTCGAACATTTCTGTACAACAATAGTGATGGAAAACTGGCATGTCAAGGATATATTTTCTGAAATGTTGTAATTCATTCACTTGGTAGTGCGCTGATCAGGACTATACAGGCGGGGTCAGCTCTCGAGTGCTGCTGCTCCCCAAATAACTCAGCGTTGAGAAGTTCCCAAGCTTCCTAGCGCAAGATTTAACGACTTGAAAGTATCGAGAGAAACCTCATCTTTGGCGAGAAAATAATGCATGCTAATATAGCGAAACGACCGCATACAAAAGAGAACAAGGGTATTTTACTGCAATTGGAAGGCAGAAAGCTCGAGTAGGTTTGGACTATTGCTGTTCAGTTTATCCTGAAGCAGGGTACACTAGACATAGAAGCGTCCGTACTCAACCCAAGTAACTGAAATAAGGTCTGCGACATCACACAATACTGGGAAACCATAGAGCCTTCTGCTATACTCGGTTAGCTCTACTAGGACAAGTGCTTTGTAAAAATGGGAACATACTTATTTTCACCTTAAGAAGCCTCGTGGCATAAGAAAAACCATGAAGATGAGAATATTTGGTACTTAGTGTGAGGTATGATCTCCGTGTGCTCGTCTTCGAGCTCATCGTTCCTCAACAGATGGACAGCGCTGTGGTATGTTGATAGATAGACAATGCCATTAACTACTCGTTTTCTGATGAAGCAACTAAGAAAAGAAAAAACAGTTCTGGTTTTACTTGATATAGAGCCTACCATTATACGCAAAGCAGTTAAATCAAATACTCTCCATGTACTGACAGAGTTGCTAATTGATGTCCAAAAAAAGGAATTTTTGCGCTTGTGTCACTTTGATTTTCACCCTTAAATTGTTTTTGTTCGTAGAGGTGTAAGCCGTCTCTTGTCATAAACATCCAATACAGAAGACACACCGTAACTTCTTAATTTTTTACTTTTTCGCCTATAACTTTCGAAAACAATGTGATTAAAAGTCATCCTCCGCGCTCACCCCACTTTACCTAACAAATTTCAAAAAAGTATCTGAATGAAAACGAAACTTCGTCAGCCGTATGCGGTCAAAACAATAACAGAACCCTGTATATATTGCTGCTCCAATATTACAAGAAACTCCGAGCGCACTGTCACTGGCAGGTCGATCTGAGCGCGTCAAAATCGCAGGGCAGGATAGTAAAATAATGTGTCAATGAGATAGAAGATGTTCTGCATAAGCGCACGAAAGGCAATGAAATTCAAGGAAATTTTAGTCGTTGCAAAAGTCCACGACGAGGAAAACGGAAAATAAGTTCTACGTTCCATGTACGTACGAGGAAAGCTCACAAAAACCTACGCTGAGTCTAAGAATTATGCATGCCTTTAGTAGTGATCGAGAATCATAAGGTGGATCCAAATACCCGTAACATTATTCCACAATTTTCCTTAGCAACAACTCGACCAACTACATTATCAGCTCCTATTTAAACAAAAACAGTAACATAGTTCAGCTACTGCATGTAGAGTGAATCGTCCTTGACTGCGAGAATAAAGCTGGTGCTCTGAAGCTCACAGACAGCGAGAAAATATTCGTGCGTGGGAGCCGCTGCGGAAAAATGATTTTCTCAGAGCATGTGAGTTGCATTTCCTGAGGACTGAGATCAATCAATAGAGCCGGGCTGACTGCTCCCGGTGGACAGCATCTCCCACACGGGGCCGACGGCGAACTTGGACGCTGATACGAATGGTTTCTTTTGCCTCTTAAACTCAACTCGTGGCTTGAAAATGGAAGTCTTCAAAATCATGCAGAGTCTTGAGAACTTCCACCGTCGGAAGATAAATTTTGATTACTGAGGAACAACTCAACAATGGTGTGACTACTCGTGATATTTGTTAGATTACATTATCTTGAATAATTTATATATGACTCTCTACCCTCATTATATCTTTATCAAAAAAGGTGTTTCTTTTTAAGTTCAGGACTTCGGTGCGTGTCACTTGAAAGGATATTTTAATACAATCAAGTTAATACTGGTAACGCAGGCATTTATTAAAATTCTTCATAATTAACCCCAAGACACAAAGACTCTCATTCCATGGACGGACAAATGCTAATTTCGTAAACAAGGGTTGAAATTATGGCTAAGTTCGTCTATTTCCCATCGGGAAGAAGCACAGGGCTCGCATTGTCATACCTCGAACCCACGACCTCCCACACACGAGGGATGAGCTCTTAACCCCAGGCTATGACCACGGTGACCCGATTTCGAGGCTACCTACTGTATATTGAAACAAAATTATTAGAAACAGACTCAAAGGTTACGAGTACGTATTCAATCGAGAGCTTATTTAGAATGATTTCGAGTTAAATCTCTACCTGGCTGAGGAAATTATTTCCTTCATGTGATCACCGTGGCCGAGTGGTTAAGAAAGCGCCCTTCACGGGAAGGTGTCGGCAGTTCGAATTCCAGCTGTACCCGCCCAGTGATTCCCCCCGTTGGGAAAAAGGAGAACTCGGCCACAATTCCACACTCCACCCATGTGTCGGAAATCGGTACCGGCTTGACCGGGAGTAACAGTCATTGCAACCTGGTGTTAGTAATAAGGCATTTGAAAAACCAATTTACAAGATGATATGTATCAGGCATGATTAGAATAAAGCATCCTTTTTTATGCAAAGTATGTCAAAAAGTGATCATAACGAACTGAGTACAAATGCAGAGTTTTGACGGGCAAGTTGGCTGGTACATGCTTAGCTAATGCTAGGCTGCCTTCACAGTTATCGAAGTCGTTAAGGTACCATGATATGCATTGCTAATATGATAAACCAAAACAAATTCGTAAGCAAAAGACTTGAGAAATCGGAGATTACTTTTAGTTTTATCTCATATACTGTTATAGACCTATTTTTTTTCATCGGCGTATATATCATTCGCTGGCCAATTTCTGGAGGCAATTCTTTGATCGTATTATTCCTTGTCATTTTCTTCCTTACTTCAGGAATCTCAAGGTTGGGGATCGAGACGGAAGGCCTCATTTATTATATTTTCGTTATTTCAATAAAGATTGAAATATGCAGTGACTTTTCAATGTCATTAGTCGTTGTAAATAATCATGATATCATAACAAGTTAAGCAGAAGGTGAATAATGAGATGAGTGCAACGCACATTTGTTATATTGACGTCTTCAAACTCAATCAGCAAGGGGATGATACATGTGGAAATAAGAAGCGACTAACGAAGTATACAGCATATTAGAGGTTCTAAATAACTACGATGCCATCAGATCTCGGTGATTGAATTAATTCTTAACTGTTAGACGACATAAATCATAAGAATTCGCGCTATGATATCGAGATAAATCGGTGAAGCCTTTTAACGTGAAATGATAGATGGAAACATAGATTATCAACATATTGAGTAGTCTGACAAGAACATCTTAAATGAGGTGAAGCCTCGGAGTTGAATCATTTAATATAGAAACATACTAATAATTATAAGAAGCACATCTTAGCTGTGAGATGAGGTCTCGGCGCTGGGTAATCAACAGAGAAGCAAAGAACGTCTAGAAATTACATCGAATAAGGTTAATCTATGCCTAACACATGAAGTTACGAGGGGCTTGATGAGAATATAGATGAATACATGGATGATCATGGGATACTCAGCTGGGGTATTCCCGAATAGCGGTTGACAAGTCAAACACGACCTTGAGCTAACACTTCCCTTCCGCTCCACCCGCGAGGGTGCAAGCGGAGGTTCACACGACTTGCTATGTTGGCGGCCCAGGACCTTCTGCCGCTTGCGCACACTGCCCAGAGGGAGGCTGAGTGACGCTGTTTCGAGTTGGAACAGACGCGTTACTTATCTTGAAGCTTTACATCAAGATATTACAGAAAATATCAAGTGTTGGGAGATGATTCGAATGGATTAAGCTTTATAATTAATAAGCAAGTAATTTATGTAGAATGAACAACATTTTAGGTCAACAAGGAAGGAGTTGAAATATACGCGAAGAATGGAAGCGTTTGGAAATGATCCTTGGTACAGGCGTTGTCTACGTGGCAGTGTGTCCGAAGTCCAATGGTGGTTCGTAGAGAGGGGGTGAGGTTCGCTGGTTGTTTCAAATGATGCTCGGCGGTTAGTGAAGCTTTGCTCGAAGCGTAGGTTGAAGAGCTCAGAGATGCTGTGCTTTATTGTCGAGAGCATTTTATTCAATGTCGGGTCTTTTAGAAGATAGTTGCTTGGCCAAAACAACCCTTCCTTGACGTTTATATGAACACGGCGAAAGTCTGTCCCAGAAGAACCACGACATACCATAAACGGCTGCGAGTTCAACATATAAAACGATAAAAGAAAATGTTATTATGTAAGACCGTCATACTGTTCTGAAATAATGTTACAGTAATTTTAAAGAGTTGCCTGTTTTAAATTGGGTAAATTAATTTTCTACAGAGTCGATACCTTCGAAACACTAAATACAGGAGACAAAACATTAATTTCAAACGATGAACATATATAAAATTCCAAGAACAAAACAGCCGTTTCTTCCTTGACAGTGTATTTTCTTCAGAATTATATTCATCCACTCATAGTTTCGTTTTTTATTTTAAATTACATTTCTTTACAAATTCAGAGCCATGCTTTTCAGGATTATGTATTTTCAGGGCCATCCGCCAACAAACTGTGCCCAAAATACGACCAGAGCCGCGCTGCCGTGTGTCGGGAAAATTTGGCTGCATAGGAAACCTCATAAGTCGCTGAACTTGTTCGGGCACATTAATGCAAAATCGCTCAATGGTCTTCCAAAAATCTTGCTGAATTACCGTTTGTAAAAATAATAGATTTTCCAAACTAAAACCAAACGCGTCATCAAAGGTGCAATGTGATGCTTGCGACGACGATGACTTTGCACGCTCTAATTAAGGTGCGAAAAAATGCACACGTGCAGACGCAGGTAAACACAAACAGCAGAAAGCACACCTGCGCCCACGCCTCACAGCGTCACTGCAGTGAGGCTGTGGTCATGTTTTCAAAAGACACCCTGGTAAAACTGCCGGGGCACCACCAATATGCACACGCAACACAAAGACAAAGTGCGAACAGAGAGTGCACACACGTGCATATGTGAGGGGCGACATGAAGCCACACCCTCGCGGCCACAAAGTGACTATACAGGTGTGTCAACACCACACACATGCACACACACGAGCACTCGCTCACACACAAGCCACTTCACTTTAATGTGACAGACGAGAAACGATCGGGAAATTCGTGGTACTTTACCAGCTAGCATTTATATGGCCCTGTTTCAAATTTGGGAGTAAAGATTGACAGAGGAAACTTTTCGTGAGCTTGGAGACTCAAATTTTATGTTAAATTTCACTTACAAGAAAAAATATAGAAAGGGTTTAATTTTGGGTAAATTATCAGGATATTTGAAGAGTTCATCAAAGGTTTTGAAACATTTCAGTTTTTCTGATTTAAAATTGGAGAATATACAGACGTCGAATGAGGTGTAGGTGTATCCAGTTTCCTATTTTGCACTTAGAACGTCAAGAAAGAGAATATGAAGATTTTGTTATCATCACTGCTACATTTGTAACCATGGCCGAACGACTCAAAGTAGACACAGGTGATGAATAAAAAAACATGAAATTGCAAAAGGAAAAGCACGCAATTGAACAAATGGCTTTAAAGATGAATCGTTCGAAAAAAATTGAGAGCCGAATGCTTACACTTTTATGGAAACTTGCAGGAACTAACTGAAAAACTAATCGGCAAAGGAATATTGCATTAAAAAAGAGCAGCGTTAGGCTACGCATACTGCTACTGAGTCCAACCTGGCTTTCTCCCCCCGTATAGAATATCAGCAACTTATCAAATGATACCCATAACTCTCTCGGCTGCCTCGGCACGGTCGTTGCGAGAAAGAAAGAAAAACTCTGAGAGCTGAATACACGTCATCGAATTACTCCCATTCGATGAATTATTCCCTACGTCCTCCCATTACTTAAATAACTTGGTTGTAAATACTGAAAAAACACTCTAATATAAAGGGCAATTTTTTGTCGGATGATGTGCAAGTACACTACGGAAACACAGCTATCTTGAATAAGGTATGACATAACAAAGTGAGTCTTGCGTTCGAACACAACGCTAACGGTGACTTGAGCAGCGATGTGCTTAAAGCGTGACAGCTTACGAGTTTGAGTAACTGAGAATTTGAAAATATCCCTCACTCTCCATTCTTCACTTCATTGCTTAGTATTTCTCACTAAATCGACGATGGATACACACAATGCAAAGCAACAAGTGTCACTTTCAGCCATTTCACTAGAATTTTGTCCAGTATAAACTGATATTTTATTTTGTTCCTCACCACGTCAGGATGGCAACCGAAGTTTCTCTGCACTGACGACCCTGCGAGTTAGAATATAACTGACTGCAGCAGCTGAATAATCATGCCTGGAGCACTTGAACAAACCTTCCTCTGCATCGACGTGTGTGAGAGAAAAACCTGGTATAATTTGAAGGGCATCGTAAACAAACGGGAATTTTTCAGAGGGTTTCAAAAATTCTTATCTTGACTGTTTACCCAACGAGATTGTTCTGCAAAATTGCAAGAAATGTTTTGTCTCTTGTGCTCGCCAGAGTGGGCTTTATTGCTTACTTGCATTTGCTCTCCATGGAACTTTTACACCAGTTTCCTACCATGTCATGAGTGTCTGATAGCTTTTAATTACCGAGCTCGATGTTCCAAAACGTCAAAAGAGAAAAAGGGAAACCGTCTAAGCGTTAAAAGATAACGCTTCACACAACTTTTGATAAGAAATTACAAGAGATGATCCACTGGAACTTCCATGGCCTCGTCTTGGTCGTGTAATATATTTTTGAATGCCTCCTAAGGGTTCTTCAAGGCATGCATTGATATGGCAAGGACTAGACAAATCCTTTAAAAAGACCTTTTTACGCGTATCTACATGGAGTAACTATTTCGTACGAGATTTTATGGCCCGGTCTATCTCTAAAAAAACAAAAGATGATAGAATCTCGATTAAGAATAATTCGTAACGTCCATATATGAATGACTCGAACATTAACCGCACATTTATGCACAATTCTGCCAGTACCTACCAATTTTGCGTTTCCTGAGTGGAGAGAAAAGCCGTACAATGGCCCACAAACCGGGCGGTCTCCATGACAACATTGAAACTCGTTCATCGTTAAGTCAATGATGATGGACTAAGCTCAATATACAAAGAGCTCTGTTTACAAATTCCATTTCAAGCCTGAAAATATCAGCTTTTGTTCGCAAAATTGCACACAACAGCGTAGAAGCGCACAACAAACGGCTACGTGATTTAAGACTCCTTTTTCGTACGTTTTTTGACAAAGCTGTGTACAGCCGCCATTGCACTGAAAATTTACGCACGTTAAATATATTTAAAGCACCAGCACGCTAATTTAAAGAAATTTCTCTGCCAATTTCTTTGGCTTGTACGCGATTCTTTGTTTCTGTAAACTTTATCTGTGAACTTCTAAAACAAAGTTTATACGCCGTCAGGGAGACATAACATTGTTTGGCCTGTGATTGTCGCGAATCAAATTCTATAAGCCTACTACTCTTAACTTGGACATCATTTGAGTGCCAAATAAGCACTGTGTTTTATGATAGAGGTGTGAAGGGAGGGTCTTCCATGCGACGCTGACGGCATTTTGTGACAACAGATAATTTATAATTCAACCCCTACGTCGTACGGCATAACTCTAAAGGTGAAGCATATGCTCTTGAAGAAGCAAGCTGTCGAAAAAAATATCAACCAGCCGCGCATGTTTTGAAGATGCGACATTCCTATTCATGTGAGACACTGGTGAAAGAAATGTTGAGCAATTGCATCTCTTATGAAGGTGAAACACATTTATCTGAAGAAGCTCTCCCAAGAAATCCTAAGCAATTGCGAAATAAAGATAAATTCAGAAATTTCGCAGCAAAAGATACTCGTTAGATTTATGCCCTGTCACTGTATATTTTATTGCAAAATTATTCTGATCTGTTTGCACAGCAGTGGAGAGTTCTTTAGTAAATACGTAGGTACGAGTCAAACTTGGGTACAGCGTTGAACAAATACAGGCAAGTGCACGTGAAACGAGCCTCTGCTTTTCTGAGCAAAACATGTGTCATATATTTGTTTTTTTCCCAATCATTGCATCACACGTCTAATAGCTGTGTACATCACTGATGCTACGGCCGTCATGATGCTCCTGTGCATCTAATGAAAACAACTTCGCAGCATCCTGAGCAGCCGTAGGAATGCAGAAACGACTCGCTAAATTTGATATATTTACACAAATGACTGCTTGCTTGCCTGCTGCATGTCAGTCAGTGGCAGAAATGAATGCACTATACACAACTAAGCAAACTTGCTGGACACGCGGAAATAACTAAATGGTACAGTGTGTTTGGTTTCCCTGCTCTCTCTATTCTGTGTCGAGATGCAGCAACAAAATCCTTCCTGAGTAGCTGCAGAATCTCAGCCTATGCATGAGCCTTATTTCAAACTCACCACGAAATCAATAAACC
The DNA here is from genome assembly GCA_030386875.1 of Morinoia aosen. Taxonomy (NCBI): domain Eukaryota; kingdom Metazoa; phylum Arthropoda; class Malacostraca; order Amphipoda; family Talitridae; genus Morinoia; species Morinoia aosen. The sequence goes on along the minus strand of CM059567.1, from coordinate 15,026,102 downwards.
TTCTTAACGGTTTCAATAATCTTAACGGTTTCATGTTTTATGTACAAACGAAGCCATTTTGGGTGCATTTTTACACCCATATACGAATGTATGTGCTTTATTTCTTGTTTTTAATACAAGATCAAAAATATTGTACAAAAACATTAGCTCTAAAGTTGTTCACTCAATAAAGAGAGGCCTCTGAGTCAAAAGATAGATATCTTGGCTGCTTTACGTTGAGTTAAGAAAATGTCTGAATAGTACAAATTTCACGCGACGTTGGAAAATTTTAATTTTCCTTAATCGCGCAACAGTTGTTTGGCAAAGCTATTGCGTTAGAATGACTTGAGAATGTCGCAATCCTTTCCCAACACATAATAGTTGCCAAAACTTTGGAGTGAACATCTAGTCATTATCGGCTGGCGAGGTATGAATTAAACTGAATTTCATTACTGGGCATGATGAATTTAAAGAATATCAGGTCACAACTTGGTTCTAAATTTACCACCACAATTGTGGAGTGCACAGAGAAGCAATTGTTTGAGCAAAGTTGAAGTCATCAAAAGCTTTCGATTAGATTAGATTAGATTATTAGTTAGTTTAAGCCTCCCTATCCTCAACAAATGAGATCCAAAGAAAGGAAGGAAGAAGGCACCATTTAGTATGGAGTTAAAGGAACGCGGAATTTATGCAGAAAGGGCATAGAAACAGTAAGCTAGGAAAGAAGTTCATGAAACAAGATCAAAGTTGAAGAAGAAAGTAGTAGGTGCTGAATAAACAGGACAGCAGTGAACCGAAAAAAGATGGTCCGAAACAAAACAAAAATCTATTCTATTTTAACAAAAAGAAAGCCTACCGAACCTTTAGCCCGGGCCCTTACATAATCCCCCTGGGGAGCGCCAATTCCCATAGATACAATAGTTGTATCCCCCTGAGGGGATCAAAAGCTTTCGACGCTTTCAACTGCCGCAAGGCTGTATCATAAAATATTTCTCTAACTACCTGGCTTTTATTCAAAGCACAAGCTCGGCACAGAATGTGAGAACGAGTGTGAAAACACAAGCTAGTTCGTCATTGTATTATTACTGCAAGGGACTTAATAAGCAAGTGTATTAACTTTTCTTACTCAACTTAGGTAAGTTTCGAATGACCCATCCTGTATAATCTTAACCCTTCACTGCATGAATTATTTTTGGAAATATAAAAATAGCAATGTCAGAACTCATCTGTAATGGAGTTCAAACTAACTCTGCTGCTGGAGGGGTGTCTCGAACATGTTTCATTAGCTTTTATTTTTTGTAGAGTATGTCTCATTAGTGGTACAAACCGCAGAAATTCACTTGTTTTAATCAATTATTCCTACACTCAGCAAAATTCAGTTTGTGTCATATTCGACACGCTATGCAGTGAAGGGCTAATCTCCCGGAGAAGTTCGGTAAAAATTTGATAGATATAACATAATTGCAGGGTATAATAAAATTGGGCCCACAACTTTCGCCGCTGTAGAGCTAAGCGGGACGAGAGCTGCCCTGGAGAACGAGCGCCCTCAATTCCGGCCAATCCAGAAGTAATCTCTTCTGAAGAATGCAATCAGTTCCAACAATGAGCGCGATATCGTGTAGGGAATCCCGGAGTGCAGGCACGGTAAAACAGCGAGCGCATCTTGAAGCCACACAGATCCCTTGATCTCGGGTCTCGGTCCGCACTGAGACAAATGCGGGCCACCTCAAGACCACGAAATTAGGCACCGCATTACGCTCATTTAATTAGGTTTTCACACGAGGCAAGAAACCGCCTTCAAACATGAACTGTGTTTACCATTACATTCATTGGTGGAAACATTCCCTAAAATGGTTTAATGATTGAACATCAAAGTACAAGGTTTAATTCTATGATATCTGCCTTACATGTGGTAAAAGTCAGGAAATGGTAACCATTAATGAACAATCAAACTCCAGAAATTTTGAAACTCAGGGAAATTATAAAAAACCTCAGATATAAAAATTAATTTGCTAGTTGCTTAACACTTGGACAGCAACGTGAGCCGCCGGTGACCACGCAGGAGATTTTCATAAAGCTGTTGACCGACCAGTTGTCATAAACTTAATTTCCGTCGTAAATACTTAATCAAATCTAAGTGAAGGTTCAATTTAGAAAACGTTAGCTATTTCAAAATTCTTAGCTACGAATGATTTTAAATTTGAGTTGAATATTGAATTTCAGTTTAAGCCATTGCGGCCAACGTGCAAAGGATTCCTTGTACAAAACATAGGTGTTCGGCAGAGTTCAACACACACATGTATAAGGTACACATTTTAAGAGACCAATCTAAGTTTTGTCGATTCTGAAGTTTTGATGAAGTTAACGTACTAAGTATACTGACATGCTACTTAGAACGCACACAATAGGTTTGTTTCTTAATATTTACCGTGCAGTCGAGCTGCTTTCGGTTTGCATGGCATGGAAAAACGGAAATGAATACACCAGCAGTGATAATTCAAAAGAACATCATGACGACGCACCAAAGCGAAAAGTTCACAAGCCAATCACAGGCTTTAAAATTCTGTCAGCCCAATTCATCTCCAAGGGAGTTAGCGGAGTAACTCTACAAATTGGTTTAATGGACTCCTTAGATAGAGGCAGGATTTCAAAGTATCGGTAAATGTATAGTGTTTGACCATAATCGATTTTCCACTTTTTGATCAAGAAAGATGGTTAATGAGACCAAAATAAACAAGTTTTCTTCAATGCACTTTCCTTCGGAAATGAGTATTTTAAAAGTTATGGCGTTAAATGAGTTACCGGAACTCCATAGTGCATCACCCTATTACAAACGTAAAGAGGTTGGGTCGTGAGGGGTAGCCACAGTTCTTTTAGTTTTATAATTTTCACTAAAAGAACTGTTCCAACCCCTCACAACCCGACCTCTTTACGTTTGTAATAGGGGGTTTGCTCTTCGTCGGCTTGGTTGGCGCGCGGGAACGCCTGTTTACTTTCACGTCGGACCGCGCGGTGTATTTTTCCCCGCCTCAAATACTGGAGTTACGGTAACTCATTTCCCGTTCTCACTCCTAAAATACTCATTTCCGAAGGAAATTGCATAGAAGAAAACTTGTTTATTTTCGTCTCATCTACAATGTTTCTTGGTCCAAAAGTGGAAAATCGATTATGGTCAAACACTATACATTTACCAAAGTATCTCCGAAAACAGTTCCTATACTTTAGTTCACAACAAAAAGCTTGATACTTGGTAACAGAAATAAATAGTTCAGTTAAGTTCTTTAAGTTATTTTTATAACGCTGGTTACGTATTGGCACATACAAGGTGGTTGCTAAAAATGTACATCTTTTAAAACTGCTATAACTTTTTTTACACATAGAATAGGGAAATAAAACTGAAATTATTGGAAAGACAAAAAATTTCAATTTTTTACTTAACATTGATTCAAACATTGATTACCTACATTGATTACCTACGATTCAAACTGTACAGTTTTAGGGTTCTCCGTTTTTCAATATTTTCCGCTGTCCGTTTCAGAAATTTTCCTGCTTTTATTAATGTTTCTCTCGATAAACTGGGATTACCATTTTTGGAAGTTCCTCTGAATCGTTATTTTGTTAGGTTTGAATCGGTATTGCAAGAAGAATTTCCTCTGAGTCCCGACGATGGGTCCAATTTTCGTTATTTCTTCGATGATGAACTTGCGTTGTTGAAAAGTCAGTTGTGCCATGTTTGCTGATCACAATCATCTTCTCATTTGCACCCTTGATGTTATGCGTATTTGGAGGGTATAACAGACAAGTAAGAAAACATTCAATTCTGTCATTTCGGATGCTTTATGTTATAGTCTCATATTTCATATCCTTAAAAAGTTATCAGAATTTTAAAAGGTATCAATTTTCTACAACCACTCTGTATGTGTACCACTGTGTAAATTGCTCATCTACAAACCGGTATAAATGAATAGCATTTTATTGGTTTCACTACCTTAATTTGAAATAAATGATAACGTCCAAGTTAAAATGTTATAGTTCCAACTATATTTATGGCGCTTTTTAGAAAGGATAAAAATGTAATCGAACAGTAAAGACGGTTTTTCAGTTCTGCTATTTCGAGCTTAACCAAATGAACCGCAGCGACCGTGCAAACGTAGTCAACGCGTTACTTATCATCATGGTAGAAATTCATTTCCATGTTTCCATACCATGCATATACGTGTACATTTATCCAATTGTTAAGGAAAAAATTTGATTGTTTGAAAGAAACAGTGTTGGTCAGGAAGGAGTGGAATAAGTAATGATACATGTACACTGTACAGGCATAGTCTTTTTGACAGTCAGTAAATGACTTCTATGAAAATTTGAGGAATAATTAGTCATGTTTCGGATATTTTGAATTTAGGAGAAAAGGTGAGGGAAATGGCGCAATGCGACTTGAGAAAGAATTACGATTAAAAACTCAATCAGATTGTATCGTTAATTGGTTATTTCATACCATCGAACAAGTGCATGCGTTGTGTTCAACGATCCTCTTACAGAACGTTGGACACTCGACGAGTTAAGCTATCGGGGAGTCAAATGTTGACAACACTCACAAGACAGATGAATATAACAGAATGTTACCCATATTTTCTCAACATTTGCTCTCATCATTTTTGTTTTTATGCTACATTAGGCTTACAATTCTATACCAGTACGCCCAGCGATAGTAAAGAGTCGGAGACCCACATGATTTGCAATGTCATAAAATTTGGTCAAGAAAATTATGACATAAATTTTTCCAAAGTATTGAGGAACGACGTACAAAAGCAAAAAGTTCTTAGGCCAATCACAGGCTCTAAAATTCTGTCAGTCAAATTCATCTCCAAGGGAGTTAGCAGAGTAACTTTACAAATAAGTTTAATGGACTCCTTCGATTGAGGCAGCATTTCGGAATATCTCAGGAAACTGTACGTCACGGGAAAGATTGATTTCTGGTAACGGAGATTAAATAAATCAATGAAGATTGTTATGTTCAAGCTCAGCAGAGACTAGATTGTACATAATCACTGCGTATCTGTTTATTTTTGTTTTTCCGTACCATGCATGCCAAATGAAGTCAGACTGCAGGACAAGATAGCAGTTATCACGCCTATCGTGAACGTTCCGGGTAGCACGCGAGTAAACTTAGTAAGTCAAGTTCAACAAAACTTCAGAGGGGACAAAACTAAGGCGGGTCTCTTAAAATTTCCCACTTTTTAGAGTTCCGCAGGTCTTTCAAATCAATATGCGCTTGTAGAGATCATAAACTCGACGAAGTAATGTCACCTACCTTCGATCTATGTACAGCTGGTTGGCTGGCTGCTTCACGGCCACGAACTCACTCGTACCCTCTAACTCAAAGCAACAAATTTATATTCCTAAAACTCGCCCTCTCTTCCGTCAGTCCGGGTGAATGACAAATAAAACTTAGTTGATGTAAAATTAAAAATTGATTGAAGTGCTATTTATTTCACACTTTTGAAGATCGGCAGACACAATTTCAGGCAACGTTGGTGCATGAGGAGAAGTCAGAAAAGAATGCTGAAAAATCAAATGAATTCATACAAGCTACTAAAAAATTTTTGTAAGCGGCATAAATCATTTAGTGTCAGTTAGTTCGTGCGGTGGAAAAAAATGCAACTGTGAGCAGTAGACCTTTCTATGTTTGAACTCTACTATTTGTAGCGAAGGTTCACTGAAATGTTTTCCTTTGTGATATTAGAGTTATCCCTATCATTTTGGTCAATTCTGACCAAAGGTTCTAATGAAACGGCTCAGTTATGTTTTAATGAGAAGTGCTTTTATACTTTACTTATGTCTGCAACGAGTAATACATTCTTAGCAGTGTCTATATTAATTAGTAGTCTGATCTGTTGAAATGAAGGATAATGGCCAACAAGTGATGATTGTTTCACTCTCCTAAGCACAATTTTATTTTACAATACAGCCTGCCATAGACACACGACACACTCATGGGCTCTGCGATAACTGCGTTATGGCATGAATCTTTTATTTTACTCCTGAGACCCATTTGAGACGTTGAAGAACTTAATGTGAACAGTATAGTAAAGCTCGTTTGATGTGAGGTACATTAACGAATACTGCAAACATTTTTCGCCTCATGCAATCCCACTAAATACCGGCAACTAAAATTACTGATCAATAAGAATTCGAAGAATAAGTTTTGTATAACTATCTGCGTTGTTGCGCGTAATTTTCTTTCGAAAAATTAGGCAGTTTTCTATCATGACATATAGTGTCAGTGAATGTTTACTTTATGTCCCGAATAATTTCATAGGTACGATTTGTTACAAAAAAAAATTATGAAGAAACTGGATGGGGAGCCGCTGTGAATGTTCTCGGGTATGAGTAGTAACGAATGGGTGAGGCATGCATGGTGAAGCTCCATCGAGTGTGTGATGTTTACTGCTAGAAGTTAAAAACGTAAAATTAAATATCATATACCGTCCCTGCCATGCCAATAAATATAAAATTGCATTTAGATGAACTGAAATCTTTTTAAGTTTCAGGAATATCTTCAAAAGCTTTCAGAAGTCTGCATCGTTGTACGATTATTTAGAATGAAAAAAAGAAAGAAAAACCGTTTATTTAAAAAAATTATTAATGAAATGTATAACAACATATTGGTTTTAAAAATTTCTTAACATAAAGGTCCTTACTTGATAGAAAAACCATCCAAACTGTACTACAGCCGTGTCGGGAATTCATCATGTTGTTGAGAGGAACGATCAAAATTTCATCTCATTGGATATTTTATCAACAGAGAGATGGCTGAGAACTTACAAATAATTTAAATACTACTGAAGAATTCTCCGGAATTCCTTAGTCATAAATTGAAACTAAATAAGAAAAGACAAAAAACGCTCTACCGAAACACACTGAAACACCGTCGTAAATGATAACCAAGTAGTAAGAAAAATTTAGTCAAAAGTAACTCATAAAAAACATCGCACAACACGCACATCTAGAAACATGTAAACAAACATACACACGAAATGAATTTCTTTGCTAGTTCAGTGTTAACTGGTCGTGGAATATTAAGTGAATATGTTGTACCTTGAGGTTTTGTTTTTACGCCCAAAAAAGAAACATACGAGCACAGAATATACTCTACATAGATGTATGTACATACACATATACACACACAGTATACATATATATTAGGGTGTCCCAAGAAATCGAAGTGAATCGGACACAATCCAGCACTTGTTGCCCTTGTTTCCTGTCGTAAGAAATTTAACCAGAAAAATTTTCAGCTTCATATCTCGTCTTTTACTGGTCGCGCATTTCAATCAGTTTTCTGCTGGGCGTCAGGTTGTACAGCGGTCACTAGAATAGCGTGCAGCGGTCAATGTTGTGAGGGCATTAGGTGTGCTCTATTTTACAATAACAAATATATTTCTTGTTTCATAAACTTATTTCTTAGCTTACTGTTTTTATGCACCTTGTGCAATGTGCATAAATTCCGCGTTCCCTCAATTCCATACTAAATGATGCCTTCATCCTTCCTCTTTTTGAACATCTTTGTTGTGGTAAAGAGAGGCTAAAACTTCCTTATATAATACTAATAATGCTTCCATAGAATAAATTGAGCTCGCATATCGTAGATACTTGCGAATCAGACTTCCATCACGATTTTCAAATTTTCGTTAGCTTGCTTGCTTTTTGCTTTTTTGCCGGACTTATTGCAGAAATTTAGCTTTCACTTATATTATGGTGTTATAACCGTAGAGGTGAGTTATGTTATGGGGTGAGTAGAGGTGTGAGTGGTGCCTTATGGCGCCACTCACCCCTCTACAGCGAGGCACCACTCACCCTCTCTACAGCAAGGCACTCCTCACCCCAAATACCTCTCACCCCTCTACAGCAAATACACTTTGTTTTTTCAATTGTTAAAATAAAGGACGTTTTGGTAATGAAGTTTCCATTTTTTCAAAATTTTGAGATCAGCAAAGACAATTTCAATTTTTTGACCCAAGCTTTCGGCTAGATTAGCTCTAGCCGTCATCAGGGGAACGATGTATTTTTAAACTAAACCTCTTATGGTATTCGCGTGTATCTAGTATACAAAACATTTTATTAATTTTTAGATGCAAGCCGAAAATCATTGATCAAGGGCGACTGATGAGCAAAGGAAGAAACTGCGGGGGGACATCAAGGCGACGATTAATTTTGTTTGGTTCCTAAACACTGTACATTGCTTCGACAATTTTTCGGGCGTGTTAATTTTTAACATTTTATAAGATAGATACATTTTCAAAATCAAAAGAATGGTTATCTTCTTCGGAATGCTAATAGACAAGGGATAACCTATTCTTCCTCTGTACATTCTTAGCATGCTCATCAATTCGTTGTTAAAGATTTGTACCCGTTTCACCAATGTAACATGCTTAACAATCTTTACATTATAATTTATATATAAGATTACTTTTTTCATTATTCTATCGTTTATCTTTAAGTCTGATTAGGCTGTTTTTTATTGTATTCGAAGATTTGAAAGCCAATTTAACATTGAATGGTTTTAAGATTCGCTGGATTCTTTGAGAACAACCTTTAATATACGGGACGCTAACATATTTCAGGTGGCGTTAGGAATTTTCGTTGCTTTATCGAAGTATGGGGAGGTTTTGATTATTTCCACCAATCATTAGTCTGTTGCTATTACGTAGTTAAGGAGGAAAATTATTCTATTTCAATAATTAATCCACTGTTGAAAGTTCTTAATTCAAATTTTGCTCACTACAAATATTAACTGCTCTCTGATAAAGGGATTTCGCTACACTCCTCCTCTGTGATAAGGGATGATAACTGAAATAGTCTAAGTACCTGCCTGTGTTTGTTGGTTTCCGGTAGACCCGGAATTATAATCTATTATTAGTTAATCGATTAATTAATATATCTAAGTACGTGATGCATCCATTACTTTCTAATTCCATAGTCAATTATATGTTGGTGTTGAACCAATTGATATGCTGGAGGAATGTATCAGGCATATCTTCTGGTAGTGCAGTCAATATATCGTCAACGTAACTTTTTCCAAAACAGTGGCTGGCACGGGGGTGTTGATAGGAATTAATCCTCCATTGCTTGCATCAAGCAGTCATTGCTTGCATCAAGCTTGGGTCAAAAAATTGAGTTTGTCTTTGCTGCAGCATGATCTCAAAATTTTGAAAAAATGGAAACTTTGTTTTCTGCAGGAAATTAGAAGACGATGCATCAGTTACATTACTTATAAAAGTTTAGTTGTCCTGAGACGTCATTGTTGATAAGGTGAAATATCTTGCCTTATGATGATCATATTATCAATACATTGGAAAGGGAAATTTGATGGAGTTTATATTTTTATTTCCTTTCAATTATATTTTATAATACTTTCAATAAATGTCAAATTTCTACAGCCATTAGTTGTCGGTCTATATGCAATAGAAGAAAAAAACAGAATTTTATTATTTGATGGAAATTCAGGTCGAATCTCACAGGAGCTGTAAAAAACATTTGTTTTGCGCGACCATTAAATATTGCCCAATGTTCATGAAAACTTGGTGGAATTATTTTCATTTGACGAGGAACCAGAGCAGCATGTGCTGGATTTGATATCATTACTTTGAATTGCTACCTCTTTTGGCTTGGGACACCCTAATATGTACATATATATAGAAAGTGCACATGAGGAAAAATAATAAAAATAAAGGCAACCATCCTCCTGCTACATCGAAGTGACGATTTAATCAAAAGAATAAATTTTAGAAAAAATAAGAAGAAAAGGACTTCGAGAACGTATAATTGAATTAGTTTCTAATTTTCTAACAAAACTTTAAGGAAAATTAAGTTACATTCTACGAACAACAAGAAAAGACGTCTCAGGTTTCTCATCCTCTCGGTATTCCCTCCAACAACATGCTGGTATGGGTACATGAGATAAAATGGAAGAGACGCGGTGATAGCGGATATCACGTATGAGTAACAAATATCTACAAAATTTTGGCTTGTAGATTAAACAGTAGGCTAGAGTACTAATTTTATTTAATGAAATTTAGAGTTACTTCCGATATGGAGCTCAGTACTAACTGGTCGCAGAGAAAGAAAGGAAAACGCTCATTTTCAAAAAAAAAGTTGATCCATGAAATGTATACACCTTGGATTTCATTCTAAATTTCAAAATATAAGGGCCTTAATTAACAACAAAACACGAGGAGTGCAATAGCCTAGTCAGGGTGTCATCCAGCGCTTAGATGTTCCGTGTCCGAGATGACTAATTTTAAGTAGTTTAAGAATTATAAAATATGAGTGATGTGTGTGTCATAGATTTCTGTGTAGCGAGCAAAACATCCTACTTATGCAATAGTTGTATTCTATTTATATTTTGCCAAAGAATGTAAATCATTTAAATCGGTGTTATAAAGACTAGGTATCCACAATACCAGCCGCCTTATCTGTCCGGTGATTCGCGCTGGAAAAATTGGAGAAAATTCTCCAGTTGAATTTCTGGTTACTTGTGCTTCTAACTGTGAAATCTTCGTAAAGATAATTAAAATAACGCTCCAATACGAGTATCTTATTGAAAACCTTACCTTCGGCCGACTAGTGGTGATCTAAAAATTATTACAGCCGAAGCAAGGCTGGAGAGGTGATACAACCGTCAGAGGTTCTCAAAAATTAGCCACAAGAGCTGATCTAACAACGGCCAGGGCTGCTAAACGGTCAGCACTTCCTCTTGTTCAGTGAGTTTGGGGACATAAAAAAAACATCCCTGACACAGGGTTTAATTATGTCATTGAGAGAATGAAAAAAACGTATATTCTCTGGGATATATCATACATAACACGATGACTAAAAGCTTGTATATACTACCAGGCAATGCCTAGGATGTTCTTCACTGTAAGTTAAAACGAAATAAGAAAAGACACGAAAATTTTCTCCCAAAACCGACTGAAACACCTTTGTAAATGATTTCAAAGTATTGAGACAAGGTTAGCCAAATATAATTAATACAAAACATAACACAACACGCACATCTAGATTCATGTAAGCAAACGTACACCGTGAATGTCAGAGCTTGTTCATCAAACTGATGGTAAGATAATTTGTTTACAAATCCTATGCTTAGCTTGATATTTTTTCATTTCTCTACTTACATTTTGTGAGACAGAAACATGCGACGCTCACTGGGGTAACGTAAAATTTCGTTTTAAAGCAATAAGCAAGTGTAATAAATTTATCTACTGAAATATCGAGCTATTCTGATTAAAGGCTCCGAGCTAAAAAGTCTCAGAGCATAAATTAAAATTTTAAGCTGATTCTTGTACTGCGTTTCGTTTTGATTTCTGTGGCTACCTAATTTTTGGAACAAATGCAGCATGGGTTCTACTTTGCTGTGCGACTCAATATTATTGCAAGCCTGCAGTAGTCGCAGGCCTCGAGTGGCGCACAACTCAAGCCCACGCTCCCTTGCTGACGCCCCGCGTTGTAAAACGTTCTTACATTTTGCCGTAGGCCGAATATCAGCAAACGAAACGGAACACATAACAAATCACGGCCCACCCAAAATTTCTTCAGCAAAGACTCAAGTACATTTATATCGCTAATGCTAGATAAACCTAGATCTGATGTATAAATAGAAGTTCGTTAAAATTGCTTCAAGTTGAACCCGCTGAGAGTTCAGTACAATTATACATCGTTAACATTTACCACCATCGATGAATCTTGGGCGATTGAATGGAGCGCCTAACGATGCCACGGTGACGTCTGAAGGAGCAAGGCTCCTCTGTTCTGTGCCAGGTCCACAGATGAACTTCCAACAGAAGCTCGCAGCAGCTCACTCTATTTAGCTCCTTCGTTTGCGTGCTGTTTATTGGTTTGCGCAAGTCAAACTACATGACGAAAGGTAGTAACTACTAAAATCTGCATGAACTAAGTAGAGAACCGCATAGAACTTCTTTGCACGATGTGAATTAATTTATAATTCGGAAACTTTCTTCATATGAATGCGAAAATTTTAATTTTACCACGCAAAACGTATTAGCATGTATAGCTTTTGAAGTGAAATTATTTTTTGAGTTCAAGATTAAATAAAATGGTCAGACAACATCAATCATTTCTTTAACATGTTGCTATGCAAGATTATCATTATATACGTTGACGGTCAAATATTACCTTCTTGAAAATGGCCATCCGAAAAAATATGAATAGTCATCCGCAATAATTCTTTTCAGCATTGATTTTTGTAGTCACCTTTATATTTTATCTATGAAATCGTGATCTCACCGCTGTAACCAGATGTTAAAATTCCCCTTTACATGATTGAATGTAAGTTCGTAAAGAAATATTTCAATACGAAATTTCGTAACGCCGTCACTAGATTCTAATGATACAATTCAAACAATATTGTGATTTCGAATTCAATTAATATATTATGATGTAATTCAAATCAATATGATATAATTCACATCAATATGATATAATTCCCTAAATGAGTGATATTATCGAATGATTCATTCGTGGTTTTCTTGTCGAGAATATCAATATGGTCGTATTTCCAAAACGATCATTCAACCACGCATGTTCTGGTTTATTATCGTTATTTCATGTTTATTCATTTTACCTTTTTCCCCTTTATCCCTTTCTTTCTCTTCTTTACTTACAACGTCAATTAAAGTTACGAAAGGCCCCTTATTTCTCCAGTGAAATTTACAAACGGTGGTGCATGATATATTAGAAAGCTGATGAAAGCAAAGCATTGCATGGGGCATAGGAATACATATCTTTCATGGTCTAAAATGGCGCTGGTAATGTGAAAACGAAGAGAATGCTGTTAATTATGGCAAACGTCAAGTGTTAATTGGATGCAGAGTTATTTTCCCGCCCTTAAATGCTATGTTTGGAGAAGATCAAGTTCGATACTGTAGACGTAATATCGGAGCCAAGCACGCCCTTCCTTGTTAAAAGTTCACCGTACAAAGTATGGAGACGCAACCAACTGCTGGTATCGGTGAGCTGCGTTCTAACTCCTTAGATCTGATCTGTGCCTCGTATGAGGGTGAGCTCAGAAGGCTTCTATGGTTGAGGACGAACACTTTACGGACAAGCTATAGGACCAAATGGGTAAGTTATCGGCTATCAATATGGAAATTTCCTGATTAAATTATCCGGAAGATAAATCTTGTGCATCAAATCTTGTAAATGAGTGAAGTCCTTAATGCATGAGAATTCACGAATATGGAAGTAATATGCTTCGAAACGATAAGGGAATGGGCATAATCGACGTCGAGAGTCAGCAGTGCCAGCGTTCTTTGAATTAAATATTCATAAGGATGGAAGTCTTCCATATTATTGTAGAGCAGATGGTGCAGATGTTTTACACTTCACGAGGACACATCTTTTACGAGTCTTTGTTATGGTTCTTTTGAAAGCGTTACGGTGGAGAACAAGGTCCTGTGTAGCGCTCATGTTGTTCATATACTGGGTGACGGACACTTTGTTGAAAAAAGTTTACAATCAGGTTAGTAGCGTTGGAATCAACATTTTTTACTGAATAACCGAGTCCTCTAAAATGATTCATTAAAGAGTGACATAGACTTGAAATTCCCACATGGCCTCAAAGGTCTCCTGATATATAACGAGACTAGATTTTTACTTCTGTCGACATTTGAAGAATTAGATGTATTTAAATACAGCTTCATTCCGAAGAAAGCAGGATCGGTGAAATTGTTGGAGCCTCTGCAAGGCTGCGGTAAACTCCAGGTGTCTTCGATCGCGTCAACTATCAGTGCACTGGGGTTGGAACGCTTACATCGCAACAGACGGGCGTAAAGCTGAACACCTTTTGGAAAACCTAACCTAATTTGAAAAGTTTTTTTCGGTGCTTACAGTATAATAATTAAATCTCTTATTTTGTTTCTTGAGTTCATAATGAAAATGATGTCCTAACTTCTACATTTTATATCTCTGTCAGTCACAGAGAACAAATTTTTCTCCAATAAATTTCAAATTTCAAGTCCTTGTAACTCTTTTACTATTCATTTTCGACCATTTGGTTATTCAATAAGAAGTGTTTACTTCAACGGTCCCAACCTCACTGTAAAGTTTGTTCAACAAAGTGCCGGTCACCCTGCGTAGGTAAGGATGGTTGTGGAGTCACCGCAACAATTTCCAGGAAAATTTCCTTCAGAATAAAATTTGCTGGAATACCAACATGCTTTGGCCCTTTGCAGTTTTACAAGCAATCCCATTTAACCAAAAATTGATAAGATGAGCCACAAAATCACCAGAAAATTACGAACAAACAAACAGTCGTCATACTTCGAAGCTCTACGCGTGTTACGTGTTTACTCTCTTGTCTAAATTAGTTGAAGGTAATAGGAACCAAACTATGGTGTTTTGTGTGGGGTTTTACCTGGTACGGTCCTCAGCACAGCAAGTATTTCTGTCTCTCTTCAGAGTGCTCCAGCATTTTAATTTACTATCGGTGTTTACATTGCACTCCCAACTTCGAACGAGAAATAGAAGTTAAGATTTTAAACAACACAGTTGGAAATAATTTGCGATAGTGTTTATCGTTTTTTTTTTCGTCTCACTGCGTAGTAAGATATAACTTCTTACTGAAAACATCGGTTATTGAAAAACACATTTTCAGCGTTCATTGAAACATCCGATGCCTGACTATGAATGATTATTCAATAATAATGTTATATTGAATGTCTTTTAAATATTTAAACGAAGCGAATACTAGCAAACTGAGCAGAAGACAATCTCACACCAGTTCCACCTTCTAATGAGTGACAGAGAGTGAAGGTGATAAACATAGTCCACAGGTGCTGTCAGACTGTTGGACTGATCACGCAACACACTTGCAGCTGCTGCATCGAAGCTAGTGGTGTGTGACCGTATCATTAATAGTGAAAAATGTGATCTTTTTATCACGAATATTCATCCATAAAATTTGAATTTGAAAGTTTCTACACATACAGAAGCGCTCATTACAAGGGATTCGCTGACTTCTGAAATGCATGCACTGCACGCTTATAAGCTGAAAAATATAGTAACCATGTCAGTGTTCAGTGCAACGAAAAATTAGCGTCCGGAAGAAAGTCAGATCAAAATTCGAACTCGGTAAAGCTGATAAATTGTAAATCTAAAACTACGCCCTGACATTAGTGTGTAGGGACGTTCATTTCCCCCATATATATAGCACGTAGACTCTGTACGAGTTACAGCATGACAAACGTAAATCACGTAACGATTACAATGAAGAACGTCACCAATCAATTTTATAGTACGATTCGCGAACACTTTGAAGCGTTTATGCTAGCTTTTCAAGCAGAGTGCTGTAAAAACTAAAGGTGATGCTTTCCATAAGTATAATCAACTCGCAATATTAGTGAAACTTCACTGTAAACTAAAAGCTGGTTTAATCTTCTTATAAACGTTTTGCGGTAGAAAATCAGCCAGAGTTTGTGCTTTGGGCTCCAGAGGAAGCGCTCGAACTATTTTGACACAAGTGAACGCATCAGCTCAAGCTGAAGCCCAACGTTAAGAACACAAGATAATCTCAGCCACTCATACATATTACTAGAGACCGGACGTTTAAGCGCTATCAAATATGACGAAATAGCTCGAAAAAATAGCATTTATAGCACTAAAAAATAAGCGCTAATAAAGCAGTTTTATGACTTTATTGATAAATCTAATAGCATAATATGAAAAATCAGACCAAAAGACACGAAAAGCATTTATTAAACATGAATAATATAACACAATACAGTGAACGAACAATCGCAAGAAAGAACAAACAAACACTACCATTTGTTTCTTACAGCTTTCAGAAGTTCTATTACAATGAATTATTAGCAACATTTTAAAAAATATCAAGTGTTAAGTTGTGCCTTTTATCAGAGAGTATATATTTGAAAACAGAAAATGTTCTTTCAACTTCTGTTGAAGTGACAGGAGCATATTTGAAAGCTGTAATTTCTTGAGGGTGCATGGCTATCGAAACTTCACTTAGTTTACCTTTGAAAATGTCAGTTATTTTAACATGAGTGTCTAAATTTGGATTGCCATTCACAACCATTTCACATTTCGCTCGTACACCATCACCCTTTGTTCCTGAAAGGGATGAAAGTTCTTGTATTACATTTTCAAATAATGAAATAAAATCTACGATGGGCTTGTGCGTGCTTCTAGTGAGGTGATTGCTTTCAGTAGATTTCTGAAATGAGTCGCAATATATACTAAGTTTGTCTTGACCAAGTCTTTTCCAAGTAATTCTTCAACTATTCTTATTGCTGATGAATCTTCACTGCTTAAACTGTCCATTACTTGCACAAGAACGTCAAAATTGTCAGAATAATGAAATACGGCGGACAACCAAGTATACCCCATCGCGTTACTACTGGCAGTGGTGGCAATGGAAGATTAGGAGCAACGCTTTTAAGTTTTTGAATTCTGGAGGGAGCTTTGAGGAATATCTTTTTACCGTTGGCAACTAGTTTGTCAATTTCTGGAAACAGAATCCCTAACGTACTCAGCAACTCGGTGAAGTGCGTGAGCTAGACACGTGACATGTAACATGTGAGGGTAAATCACCTGCAGCGCAGTTGCTGCTTTCTCCATGTATGCTGCTGCATCTGCAGGCAGCAGCATTACTTTATCATATTTTATACCATCCGGCCATAGTACTAAAAGAGCTGTAGAAAACACTTGAGCTATCGAAGAGCTATTTGCTCTTTCAACTTGTTCTGATGTGAGTAAGTGTATGTTGGATTCTTTGTCAGCATTTTGTGAACCCACTACAACATTCACAACAAACCTGCCTTTTGCATCAGTGGTTTCGTCGATTGAGATAGCCAGATGTTGTTTTCACCAATATTTTTTTCTAATTTGCTCTATTGTTGCACTGTAACATTTCCTAATATAATTTTTACGTAGCGTTGATTCGTCTTGGACACTTATTGTAGTATACGAATTTAAGAAGCATCTCATAGAGGGACTTTGAAATTTCCATATTGGGATTCCAGAGTCCACAAAAGCTTTGCAAAGGTCTTTACAAAATTGCGTCGAAGAACAGTAGGGAGTTATTAAGTTTGATGTTGATGGGGTGGACGAAAATTGTTCAGATAGATTGTCAACAGTTGATGCTTCTTCTATTTCTGATGCATTTACAGAAGCCGTAGTTCTTTCTCATTCTTTATTTCTTTTATGTTTAGCTGAATTTACATGTTTTTGTGCATTAAACTTTTTTGAAGACTTGACATCGCATTGGCAAAGCAGGCAAAACAGGTTTGTTAAATTTTGTGAGAAATCAATGCTGCCAAAAGTCATCACTGAATTTCAGAGTTTTTCATCTGTTGACACAGGAACCTTCGGCATATTTCACCAAATGTCACTTAGGTGCCAATCTATCCTGTAAAAGTAAACAAACTCATGTAAAGTGAGAAAGAAATATGGTCATTACCAAGTTTACTTCATTCCGCAATTTTCACAATTTTGTTGCCTTATTTGTATAAAAAATAAGCATTTTAAGACATTTGTCATGAATAACAATGTGCTCGCAAATGCTTAGTTTCCGAGATGTTCAACTTTGATGTTCAAATTACATCCTGTATAATAGTGATGAACCGGACACATTAAAATGATTCATTTTATAGAAATAAGGCAATAAAATTGTAAAAATTGCGGAATGAAGTAAACTTAATATTGACCAGAAATTTGCAACATAAAATAGGATATGAAAAAGGGACAGCAGTAGGCACGAAACCCAAAGTTACACGCACAATAATGGATCAGCTAATTCGTACAGGGACAACAATAACGCTGAAACTTTAAGCTACATACGTATATAATGCCTGTGTGAAGGGACATACGCACTAGGTACGGACCCATTCACAGATCGAGATAAGTGCACGACTGCCGTAATAAGCTACATATCATCACACACCCAACTGTAGGAATAACATTATTTCTAGGTATTTGGTGCGGGAAACCTACAATTTAACTAATGCAGATAATATGCCCTGTGGGATACAGACACAGAGGGAGCGAGAGAGCGAGTGGGGGAGAGAGAGAGAGAGAGAGAGAGGGAGAGATGAAAAGAAAACTTTAAGTTGTAACTTAATATTTGAATCCAAATATTATTTGTAAGTTAAACCTACGTCTCTCTTTCTCTCTCTCTTTCTGGTTGGTGCACGGTGTACTTTTCTTTATGTAGACAGAAAAAAGGAAAACCCTAATAAATATAAACAGAAAAAAAAAATTCAATCTATACTATAATAAGAGCCGCGTCAGTCCGTCCGTCGGTCGGTCCGAAACCAGCCGAAAGTGTGTGATGAGCGTATCTGTGATACAAGCTCCAGTCCTATATGTTTTGACGGGCCGTGTTCACGCGGCCTTATCAACTCTCGAGAGATTGTATTTTTTAATTTATTACGGCATTTCTCTCATTTCGCCTATTTTTATATTTCAAATAAAGGGGGGTGGACTAGTTTCAATGGTAACACAGACATACACACAGTGTAGAACTTTCTAGCATCACTTACCAGCATGTCATGCAAATTACCCATGAGGTGTACAAATTACCCTGAGGCGCTTGCCGTCATACTTGCTTTTACATACATTTATAGAAATATTAGCAAATTTATAACGCTATCAATTGCTAAATAAGCATTGATGAGAAAAATAACATTTAGAAGCATAATAGGCCTTTTCCAGCCGATATAGCATTTTTCAGCAAAATAAGCATTTATAGCATTTTGCTTGAAAATCCGGTCTCTACATATTACACGCCTGATCAAAGCGTAAACGCTCGCACGCCGTAATACTTTATGTTAAAAATTCAGGTTGTCCTCTGAGTCATGACCGAAAATTTGTAATTTTCCTGAGAGTTAGATTTTCTTGCCTGCCGTGACAGAATTGATGTACGTGATCTTTCAAGACACGCGAAATTCATGTGTGCCAAGATTATTGTTGATGTCGCAACTTGGTCTGTTTGCAAGAATAAAGAATAATTTTTTCGTCAGTAGGCAAATATGAAGGAAATTATCATCTGCCAGCTATACTGGTAGATACAACACAAAAAGATTCGACATATCCCACAAAGCTAAGTACAAAAATTTAAAAGGAAACATGCCCCATGTAGCATTTTCTAAGGCTCAAGTAAGCCGCATTTTCTTTTCTCGAGTGAGATACCGGAATCCAACTAACCACATTCTTACGTTTACTCGACAGCGTTTAGGAATATAGATATCATAGAGGTGGAGCGAATATTCCCTATGTTCACTGAGCAAGAACTTTCGTTCTAGCTCTTTAGTATCATAACTTAAGGGCAGTTACAGTCGAATGCTTAATTCTGGATATGCTCTGGTTATTCACTATGCCGAACCCTAATGTCTTTTTGCACAGTTGGAATTGCATTCTTTCTTATGCCGCATGAGCAACATTTTTTGTTAATTAAATGCATCAAAGACAGAGAAAGAAGCGTGGTGTATACTTACTTTAGAAAATAAGAAACTGAGAACAGTCTTCGATTAAGGAAAAAGAACCTTTGTTATAGGACGTTCAATTTGCTGTCAAGGACGGCCAGCAAGAATTGGTCAGGATTTGCAACATCGTCATTTGCAGAACATGATCACTGATATCAACGGATGCTTATTGTAGATATGTCAAGAGCGCCAAGACGCAAAGTTTGGTATACTACGATAACTTTTGGAACTTGTAACTATCTTGGTAGAAAGTTTCCTCAATGCCATGTAAAGACTTTGGCAGAAATAAGTACATTCGTAAGAGAAGCGTAAATGTGAAAAAGACGCATTTTCCAGGGATGAGCAACTATAAGTATGACCTTGAAATCGTTCACATGGAGTTTGATGGGCAGCTCTTAAATTTTTAACGAAATGGGAAGGTGATAGGTTGCTGTCGGACAACGACGGAAAATATCCCTGTCGTGTTAAGAATGCTGTGCTCATCAGTAATGTGTGCGAGTCTTCTTTCAAAACTCATTTGTGTCAAAAGGAACTATGCCTCAAATTATGTATGATCGGTTTTTATAAATTTTTGGCTTAGGTGCCTCTTTATGCATAGCACTCCTTTCAAGGATGCATTATGCTGTCGATGTGTTCACTTGATGCCAAGAAACTTTCTGCGGAGATTGTCCTCGAGCGACATCTCGCTTTCTGTCGCTCCGACCATTTTGCGAGCAAGATCCGGTGGCAAAATTCATACGTTCATGACTGGGAGATGTCGGAAACTTGACGAAAATTGGCATTCCCTTCATAAGCAAGAGCTCCGAATGATAACACGCTGAAGGCTGTGTTGCTGTTTTTTTGTCAACGTTGCTGGCATGGTGCTGGTGGCGACGGAAGAAATGCATGTGGCAGTAATTCTTGGCATAACTCTTTCGTACACGCACTAGCTAATTCCATCTAAATAAGGGAAAATATCGATTGCTTCTAATTAAGGGAGATAAGGAATAGGAAAGAAAACGACTGTAAAATTCGTATCTGCATTGCGAAAGTCGTTGTTCACGATGTCAAGCCTCTTTCATAGCATCATCCGATGCAGTGAAGACATGCAAATCACATCCTTTACAGAATTCCCGAAGACGATGTCCAGGTCGTCTAATGAGCCTCACGTTGCGTCGCGGTGCAGTGCCGGCGCACATCACCGGTCACTAATAGCCCTAATGACATAACATGCCCCACTAACGAGGCCTCAACAAATCCACTAATGACAGTTTACAATCTCAAGCATGGCGCCGAGCTGAAGTTAAGTAGCCTCAATGCACCGGCCACATACAGTCCACTGGTACGTCCTATCCGCGTACTTTAGGCTGACTTAAGTGAGTGCTACGGCTAGAATTTATCAAAAACGATAGCCATAATAAAATAATTCTAAGCTTTTTTTTTAATTTTTAGGGTTTAAGGAATAGCGTCACCGTAAAGCGGTGATTTTTAATGGAATAAAAGTTAATTTTGCTAACGAGTTAAGTTTAGTATAAAAAAATTTGCTGAAAGGAAACGTCAGGACTCGGCATAAGGGAAAATAGACCCTCCCCGCAGCTGCCGTTTAGGAGCATAATAGAGCTCATTAGAATTTGGAAGCATTAAGGGTTGTTTTATCAATCATTGTCGCGAATTATCGTGAAATGGTTCTAATTTATAGTTGTTTATGGAAAATAACCTCCATCATAAACTTTAGGAAAAACAATACCATTTAAGAGGTCAAAAATCGATGTAAGAAAATAAGACATCAATAACTCATACATTGGTTACATTGCTAGCAATTAAAAGGTCCTATCTTACTGAAGTTGGCACCCACCAGAGAAGGTAAGATGGCGGAACGGCCACGGGACGGAAAGCTGTGCGTAATTTGGTCAGACGCGCAGCACGCGCCGCACTCCTCTGCCATCGTCACCGCCGGTGCAGAGGAGCATGGGCGGCGGGGCGCGTCAAATTGGTCATGTGCACGAGTTGAACGTTGCAGGGAGCCTGCATGCTTTCGTTAATTTTGATAATTCTAGACTCTAAAAGGTACGATCCAAAAATTATGAGTGATAGAGCGTGTTTGATCACAAGTCCGCCAGCTTCATCGTAAAAATATGATTAAAATTTCTGGCTGTAACTTCCAGAAGAAAAAAGCCAAATTCATGTGTTGAAATTACAAATAAACTAAAAATTCATCTTGTTCTCGGCTGAATACTCAGTATGAATTTGCTTGGAATTACTCATGAAACTTTTTACATGAGCGGTGTATTAAACGTGGTATTTCCCTCGCAAACGTCCACAACGTATTGAAGAAAACGATAACATCTCTTCAAATCTCTCAAATAAATATGAACTATAAATAATAGAACGCGTGCATTAGCGAGCCAGGAAACCAGTTCATAGCTTAGTCTGAGTTTGAAGTGTGTCACATATGAAACTAACTTCGCCATTTTGAATATTCTTAACGACTTAATTGTAATTCACATTCTTCGACACCGTTTGTCCATACAACCAAATAAATTTATTTCCAAAATGTAAAATAATGCCTCACATATGATGATACTTGAACGATTTGTGAGTTTTAATAAGAATGCTTTTTTTTTGCTGAAAAAATTCGTAACATCCTATCTTCCCAGCACCTAACTAACAGTGAAAAATGGCAACTGAAAAGATAAGAATATTCGAGAATAAGTCACTCATTGCTAAAGTTCATTCTACTTGCTTTTATTGAAAACTACAAAGAGCTACGAATGAGCGCGATCTCCCTTTTGTAAAGCAGAGTAGGAGTTGGAGGCAAGGCTTCCTCGGCGTAGGCATCTTTACCTTCTTGCAGATCCGAAGTGAGCCCGACACCGACGTGCGATGGGAGAAAGTTCTCCAATAGCTTTCGATGAAATAATTTGTAAACAATTTTTGTACAATGTTTTATCGTAATTTTTTTAGTCTCAAAATGACACAGAACGGTTTTCTATCAAAAATGAAGTGGTTATAGTGCATGAGAGGTCTCCTAGGTTTATTTTGCGCAATGGACATTTGAATCACACATCAGCGCTCTGCAAGGAACTGCATTGCACTCTAGAATAATCTTGTACGATGCCGCTGTGACTTGTCATAATAATTTCCGATGCGTCTCTCAACCTCACGCAGAAGCAAAAAGTATAAGTTATTTAACTTTCATTGCTCCGAGTAGATTTTCAGCGGCGGTTAGTTTGAAAATTCAACCTCAAAATGATTGAAAGTAAAATAAATTTACAGTTTAAATATACTGATGATTTTGTAAGACAAAAGAAATTCTTTTGAGCACAGACTCTCGTGGGACTGAATAAGTACAGCGACTTCTAGAACACACTAACAGCAATGCTATTTTAAGGTCTACAGCTATGTTAAGCCTAATTCACTAAATCTAGTTGCACGCAAGACTGCTCAATGGAGTGGTTCGCTCTAGATTTGATTCCTAATTTTAGAACAATAGTTAATATAAACTAGACGAGAACAATATATTCTGGAAAAGACTTAAGATCTATGTCGTTAATCATGGTAAATTACCGAATCACAATGAACCAAATAGTAGAAAATATTTCACTTGATTTCGTAATGTGATTAATATTTCGGTAGAAATACGGTTTCAAGATTCGTTTGAAAGCTTTCTAACAACTTTTTCCACGGACCTCAGCAGGGATCGAATTCCTAGTCTTGGTCCCAATGAAGAGGAGACTGTGTTGAGACCGAGTTTAGATAATAAATAAGAACGGAGTCACTTCTATTTCAAGTTATATGATCATAATAGCCAGTTTGTAAAGTTCATCAATATTCAAGGCTTTTTCCGCCTTAATTAGTCAATGTTTTATACATGAAATTACATATAAAAAGCTTGTAGAGATCCAAAAGCTTGAGTACTTTAAATTTTTGAATGAAGCATTCGTCTGATATTCTAAATTTCTTACCTCTCTAATGTTTCTTTTGAAACGCATAGAAAAAATCGGATTTATTTTTATAAATTCCGTGCCATGTTCCTATTCCGTATTGGAAATATGGAGAAATGAGCATTCGATAAAGTTTTACCAGTTTCTTCTGGTAATACATTTTTCACCTAATTGAGAATTCCTACGGATTTTGATAATTCACTTTGAATACGTGCAAGATGCTCTTTGAAGGTCAGATGTCTATCTATTACAATGCCCAAAAACTCACAGGAGTTGGTTTCTTCATTACCAGTCGTAATGCGTGGAAGAGATGCATTCCGCTTGTGAAAGAATAAAATATATTCTGTCTTATCGATAATGAGGCTTTTTCTTTGAACTTTGGGCCTCATTGAAACTATTTGCGTCTCGTTCTTTGTACTCTCTCTAATTAAAATGGGATCTTCATCAGGAAGAGCCTTAAAAAGCGTGCTGTCGTTGGCAAAATGTATGATTTTGAATAATTAATTAGATTTACCTATATCGTTTTTCCAAATTAAAAATAGGAAAGGCAAAGAGTAGATCCTTGTGATATTCCATGGCTAGTTGTCAGTAGTTCCAATTGTGCATCATCAGGGGCAAAAATTGCTTCCGACTTTTATGATTTTCTTCAATCATGTGAAACTTCTCTAATGTCATTATTACTGTGAAGTTTCGAGAGGAAAATTTTATTGATTGAAAAACATTTGTGTAATCAAATGTTTTTCGAGAGTTAAGAAACACGTAGAAAATATGCTTTTCTTCATCTATATTGGAATAATGGTTGTGTAAATTATTTAATTCAGCCTGTGTTGTTAATTTTTCAAAACTGAAACCGAATTGTTTATCGTAGAGAAGGGATTTGCGTTCAAAATTAGAATACACTTTTTGCACATATAAACTCGAATATTTTGCAAATAATTGGTAGTACAGAGACAGGTCTGTAACTATTGACCCAAGTTTTAAGGGAACCATGTTCAGGGCATCTGCAGTCCTCTCCCGATTTTTTTTTATTGCTTTAAATGAGTTTGAGATATGTCCCCGAATGTCTGTAAAAATATCAGGAACGTATCCCAGAGCTAGCGTCCCCCCCGGGAGGGGGAGAGCATCCCCCTTACGGACCTTTTTTTTCATTTTGAACCTAGAGCATTGAAATTTGGTATACTGATTGGAAATGCAATTTAGAATCATTTATCATTTATGACAAAATGCGATTTTCTTGAAAAGAAAATAGGAAATCATAGAAAACGACATTTTGGAGGGGTTTCCTAAATGCTTCTCCTCCTACAGTTTTTGAGCTACAGTGATGATTTTGGTATCATTGGATGCAGAATAACGTGAAAAAAAAATTCTTAAATTTTCAATTTCATTTTTTTATATATATATTTCATCATTCATATTCCTCAAGGTAAGCATTCCCCATCCAAATATTTTTTTTATTATTGAATTTAGAGCAATGAAATTTGGTATACTGATATGAAATGCAATTTAGAATCATTTATTATTTATGACAGAATGCGATTTTCTTTGAAAGAAAATGGGAAATCATAGAAAACGACATTTTGGGGGGGGGTTTTATAAATGCTTCTCCTCCTACAGTTTTTAAGCTACAGTGATGATTTTGGTATCATTGGATGCAGAATAACGTGGACATTCCAAAAATTTGACTGCTTTTCCTCAAATTTCCAATATAAAAATTTAAAAAATTAAAATAAATAAAAATCAAAATATTCTCAAGAAAATTCAAATTTATGACATAAAAACTTTGAAACAAGAATGAATTCTGAAAACCTTCCTAATACATTGTAAAGCACTTGTTGTTCTGCATCCAATGATACCAAAATCATCACTGCAGCTCAAAAACTGTAGGAGGACAAGCATTTTTTTTCTTAAAATCGTCGATATTGAACAATCACAATTTTCAATACATTCGTTATAATGGGGCCGAAGTTTACACAGCTAGAGCAATGTGGTTTGCTGCATTTAGAAGTCACAGGTGTAATCTACAATTGCTGTGTTCTTGATTTTCAAAAATTTTAACGTGAAATTTTTTCCGTAGACTTTTTACCCTAAATTTAAAACTCTGATTATAGCTTTTTCAAAAAAAATTATATAAATTCAAAATGAATTCAAATTCACAAACCGGTACACAGCATTTTTGGAGAATACGTTGTAATTTCGCATGAAACAAACCGCATTGCTCAAGCTTTCTAAATTTCGGCCCCATTATAACGAATGTTATACATATATTTTTTCTTATTTATCATGAATAACTCATTTTCTATGTCCCAATGCAAAAAAACTTGTGAAAGAAAAGTTGTTTGAAATCTAGAGATCTAGTAGTCTGCAAATTTTCATAGACGTAAGTCCGATAGAAAAAAATCTACGGATGGAAAATCAAGTTTTGGCCGACCGGTGAAAATGGTTCCCTTAACTCCTGTCTTGGCCAAGCCGTAAAGAGCAACTCAGGCTTGGCCAAGCAGGAACATGTTGCGAGGATATTTTCCGGTATAATGAAAACACGGTGGTGTAGGAGAATCCTCTCATGAAAATTTGTTTTAACTGCAAGAAGAAAAAAACATTTTACAGCTAGTGAACCTTAACAATACCAACATCGCGGCAAAACTATTTCACATAGTTCAAGTTTTTATTTTCCTTTAAAAAATACACAACCTTAAATAACACTTACATCCGTGGCGGCCTGACCGCATTGAAAAAATATATGCCCTAAAGCGTCCACTCTGGAGGAGATAATCCAGAAAACAAGTTATTAATTACTTTAAGCGGGCACACACGCTTGAACCTCCCAGGCACACACGCTTGAACCACCCAGGCACACACGCTTGAACCACCCAGGCACACACGTTTGAACCACCCAGGCACACACGCTTGAACCACCCAGGCCCACACGCTGAACCACCCAGGCACACGAACAACGCAGTGACAACTAGAAAAGCACGGAACCTTAGTCTAAGTTCAACACACAGGAACGCAGCTTCTTTAAACACTCACTGTCATTAAGTGCGCAGGCTTGGCCAATGCCTAGTGCGTATTGTTACACTTATTCACAAAATTGTCTTTACATATCTTACTCCTAGTAATTTAACGAACGCGTAGGTAAACAGGTAAGTAGTAACACAGACTAAGTAGTAACACAGACTAAGTAGCAACACAGACTAAGTAGCAACACAGACTAAGTAGCAACACAGACTAAGTAGCAACACAGACTAAGTAGCAAAACAGACTAAGTAGCAACACAGACTAAGTAGCAACACAGACTAAGTAGCAACACAGACTAAGTAGCAACACAGACTAAGTAGCAACACAGACTAAGTAGCAACACAGACTAAGTAGCAACACAGACTAAGTAGCAACACAGACTAAGTAGTAACACAGACTAAGTAGTAACACAGACTAAGTAGTAACACAGACTAAGTAGTAACACGGACTAAGTAATAACACGGACTAAGTAGTAACACGGACTAAGTAGTAACACGGACTAAGTAGTAACACGGACTAAGTAGTAACACGGACTAAGTAGTAACACAGGCTAAGTAGCAACACAGACTAAGTAGCAACACAGACTAAGGAGTAACACAGACTAAGTAGTAACACGGACTAAGTAGTAACACAGGTAGACCATAATCCCGATTACGGAATAGAAATTTCAGTAGTGACAGTTTCAGCTTGATCAGAAAGAGAAATGCATTTAAATTAGGGCAGTGAGCTTCGGCTTCTAAGATGTTGCCACAAAGAAAGGTTAAATTCACGGTGACCGAAATGCCTCCAATTATAATACGTTTGTCGTATTTTCAAAAATGGGGGTTACTCTAGAAATTTTACGTTCGGGAAAATACCTAAGAAAAGGGACTTGCTGATGATATTGTTATATATGAACAGTGTTAATATATTAGCTATACATTTTAATACTTTAGCCGAGAGCGTTTTCAATATACTTGATATAGTTCAAAAGTTGTTTAACAACGCAATTATATCGAGGAAGAAGTAGACGCAAAGAAAAAAAAGAGTTGAGTTCACGGACATGATCTGTGTATTGCAGTCAGTCGATTCCCTAAAAATCCTATCAGCAATATTTTTCCTGTTTTAAGTAATACATTTTTAAACACAGTTTCAATATCTTTTTTCTTGTGATATTTTACATCATCTTGAACAATGGGCTCGAGTTTTTTCGCAGCACTATTATTTGTTTCATAGAAAGACAAGCTGGTGCCAGGTTTCTTTTACATAAGTTTTAAATTGAGTGAATTGGAGCATAAAGAAGTTTTTTATGTTCCTAATTGATTTGTCACATAATTCTTGAAGCTGTTATGTATTTTTTTTAGATATACTCCCTCCGTAGAGTAAAGCTATGTACGCTTGACATTTCTTTATATTGATTGTGATGTCTCCAGTAATCTAGGACTTCTGTCTATTTTTCGGTGTAACTGTATGAGTAATGATCAGACAACATTTATTATGAGAAGTTGTCATAATTTCATTGGCTTTAGTATTGCTTCATCAATATTTGTTTCGTTATCGTCTTGTTGATAGATGTTCAATGTTGGCATTAATTCTTTTAGAACAGAGCGCATAGTTCCCAAATTTGTTTCGATTTCACAACGATATGAGTAAGTTTCAGCCTGTGGCTTGGTGCAACTAATGAAGACATTTTGCTAATAAGAGACACCGGGAAATTATTATACTAGTCGGAAGTTATTATTCCTGGATGAAAAGTAGTTGAAGATATTATCGAGCAGCGAAGCACATTCTGAGAGACAAGTGTACGTAGACTTGTGGTGAGTGGAAGGAAAGACTTAGACTACAAAAATTTTTTGCAATTTAAGATTTTTCGCACTTTTCATGTTTTAGAAGATCGCGGTTGTAGCCACTGCAGATTCTAATCTTGAATAAAGACTAGAGATGCGACTCAAAAAAAACCGTGCTGTTTTTTAAAAAACATGTTTTTTTACAAAAATACATGGCTAAAAAAACGTGGATACATTTTTTTAATATTTTGTTTGAAAATAGCTCAGCAAGGGAAAGAACCACTTTACATTATTTGTTTTCATGTCAGATCATAAGATAAAACAGCATACTTCTTAATTCATGGTTTTCGATGGTTGTATGGAATTTTTTTATTTGCTGTGGTTTCATGTTTTGATATTTCATTTATTTCACAATGCATGTGAATCACTTTCAACATTCCAAATAGTGTGTTGTAATAATATATCTTTACTCATGGCCATTGATAGAGATTTGACCAAAAAACCATGCTGTTTTTTAAAAACATGTTATTTTTACAAAAAACTGACTAAAAAATATGGATATTAATATATTTATGTGACAAAAAACCCAATGCTGTTTTTTTACAGAAAAATCATGAGTTAGAAAACATGGATAATATATTTTATGAGACCAAAAAACCACGCTGTTTTTCTAAAACAAGTTTTTCTACAAAAAATTTATGACTGAAAAAACATGGGTATTATTATCTTTTATGTGACCAAAAAAACATGCTTGTTTTTTTTAAAAAACTTTCTTTTTTTACAGAAAATCATGACTAAAAAATGTGGATAGTAATGTATTTCATGTGATCAAAAATCCCAATGCTGATTTTTTGAAAAAAAACATTGTTTTTTACAGAAAAATCATGACTAAAAATCATGGATGTTAATATCCTTTATTTGACCAAATATAAACATGCTTTTTTTAAAAACATCTTTTTTTACAGAAAAATCGTGACTGAAAATGTGGATATTAATGTCTTTAATGTCATCAATAACCATGCTTTTTGTAGAAAAATGTTTATTTTTTACAAAAAGTGACAAATAGATGTTAATGATTTTTTTGTAAAAAAAACATTTTTTAAAAATAGCATGGTATTTTTTACTTAGATAAAATATATTGAAACTCCATGTTCTATATATGTGATTTTTTGTATGAATTTTTTTATAAAAAAGCATGGTTTTTGCGGTCACATAAAATATATTAATATCCATTTTCTTCACAGAAGTCATGACCAAAAAAATGTTAATGACTTTTTGTAAAAAAAGGTGTTTGAAAAAAGATGATTTTTTTGGTCAAATTAAATATATTAATATCCATATTTTGTAGACATGCTTTTTTGTAAAAAAATGGGCAATATGCAGTTGGATGCGCTCACGGAAATTGAAAATTCCTCAACAAAGAATCACTAGGAACACATTTAAAAACGTTTTACAAGAATCTTCTGCTTGCAGATGCGTTATTTTCAAGTTATTCAAGTTTTGAATTTTTGTCTTCCATAGCAGTTGCCTTGCACGCTTGAGCTGTTAAGAGTACGCTTGGGTACTTTGTAATTTATTATTGGCTGACAGAGCGGAGCCTGAACCCACTTCTAGGATGTTTTAGTTAATAACACAATACAGGTTATCACCCTAAAAATATTAGCGAGACTGGGGTAGTGAATACTAAAATCGATATGCAGTTGACATCAGTTTCAACATGGCGGTCACCGTAGAACATTAGCAAAAGCGTAGGAATGAATACTGTAGATTCAAGTATTCACTTCCCCAGCCCCGCTAGTATTTTTGGGTGATAACATTAATTGTGTTGTTAACTAAAACACCCTAGAAGTGGGTTCAGGCTCCGCAGGGGCGGCTAATAATAAATTACAAGCACACAAATGTACTTTTACAGCTCCAGCTCAAGCGCGCAACTGACTGGAACTGCTATAAAATACAAAAATTTTTAGAGTTAAATATTCAAAAATAATGCATCAGCGAGAAGAATGTAATTCATGTAAAAGGTTTTTAAATGTGTTCCTTTAGAGATCCTTCGGAATGGAATTTTTAATTTCCGTGAGCACATTAAACTGCATATTGACTAAAAAATGTGAAACAATCAGCATGGTTTTATGGTCACACAACAAATATTAATATCCATGTTGTTTTACAAATGATTTTTTTTAACATGATTTTTCAAAAATCATGATTTTTTATTTTTAAATTTTTGGTCACATGAAATATATTGGGAGGATTTCCCTCACAAACTCTCTAAAGTTGCGCGGGAGGCGCTTCAACTTTAGTACCTTAATAGATCCAGCTAGGCAGCCCGGCAGTAAGGTCGGAGGACGCAGGGCTGAGACAGTTAGATGCGTTTGAAACTCGGTTCTTTTTGAGTTTGATTCGTTTTGATAATTTACAACTTAAACTCTGCTATGAAATGTTTGACCCCTAATTTCATGGATTTTGAATTTTATTAACGTTGCTGCTACGAAGGCCAGTGTTAGCGTCTTCGCGGTGTGTCTAGCTAATTTACTACTGAATGGAGTGCCCTGAACTACCCCGTCATTAGTTATCGTGTCTTCGCCGTCAACTGCGCGTATTTGGGCCCCAGCTCTACGGGTCACCGGCGTCTCGTCTGTTAACTTGGCATCTTTCCTCTTATTCTTTATCATTGTGTAATTGTGTGAGTGCTTGATTATTTCGATTACCGGCTTTCGTTTAAATTCTTACTTACTTAAAGGTTGCCTTGGTGACCAAATTAACTTACCTTAACCTACTTAAACTTACTTAAACTTGCTTATTTAACTCTGATGAGAGCTCTACCTGTTACAGGGGAGTCTATAACTCCCCTATTTGAGCTCCGTCTTCTCCTCTTACTATCTTCTCGAAAGTCCGGTACTTTTGCCCTTAACCTTGCCAGCTCTTCCTGCCATAAAGTTTCTACACCGGACGAACCATAAAGTTCAGGTGTGGTTATTCTCGAGTTTCCTATAAATTATAAATTGTCTTGTCTAAATTTGTTATACCTGACTATTTGTTGATAATCATTTTTCCTGTTGCCAACCTTCGTACGTGTAACCTTTTCGTCTTCTCGCAGTATATTCAAGAGTGGCTGCGTGGAGAATGGTCCGGTGCTCCTTGCGTTGGTACCTCATAACCAATTGCAGCTGCCTTGATTAGGTAATTTGTTTTTCACGACTCTGATAACAGCCACTATGTCTTCTTATCTCTGGTAACGGATCTGTTTATTTGTAATAAGGATGTTTATTCAATTGCTTTGTCTTCAAATTTTATTTTGTTAGCAGACGAGTTGGTGCCCTGGGAGTTTTCTTGACTGTTGCCGCGCTCCTGGAACGCTCCGCCGCCAGCACGCGCTTTTCTCTGCTGCGAGGGGGGGCTGCTTCCCCGTCCGCACGGAAGACGTGGTGCAGCGCCGGGTCACCAGGGCTCTATCCTGGTCGTGCCGCACCTCCGCCGTGCCGCACCTCCGCCGTGCCGCACCTCCGCCGTGCCGCACCTCCGCCGTGCCGCATGACATCCGGCCTTCTACGTCTTCGTTATGCTGACGGCATTGGTGGCTCATGACCGTTCTTCTGCGGGTAGCCGTTGCTAGACCCGTGTTACCGCCTAACAACTTCTACAGCCGCTTTGGGTGGACGTCCCGTTCGAGCTCAATCAATCAAGACACTACTGGCCTTCGCAGCTTTTACTTCAACCTTTTAAGAAAATATTACTTACATAGCAATCGGCCAATTGCTTTAATGCGATACTATTGGAAGAACTTCACTTCCTAATAGTTTTTAACTCTAGCTTTGTTGCCTGTCTCTTAAGACGAGCAGGCTGTTCCCTTTTAATTGTTCGCCTAACCTTGGAAAGATCCTTGGAAAGATCACGAGTCCTTAATAAACTGATTTTCCTTGTTGCTTCTTTAATTTGTTCTTTGCTAGATTGTGTGGCCGCGAATGCGCCACAATATTAATATCCAGTCTCTTAGTGATGGTTTTTAGTAAAAAAAACATGTTTTTTAGAAAAAAAAGCATGGTTTTTTTTTGGTCACATAAAATAGATTAATATCAATGTTCTTCTTTAGTTGTGATTTTTCGTAATAAAAACATCAAAAGGAAACCATACAGTAAAAATGGTGGCAGATAACCCACAATTACCAAGAGGAGTCTTAAGAGGAACAGCAGGAGCCACAGAACTTATAGAGATGGAGTCAAAATTAAGAGCTTACTATCTCTACTATGCCTGATCTTTTGGTCACAAACATAAAATCATAGTAGAGATAGTAAGCTCTGAATTTTGACTTAATCAATATAAGTTCTGTGTCTCCTGTTGTTCCTCTTAGACTTCACTAGGTAATTGTGGGTTATCTGCCATACTTTTACAGTATGGTTTCCTTATGATGTTTTAATTACAAAAAAAACTCATAAAAAACATGTTTTTTTGCAACAAAAAAAAAACGACATCAAATAAAACCGTTTTTTTTTTGCATCACTAATAAAGACTTGTTAAACTGCGACGTAATACTATGTAGCACATTCAGGGACGATACCGGAGAGGCTTTTGGAGGCCTATATGCAGTTCCAATTATAATACGTTTGTCGTTTTTCATCAGTTCCATGTATAACGTTTCGATACGGTTACGAACCACTTGCATGGATTCTCGAGGCTTTTTGTTTAGGTACGTGCGCACCCACGCCTCTACTATGTTTATCAATAATACGTAGTGAATGGTGGCTATAATAGTTCTGCATTTGACTCTTGTCTTTAGATGAGTCATCTGGCCAACTTTCGGAGAAGGCAATAACGTCAAAGTTAAAATTTAGCTCAATGATAATAGAAGCTATTTCATTTATTTTTGAGTAGAACCTACAGTTCCCGCACAAAAGTTAAAAATCATTGAAACTTTTTCTCGTCAATTCGTTGAATTTTTTACCGTTAAAATACTCACAATTTCTTGATGTAGGTTTGGAAACAATAGGTATATTAAAATGATTAAGATCCGGGTCAATTTCATCAAATATATCAATATGATCAGTCATTAAATTGAACTATCAGAAAATATTATACAATGAATAAATAAAAAAGAAAAAGTAGAAATAAAGAGTATAAATATTAAAAAGACTACATTAATAGGTAAATAAATTACACAGAGATGATCGGCATTCAAATGTAAAATTTTATATAGAGATCACGCACTCAGTCCTTGAGTGAAAACATTGGAGTGCATAAATTGTTCATGGTGTAGTTACGAGTACGAGAGCTGGCATACACTAAGTAGTATCTTCATGCAACGCAAAATGTGTAGCAAAAGATTAAATCGAAATAACAATGACGTTGAATCTAACAGATAGACCTTGAATGCCTTAATTATTCCTGAATTTAGCAATATAAGTGACTCATATACTATATGCTAAGCATGTAATATAAAAAGAGCATTCGAAAAACAACATCAAGTGAGCAATAGTAGAACCCACTTCGATGGCTGAAGAAATTTAACTGTACGTAAATAACACAGAAATTAAAAATATAAATGAATAAAAAATATTTAGTAGACAGAAATCAAAGTGCTGTATCTGACATTAATGCCTAAGTGCCTACATTCTCTGTATAATTTGCAACAAATTCTGACACATATTTAAAAAGTACAAAAATAATGCAGAAAAGCGGGTCTAGTAGAAAAAAATCAGGGGGGTAAAAATCGAATGACGTGAAATCTGGCATGACGGTTAGTATTGTACTAATTACAAATAATTTATTTCGGAGTCTTCCTCACTTTCTGCAGTAAATATTGGTCGGCTCTCCTGGCGTGTTGACTGCTAGAGATCTTGCAGTAGTTTGTCGTAAAATTTTATGAAAGAAAACACAAATCTTTCTGTCCAGGGTTTTTAAGTTTCCTATTTCTATGGGAATTTTCTCTTTGCTGCCCTTAAAGTGAACTTGAATGCTAGCTCGCGAAGGTATGAGATATTCATTAATATAAAATTTTAGTTTTGTCATACGACAAGGCGTCGAAATTTCTTGCTTTATTTTGTGGCGTTTTAGTTCGAAAGTATTGTTTCTTCTATCCTTTTTTTCAGTAGCCAACTTTTTCTATTCTGTTTACTGTAGTGATAGAGTTACTTAGGTTGAGGTTGATTTTTCCATCCAGCAGTTTTCGAACTCTTTCACGTGCAAGTGACGACGGCAATTTCCCTGGGCCCTAGAACTGAGCTTGTTCGCTGAACTTGTTCAGGCCCACAGGTAGCTATACTCAAGTTTCACCATTGTGCTAGACTTAGGAAACATTCTACCTCTGTATCACCTGTGGTAAATAAATTGTTTGTTTAAATTGGATAACCAGAGTAGTAAGTACGTTTCTTGTTTTCTAACCCTGCACGTTCTTCCATTTTTTCCAAACGGTCCAGACATGAGACTAAGTAGTTAATTGTATTATTTATGTATTACATGATTTTATTTTGCTCAGATATTCTTTCTTCGTTGTTGTTTGATGGGCATTTTTATATCACTTAATTGTTTTTTTTATTATTACTGAGTTCGAGGAATCAAGAAGAATAGAGATCCTTACTTACTCTTTTTTGGCAATTTTTCTAAGTCAGGATATGGACAAGTCTGGCGTAGTCTCATCATTTCATGTGTGGCTTGTTGCGCTTTTGGTCGACATCTTGGATTGAGAGTGAACACTACCTAGTTTATTGAGGAAGTAAGGGTTGAGTGTTTTTTGTGAGGGAATATCACACTGTTCTTTTGATGAATTTAGTGATGACTCATGAATGCTCAAAGTTTTAATGGGCACCCTCTTAGTTCTGAAAAGCATTGATAATAAGCAATTCGAGCACTTTGTTTTAGAGCGGAACAAGAAGCGTCCTCACTGCACGACACACGACGCTTCCAATGTTTATCAATGTAGCTCTGTAAGATATACAGAGTGTTTAATCAATAGGATTACAAGTTCTTTTGCCCCAAATGTATTAGAGAAAAATATCAATACAAGAAAATATATCATAAACAGAGTAAGCATAATATGTCGAATATATCAACATTTTAATTTATATGTCAAAGCTTACATCTATATTATCATACGTTGGAGACGCTCAAAAGGCGACATGTCCGAGTCGCTCATAACTTTTTGGGGTGTTTTTGGTACACTTTGTGGCATGTTTTATTGTCAGATAATAAAATTACTTCGGTGATGTGTACCTGACATCTTAATCTTTAAAATGGACTAAATACCGTAAACAAGAGGGTTCAGGTTATCTGATGAAGGCCTTTTTCTCATCGAAAGAAAGTAGAGAAGATTAGATGCCAACCGCAGTCGTGATTCAATGATTAAATGAGAAGGTGCCAAGTTTTACTGGAATGACCATTAATATTTTTATAACGTCTCAAACTCAGGGTAATATTGTTCCCCTTAGAAATAATTTTTGTGATTTCCCTGTTTGATTTTCATTCCTTGATCAACAATAATTCAGGGTTATATTTTTGTTTTACGTCAAATTTATCCGCATTGCTTAAGACGTTTTTGGGGAGCGTGCCTTGGCTGATGCTAGACAGTAGAGTTTCATCTTTTGCCTGGAGTTTGTCGTCTCTCTGTGCTCGAAGGTGAGAGCTGTTTTGTTTGATGTTCGAGTTGGGTGGTCTTCAAGATTTTGTGAAATATTGTGAACATAGTCATAGTTGCAATAAATGCATCAACCTCTTTAGCCTGATTCCTGAAAGATATTTCACTTTCTTTCAAAACCTTACTCTGTTTGATAAAGAAATTTTGACATTCTGACACTACCCACTACGATAGCGAGCTTGACTAGGCTTATATGTTCATTTTCGTGATGACTTTAATGTTTTTCATCTGGTATTCTGCTTACTTTTGAAAATATTTAAGTCTGCAGATTTACCTTCCTAACGTAACCCTAGTGTAGAAATTTTATTACTCAAATCTAACGTGAAAAATAATACACCTGAACAACAAAAAACTCGCTTATGAACAAATGAACAAATGAAAGATTTTAATTTAAAAGAGAACATAACGATAAATACTGAACACCATGTCAAAATTCTCGCTCTCGCTCAAGCTCATCAGCGTTGAGAAGTAAGAGTAAAACTTGCACTTTTTTTCAAAACAAAAGGACTTTTTTCTTCAAGATTAGTGTTTAATTGATAATTGATGTCAATACCGGCTCCGGAAGCTTGCGTTTTTTCTATATAATTAGCGGCTTACGTTTTTTCATTGAATTTGAGACGTATGTTAGTTGATGATAAAATTTGTTGGCTACGCTGTAGAGCTTTTTGTGAGAAAGGATTGAACTGATGCTTTACTGCGTTATTTGAACCAAGAATGGCTCTCACGAACATTACCTGTTCCTAACTGAGCAATGAGTTCTGCTGCACCGCACAGTAGGACCTTCATTTAACGTTACATCATTCTGTTGGGGAGGAGTATTTATACATACTATCTGTACATCACTTATGTATTAACATTACTAAACTTGAGGGCGATTGAACTGGCTTTACTGTCCAAAGTGAGCAAGCCAAGCTGGCGGTCTAGCTATGCAAGCTTTAACTGAAAAAAATACGCTCAATCCTTCCTATTGAGGTAGAAGAACCTGAGCTTTTAATTAAACCTGGGCCGGTCTTGTGAAGGACCGACACGCACCCTGGTGCCGCTGAGGCTGGAAGTTCCATTGGCATTCTGCGGCACTACTGCAGGCAGGGAGGCTGCCTACTGCACATACACTCTATGGTAGCAGCAAACTGAACGCCAACGTCGGTGACTAAGCACAGCATAAAAAAATTCATGATAATTGTACCCTCAGATCAGGCTAAATGTGGTGTCGTTTTTGAGGGAATAATGTTTCACGGATTTAAACAGAAGAGACTTCCGTTGTTTGATTTTGAACCTCATTATTTTTTGTCCATCAATAGAAAAAAAGAAACACTTTATTTTCGCTTTCACCACACATCCACGTCATCATTTCGAATCATTTAGTCAAATACATGCGGCAATTTACCTGAATAGTGTTAGGTTACATTATTCTTATCTCAGAGCCTTGCAAAGGAGTACTTTGAGGAAGTCCTTTTTCTTCTTCTGTCCTACGAATATGTGGAAGATTTTAAGTTTTTTCGGTCCATCAGATACAAAGATAGCGAAGAAATATGGACTACACTCCGATACATTTACGTGTCTGCCTGAGGTATTATTAGTGAAGTGGATGTCATATCGCACCGATCCTTAATCAAGTTCTCACGTACGTTTCTGAGTGGCGTAAAAATAAACAATTCTTACTTGCCGAATAAACGGTCAGTATTTGACTGACGCTTTACGCACAGTGGAGTAATTTTTATCGGTCACAAACTGGCAACCTTTGGCATCCCGTACTGGCTCGCGATTTAACATGATAAGCAGGTGCTCGAGGAGTGGTATTGTGTACAGTCACAGACATCGAACACCTGGAGATAATTTGTGTCACGAGTTCCGAACAAGTGTGATCGCGAGTAAATGTTTGACCTACTGAACCATTCTTATTATAGAGTGGATACCACGAATCAAAACTCAAAGACGATGACCTGAGGCGCTTAATACATTATTCCTGAAATAATTTTCAGTTCATAAAATTGAAATTCCGCAGTCAAACACAATTTCTTGCCAGTGCGGAAGTCTGCAAAATACCATCGACGTTTACAGAAACCGGATGGTCGCAACGTGTCCCAGCGTTCGAAATGAAGCATAGAGAACAGGTTTTGGCCAAAATAATAGAAACACCTGTGAGCAAATTAAAAATTTGCTATGGTGGGTAGTTGAGCCACCCTTGCCCGAGTGGCAGCTAGCATCTTACGTGGGAATACCAAAAAAACGTTGCGCAAGAGGTTCAAGCGAATTTGCAGTCATGCCTTCTAGATGGTGGTCTTTGAGATGAGATAGCGTGCATGGAGGAGGAAACCAAACACTGGCAGTGTTGTTTGAAATATCCCAGAAATTTTCATCGATGTTTACATTCTCAATGATGGTAACTGATGACACCAAATGATATATTTTACTTGATCATTATTTCTCATTTGACCATTTTTGAACCTGAGGAGCCCTATGAACAAAGGCATGCTATTTTGGAATAGAAAACGTATTACAGGAAACATCCTGAAACATATGTTGCAAAGGAACTGCGAGATCACCTTGGATATTCTCGCCTCTGATTTTTCTCTCTCGATTACGAGTGACCCTACGCTGCGTCATGATCTGCCCAGATTATGCCCACCAGTTGCACCCGATGTTAACATAGAATTCTTTTGAGAGCCCTCACTGGACGAACACAAGTCCGATGATCTGAAATAACATAAGCCATTCGTTGCACTAAAATACCTATTCACATAACTGTTGTGAATATCTTCAGTGGTCTTCACACCACTCTAGAATGCAGCTGCCGTTCATTATTTTTTAAGAAAACTTGGTCCTGGAGATCAATGTTCATTTCGTAAATGTTCCCAATAGTTTTTCATCACATTTCATCGGTCAACTTCGATTTTGGTTCTTGTTCTGCTTTACAGAAAACGTCTCTTCTAGGACTGCAAAGGCGGTCATAACCCAGTGGATCTTGGAACAATTACAAGGTTGGCAGGTCTTACACCGACGTTCGCGAGAAGCGAGTACCGATGATTAAGCTTCGTGGAACGTCGGGGATTTTTACCATAAAGGCGCTTTGCTGCGAGCAGACTTTTCCCACATTACTCTTACTTCGGTAGATGCTCAACATGGTACCTTCCCTTTCCCCGCCTCTAGGCGATGGACTTTAGAAAAACGCAGTGCAGCTGTATTGTTTGGTCTAAGTATGAAACTTCCATAAGGATGCTCCATACATTTCGTCTCGTCCTTTAAACTTCAACCGAGCTTTATTGGCATAAACTCTTTGAAATACTCGCATCACTTGCGAGACAAAAGCTGCCTTGCACGTAGCTTACCTGCAAGACAGAAAGAAGAACTGCCAATTGACGAGACGGTTTGGCTTGCCGGCAGACGACCAAATTGATACCGAACGGCTGGAGCAGATTTACTCCGAGCATCGCACTCGCTCGTCTGGCTCAAGACTAGTTCAATTGGTCTCATTTGTTTTCGTTTACTGAGCGTGAAATGCCACGGGGAGACCCTGACGCATATTTATAACCAAAAAAAGTAAATTAAGTGCTAAGTAACATTATCTACGAAGGATATGAAATCTTGAAACAGAGTCATTGACACAGGGTCAGGTGAAGAGGCCTGGGTCAAAATCCGAAATTTTATCGATTTCGTATTTCTCAGCTCATGGTATAGAAAAAAATTCTAAATCTGACGATATGCTTCACTGCTTTTTAAGTGTGTTCGTTCGTCTGCTACAGCCTGCGAAAGGCCAGTCGTTAACGTCATTACAAGGTCAGGTGACGAGTTTGTCAGGCTCTCCTGAAAACTTGAACTGGTTGACTTTTGAAATGCTACCTCTCCCATTATTTTGAAGGTACACGAATGGCAAATGTATCAATCGATAGGGCTTAAAAAAGGCTACCGAAAATTTGGAGGCGATTTTTTAAATTTTATTTAGGTTGAAAATTATACGAGACATAAAAGAGGAAAGAAGTCGGATTTTTTGGAAAAAATTTCTGAAAATTCAACTAATCAAATTATCGAAAAACCATTAAAAGTTTTCCATAAATAATATATTTAGCTATCTAGAAAATAGGCTGCAGGTTCTGTAACTTCAAAAATGTAGGAGGAGATACATTTTCCGTAGTTTGAGTTTAAGTTTTTTCAGTTCAGTTTTTTAAAACTTTTAGTTTTTTCAGTTTAAAAAAAAATTCTAATGAAATTACAAGAAAAACACACAAGTCCAAAAAAGATTGTTGCATCATTTTACACCGATGGAGAGAACATTTAAGAAAAATCCGTCGAAAAATGACGGACTTCTTTACCCAGACTGTTCCCTCAGGTACCAGACCGTACACATCGAACTTGTGAAAATGTGGCAAGCAGATACGAGTATATCTTCCAAACTGCACAACGAAGTCGGATGGGAAAGTAAAGGAGAGAAACTGTTGGTCGAGTCCATAACGCTACTTCATTTGTACAGATGGAATTGGATTTGCGGGTGCCACTGCCACAGGTTAATCTGGATTAGGTTATGTTCGTATAGCGTGGTAGCTCTGGGTTACTCAAACGACAATGAGACAATTTGCAGTGCGCCTTATTTGTTCGTCTTTGTAGTTAGATCCCGAACAACTGCATGCATTGATATTTATCTCATGTGGTAACTGAAGCAATAAAAAATAAACCTGTGAAACGTGACTGAAAAACCTGAAAAGTGCATTTTCTCGTGAGACAAAATCTGTCCTGAAATTTACTTTATCATTCCAGTTTTAAGCTAAGTTTTACTAAGACCTCTTTTAGGAAAAAGTGAAGAACAAGAATCAATTTAAAAAAAGATTATTATGAACAGCAAAAGTGCTCCTTGAGGGCAACAGAAAATTCAACGCTAAGGAATGCGGAAGACCCTTGCAGAACATTTCCCCGGGCAAAAATCGCCACCGATCTGCGCAGCTTAGCGTAGTAATGCCCAGGTAGCGCAGTAACGTGATGTGAAGGTAATTGTAGCAGCATCTTAAATTGCAGTCGATGTTGCGTGTAGCTGAGCAAAACCATTCCGTTTGCACCAAAGGCAGCTACTGGGGCCGAGGAAGACATTTTTGTGCACAGCGACGGCGCCGCATGCTTCGTTAATGCAATTTTGATGGTCACAGGACTGCTCAAATCACGGCGGTGATTTTTAATAACTAATATGTGGTGTTGAACTTATTTAACCTTTTATTATCTCGCATATCTTTAATAATTTTGATACAATTTTCAGAACTAGGAAAAAACGGTGTCTGAAAGGTTCCAGAATAATGCTATTAATGTATTGAAAGCCGTTTCCCTATCACAAGGTCTGTTTCTAATTATGCGTGGTGAGCTCAACAGCAGGCTCAATCCATTGTAGAGTGCGACCAAGAAGTATGAAACTTAACGAGGGGAAGACCGCCCCATCGTAATATGATAAAGGCGTTGGTCACTCAACTCAACGACTCACGAAAGTTTTCAGTGTCTGATTTAGCAAACTAACTCACCAATTCCAGGCATTTTGATAGGTCACAAATCGCTTCTTCATGATCATAGCAACCGTAGCTCATAATAATAGAAGTAACGATGGACTTAACCTGAACTTTTATTCGATTGCTGACAAAGAAACCGTCGTTGAAAAGTGAGTCACTCTCAAATGAGACTGTCGTGACCTATAAATGGTAACTAGGACAAAGTATGAAAACCCAAAGATCAGGGAGGTCCGTTAATGTGTAACCTCACAACTCATGTCCGTATCAGACACCTGACATGCGCGGACGCCAAAGAATGAGTCACGTAGGAAGGGACGCCTCGAAGCTTGATATGGTCGGCACAAAAGTAAGAGGGCATTTAAAGGGGGCACTCACTAAAATTCAAAGGTGGCAGTGAAAAAAACTCTAGAACAGTTCATGAAAGTTGACACTCTTCTTTGCATTCAAAGCGAGTTTTTTAAGCTCAAATATTTCCAATTGTTATTGCGTTCTGCCGAATTCATTTCATACGGACGCTGCAAGTTGATA
The DNA here is from genome assembly GCA_030386875.1 of Morinoia aosen. Lineage (NCBI taxonomy): Eukaryota > Metazoa > Arthropoda > Malacostraca > Amphipoda > Talitridae > Morinoia > Morinoia aosen. The sequence goes on along the minus strand of CM059567.1, from coordinate 14,984,267 downwards.
TTCCTCTCAAATTGACACTACGCACAAATTTGTCATTTTGAAGAGCATCTGGAAGTGAGTGGAGTATTAAACAGTTGTTGACCGCATGCTCGGACTGGAATAAGATAATTGCTTTGAATCGATCACTGAGGATCCTTCAGGGTACTGGCTAATTTAATTTTCAATGCACTCTTTACACATAATTAACAAGTTGTGTCCTTTTTTAATTGGCCCAGCGTTAGAAAATTGGGAAGTGCATGAACAATTTTCGCTACAAATCTAACGCTGATCATATTCATTTCGTATTCCCTCAAATCTGCGAAACACATTGACTTTGATCCTTCGTTGCATTTTCCGTATGATCCACGTACATTTCTGAAATTTATTCCGCGGCTTGCTAGCTGCATATGCAGCTCATGACAGCTTGATTGGTGGCTCTTTAAAAAATAAAAAAAAATCAATTTCTGACAAAATTCTAATTTCAAAAAATTTTAAGAATTCAAACACAAACTGCGAAAACTCTGTTGAAAAACATGAATGGGGTTGGCATGTTTTCCACATCATACACAGTAACAATTGCTTAGGGGTAAGTGTCCCACTGAAATTGTGCTACAATACGTATGAAAACATGTATTTTTTAGAAGTGACTCATATTAGATGAAGCCTACTGAGGTGCAGTCTACTCTTGAAAAATCGATTGGTTGAAAAATCGCTTCGACGACAAGATTATTTCGCACGGAACAGATTTCCGTGGCCAGCTAAGTTCCCTGACCTTTCACATTTGGATTTTTTTCTCTCGTGATAGCTTAAAGAGAAGGTATTTAAATTGAAACCGCGAACACTATTGAAGACTTAAAGCAAGTGAACCGTGGAGTAACCTCTTCAATTAACCAAGATGTTTTAGTTGCAGTAGTCGCTAATTTTGAAAAAATGGATTAATCTCAGTATTGGTCGAGGAGGTGATCATTTCGAGCACTTGTTACAGACTGAATAAAACTAGATAACATATTCTTTTATTTTGCTTTTGTTTCACCTTTTTACATCAATTTCTTTGTATGTTATAAGCGTTTACTTTCGGCCAGTCTTTTGTACTGTAACTGTTATAGCTTAAAAAATAGAAAAGTTGTGCTTTTTCATTCACTAATATTTACTGCTTTATAAAGAGTTTTGAAGACAAACGTCACAAAGTCTCTGAAGTGAACAGTCTCATTGATGATATTGTAGAAGGAGGCTCCCTTTCTAGATTATTCTCAACTTTCAAAAATACATTTATGCATAGTATTATTAATAATATAGTTGTCAAGGAATTTGGCGTAGAACATTGTTTTATAGAAATTATTGTAATTGGTTACAGTTTTGGCCGAAATGAAAACTTCCCCTTGAGAGATGCGGTGGCTCCCTCTAGCGGCGTCTGGAAGTCAGCTGTGCGCGTTCTTTCTTGCATCAGAGCGTGAGGAAAGAGCAAAGCGCAGAACTCAAGTTATAGACGAGGGAAGATTGAACGGTAATAAATTACGCACCATTCAGTATCAAAAGACCCTAAAATTAATACGACCGTGAAGTTAATGACTTGTGCACATATAGTAAAATACAGAAAATATAAATTCCTTCTTCAAAACAGAGCTCTTCAGTACGCTCAGTTGGCTGAAAATCTAACACCCTGACATACTGCAAATATGCGCAAGAATTTTCCACAAAAAAGTACGCAAAAGTTACGGGAATTCAGGAATTATTTTTTCCAGTTTAGAACAGTAGACGGAAGCTGAAGTCGAACTGCCGAATTAATCTCATCTGTTTGCGGGGGTTGAAAACATCGGTCTCGGAGTGTTTGTTACCACTCTGTGGCTGCTGTGTTTTATTAACAGACATTTAGAGGAGCTAAAAGTGAGTATTTTTTTCTGGTTGTCCTTATTTCATTAATTGTACACTTACCAGAGCGTTGAAATGAAGCGAGTGATAAAATTGAGGCCTGAGATGCATTTTTCTTTCGTTTGTCAATGAGTGTAAAAACCTTTGGGTAAAACAAAAACTGGTAGGTCACATTACGTTGACGTGAACTTGAATGTTGTTTTCGGCCTCTTAGAAATAATGGCACATCACGTGTATCAGACCATATGTAGAAGAATGAACAAAATAGACATATGAAAAATTAAAACAACCTATTTTCACATTTACTGAGAAATGTTCCGAAATCCTAGGAAAATAAAACATATAATGCAATAAATGCTCGTACTTCACACATGAAACACGTTTTCTCACATATACGAAAAAAATACCGCACAACATTGTTTCTTCACTTCGAAATGAAAGTTTTTTAACGTTTAACTGCATTTGGCGATCTCACATAGCACATCAAAACCTGCAAATTCTTAGATGCCGCTCTCTATCACCTCACCAGAGCACCTTGACTACAGAGCTCAGCTGGAGAAGCGACCTCAACATAACCACCTGTTGACTTGCGTCACACCGCACACTGCACACCTGATACCACGGCGGCGCGGCGTACACTGCAGCTCTGCCTGACCCACTCAGTACTCACACACACTACACGCCGCCGCTCTGAGCGTTGCAACGCAGGGCATGGAAGAAACGATGTCACGGAATGTCAATTGCTTCACATGAGGTTTTCCTCTGATTAACGTTCGTGTTTTTTGGTGATCGAATGTCCCAGAAATTCTCTTTTGACACTGAATGGTGTGTAATTAATTACCGTTCAATCTTCCCTCGTCTATAACTTGAGTTCTGCGCTTTGCTCTTTCCTCACGCTATGATGCAAGAAAGAACGCGCACAGCTGACTTCCAGACGCCGCTAGAGGGGGCCACCGCATCTCTCAAGGGGGAGTTTTCATTTCGGCCAAAACTGTCACCGATAACCATCTTTAATATAAAATAATATTAACTGCAGAAAATTGCTTGAAAACATTATCATTAAATTTCCAATAGGTCGATTCTTAGGAAATCTCACGCGTAAGATAAAAAGGAGAATCAGCGTAAAAATGTATATTTTTATTTATTTATTTTTATGGCAAACGTTTCGGAATGTTTCATTTCCATTTTCAGTGCTGGAAAACATACAAAAAGGTCAAAAAGATCAAAAAACTTAAAATACAGAAAGTTCATAGAAGTTCAAAAAATGAGCAACCAAACATCTATAAAACTTAAATCCTACTGATAATTCAACTACAGTAAAAACGATCATTCTCATTGGCTCATTCACCCACCCTTTTACCAGTACATGCATTCATACATTTACACAGGGGAACTTAACAAACAGACGCGCGCAAACACACTCCACATACATACATACATACATACATACACACAGAAATAAGTCAGTAGGTTGACGCAATGTTCAGTTTCACGGCACTCAAGTCTTTATATAATTCAGGTTTATGTGTAGATATGAACAAAGATCCTAAAATGCGAAGATCTTGTTCGTTGTTGGTGGTACACAGAGTGGAGAAATTTTTTGTTCTGAAATTTCTCATTGAAAATTCCGTCAGAAAATTTCTAGATAAAAAATACTGTCCGCCTCCTGTTACCTTGAGCGTAGCAAAACAGAAATTGTACGTAGAGCTACCTTTTTTGGTTTGGTTGAACTCGGAGCTGAACAGAGAAGTTGTAGCTCTGGTTAGTAGGTTTTCACTTCAGTTGACGTCAGGGTGTTTTATAGAAATATTTTTAAAGTCGGTTCATATTTTAGGAGGAAAGAACGTCTGGAGGAGTGCCTGTGGAGTGGATGTGTTCATTTTTAAAAGTTTGACTGCTGCATTCAGACTTATGTTGGTGGTAATAAACTTCAACAATTTATTAGACACAGCCAGCATTCAGGAATTTCCCATAGAACCGGTCGCATACATTCTTCTCCTTCTCATTCAGCAATCCGAGATCATTGTCAACAATTTAATCATCCTTTCAGAACAAAAAATTTCTCCACTCTGTGTACCACCAACAACGAACAAGATCTTCGCATTTTAGAATCTTTGTTCATATCTACACATAAGCCTGACTTAAATAATGACTTGAGGGCCGTGAAACTGAACATTGCGTCAACCTACTGACATATTTCTGAGTGTATGTATGTATGTATGTGTGTAAGTATCTGGAGTGTGTTTGCGCGCGTCTGTTTGTTAAGTTCCCATGTGTAAATGTATGAATGCATGTACTGGTAAAAGGGTGGGTGAATGAGCCAATGAGAATGCTCATTTTTCTGTAGTTGAATTATCAGTAGGATTTAAGTTTTATAGATGTTTGGTTGCTCATTTTTTGAACTTTTATGAATTTTCTGTATTGTGTTTTTTTATCTTTTTGACCTTTTTGTATGTTTTTCAGCACTGAAGATGGAATTGAAACATTCCGGAACGTTTGCCATAAAAAGAAATAAATAAAAATGTACATTTTTACGTTGGTCTTCATTATCATTAAATAATACTATGCAAAAATGTATTCATAAAAGTCGAGAATAGTCTAGAAAGAGAGCCACATTCAACAATACCATCGATGGGACTGTTCACTTCAGAGACTTTGTGACGTTGGTCTTCAAAATTCTTTATAAAGCACTAATCAGTGAATGAAAGAGCACATCTTCTCCATTCTTTAAGCTATAAGAGTTGCAGTACAAGAGGGCGGCCCACAAAAGACTCGCCGAAAGTAAACGCTTACAACATATAAAGTGATTGATGTAAGAAGGTAAAACAAAAATCAAATAAAAGCATATATTCTCAAGTTTTATTCAGTCTGTAACAAGTGTTCAGAATGGTCACCTCCTCGTCCAATACAGAGATTAATCCTTTTGTCAATATTGGCGATTACTGTAATTAAAACATCTTCGTCAATTGAAGAAATTAATTCACGGATTACATGCTTTAAGATTTCAATAGTGTTCTGTTTCAATTTAAATACCTTCTTTCAGCGATATCCCCAGACAAAAAAATAGTACGGTGACAGGACAGGGAACCTAGCAGGCCACGGTAATCGGCTCGGTGCAAATAATCTTGTCGTCGTAGCGATTTTTACCCCAGTCTATTTCAGGCAAAGATGTGTGTGCGATTGCAACGTCTTTCTATGATACCAAATAAGACTTGAGAATATATGTAGTCTTTTACGTGATTTTTGTTTGCCCTCTGTACATCAATTACTTTTTACGTTATAAGCGCTTACTTCCGACCAGTTTTTTGTGGGTCACCCGGCACTTCTTGATTACATGGCTTCCTTTAATCCAGGGTCAAGTTGGTTTATCAAATTTTTCAGAGCAGCAAGGTTTTCCTTTCCTGTACGCATATTCAATTTATAGCAAATGAAAATTTAAAAAGAAAAGGAAAAACAGATATCAGCTAAGTAATTCATTTTTGTGCATACTGTGGCGCAGTTATCTTTCATAAATAGTGCAAAAGATACTTTAATGCATTGGTGCACCCTGTAAATGATCATTTTTTATTTACTCCACTTTTGGGTCAGCAGCTATGTTCGTTTTACAGTACATGCTAAATCAATTTTGCTAAAGTACTTTGTCATTCTCATGACGCAAAATAAAGAGAAATTCTAAGGCGGTGACAATTGTTTAATCAATGTTTGTCTTGCTTCATAGGATTCTATCGATTATTTTCTTTTGGTTATGTTGTCCAGTGTAATTTTTGTTGACCTAGTTGTCTTCAAAATTTCAAAAAATAAAAAGAGTAACAGTGCAATTAAAAATCACAACCAATAACTTAAGACAAGTAAATCCAAATCCCAGTAAAAATATTTTTTATATAAACATTGTTGCGCACGTTGTACAACTGGGTACGTCGGGATTGTCAGACGTAGGCTCCAGACTAACGATACGGAATACCGAAGAGTCAACGTCCGAACAGATGTTCATCTAAACCACCCTCGACATTAAGCGGCAAAGAGCCTGAAGTCATTATTCAGTTTCCTCAGATTCAGTGTTGGATTCTAGTCAATTTATACTCGTTAGGCAATCTTCGAATCCTAAAGATCTGAGAATTTTAGAGTCTAAACAAAACAGTCCGTAAAAACCCAGTTAAGTTTACATCCGATGAATATCATCATGCCCTGGGAGTTTTAGATTATTTTCTCCTTTCTTCGGATTCTTTTAGATACCCATTCAATAACGTTCCGCTCTCAAGCTGTGATGTTGGGCCTTTTTTTTCAGACGTATGTTTTGGCTGATGAAAGGTCGATACCAGAAATATTCCAGTTTAATACGATAACTTTCAACTCTTTAATTTTTGTTCCTTATTTCTTTAGAGGCTATATAAGGTACTACTTAGTTTACACAACCTACTGCAACATATTGTAAGCCTACACTCATTACTTCACCCTTCCATGAAGGAACACGCAAGTAACAGGAGCTTTTTAAGAAAGCAAATTTAGCAGAAAAACAATCTTTCAGATTTAGAACTTGAAACACCAAATCATTATTTTTTCAAGAACTCAATTTACCTTTTTTGAACGGTGGATATGTGTCGCAAAAAATGAATGCGAATACTTTCAATCAACACATGATTACTAATTATAGATCAGTTACAGCTCCTAAAGAATCGCAATTTATAAGTTGGTAAAAATTATTCTCTGCAGCACCGTACTTAATTAAGAAACGGCATTTTTGTGCGCCCAAGATTGTCAACTGATGTTTTGCATAAGTACATCATAAAATGGTTTGAACTATTTTTTGCTTACGCTTCTTTCATGCTGATAAATTTCGTTATTTGTCGTCTGTAAGCCTAATTTAGAACATTTTATGCGGAAAATGTTGATTCAACTTTTACGTTGAAAAATTTGATGCTTTTTCATGTACTTCAATGAACTTCATAAAGCAGAGGAAAAATCCTAAATACATTTATTTTGCATCAAAATAAGCCCCAAAAATGTAAAAATGATCACAATGTAAAAATGAAAAATGATTCCCTTAATTGAAAAAAATGAAATGCATCATCAACTGCATTAAATTAAGTGTGTCATTGCACCCCATAATGAAAGGTTTGCGAAATGAAGAAAGAAGCTAAATATGACTAAACGATACGCAAATATGTCATGATATCATGCATGCTAAATGATAATGTTATTCTGTTATTCTCTTATGTGTTATGATGTGTAACAATCAGTAACTAATTAGCTATGTTCTTGATGAAGACATGAATTATACGTTGTGGAATAGGATAGCCACCATTGCGATAGCCAGTGTTTTATATTTCTCCTTAGCTTCTCATTATGGTGGTTTTATTCACCGAAAATTTTCTGGAAAGATAGCTTAGATTTTAGGGTAAAAATAATTGGAATTATGATTCTTAATTCCGCTTCTTAATTAGGCTATCCCCAATCTTTCACACTTTATGAATTCACAACATGAAGTTAATTTGTAAACATTGCTTAGCGCAATGTTATAATTGCTTAGCGGCTTAAAATTCCTTCTTGATACAATAAGGATTTGCATATTGAATTTACTATGAGCCTAATGATTTAAATTTTATTTTCATGAAGAGCAAAATGCGTAACTTTTGTTCGTAGTAAATGAGAACTCCCCGCTGTTTTGTTTTCGGTTTGAGAGGCTGAAAAAATTTCAAACGTCTAGTTTGATGAAAAAATTTGCAAGAGGATCTGCTATTTTTACAGTTTCCAGCTAGATTTTTCTGTTTGGGTGATGGGTTTTCAATAAGTCTTTTATTCAAAGCAAAGTTAATTTGCATTCGTTCAATCGTTTTTTACAGCAGAAGCTCCTTTTCCTGTACTTTCATTGCTAACTTAGTCGAAGATGATGATAAAGATATTAGCCTTGTCGTCACGTGGCCCTGAAGCAAAATCTGTAGTAGCGTTTACACTGACGAGTGCCTGAATTTATTGATACTGATTTATATACGTGAGTGTCGTGTACCTGCTGTGCACATTTGCCCGAGTTGAAGTCACACGCGTCGTGTCCAAACCGCCGGCTCTTCGCAGCACTCGAGGTGTAATGGCATGTCGTTTAACATCCTCCCTCTTCTGGTTAAATGAGCTGTTTGTATGATATTTCATTTTGATTGTTTTTCCTGGATTTAAAAGTTGTCGATTCGTAAATGCTACACACTTCAAATTTCATGTGTAACGAAACTAGCCGTCGCGTATTCAAAAGCACAGCTTTTTCTAGTCGGTAACCATTTAAACGGTTTATTTAAGGGCGCTTATCTATGATGAGCGTTTCTGTGATATGTAGTATACTATTTGAGCAGTATAAATACTACATTTAAATCCCAGCTATGTTAGGATGGATGTATTTCTATTGCCTCCATATTGGCGAGAGATTAACGTGAGTAAAATCGCAGAGGTCCTGATAAGTTTGTCAAAGGAATGTTCATCGCACCCTTTCCGTGGTTCATGAAATCAATGAATAGAGCAGTCTTATACACATTATGGAACAACCTATTTAGAAGATGAGCGAGCTTTATCAAACAATAAAATCCAGCCGTTTTTGACAGGATGTTTACGCTCGCATGCATTTCGGTATTCAGTAATTTAAATAAAGTGATACAACCGGACACTAACAGTGGGAGCATCATAACAGGTAAAATACGCACCATGAAATGAAATCTTCTCAAAAATGTTAAAATATTCTCCTAGAAAAATGTTTCATGAGTGAGGTCAGTTGCCAGGCCGGGTACGCTGTAAGGTTGCGGTAGGAATCAGAAGATGGGAAAAACAGATATTATCAGACAGTGAAGCGATTATCTAATCCTCAACTTAATGAAGGATTTGAGTTCTTTATCGAGCATTAGTTTCTTCAGAATTTTGTGATAATAAAGGAAAATTTCCTTTCTACATCTGAATTACGAATGAAAGGAAGAATGATTTTCCACTCGAGGACATGAAAGTAAGACCTGGTGAAACAGGGTTTGTTATATTATAGAAGCCGCAATTTTTGACAGCCCGGATGCATTATAATTAATTGAATGCTCTAAGCGGTAATTTTATTTTCTGCTAAATTTGGAGGATATTGAAAATAATACTAACTTGATCAATAAGATACAATCATATTTACACTCAGATTTTTCCTAAAACAATCATATTTACTCTTTGGAAACGATCCTAATGAAGTGAGAACAGAAAACATTACGGCAGAGCCTGTAGCCAAGATACCTGCATTAGTTTTTCTTATCCATGAATTACTGTAAGGGTTACAAGGTCGGTGTGAACGTACTCCAGACCACGCGTGACTCGTTTAGTCAAATTTTATATGCAGTTAGGAATTGGTACAAGGAATTGGCTGATAACCGTGTTCTTTCAGCTGGATAAATAAATCAATGTAAATTTAGAAATATCGTGTCTTCAGTGAAATGAACAAGTGTAAATGAACAACGACTATACAGAGAGGGTCATTATTAATATAAGTTGTCCAAGAGAATAATTAAATGAGAATTTCTCTTTACTCTATGGTGAAATGCCAAAATTATCTTGAACACGAGTAAAAGTTGTATTTCCCCTCGGTCATTAGAAAAGCAGGTTTGTCAGTAATTCCCTCGTTACTGGATGCAGAGCGTGCACGTTCGCTTGCATACAGCCGTATAAACCGACAAAATTTCATAAGCAAGTGTGTTGTGTAGATAAATCGATGACTTCTTTCTCCAGGTGATTCAGGTCAGGCAGAGAGGATGCAGTTCCGTTCAATGTTAATAGAAAAAAAACTAATAATGAAAGGTATAAAATTTAGACCCAAAAAAATTCAAATTCTCACGCAAACTGGATTTTTCAGGTCCTGTGATCGGTTTCCTGAGCGAGAATCGTTTTCAGGGCTCAACGCACAATATTTTCGGGACATACATGTAAATTACACGTGTTTTGAATACAAGACGGTTATCGTTTGTAATTACATCACAATGGAAAAAACATAGCAAGGCATCAGTGAATTAGAGAAACAGCAGCAGTGGTATGATACATTTCTGAGAAAATGTATTCGATAACAGTTTAAAGGTTGACTTTTTCTTTCTGAGAAATCGCAAGTTTTTTAAAAACATCATTGCGTAATTTTTTCTCGAAGATGCCAAATTTTTGACACATCCTCAATTCATTTGATGCCCGGTTATCTGACATGTTAATAAGCCAGAGCTTAAAGTTTCATTTTAGATGACGTCTTTCTGTTCAGATTTTCGAATTCAAAACCTACGACCATTTTCTCCTATGTTGGCTACAGCTCATACAAAGCAAGAGATTTTTTAAATGACCCTAAACATCTTCTTTGCTTTTGTAGAGACGACTTTTTAGCGTGTTTGGGTTATTTTGCAGCAAACTTTACAGAATATTAGTGTACACGACCCGTCAAAAATGAGAAGATTCGATAGTTTCCTTAAATAAGTCTCAAGATATGGATGGCAAACCACGCTAATAAAATATTCTTGAACTTGTGCACTGGTGAAACTCGTATCACGGATACGGTTATTAAGCAGCTGTATAATATTCTGCTTGTTTGTTCCTTAGTTACTAATTAACTAAGAGTAAAAAGATGGCCTTTACATGCAGTGATATGTTTGACATTTTATCAGGATAGGTTAGGGTAGGATAGGTTACGATAGGTTAGGGTAGGAAAGGTTAGGTAATGTTAGGTTAGAATAGGTTAGGTTATGTTAGGTTAGAATAGGTTAGGTTAACATAGGTTAGGATAGGTTAAGTAATGTTGACGGAATTTTTTCACGTGTCCACCTAGCTAAGCGATGGCATTGTCCGTGGAATTTCCACAGGTCCTGCTAGTCCTTAGGAATGTGACAGAGAGACGTACCAACCAAGCTAGCGAGCAACATCTGTGTTCGATGGGATTCTTATTGTAATAACATGCACGAAATTACGACAAATAATAAATAAATTCATTTGTATACCCATTCAGTTGTTTAGAAATTTAAGGAGACACGTGCCGTTTTATTGTGTAAGGGACGATTACAAAGTGAATACAATACTCCGCAAATTCGATGTGTTCAATGAAATTTCCATTGTTATAACACAATAGAAATTACGTAAGAAAAAAATATACGGATTTATTTATCAAACCTTATAAAATAAAATTCCATGTGTCTCCGTTAATAAATATGAATGAATAAATGAATAAATAAACATCGATTTTTTGTTTGTGTAATTTCTCCTATGTTATTACTATTGGTCAGGTGTCTACACTTCCACACAGCTGTTGCTGGTTTGGTTGGTCCGTCTCTCTGTCACGCTCTTAACATTCTGATAACAACGTGCACCACTGGTGGCCACGGAGGGGATTTTTATAATCCTGCTGACCGACAAGACGTCACAAACATAATTTGCATACATATTTAATTTAACATCAATGAGGGCATAATCCAGTAAATGCTGGCTATTTTCAAAACTGCTCGTTACAATTGACTTTAAATTTGATTAGAATATTGAAAATCCGTTTTATTGCGATCAAAGTGTTAGGAATACTTAATGACCGTATCTGTGATACGAAGAATGTTTTAATCGCTGGAAGTATTAGGATGGATATATTTATTTGTCTTTTATATCTGGAAGATTTACTAAGCAAAATATCGAATCCCGTCATTATTGACGGGTCGTGTACACTAGTTTATTTAGACATTTAAGGGGACAGGTAGCATTTTTATATAAAATGGATAATGGAGTCGAAATCTTATTCAGATGAGTCCTTCATGCAGAGCGCTGTCATGAATCTCAATTTACTGCGGTTCAGTTTCCTAGGGAAACTGAGAAATTCTTGAATTTACCAAGGCTTTGAGAGTTATATAACCGGGGTATCCAATTAGCTCCTGGAATTCTGTGAATATTGTTTGTTCTAGTTTCAAATTTTCTGAGTTGTTGGGCTTTTCTGGGTTTTGCTTACAGGAGCAGCAACAACTCTACTCGCAGAGGACTGTGTGGTTCAATTAAATGCATAAATTTATTTCCATGTGAGTGGCCTGCTGGCAAACAGAAATGCTCAGCGTACCAGTAGGCTATCTTCTTTTGTAATATACAAATACATAGGAGACACTTGTTTTCTTCTAGCTAGCGGGTGAACTGAACATGATCGCTCATTTCATTAACGTGATTTGAAAAAATTTGACGATGTTCAACGGATAATACTGCAATGGTATCATCAAAATGACTTCCAAGTCAAAGGTTTGCAAGAATAGTCTCTGGATATTTCGATGCGCTGTACGCACAGTTCCGCTGAAGACGCAGACACGCTGTTGCCCTCGAGCATGCCAGGAATTTGTGTCTACTGTACACCTGATTGCTCTACTAAAAAATAATTGAGTTGAGACCAAGTTCTACACGACTCAATATTTTTTCTGCACTAAGCGATGTGGTTTTTATCCAACAACATCATTGAGCAGCGGCCTCTTTTGAACATTCGGAACCCAAACCTGGAGGATCTAAAGTATAAGATGACTTTACATCAAATCAATCGAGCATTGGGTTATACGGGACCGCTGAATTTTCAAAAGCTTTTTTGTCATTAATGAGTTGTATAAATTTTGAGTATAAGTTCTGTTCAATGCTCTAATGACCACTGCATTCTACGGTGGCTGTGCCAAAAAAAATTTTTAATTGTAGAGTCATTATTTGGAAGAAAAAATCGCTTCCGTAATGGGTCCCGTACCGTCACCGTAAATATTGAGTTTTCGCCCACCCAAGGTTTGTCGTATTCCCCCACCGACCATGATCATGAGAATCTTTCACCCCATCAAGATTTAGGGACATTGCATGTTTCCTGATGTTCACTCGGAATTCTGTTCGCAGGTCTAGCATCAAAGATGTGCTGACGGTAATAACTTGCGAAATCAATGCTCCTCGAGACCTGAATCTAATGAAACAGCAAACTTCAAAAACAGACTTCAATACTTCAAAATATTGGCGATCAAAGCTAAAGTGATAAGTTTTTTAAAACCTTGAAATAAAAAATTGCATTCAATGCACTACGCAATGGCTTCAATATTCTTCTTGTGTCATTCTTAGTTTCTTTTTAGTTGATGTCAAACTTCAGAATCGTTTTTCCGGTATTTAGTCAACTAATTTCCTAGGCTGCATTTACAACAAAATGAACATTTATACCCGAAAATATCTCTAATACAGAGTGCGAGAGAATTATTTTTTGCCTTTATATTGTTACCAAAATCAGAGTAGTGAATTTTAAAAGTCGTTCGTATGACTGGATTCAGGATGGTGAATTTTTTCTGAATTTTGAGCTAACAGCGGAATGTGGACACAGACAACGAAACAAACATTCAAGCACGACTTAAACCACAGCACATAAATTTAAATATGTAGACGGACATACAGTTGAAAATACTTAAAAACAATCATGTGAACATTCGATAGAAAAGTACATATGAATGAGCAGTCTACAAGAATGTTTTTCCCCTGCCGGGGTAGTTCTGTGACCTTTCCGCAATTCAACACTTCGCATCTCAGTTCCAAATTTCCCATCGTTGCTAGTTCGTGTTCTGTCGTTCATTACACCGTGAACTCAAATATAGAAAATATTTGATGTCATTCAGCACAATATTGCTTATTGTGATGCTTGAAAAGAATTTCGCTGAATAGATTGAAAGAATAGACGCACAAGTGTTGGGTACGAGGAGGGAACTCGGCATTTATTGAGCTCGACAGCGGCAGTCGCTGTGAGCATGCTTGCCTGCGCCACACCGGGACCAGTGTCCTGTGATGTCTTCCTTATGTGTGCAAATTTGAATGGTTCTTATTAATTTCATGGATCCTATCTAAGTAATTATTTTCTATAATTGTTGAGGTGGGAATGGATTCTCTAAGGAAATTCTGGATGCATAATATATATTAATCATAATACTCGTAAATTATGCTGCATGCAAAAATGAATACAAAATTTGGGAAAGAAAAGAGTAACGAAACTTTCTATGGTTGACCGTCTACCGAAAATTCTAATAGTTGTTCTCAGCCAATAGAAAGCTAGAGAAATCAAAATTTACTCTGGAAAAAGGCCAAATGCTACGATGGAATGGGTTTTGAATTTGCAAGAATGAATTCATGGGCCGAGGAGAGTGAAATAATATTGCATGTTTCGCATTTGTTGAAGAAGAAATTTCAGAGCATGAACTTTCACTCTCCCTAAGGTTTTTTTGCACAACAACAATAACAGCGTAGATCGGATAGATTTTGCAATCGACACCATTTGGTTCTTTACGAAAATGTTAGTGTTGATTTTCAACACGTCCACGCTCAGCTACACTGAAACTTTGTAGGTCAGGTAACAGTAATTTTAAAATTAGTTAAAATGTCAACATATACCATCGCTAATCTAAGACGAAGAAATGTGCACACTTTAACAAACGCGTGGTGTCGCTGAAAAGTCTGACTTTTCGTATTTCACTCTGAGCTACTGCCACATCACATCAAGCGTTTCCGTTAGTAAAGCATAAATTATTCTACGTCACGATTTTACAACTCAGTCATATTTTGCGTGACATAATTAATTAGCTCATGCGTGGCATCTCCCAGCTATACTGATTGCTCGGACTTGCTTGAAGGATTCAGACTCAAGTCATTTTAATCTGAAATTCCATTGTCATTTAGTATTATTCTACCACATTGTGATTGGTGGGTTCTAAGACATAATATTAGACAGGCAGATGCAGATCGATTCTGAGATAGAAATTTTAATTCATATCACTAAATTCCTTTGATTTTTAATCGACTTTCTCCACGCTTTTGCCAAATATGTTATTTTTTAGTTTAAAACATTAGTTTACACATGACACAACTATAGTACAATTAAACTTTACTAACACTCGATCTCCTACACTTTTGGCCACGAAAACTGATAAATCGTTAAGTGATTTCAAAAGAACACTTTCCAAATTGATGTATGCGCACTCAACGCAAAGCAAGTCAGTCTCATCCAATTTGCCAAACTCATCGAAAACATGTCTTCGAAGAGAGGGGCCAACTGCATGCGAAGCCCCATGGTTTGACTATAAGCGAACTTTGATGCAGAAAAGATGACATCTAAGGGTCACTTTGCGTGTCACCTGACTCAATTCGTCAATTACAATGAAAGCTTCGTTCGATAAGAGAGCTGACGTATGTATTAGAAGCTCTCTGGAACGAAATTCTTTCGCGTCAAAAAGTTACAGCGTTGGCAGCAGGATGGTTGAGTGTACCCTTAAACGCTTACACATGCCGAGTCCATAACATTCACTTCTCCCCCATGTAATGTCCAGAGTTCTCTCAGAAGGGTCCTCACCCGGGCTGCTTGACCACTCTGTACAAGTGTCGTTGACTTTGTGTTTGAAGGAGCAGTATCAACAAATTTCTGGGATGGATATTCTTCAATTCAGTTTATTATCCAAAATATCTTTGTTTTCCATAAGATTACGACGTTTCCCCAGAAAAGTTTACGGACTAAAGGTTCCAAAAAAATTGTTTTCTTCCATGAAATAGAGATTGTTCTTAAGGAACTCAAATTTAAGGGGTATATTTATTTTTCCCGGATGTCACTTTTTGTCAATTCGGCTCCAATCAAAATTTTGCAGTAATTCAAAAGTGCGCTCTTGTTACCAGAAATACTGCCAGCCCAACTTAAAAATGTGCGGTGACATCATTTTCTTGTGTTGTGACTGCAACAGACACATTTCAACGCTTACAGCGCAGACAAAAATCATTTCACCCCCCAAAAACGGAACATTCCTTAACCATCAGTAAAACTACCTTTATGATGTAACCTTAACTTTATGCACCGTTGGCTTGCATTTCAGGCCTCGCATCCTCGACACTTTAGAGTAAGCACCGACGAGGGGCAGGTGTCTAGAGTCCAGCGATGCATCGCTCCAGCGCATTTTATAGCTCACGCGCCCGCGTGTGGTTGGGTACCGTGCCAGCTGCTTGATTGGTAGGTTACAGGTGCGCTCCACGCAACATGGTTGGGTACAGGTCTACCTTACCGTGTTCGTCGTTCCCGAAATAATATAGAAATATAGTTAAATGTGGTGAAATCCTGTTGAAAATTGTAAATCTTATACAAAATTTAAGTTACTCTGACGAATTGGTGCATTGTGTCTCTAGCACTGGCCAAATTAAGACTACTGATTTCCTTCTTTGAGTCGAGCCAAGAAGTTAAACTGTGATCAATTATAGCATTGCCAAAGTTCGTGTTTTCCTACAATAATTGTAGACGTTTTGGCTTGTTCTGATTAGCCTAGAGTCTCTGAGCCATTATTTTAGTGATAGAAACCGGCCCTTTTTAATCTTATCAATGAACTGCTGGTATTTTTTTTCATTCACCTACACAAACGACTACCGTTGCTTCTGACAAGCCTGAAAGATCTAAAGTTTATTTAAAATTGCTCAATTTTTGAAACGTAAAATTTGCAGCCCTCTGTTATCAATAATGTCTGTTGCAGGATGCCGTCGATGCATCTATTTCCAACTTCGCATCACCCTGGAGCTCCCGACGCGTTGAAAATATCGACCGCATGAGAGTCTAATGTTCGTTCTTTTAATGTACGTCTCAGTAAAACAAGCCACTTCGTAAAATTACACTTATACATTTGTTCTTATTTCATCTCACCTAAATTGATTGCTTCAATCCAAAGGGTATAACCGCATATTCTAATGTTAAAACGCACTAATATATTCTATTAACATATGGTATGATAGAAAGAGGAAAGCAAAACTGAACATCCAAACTGAGACACGTGATCAAAAGATCCGCTAAACTTCACATTGATAGCTCTTTTTTTTGGAAATGCACGTAGAGCGACTTTCTTTTTATATTCTTGCACAGGGAACCGAATACATGTTTTGAGTATACTTTATTACAATAATAGCTCAGATTTTCCATTCCGATAGTTGAAAATTTACTCGAGTCGGTTGAGCGAAACATTAAAGCGACGGTTAATGACTAGATCGAATAACTACTTTGAACACTACTAAATTTTACTGTTCCGTAATTTTTTATTTCTCTTCTCTCTTCTCGTCATTCAATAATATCTATCGTGCGCTAGGTTTCCTTCTTGGGTTTCAGGCGTGTGAGCTGAGTGGATCAGTCGTCTTTCGGTGGGAGAGCTCAGGGCTAACTAAGATGAGCATCTCAATTACTTCACACCATTCGACACGCCTCATGCGGGGTTGAGTAACATTATAGCCTCTTGATTTTTTCGTTACAGACACGCTCCAGATAACAGGGTTAATGACAGGTACGCTCCAGACAGCAGAGTTGGTGACAGGTACGCTCCAGACAGCAGAGTTGGTGACAGGTACGCTCCAAACAACAGGGTGGGTTGCAGGCACGCTCCAAACAACAGGGTGGGTTGCAGGCACGCTCCAAACAACAGGGTGGGTTGCAGAGGCGCTCCAAACAACAGGGTGGGTTGCAGGCACTCTCCAGTTTGCTGCTCCAACTTTATCTCTTCGCCGTCGTTGCTTCTTCTTGAATCTTCTCTGGCTAGGAATACCGACTTCAACACGTGCGGTGTGATTTCACAATCAACTTGTGAAGGTGAGCTGGTTCTCTGCGCTCAAGCAAATACTAAACATTGTAAGCTACGCGCAAAAAAAGTTTTTTTGGGTAATTTTTGTGCTCAGCTTACTCGTGATCCCTATTTTTGACCGATTAATTTGAATCTATCTTTTCTCGTAACACTTTGCCCGTTCAACCATTTCATTTGGCAAGTGGGTCATATATGAGACCGAGGCAATTCTGCGCAGCAGTGTATCTTGTGTGAAACAATGATTCTTTAGAGTTTCAAACAGACCTTTGTTGCAAAAAGGAATTTCTGCATATAAAATACAGAAGAATTCCTTGCAAAATTTCAAATTAGCTCATTACCACTTCCGATTTTATGCCGTTACTCTATAACAAGGGATTAATCTATAAAATGTGTTTATTTAAAAGTAATGGCTCATAAGTTTTCGAACTAAATTGTTTCCACAGTATAATTCGTCGATTTATAAACTAAATAAATCATAGAGCTTTTGAGTTCAACGAACTCGCGCCAGCACGCGCAAAATAAACAGAATATCGGGAAGAAAATTTTAGGATAACCATGTCTATTCCAAACAGAGTTTGACCTCATGACGGTTGGTCCGCCTATTTATATTATCATACTAGACTAAAACGAAGCAATGAAAGACGAATAAAGTGAATGGAAAGCTGCCATCTTCCTAATCCACTTGCTGGAACTGCAGCTGATGCGTCGGCCGCAGCTCACCTCAACCTTCATATCAATGAAGTGAAGTGCCCTTCATGAGAGCCCCGCTTAGGCCGCTCTCCGGCTTTTGTTTTATGGCGGATTTGGTTTGATGAACGCAAAGCGTCAGAAAACTGTCCCTGTATAGCCGCGATACTATATCTATACTGAGTTAGTACAGTTATCTATAAAACAGTTCCGTTACAACCACGACACTGTTTACAGAATCATCAGAGTTAGCTGCAAAGCAGTTTTGGTGAACCCAAAACACTGTTTACAGAGTTAGCAGAGTTATCTACAAAATAGTTCCGTTACAACCACGGAACTGTTTACAGAATCATCAGAGTTAGCTACAAGGCAGTTCTGGAAGTGGGTGCCAATATCAGCATCGGGTGACTTGCCGTACTCTAAAAAAGAAAAGTTTTGACAAACCCAGAACATTGTTTGTAGAGTTATCTGGGTTAGCGAAGCAACAGCTCTTTAAAAGCTATGACACTGCATACAAAATTTTCAGGGTTAGCTACAAAACATGGTGAACCTAAAGTGAAACGCAGTTCAAATCAGACTAAAGATAATGGACTGTCATTAACGGTTGGTCCATAGTTTCTCGTCGCTATTAAGCGAGAAAGGAAGTAAAGTTCCATTTTCAGTGTGACCACAACTCGCATAAGGAGTCTTTCAGTTGAATATTTTTTATTGAATTTGTATTTTGATGTCTCAAACCCTCTATCAGGAATAACAGTTATTATTATGTAGCTCTTATTGGTTAATCCCCACGAAATGTGTGTTAATAGCAGCGTCTAAAACATTATGTGCTCTACGAATGCAAACAAAGCCTGTCAGTTTTACAAGCTACTTAAAGCAGTCGCATGAACCATGAAAGCAGTGTTTAAATGATCGAAAATACCGAAATGGTTTTGATCCTTTTTCTACCGGAGATTTTAATCTTAAGTGTCGTCCAAGCTTTGAAAATCTGAAGTTAATTGATAACTAAGCCCTTAAGCTGAAGCAGATGTTAATCTAAAAATCTCAGCAGAGCATTAGTTTAAAAATTCAGTCTATCTCATGCAAGCACAAGTTTAAACCATCATAAACTAGGGTAAATCTCAAAATTTGAACAACAGATTTTTCAGGTTCGTAGTATGCTCAAAAATACCGAAGAGATCTATCGAGATTTGTTTCCGACCCTTAGCAAGTAACCACAAACCTTAAATTTTAATTAGAAGTTACCATCCGATTGTCACGTTTTAGGTCATTGTAAAGTTTTAGATTATTGTAGTGTGTATTAGATTATTCTTTGTAGGTTATTGTAAAATATATTAGTGTTTCTTGTAGGTCACTGTAGTATTTAGGTCAAAGCTATTTCTTTGGGTAATTGGGTTTTTAGGGCATTGTAGTATCAATAAATTAAATTATGAACATGATGAATTGGTAAATATGATCTGGATCTCACCAAAACCTAAGGTTTTTTGATGCGACCTCGAAAAGCCAGTGGAACGTTGAAGAAAGGTTATTAAAACTTAGGCAAGCATAGCCAGAATTAAAAAAGTACTGTTGCATGATTTTAAAACGGAAGAATTCTTTTTAAAAAAAAATACGTTACTTTCCTTCCAGTTAACACATTACACTTACGGAAGTCTTTCGAAAGTTTTTTTGTTGTTCTTGAAAGAATACCAGCCCTAAGGTTTACCGAATCTTTTTTCAAGTAATGGTAAAACCAACAAAAAGTATTCATTAATCGCCCAAAAAGAATGTCTTTCATCTAATTTGAGAGAAATTACACTTCTCGGAGATGTTCGTATGAAGGATTCTTGTGGTTATACTTGGGGGGAATTGCGCACATAGTCAGTCCTCAGCATCGTTCCTTGGGGCAACACTGCACCCTTCAGTGGTCATTCTAGGTACCCACCACAAAATCCGCAGCGCATTTTGCAAAATATTTATCGTGGGCATAGATTTGGAGTTATGTAGGTTTTTACTTTACTCATTTTTTGTTCCCTAGGAGGCAGCCGGCATACGCTGTAACCAACCACCTGCACAAATGTTTTCGCGTTTTATTCTACATTTATGGTTAACTTTTTAGTATCAATGAGATGTTCACGTTTCCTTTTGCCAGCAAAATAAGGTGTACCAATCGAGATGATGGTGTTGTAGGCACCTGAAGTACATTTGAAATTACAGAAGGAAGGTTGAATTTTACATTCTGTACGTCCTGATGGAACGTCAAAGTAGTGTCCACTGTGGTAAGCCCTTGCATTTAATATTAAGGTATTTTACTGAACCAAATATTGTGATGCATTGTTGTCTGAATCTTATATTTTGCTTCAATTTCTTCATTTGCGTATTTTTAATAGGCATTAGTTTTTACGATAAGAAATTGCAAACAAAGAATTAATGTCAAAAAACTGTTTTTGCATTTTATTTTGAATGTTTGTATCTCGCTTGGTTATTTTTCGTTTCATGCACGGCTCAAAACGATGAACGTATTCATAATGAATTTTGCGTTAGATTCTCGTTAAATGAAGAATCATAATGTAATCGTAGGTTAGCATTTAATAAATTACTGTACAGCTGTTCGACACCACCATCGAGTTAAGTACATCTAAAGTAGATCTTCCTCTGCATTCCATGGCGTTGCATCAAAAAGTGACCACAAATATCAGTTCTGGGTAGAATACACTCTTGTGTATCGAGAGTTCAAAGTCAAGTCACCCCCAGAAACAGATAATGAATCTGGGGGAGAATACACTCTCCTGAATATTATGCTGCATTCAATTTATTGAATACCCGCACTGCAATCAATCGAGTATTCACAAAACTGACAGAAAATGGGATAGTAATACTATTGGCTAAAATAATGTGAAATGAAATATTAACACCAAATGGGATAGTAATACCATTGGCTAAAATAAAGTGCTATGAGATAGTAATGCCAAATAGAACAGTAAAATCAATACAGACTGTGAGTAGCCCCATGCGCTGCCAGGTCAGGGCAGGCGGCATTGCAGCCATGGCAATGAGCTTTCTTATTCATCAAACAAATCAAATGAATTGATGGATTGATAATTTGAATGTTTGGCGTTTTCACTATTTTGTAACATCACGCCATGTTACACTCAAGGCTTAGCTACGTGTGAACAAAAAGAAAATTTAAGCCATATGTGCTGCTATTCAAGTTAAATTGTTAGATTAGTGGTGACATAAGAAACCTTTAAATTTCTTGGAGGTGTTCGAATAACAATCAAATTTCAAAACTGTAGCTGAATCTTTACATTTTGTTGCGAATCATTTACAATTATTTATAAGGATTTTTTTGCACAAGCAAACATATGAAAGATAACAAATTGTTTTGCCTTCCTTCTTATATTGTCTTCACATTGTGCTTCAAAACTGACCTTTCGAAAGCGTTCGCTCTTCCAATTCGAGAAATTTAGAAATCATTGTTCATTCTCTTTGCAAATTTTAAATAAAAACCAGTAAAATATCAGTATAAAATGTCCATGACTGGGAGCAACCCAAGAATGCAGTACATAAATGTTTTACATTTTATCTCTCCATGAGAAATAACATCCTCGGAAAACCGTCATCTCCAACTTCATCTTGCTTCTCCAAGCACAATTATCGAACTTCTTATTTCGAAGTATCCATGAAGTGAGGATCTTTTTCCCTCGAAATGTAAATAGGTGAATGACTGGAGACTGTAACCTTCATTCTTGCTCTGTGAGTTGGGCTGGAAGAATTCTTGGGAAAAAGACCAAAGTGAATCTTGCAGCTTTTCATTCAATTAAAATTAAGCCACTAAACCTTTTCTTTCAAACGTCGGAAAAATTCTTCTTATTTTAAAATTAAAATTGAAAAACTCTAAATGAATTGTTGCATCTTAATTGAAGCGTTTGTAGAATGAGCAAGACAACAAGATTCGAAGTTCTCTGTCGTAACAAAGGTTTCAAAGGATGTTCGCTTCAACAAATACTGGTTTCCTCTTGTTATTCCGGAGCTGACTGCCTCCGCTCAAAACCGAAACAAATAAATCTCTCTGGATAGCCTTTATTGATTGCTTTCTTCTTAAATCTGCTCTGCCTGGGTTCAGATGTTTTGTTATATTACGTAAACGGAATAAACCTATTTTCAGCTATAGTGAAAAGATAGCTTTACCAAAGCTCGTAAGAATTAAAATTTTCACACACGAAGACTTTCGATAACTTAGCCATCTAATAAGTTAGGTACCACGAAATTTAAGTGAGCTTATGCGCTTTCTGAAGCTCCACTACACGTGTCGAAGTAGGCATAAAATTCACTGACTCTGTTGGTCTGTTTGAGGTATTTCAGAAAATGGGAGTTTGATCCCGACACAAGCCAAATTTATTCCCTCCGTGCTTCGCTCTGAACGCCATCAATTATGCCATGTCCCAGTATGATCGATGAAAAGCTTCTCCTTTTCTAGCGTCTAATTTTTTTACGTATTGAAAATAGTTATCATGATCAAAATATGATATAGCCGGGCAGGATGCTTCAATGGCATCTATTGTGTCCCAAATAAACGTCAACTCTTCAAATTTTGAGAGCTCGTTTGTTCTATGATGATGCATTCAGATCGAGCTACCTCGGTCCAGCTGATATGAATTCATCCATTAGATTAAGCGTCTAAATAAAACGCTTTTTTGGTCTGTCCTAACAAGCGATTTAGTATTAGAATCGCACAGTCCATCTCCATTCATCGTGTGTGCCCAAAATATTGCATTCTCAGGAACATAACAAAAGGTTATTCCAGCCGAGCAGGAAATCAGTGAGACCACATCTGAAAACAAGTGCTGAGTTCGCTGCGATTTCAAAAGTTTCGAAGCCCTTGTTATCAGGGCTGACCAAATCCAGAAAAATACCCTCATGTAACTCTCTTCGCCTGGTTCTAATGACACGCGTAATTTTACTGCACACCTAAAAATCCAGAAGAATTCAGAAATATCGCATACCTAGGTTATTAATGCGATAAAGTGATGACGAGAAAAATTGGAACATTTCTGTAGAGTGGATAAGAATGCCATCTCTCTGGGTTGATGTAGCGCTGCATTGAGTTACTATCTGTTACAAATTTTAATTGCAACAAGGAAAATTGATCAAAAATCAAGTAATGAGGAAAATTAGAAATGTCCTGGGAGTCTTTTTCAACAAAACCAGGGTAATATCAAATTAATGTTATGCAATTTCCGCGCCAAAAAAAAACATTATACCCATTGATACAAAAGAGTTCACTCTTGAATGAATCAAAAATTTCTGTAAATCAAGATCTTTCAAGAAATTTAGTTTCAAGTATAAAACGATCTGAAACATGCACAGGATTAGAATTGAACTTGGGAAATAAACTTTTACGAGGACTTAATAAAATATGTGTTTTAATTTCCGTAGATTAATTTACGGTTATGTCATTCCCCAGAACAAGGCCGCTCGCAGTACCTTATCTGTTTGTCGGCAGCAAATACAGGCATGCTTGAATAAAGGTTTATCTGTTTAAATTCTACATGGACGGCCTCTATTTCGGTCTGTGATATTACTCCCGCACAAACAAAAGCTGACATGAACAAAGCAACACTAACATTGCTTGTTTGCTCTGTTCTCAGCGTTCCGGACACACAGCGAATAATAAAGGCAAAATTTTCCATTTCTTGGAGCGCTTGGAAAATCCTGCTGCTCCTCTCCTTTAAATAATATTAGTGAATTTAATTTACGTGCTTGTTCGTGATTGAAAACGAAGAGATGCGTTCAAGGTAAATGAATATTTGTGATGAAAAGGTTCGGATTTTGTTCACGTCATAACTGGTGATTATAAGTTCAGAAACTTAAAAACGAAGAAAAACTTTCTATAACCTTCATTTATGCGTTACTTTGTACTTTCATTAATTTTAAGTAATTTTAAGGTTGTTTCTTTTTTCCGGTACAAGGATTCGCTTTCCATTGGTTTGCGAGGCTCTTTGGTTGACTCCTATAGATGTGAGCAGTGCACATCGTCGTACGTCGGTATGACGTGACAATATTTCTATATCTGAGTGGCAGAGCATCAGGGTAGAAGCTTCCGTTTTGGGAATCAGCTAGCACACACATCATATTCATCAGCGCGAAATCATTCCAAAAAATGCAAAGTCCCTATTTCTATGGCCGATTTGAAAATTTTAGACTCAGCTTCAACCCTTTATGACCTCAGGATTTTAAAGCCGCTACATATTTTCAAGCGAAACCCTGATCTGGACAATATGGACAATTCATATCTATTGAAAGTATTATTAAATGGTTAGAAGCCTCTTTATTACGCGCTTAATTTTTTATACGTATTTCTTGTGTGTTTTTCTTTTTCTTTCGACATATTTTGTTCTTTTTTCTCATGACACATTTTAATACCTACCATTCATGGAACTTTTATATTTAATCTTACGGACATAATAATTTGTTTTTTTGAATTGATGACGGAACTGGACGCAGAATCGTTTTCTCAGTAAATATGAGGAATTTCCTTTGAATTTTCTTTATTTTTAAGTTTTTTTAGGTTGCGACTAAATAATAATTCCAGTGTTCACTGCATTATGATTGCGTTCGAACATAGAGAAAATGAATGCTAGTATTAGTTATCTCGTGAATTCAATTGAATCTTCTCAGACCATCTCCAATTGACTATTACTACACTCGCAGTCATGAGGATTAAGGCGACCAATTAAAATTAGTGCATAATAATAGGAAAATTCAATCTTACTTACATTCATTTGTCATAAGCTATTTTCATATTATGCACGGTCGCACTCAGAACCATATATTCTGGCCCCATTTCATGTCAGTCAATTAGACATTTTGAGCGTTTTCATCATTATGAGACATGGCATATTCGTGGAATCGACTGAGTAATAATGAGATGCGAAAAGCTGTATCATTTCTAAAACTTTTACTGAGGGCATTTTGTATACTATAGTGTACTGATGACCGATCCACTGGCTAGCGAGCAGCTCCCCACAAAACATGCTGGTGTGTAGAAACTCCATCATATAAGTAACGCAGCAAATTACGAAGGATTAAAACGCGAAACTGAATTATTTTCAGTTCTTTCACCTGTAGTGAAATCCATCAAAAATTCCATTTCATTTCCATGTTTGGCAAAGGAACTGCGTAGCTTCAGCTACTTGCACTCTTCATTCATATACACTATTTTAAATCGTTTTTCACCCTTTGATAACAAAAAAACTGGCTTGCTGTATTGATAACAAAATATTTTTAAGCTAATTTATTTTATATAATGCTTATATCATTTGAATGTGGCTCCAGCTCATTCGTAGAATATTTATCTTCTAAGCTGGTAAAAAAAACTCTGTAAACATGACCAGAATACGATAGAGACCTGAACGTTCCGAGACTCACACGGTGTCAGTGGGTACTGAGTTACTTCCTTTTCGGATGTGTTCACTGCAGAAGATCACTGATTGTAATTAATGTTTGTGTTACTTTTTTACGGTAATGTTTGAAATCATTATAATGAAAACGCTTTACAGCCTCATTATATGTTTTCTTAGATGTGCTAAAACAACTTTCTACGCTTGTGATCGTCTGTCTACTTTGTATTTCTGTAGTTTCCTGTACCTTGAAATAAAGACGTTTATTATGAAACTTTAGAGCATCGTATGTTGGTGGAGAACAGCATTAAAATGTGGAGCAGCTGGGCAAAGATAACAAATGAATATGAAGAAACAAATTCATATTGAAAAAATTCAATCATCTATATGTTCAGTTTACAGTTATTTACTGTAAAATCAATCAAAATTAAATTGCAATTGACTCACACCAATGTCCTGACATAACCTACAAAGTAATGCACGTCATGGATAACGAAAACGTGGAATAAATTGCGTTCATATTTACGAACCAATAGAAACTCTGTGGTATGATATTTGCCTACATTCACGCTACAATAATTTTTCTCAAGCATTCATTAGTTATATCATATGGACACATGTTCCACTCAGTCGGACTAGACATATAATCCGGTATTGAATGCTCACAAAAATTAAGAGCACTAATTTAGCATTCAGGCTCCTTCTAATGAATTTTCCAAGCTCAATTTGAATTCCTATCAGCTGCTCGCTCAAGTGTTCTTTTCAGAGCAGTATTTTCTACTTCATTCCGCTCGGGAAATAAATTCAGCCCGGATCTATTCACTCAGCATCCTCCCGTATAGAATTTTCCAACATCTGTTGCTTAATTCAGCTACTAACACTAGGATCACCACTTACTGGGAAATTTATAGACTCCATCTCATTCTGGAAATTGACAAACTGTCTCTTATTCTGGAAATTGACAAACTGTCTCTTTCATTCTGGAAATTGACGAACTGTCTCTTATTCTGGATAACTGGAGAACTTCGCCTCACGCTATAAAATTGATGGACTCCATCTCCTGCTGGTTTTTGATAAACTGTCCTTCTAACGGTATAATTGGAGAACTTCACCTCATGCTTTAAGGTTTATAAACTCCACCTTTTGCGGGAAATTTGATATATTGTACTTCTATGCGGATAATAGAAAAACTTCGCCGCGAGCTGAATTAACGAGGTTGCTTTTGTGGAGAGTAGCTCGCATATTGAAAGGCTACCTGGAGTTGCGTAGGCTCATGGTACGGATATTTGTTAGCACGAGTTTGATACATTTGAATTCTAAAAACTCAGACTTTATCCATCACATTATTCCTCGTGTTCTAATGATTTCTGGCTTCCAAAGTTCGGTACGCCGTTTCTGAGAGTTGAGAAAAATTACTCATGACTGATCACAATCTTTCCTTAGCGCACAACATTACACGCGCAATTAGAAATCGAGCATAAATATAATATCTCAAAAATATTTACAGAAACAGTTAATACGGCTCACAAGTAACTCAAAATTCTAATAAATTGGAAAGCCTCACGCCATCTGCTGACAACGGTCCTGATAGATCCGCAAGAACTCAACGCTGCTGAAGACAAATGCAAAGCAAAATAAATAGAAGTAAAGGCCTACTGCAAATCAACACGTGTTATCATGGTACATACAGTAGTTGTATCAATGTGGTGAAAACTCTCAGTTTACCTTCATGAACATTAATTTAATTACAACGTATAGTAAATTGCATTGAAATGAAATTATCCTCTTCAAAACATCAGTGACACTCGTTGAAAATAGCACGGAATATACGGGGCTTTATAATTGATTTGCTTGACATAATTGCATCCAAATATTGTGAGAGAGACCATTAAATGACGATACAATTCCATTCTTGACAATTTTTTATGCCGTTTCCAGAGTACAAAATAACACGAAGAAACAACTAAGAATTTCTGAAGTAAAAATTTTTGAGTAAAAAATGACTATTCACAGAATATTTGGTAGAAAATAACTGTTTTCGTAAAGTAAAAGTAACACTGTTGTAACGATTAATTGCTATGACTAGTGTTCCACATCTTAGCCTGGTCCTTGCATGATGCAACGGGCCAAGGGAATATATCTGCATAAATATAAAAATGTAACTGATATAAAACCCATAAACAATAAAAAAATGAAGAAGCACACTTAAACACCGACGAGCTAAAACTATTTAAAATTCACTAAAAAATAAGCTAATATTTTTACAGATCTGTGTAGAAAAGTCTCAATGACGGATGACACTCGCAAGTTTCGAGCCCTTTGCCTCTGTATGTCAGGTTCAAATGATCCTTCAAATAGCGGAAGATTCGAATTTAAAAGAGGGACTTGAGAAAGCCTCTATAGAGAAGTTAGGGTCTACGAAACTAACATCTAAGTTAGAGTTATCACTCCTCTGACTGCTGTGGTTACCGCCGCTGCTGCTGCTGGTGGTGGGGGTGCCGCTGCTCTTGCTGGAGTTGACATTCTTGTTGGCGTTGTGGATGAGCTCAAGGTGAGGATGCATCGTAGGAGGGGTTGTCGTACACCTTGTCGAGTCGGTAGGCCGTGCTAGGGTCATAATCTGAAGGCGCCGACCTCTGTGCTTGCTGCCTACAACAAACCCGACATCATGACACGAAATGCACCACCTCTCTGCACCGCCATGGCATTGACTGATGCATTGAATGTCTCGGTAACACGCAGGCTCTGCCATAGCGCGGGTAGAAGTTTTTGGATTGATCAACGTTTTTGGCTAAATGAAGGTCATTGGGTTAACATAAACGCTCTTGAGAACTTCTCACAATAACTGGGCATGTGTAATCAAATACTTATAACTAACACAAACAAAAGAAAATACAAATTTTCTTTTTAAATTTTTTATCTATCCTTTATGGCTCTTTGCACCCCTAATTTTCGGTATATATTGTTATAAAGACACACACTCGCACATCAAAAACTATTAATTCCGTTAAACATTTCGTCCTTGACGCGCACATCCTGAAACTCGTAATATACCATTTCTCTAAAAACAAGATGTTTTCATGTATCATCTACCAACTCTTTATTTTCTGTCGATAGTTGCAAATTACCTTTATCATACATTATCCACGAGTTCCCTACCTACAGTAAGCGTGTACAAAGTACCGTTCATGGTGCATCTTCTATCAGGTAATGTACTGTCAGTAGGTACGAGGTACCATGGTGCATCATCTACCTGTTGTCTACCTGAGGCGACTTCTGACCACGAACACGACGAGGGCGACGATGAGCAGAAGGAAGAAAGCGAGGAAGACGTAGAGCGCAGTGTAGATGGAGTAAGCAATGCCTTCCAAGTAAGGCGCGCTGCCTGAGGGAGCGAGTGGGACAGTTAAATGCACGTGTAACTAAGCCTTTACAGCCTAAAAATACAATATAAGCCTCTTTAAAAACAGCCTTAATCCCTAACACTTCTTGTGTATTTGTGCTTTTCGAAGTTCAGTTTCTTCCATCATTCCCATGTCCATATCAGCCTGATGTCAGAGTCAGTCTTATGTGTGACGGTGGTTGTGATAACGTGAACATGAGTAAAATAATCCACCAAAGAGTCAAGACTAAAGAGGATTATGCATGAAAAAATATGAATGAAGCTCAAATTAAAATTTCTTTCGGAAAACTCAGCAGATTTCGACTCACGCACGCTATTAGTGTTTATTTTTTAAGACGATATGGAACTACAACTCCCCTTCACTGCCATAGAGGGATTCGTTCGTCTCCATGCATGATATACGAGAGGACAAAGCTCGATTTGAAACAAAATAAAGAAAAAACATCAATAAACATGGAGTGCACGTCTCATCTACAGAAGTTGTGGTATGTATTTTCTCGATGAAAACAGCTCATTGTAAAGTGCTACATAGTTTGTTGCAAAACTTACCTCTAAACAATTTTGCTTTACAGCTAATTTGTTAGACAATTTTGCTTCAAGAGGACTCGTACTACTGCACACAAGCTTACAACGATGATGATATAATATGATAATATAAAGATGTTATATCGAAGTTCGATGAATTTGAGCACAAGCTTGAACAATTTAACAATTTATTTACCCCAAGTGATACAGCAATAGATTGTATCTTAAGTCTAGTACAGTGGACATATTTGAGTATAGCTACTCGTGGGCCCGAATAAGTTCAGCGACTTCTAGGACATCCTATCATCAAGCTATTTTTAGTGTACAGTTATGTTTAACCTATTTTACTTAAGCTAGGGGCATACAAGACGGTCATGTTTCGATGCTTAATTTTATAACAAAGAAATAAATAGTTAATATGAGCTAGATGAGAACAGAACATTCAATAAAAATGATTAGTAGCATAAGATCTATAATATTATCATATTAGATGACCTTATCGAAATAAGGCGTATCAAGAGAAAAAAAGAAATTTACTTGAACTATCTTATATGATTGATATTTCGATAGGAAGAAGGATTCAAGATTTGTTTAGAAAGCTTTGTAAAGCTTTCTTCACGGATCTCAGTGGGGATTTCATTACAATTTTTAGTTCTAATGAAGAGGATACTGCGTTGTGATCGAGGTTTTGAATAATGAGAAAGTATGAAGTCACTTCTGTTTCGTGTTAAATTATTATGATGACCAGTATGAGCAGTAAATAATTGTTTGAGTTCTCTGTCACCATCATTAGTTAGTGTTTTGTACATGAAATTACATATGGAGAGGTTGTAGAGATCAAAAAGCTTGAATATTTTTAAGCTTTTGAATAAATCATTTGTGTGAGCATTAAATTCTAATTTCATTACCGCTCAAACGGTTTTTTTTTTGCAATCCGAAGAGCAGATTGGTTTTATTTATATCAGTTCCATGCCAATCTTCTACCCCGCATTGTAGATAGGGTGAAAGGATCGTTCGATAAAGTATTTTTAAGGCTTCTTCAGGCAGTATATTTTTTACTTTATGAAGGATTCCAACGGATTTTGATAATTTAGTACTGATACGTGCAATATGCTCTTTGAATATCAGATGTTTATCTAATATAATGCCCAGAAAATTACAGGAGTTGGTTTCTTCAATTTTACCATCACCAATAATTTTAATGTGTGGAAGAGACATATTTCTCTTGTATGATAATATAATGTATTATGTCTTATCGATATTGAGGCTTATTTTATTGGTTTTAAGCCACATTGAAACATTTTGCAGCACATTATTGATATTCTCTGCAATTAAAATTGGATTTTCATTTGAAATAGCCGAAGTAGCGTGCTGTCGTCTGCAAAAAAGTATGAATTTGAAGAATGAAGTAGATTTAACAATATCGCTGCTAAAGATCAAAAAGAGAAGAGGTCCAAGGACTGACTCTTGCGGTACTCCATGGATGATTGTCAGCAGTTCCGATTGTGCATCGTCAATACCAACATATTGTTTTCGATTCGTTAAATATGATTTGAACCAATCATGTGCAACTCCTCTGATGCCATCACAGTGTAGTTTCGATAGTAAAATGTTATTGTCCACGCAATCGAATGCTTTTCGAAAGTCAAGAATTACGCAGAAAACAAGCTTTCCTTCATTTATATTACAATAAAGGAATTGTAAATTATTTACTACAGCTAGTGTCGTCGATTTTTTTAGAACGAAAACCGTATTGTTTGTCGTAGAGAAAAGATATTTGTTCAAAATAAGAATACACTTTTTATACACAATTTTTTTTAATATTTTGCCAATAAATGGTAGTATAGAGATAGGTTTATTATTATTAATGCAATTTTCATCACAATTTTTAAAAATAGGGGTCACTCTGGCAATTTTGAGAGAGTTGGGGAAGGTAACTTGAAAAAGTGATTGGTTGATATTAGATATGCATGATGCTATTATATAAGCTAAAGCCTTAAGAACTTTAGCCGAGAATGTTTTTAATCAACTTGATTTATTTTTCAACTTGTTCATGCACGTAATTACATCGGAGGAATTAGTTGGGGGTGTAGAAGAAAGAGTTGTGTTCACGGAAATGGTCCATGTATTTCAAGTGGTCTGTAGGTTCACTAAAGACACTATCGGCTATATTTTTCCGTATGCGTACAAAAAAGTTGTTAAGAACTGTTGCAATATCTTTTTTCTCGTTATATTTTACATTTTTGTGAACTATGGACTCAATTGTTTTTGTAGCATTATAATTCGGTGTATAGCATGAATTAAGCAGGCGCCAAGTTTTTTAATATTAGTTTTGTATTCAGTAAATTTGCGCGTAAAGTAGTTTTGTTTAACAACTTTAATGTCTACAAAATATTTCGCAAACCCCATCGATGTAGTTAGTATCATTGATATTGGCATGAACAAAGATGAAGTGTAACTATGTGTAACTATGTAACTATGAAGTGTAACTATGTGATTCTTGAGATGTTCTGCTTTTCGCTAATAATTTAAGTTTTAGATATTGCATTACTATAAATATATAAATATAGGCCCCAAAGTCTCAACAAACTGCTGCAGCTGAAAAATACGTTACTAAATATTTAATTGAATGCCAAGAGAATCAGTACGGGTTTCTGCTGCATTACTATGCTATAACTCGTCGTCCAGCCCTGACGTAAATCTGCTTTACTCTGCTTACACAACTGCGATATAACAATTGAAGTAAATCCCTATTGTTTGCAGCAACAGTGCGCTTATTAATTCACAGCATGTTTCCACTGCGCCGCATCCATAAACTTCGCTTTTTTCGAAGAGTTGTGTCAAAGTGTTAGCAAAACCTTCATTTTCATGGATCTTATCATGTTTGATTCTTGCAGAAGTATTCCAGCTTAGGAAAACGAAATTTTACACCTCGCTGCCAATAATGATTGCACCCATCATTCAGAGATTAAAATATGTAAAAATTGGAAGACGAAACTCGTAATTTTTGCTCTCATAAACTGCTGCGCGAAAGTAGACTAAAAAACACACTTTAACGAGTTCGTTTTTTTAATCATACCTGGAGGAGCCACGGTCTCGTTCGATGGACGCGGTGGCAATGGAAGGATCTGAAAAATTAAAGTTGGTTAATTATTGTTTACATGTTGACATGCTATTGTGCTGATTATCAAATGAAAAACATTTTGCACATCAAATGAGGGTAATTGAATATTAAGTTGATAATGACGCGACTAAGCAAAATCATTTAAAAAATTCCGTATCTCACACGATGCCTCACCTCACCGCTGATTCCTCCCTTACCTCGAAGCCACGCGCTCAGCATCATTCATACCCTTTGAGCTCGCTACAAAATCCACAAAGCCGCGCCACTCACCCCTCCCGGGAACATCCCGCCCACGGCGATGTGCTGCACCGCCAGCACCGGCTGCCCCATCGCGGTGCCCTTAGGGGCGGTCACTGACAGCACCAGCTGTAATGGACACCAAAGCTTCCTTTTCAAACCTTGCAAAATTTGTCTCACTTACGGAAAAATAGTATTGTGGGTTGCGTACCTAGTTGTTTGATTCATGTTGTATGGTAGCTATTTTCATTCTCAAATCAACAGTATTGGAGAAGAACCTGTGAAAGATACATTTTAATAGACACATTCTAGTAGATGCCCGTCAATAGATTTGTTCTAATGAATACAAACTGAAATTCAAAGAAAAAGTGACCAGATTTGTCAATATAAGTTTCTGTACCTAAAGCATCGAAAATTGCGCAAGATACGAAATGAAGTCGGGAGAAAGAATCCAAACATGATCCTCCGAAGTACCACCAGGAATCTGTAACCATCCAGCGGTAGAAAAAGTACATTCGAGGTCATCTTTGAAAAATGAATCGCACAATACATACCTTAAAATATGAATAATTATTCAAATTGCTAAAAAAGTAACACGATGTAAACCTGTCTAATTCTCTCATAAAAATTTTTATCATTCAAAGATTCCAAGGCGAGGCCGTTTTCTCCTGCACTCGTCCTGCTTCTCTGCAATCTCTGGCACTTGAACCTCGAAATTACGCCGAGCGCATAACTCATTTCGAAACGCCGTCGCTCGTGTCTCTTTATTGCGACCAAGTGAGGACTGCAGTGACACTGCTGCTCCTATTTCTGTAACTTCCCCCGGAGAAAAGTTCTCGAACTTTTCACGTGTTGATTGATTCTGCTGACCAGTAGACATAGCCAATTAATTGTATCTTCTTCTGCCACAGGCGCTAAAATTTTGCGTTGTTTAACGATTTGGGATCTCTTGAACGTCGTTCCTCGCTTTGAAAGAACTATCTCATTCAGAAACGAAGGTGAAGATCCCATGATTGTTCTACAAGAATATTAACTGGGGAAAACGGAATAAGATTTATAAGAATATTTTCAGGATAGAATCTGAGGAATTCTATAGAAGTAAATATATTTTTCGGTCTAATATAAATGTAAACTAATCGTTTTAAAATTTAACTAAGGCTTTCATGTACATTATGACTATTCAGAAATAAATATGCTTCCGCTATCATAGCCCAGTTGACAAGATCGAGTCTGCCTTGATACCCTCAGCTACTTTACGCAACATGTCCTGAGAAATTTTGCTCTATGACTTGTGGAGGCTGGATTTAGAGGTCTAGTTTTGTGTGGGAGGGAACGTGGGCTTTGAGCTCAAGGATGGACGAAACAAGAGTATATATATCCACGGGGTTGAGATCAGGTAGTTGAAGGAGCTACATTTTTTACAAAAGCTTCGAAAATGCTTCTAATACTGCTTTGGCTTTTTCTTTGACGTATGAGAGGGTGCTTTGTCGTATAGGAAGGTGTCACCTTTTTCAAATTTGTTTTGCTTCTAAGCATTGGTGCTTAGATTCATTCTATGTACCAATTTGTTTGCTTTGTGCGACTGATTATTCGAAACTGAGACATATCAATGTTTTTGAATTAACTTCAAAATTTGACTGAAACGTGTTCTTGACATCGGAAAACTTTTACTTGGGAGCCGGAGAGCTGTGCAAGTAATTTTTCTAGCGCACTGTTATTTAGCACGTTGAGATTTGCCTAAATTATGAGAAGTTCCTAGTCTTGAAATGACGAAGTCATCGTTCCCTTGTTGAACTAATTCAGATGATCCTTTGCCATGGCCAGTTGTTTGCTCTTTTAAGTGTTTCTAAGTCGATGATGCTTTTACGCTTTGAGGTTAGGCCAGTTTAAGTTTTTGGGAAGTTCTCTTTTTTGTTTTTCCCACTTACGCTCATTGCGTTATCTAACTTGAAATTACGACCCCGTTTGGTTCCGTCAGGGTCTTGCTTTGACAGCCTTTTTAATACTGAGGAAGCAAAAATGTTGAGGACGACCACTTTGAGAACGATCTTTGGCGCTTACAAACTCGATCGTCGAACCAACACAGAAAGTGATAAGTAGAAGATTTTGGCGCTAAGAGTATTTTAATATTTGATTTTGTATAGGCAGCTGGATATCGCTGAGCGATAACAGAACATTCAAAGCTTGCGTCACCATACAGACAAAATGAAAGCCAGTATGTAAAAAATATCGAAAGTTTGAAGATTTCCCACATTTAGGAACCAAAAATTGCGGAATAAAGAGCCAAACCATTGATTAAACGCGTTAAATATTAGTTCTAGAACATTTTCGGCATCATTAGCAAATTCAATTTGAGTATTAAGTTTGGTCATCATATTTATGCGTGAATGGTTTCGTACATAGTTTACATGTTGATCGTGCGAAATCTCGTAAATATGAGGGTCATTTCTTAATTCATAATATTCTATAAGTTCTAATTATTCAATAAAGGAATCATCCATTCGCCCAAAATTTCAAAAGACGAGCTATACCTGAACATTGACTTAATACCGGGACATTTTACAGGGAAGCACTGCTGCTGCCCACACTGACCACGATGAGACTTACGTGATTTATCGCAAGTTTACAAATCAAATCTTTAGAGGACATGTTTGTTGGTCATTTTGGCGTCATTGAAACTGAGTCGTCTACCATATAATAAAAAATAGTTTATGAAAAAAGTGGGTTACGCTTTTTTGTATGGATAATGATTTCATGATAACGATATCGAATCGTTCTCAAATAAATCATACGAAACTGTTGATTGAAATCATGCCTCATTATCTGCCTGAATTTGAACAGTTGATATTTTTAGAGCTATAACATATGTGTAAGGTATCTATTTTGCATAAATGGGTCAATATACAGACCTCGCATGCTATGAAATAATAGGTTTCAGGGATACGGAAAAGTTGTCTAGAAAAAATGAGATTCTTGCTTAGAAAAACCGAAAGTGTTAGCTATTGATTGGTGAGTGAGTATCACATCCAGATGACATCCATGGCTATTGTTCTTTTTTTAGTTTTTTCCACGTTCTGAGGCATGGTGGAGAAAGAGCGTCTTAAACGAGACACTTTGAATTATTCGAACTTAACTTAGTCTTCTATCAGCGATATCCTCTCAATATTGAGGCAGTGTTGAACGTGATATGCATCTGTTTATCATTGTTCTAAATAATTCAAAAATGAATTTCAGAAATTCAATTTAGAACATTGACTCCCAGAATACTTCGAGCTGTGGAAATAGATTTCAGCCTTGAGCAGCCTTGATGCAAACTTTCGATACCTCCCCTAAGCCAACTCTCCTTGTGATGCAACACATGAGTCAGAACATAATGCGATCGAAAACCGACCGTACTGGCTGGGTTGTATCTATGCAAACCGATGAGGAGGAGATGAGGATAGGAAGTCACTTCTCAAGGCAAAAGTGACTGAAGGGCTGTTTACACTAGGGGAGATTTCGGCCGTGAGGCGTGACACGTGTATACGAGGCTCACCACTGAGTCTCATATTTGTGTGGGTTTATACGAAGTTCCCTATTCGCCACGGTAGGTACGAGGCTCTTAACTTACTTCGGGTTGGATGAGGCGCGTCGCCGACGAAGGCCTTGGCGCCCAGTAGAGGCTCTTAAGTATCGCGCATTACGAATTCGATCAGAGTGAATAGGGAACTACGTATAAACACACACAAATATGAGCCTCAGTGGAGAGCCTCGTATACACGTGTCGCACCTCACGTCTGAAATGTCCCCTAGTGTAAACGGCCCTTAACTGTAACATAATAAGGTATTCTTAAAATTGTTGGTTCTTCGTAAATTCTTAGAAGAAGCCTCTGTTGAGTGGAACGGTAAGCTCGTACCAACTTCAAATGCTAAAAAGATTGTCAAGTCATGTACGTTTGTGTAGCTAAACTTCTAGTGTACTCAACTAGCTAATTTTAAATGTGTTCTTTCTAGTCTTAGCACGCATGCATGTTATTTATGAATTAGCGATGGGACTGAGATCGAAAACGTTTACGAGTAAATAAAGATTAATTTTCTTTGTTGATGTTAATATTCAATAAAAAGATATATCATTTGAGACATCTTGAATGACATCCATGGAAAAAATGCCCCTGGTATCAAATGAACCGATTCTCTCAAATTTAGCTCATAATTCTGAAACGTGAAATGGTGTGCGATCATGATTTAACTACCTCTGTGTTTCACCGTTGATAACGGACTTCTAAATTCCGCCATATCTAGTATCGTTTCAACGTTTGTAAACTCCCGTTCTCAATCAATTTGTGATGAATTTAGACTGTACCTTTTTCAGTTTATTCCAATTCTGTTCGTATTACATAATTTCTGACCTTGAACTCTTTGTTGAGAGTTTGTTCCTCCATGAACTTGATGCTCCTCGCCGTCCACGTGGCGATGACGGCGTTGTCGCCCTCCACGGTGTTGCTGAAGAGCTGCACGGTCTTGTCACCCTGCACCAGCGACACTGCGGGAGGCACCTTCAGCTCAGTTTTCGAAAATGGCAAAATGCAAAGCCATATTTTCTACATTCACCATTTTAAGAATGAAACGAAAATTATCGATGTATGCAATAGAATTCGTTGTTATTGATTAAGAGTTATGGGGCCAATCTGTGGTCAATGATTTTTCATCCCTACAAATAGGTAATTGAACATGAGTCTGTCATTGTTATTGTGAATGCACAAAAATTGTGATAAGAAAATGCCTTGTGAGATTTTTGAAAGCTCTTACTATGTGCGGCTTCAGAAACCCGTTTCGACAAAATTTAAGCTTTAAGCAATTGGTTTGATCTGGATAATAAAAAAGTCAAGGTTGCACTTGGATTTTTTTACGTTTTTAAACATTTCTTTCCATTTTACTGAAGGAATACGCTTTTTTACTTGTCCGTGCTCATGCATTTCATCCCACTACAAATAACTATGACAGGTCTGATATTTTTTATCCCATTTTCAGTTTGAGTATAACTTGAAGGGCTTCTTGATTCGCATGCCTCGTTGTGTGTTTTTTAAAGTATTAGAATCGCGTCATCGCGAGAGAATAGCCAGTCACTCACCGTTGAATACCGTGCCCTGGAGCGCCACGAAGTACCTGATGAACACCTCGCCACTCCCTGTCTTGCCGAATGATTTCTGCAGCAGACCTCTTGGACTGAACTCGTCCACCTGCACGAGTAAATTATTAGCTATCATTACGTGAGGCTCGCTTTCAAATGGCATCCATGGCGGTCGTTCCCTTTTTACTTTTTTTAACGTTTTGAAGGATGGTCAGGAACGAACATATAAATTGAAACACTTCGCATTATCCAAACTAAACTAAGTTTTCCATCAGCGACTTTCTCCCAATACTGAGGCAGTATTAAATGTAACATCCAATCATTTCGCGACCATTCAAACAAGCAATAACGTGCAGTTATGTAGGCTTATAGGTATTCCAACCGAACTGACGTAGATTTGAAAAGCTAACTAATTTATCCCTGCCGTGAAGAAATTCATGTTTACCTATAGTTAAATATTTTCATTGAATATCTTTTGCTTTTTGGTGGTAATTCATTGAGTTGTTCTAATAACATGTGTACATTGTAGTAATGTTGTTGTAGCATAATCCTGTTAGCAGTATGGGATGTTGCATCTTCAAATATTGTTGCATCTTCAAGCCAACCACCGAGTCCTGAACTTAACAGCGACGGTTGTCGATATAGTCAAAAGAATAAGCGGCCAGACTGAACACACAACGCTTCTAACATGAGTAGCCAATATTTCATGTTTTAATACTATTATCATTATTACCTGCTGGTTATTATCATCGACTAGCTCAGTCACTCACCGTGTAAATCATGACAAAATTATTTTGATCCACTGCCGCAGTAACGTTGGTGGCGTTTCCGGCGGTGGTAGGTCCTTCAGTGACCGCCTCACTCGACGCGTTGCTTGGCATCACAGCCATAGCCAGGGGCACAGGCCGCTTATCTTCGTCTGTGGCATTCAAGTCAGTCTTGGACCAAGTCCCTATAAAATCCCAGTCATTTGTGCCATTCTCAAAGGAAGTTTGATCAGTGTAGTCATAATTCATCGCAAGGAAATCAGAAATGTCGGCCATAGGTTGCAGGCTGGTGGCAGGTGCCTGTGTTGTGGCAACAGGAGGGGTTGTTGTAGGGGCAGGTGTCGTAGTGGTAGTAGTAGGGGCAGGCGTCGTAGTGGTAGTAGTAGGGGCAGGTGTCGTAGTGGTAGTAGTAGTGGTAGAGGTGGTGGTGGTGGTGGTGGTGGCGTTTGAGGCAGGTTGAACATCTTGCCGCTCGTCAAAGCTCCTCTTGCTCCTCGTCCCGTCCTCTTTGGACCCACCGCCAATGGGTGGTGTGACTGGGTCTTCGATGCCTGCGTCCGGAAGTGCTGAACGTTTGCTTCTTATTCTTATTGAACCGACATTGTTGATGCGTTGGGAGAAACCAATTTCAATCAGGCTAAATGAAAGTAAGCAGATCAGAAAAAGGATCTGATATCTGGACATTTTTGAGTTTGATGTCATGGCGAAAGGGATCTGTGAACTGGATGCTAGCGCTGGATCGCCTTCTTCAGAAGAAGTGCATTCTAGTCAACTGTGAATGAACAGATTGGAATTGAGTTTATCACATCACTGGACATTAGTGCAACTACATAAATATTTCATGAAAGCCTTCATTCTTGATTAATGCTAATATTCCGACCCATGGTTGGAGTAACTTTATAGCACAGCTGTTCTACAGTATCCATTTTGTATGATACAAAAAAGCGCTTAAGTAATGCAGGAGGCACGTCTTTATGCTGCTCTTGAAATAATAAGATCTTTGCACGCGGAAACGCTTGTTAATTGAAAGTTCTCAGTCATATTAGCTTTTGTGTCTCTGATTCTCGGGAAATACCCTGTACGCTCAACTAATTAGCTCCGGATGTCTCTCATAGTTTACACCTTTTCTCGTTTTATAACCACATTCTTTCAAAATGTACCGACGAACTACAAATTTAACAACGACGAACCATTGAATATAACAGGGAATAGAAATATAGAGACAGTGTCGCAAAAAATAACAACAACGACAAATTATAGCGACACCCTGCAAAATGAATGACAGTGGAACTATGCATCAAAACTGACAGAAAAGGATAACAATTATACAGAAAATAGTAACGTGCGTAAATATTATTGTAACAAATTAACAATTTCTGACACAATTATTTATAAGCAAAATAAACAGTTGAGTAGCCATATAGTGTAGTACACAATGCATTTTGAAACTATGCATACAAAATTATTGTTAATTACAATAAAGAATGAACATCATCTGTATCACACGTGAACCGGCCACGTCAGAGTTGTTCTGGAAAATTCCGTTACTTCCCGGTCAGCGAATATTGCATCTTCCACTGACCGGGAAGTAATGGCATGTAGTCCTACATGTATTATTTTCGGGTGGCATTCAGACTCCCGAAAGTCAAAATCCCGAATGTCGAAATCCCGTATATCTAGATCCCAAAAATCAAAATCCCGAATGTTGTAATCAGGGTTACCAACTGGCATGTACAGTACACATTTCACTACCAAATATGGTCGGGAATTAGATATTTGAAATTTTGACTTCTGGAATTTTGACATTCGGGATTTAAAGGTGAACCCATTATTTTCAATTTTTTTAATATCGAAGTGTAAAAAAAAAATTTCTCTCGTCAATAGGAGTTTAAAAGATGTTTTTACATCTTATGACTTTACGTTACTATTTTTTGCATCTGTTACATTATTTTGAACCTGTGATACTGGCCATATAATGCAATGATACAAGATTTGATTATTTGTTACATAAAATGAACGTCTGTTGCAACATTCTGAGAGTGTTATACAATTTGAAGCAACGTTATATTTATTTATCTCTGTCACTACATTTTGCATCTGCTATAATTTTTCAGCGTCGTCACTGGATTTATACTGGTTGTTGTTAAATTTTGAGCCGCTGTTATTAGTTTTTATTAGGTGTTATATGATTGTGCAAACTGTTGCTATATTGTTTTGACGTGTTGTTATAAAACGAGAAAAGGTGTATCTGCACTTCTCATGCGTTTGCGGCAGTTCAGAATGGTTTTTGAACTTTGACCAACCAACTTTGTGCAAGACCAACTGAAACACATGTGTTTATCTAGCAAACATGTGTAGTTTCTCTTTGGCTATAAATTTCCCTTTGTCTGAAAGTGATATTCAGATGTTTTAGTGCAGGTAATAGAGAAAAGACACTGTTTATAAAGCTTCGAGTAGAGTATAAAGTAAATTCAGCTAAATAGAATAGGACATAAATGTATGAAAAATTGAACAATTTATTCAACAATGTATTTATTCTAGTACTTATAGGGCGATTCTTAGGGAATCTTATTCTCAAAATAAAAAGAAGAACCAACGTAATAGAGAACATTTAATGAGGCAAACGTTTCGGAATACAATTCATTCCATCATCAGTGCTGGAAGAAATAACTGAAATTTCTTCTTTGTATTTATTCTTCATTTTTGTCAGTCTCTATCTGCCAATTATCATATAGTTTGTTGATTACTTCAAGATAAGCACGGTTATTTATAACTCAAGAACATTAAAAAAAAATTATAAAATAAAATTAATTAGTAAAAATTATTGATACTAAATAAATAAAATTACTTAATAATTAATTAATATAAAATTTATATAAAATTTATACAAAATTTATTATTCAGAGCATTTTATCTCGAACAAAAGAATGGTAATTACATGCTTCTATAGTGAGACCTGGTACGTATGGCAGATGGGCCAGAGCAAACCAGCCGAAACAATGTGCTTTTTTCCTCTAAGATTTTTCTTTAATGTTATCTTGAGGTCCTATGAGGAACCTAAAAGGTTTCCCAAGTATCGACGCATTTGCTTTGAATTTAATTTGAACGTTGCAAATGTTGCACTTAATTAAGGGTAGTCATAGGGATAACTTGTAAACGCTTTTTGTAATTCAATAAATTGCTGTTAGTGCTAAAAAAATAAGAAACGTATCTTCAGGTTCTATTTCGTGAACCGAAAATTATTTATACCTTAAAATAAAATACACTTTTTCGTACATCATACATCTGCAACTCAACAACTGCTCCTCCATTTTTCATTTCCATTCCGATAACCAACCTAAAAAGAAACCTAGCTCCAAAGCACAGCAGAACAGAAACATTTTCCACTAGATTTCTCAGCTCCAATCTTCAATGAACGGCTCCTAGACTTTCTCAGAAACATACAACTAATATGACACTGTGAAAAGTTAATCGATCTATAAAGTGCAACACTAAAGAGCTTAATGGAGTCTGTTATCTTTATATTGATATTCTTCAAAAGATAATAAAATGTAGCTTTTATAGGTATCCTGCTTTCTCGTCTTACGCACGCATCTCACCATGAGGTGCACTGTTCCACATGAATTTCCTAAATAACTTACTGGAAACGGAATAAGTACACCTCTGAAAAATAACATAATTCCTTTTATGTTGTAGGTATTGGTGTTATAATTTTGCCTTCCTAAATACAGAGGCTTGTCCACTCAAGATAAAAGCATGTAACAAGTCACGGTAACAAACAACATTAAAATTTACCATTCTACAAATTTTATTCTTTACAGCACTTCAGACTACTCAGAGGTACCTAGGCTTAGTTTACTGGTCACATACATATTTTCCAGGGGTTTAAAAGGATTACCATACAGCAAAAGTATATCAACGTTGCACACCATGTACAGGTGCTGAAAATAATGGCTACTTAATCTGGACGCACGCGTCGAGGCCAGAAGCCTGGTGTTACGAAGGATGATTGCAAAACCGAGACGCGTTGAAGTTACAGGATGCATTTATAAGGTTGTATGTCAAGTTTATCGGATTGTGAGCCAAGTGTATCATAGTTAAAGCAATAGCGTATCAAGTTTACCAGCCAAGTATGTCAGAGTTACAAGCTCAGGTGTATCAGGGCAAGAAGTCAGGAGTATTAGGGTTATTAGTCAGGTGTATCAGGGTTACAAGCCACTTGTATCAGATTTGCATGCCAGGTGTATCAGGATTACAAGTCAGGTATATTAGAGTTATTAGTCTGGTGTATCAGGGGTGTAAACAGGGTGTAACAGGATTACAAGTTAAATATATCAGGGTTATAAAAGCAAAGGAATATCGGAGTTACAAACCAGGTGCATCAGGGCTGCAAGTAATATCAGAGTTACAAAAACAAAGGCGTACTAGGGTTACAAGCCGGGAGTATCAGGTTTACAAGCCAGGTGCATCAGGGTTACAAGTTGAGTATATCAGGGTTACAAAAGCACAGAGGCATCGCGTTTAAAAACCAGTTGTATCACGAATAAACGCCAGGGGTGTCAAGGTTTTCAGCTAGGCGTATAAGAAGTTAAAACCAGGAGTATCTGGGTTATGTGCCAGGTATGTCAGGGTTACAAGCCAGGAGTATCAGGATGACTACTTGTCCTGCAGTGACAGAAACATTGGAAACGAATAGTTGAGTGAACGAGAAATTTTCAATCAACTACTCAGTTTGAAGTTGCAAATTTGCTTCGCCAGATCTTTTCTGAACTGCCTCATCAATACTGGACGGATAATCCCAAAAGAATAAGTCCGCTTCGTTCACGCTTCATCAATAGAAAGTGCTCCAGGGAAAATATCAAGCCGTTCTACATAGAAACGCAAACAAAATATCATTGGAAATCGCAAGGACGTTATTTCAACACATAGTCCTTCAATATAAATTATAAGCGGAACTTTCTTTTCGATACCAATTTTGAAAATGTCAAAATCATTGTAACTCTATTAGTATACGCAGCAAAAGAACTTTGCGATAACTATGATAAAGTTTGAACTCGAAGTAAAATAATATGATGTACGTGAATCAACTGCGGCTAGTGCCTTACAAATCTCTTGACAATTACCTTAAAATAACGTGGAATTATTCTTTCATACCGAGTTCAGAGGCAGGGTGAATATGAGCATCTCGATTTTGTGCTGCACTCGTGAATGACTAAAGCATTGATAGATGGATCATGCAAAATGTGTCTCTCTTTTTCACCATACTTGCACAAAGGTTAAACTGCCATATTTTCATTCCTTTTAATATTTCTGGAAAACAGGACAAGTATTATCGACAGTTTAATAGCGTCATCATTGAGCTTCAAACTACAAAACTGGTATTCTCAGACAATGTTGCTGTGTTAAGGAGACCGTCCCAGGCCCTTGCCAGATCCTGTCGATTCCATGGTCATTTTGCATGTTTTTGTTGTAAAAGGACCCTTAGGTGGTAGACTATTCGTTCCTAAAATTTCATGGCGCTACGGACAATAATTCCCCCCCCCCCCCCCCGGGGGGGGTAAGGCGACCAAACTCTTTCAATTTTTCCGATTTTGACCCCACATAAAAAGAGAACAAATAGGAAATGGGAAAAAAGCTCAATTTGAGTTTGTTAGAAATGTTCCAAGGGTTCTAAAACTGTCTTTGTTTTTGTTCTAGCATCAAAACTGAAGGAGGAGTTCCAATCTGAAATATCAATAAAAATATACCAAAAAACACATTTTTCGTCAAAAAAAAATACTAAGGCCTAAATCGAAAAAATAAAAGGAGTAAAAAAGGTTTACTTTTACAAAATACATATACTGGCCAACTTTCAAACGAATCGGACGAAAAAAGTTCAAAAAGCCGGATGGTCTCCTTAATTTAGTGGATTGGATTGTGACTTTCAGATCAGTTCTATGAACGCTTCGTTTTGCCCAACTATTGCTGTTCACCGTGTTAATCAGTTGAAGTGATATTCTGCCGTGAGCATAATGAAGGTGCCGGTTGGGACAATAATACATCCGTGGCAATGGCCGGACTCCATTCAGTGCCAAATATGATGCCATAATGCTGACAATCAACATTGTAATACCT
The DNA here is from genome assembly GCA_030386875.1 of Morinoia aosen. Lineage (NCBI taxonomy): Eukaryota > Metazoa > Arthropoda > Malacostraca > Amphipoda > Talitridae > Morinoia > Morinoia aosen. The sequence goes on along the minus strand of CM059567.1, from coordinate 14,939,489 downwards.
AGTACCTGAATCGACTTATTTGTGCCTTTGACTAGAATCAATTTATGAAGGCTCAAATTATCAACATAACATTCATTAGCCTGCTATATAGACAATCCGTTCTAGACACTATAACCTCAAACAAAAAAATGAAAAAAAAATTTAGTCGCTCAGTCTTACAAAGTTTTGCACTAAAATATCAGAACTGTGACGACGGTGCAAGCGTATACACAAAAACGCAGCAAATAATTGCACGGACTCTGTATAGAATCTCCTGCCTTAGAGTTGAGATCAAACTAACAATGAGTGTCGGATAAATATTAACTTGCCATCAATTTCCCTCGCTTTACTGCAATCTGTCTGTCTCTTGTGGCTGTATCAAGTCTTACCGGGTTGTGGCTGAAAAATTTTGCGATATGAATTGAAATTTATGTTAATAGTCAAGTGAAGGGTAAATTTTTCATAACTTGCTACCTCAGACAACTCAAACAGCTTGCAGTACGCATTTATACAGCAGGGAACACATTGTGAGCGCTTGAAAACATTCGCTAGTAGTTGTAGAATATAGTACCTGGAAAAACTGGGCTAACTCTTCACCATAATGATTTATTTATGCATCTAGTGCTCTGAAATTTAATGTATATAACTTCTGCGATTTTCAGCCACACCTTAACGGCCAAATCCAACAAATTTCCAATCGTTTCCTTGAACAACCGCAGAGTAGGTCAAAATTGACAATGAAATATACGTAGCAGATATATCCGGGTCACAGCTGCTCAATAATTCAAATGGATTGCTTCTTTTGGAGAGAAATATTTGCACTTCATTTAATAAGATGCTTGTATATCTCAAAATACTCACAGGAGCAACGCATGAACGCTCGAATATTTCATTCTTATCCAGAATTGCCACGCAATGGATGAGCTTCACATGCCAGAGAGCGGGACGTTATTCAGATGAACCCCGTACAACCTTGAGTTTGGCCATCATGATGATTGTTTTTGAAGCGGAATGACACCCGACACGGAGTGAGTGTGAGTCATCGGAGGTCAGACGAGCTGGGGCAGGTTAGCTCAGGTGTGCTGCACACACCTGCTTCACTAGGGCAAGTGGCAGGGAAGGGAGGGAGGTCCATCATTTCTTACTCTCATAGCACTCACTTAATGTATTATCCAAGCTCCTTTTGGTACTGACGATACAAGGCAAAAAATTCTGGAAGTATTTCACCTTTCTTCATGCAGACGTGCTCATTCGATGCACCCACCCCATCTAACGATGTTGCAGCGAGGGAACCATGGGACCCTGTCCGCTGAGATGTGAGATGAGGGAGACTAGTCTTCATCCAAAAGGGTTTATCAACTTGAGGTTTTCAGAAAAAGTGCCTCAGATATCGTTTGGATAGTGTTTAGATTATAAAACGAGTACCCAAGAAAAATTGAACAATAATTAAACTGCATTTTCCTTTCATGATTCATTTTGTTTTAGAATTAATGAGTTTTCGAGAATAATTTACAGCACACTGTGTTGCATTTTCAACTTATCATTTAAAGAAACTTCACTGTCCGCTATTACAGAGAGAAAGAGGGAGTGGGGGAGAGAGAGAGAGAGAGAGAGACAGAGGGGAAAAGGAATAGAGAGTAAATTCTAATGTTTAATTGTGGTGAAACCTTTTTGTTTCTTTTTTCTTTCTTACTACTGCAAATATTTTAACTTGGAATATTTTCTGGAATTACTTGAAAACTGTCGGTGATTTACTTACTAATATTAGCTTTCATCTCTTGGACTACAACTTTCCGGTTTCGAAACTTAATCTATAGTTCATAATACGGTCGTAGCCAACATAAATACTCATAACAGGAAAAAAACTCGTAAATCAAGTTCTCTAGAATTTAAATTTGTTTTCTATTTATATGAGGCTACGATATGTAATTGCAACTTAAAAGAACAAGTGATTTTCAGAGTTGTAAATGATCGAAACAAAAGATCGTACGTTAATACATAAGGCATTTCATGTTGTTTAATTCTTATTTAAAATTAAAATTTATTAAAATAATCCTTCTCAGCAAATCCTTCTGCATCATCAATAGCAATAGCTTCCTGCCCACCGTTCAAGCACAGCTCTCATATGAGTAAATAAAATAATCTACAAAAGACAACTTTGCTCACCATTACCCTCGGGTATAAAGTATTCTGCTTCTAAATCTTGAATGTAAATCCATCGTAGGAAATCGTCAGCAGCACACGCCTAAATTTCAAAGACGTTACCCACAATTTCAGGTATTTCTCAGGATCTAACGTTTTTGTTCAATATTAGGCTTTTATTTCAAGGTCACCGATTGAGCAGACCCAGAAGCATTTTGCATAAGTGGTTAGAGATGCATAATACTTTAAAGTGACGACAAGGTTAGTTGTACTCTGCGTAGCTGCTTGGCGTAAGTTCACTATGGGCAGGTTTTTTTCAAATAATTTATGTCAACGCGCAAACAGTGCAGCTGGTAACGTGTGTTCAATGTTGATTTAGAAGAACTTACGCACCAATTAAGATTTCCACGACGCGGTAAATTGTTCGAAAATCCGGCCGACTCTTCAAAACAACATGTGCAGCAGTGTCTAATAAACCTTGTATTCAACTTTATCATAAAGTAGAGCTCAAAATTTTAAGGTGCACTAAATAACAGAGCCCACATAAATTAGGCATTAAATACAATAAGTGTGTGAAATTGCAAGCTCCATAGGAAACTGGGTAAGATATTTTAAATCACTCGAGCAGTTTTCAGAAAATAGTTAAAAGGCAAACTTGTACCAGCTCTGAACCTCATTCTCGGCATAACCGTGGAATAATTGTAGCTTTGTTTTAAGAAGTACCTACCTTTCACAATTTGAATTGCATGTTAATGCATGGAATAAAATTCTGAGTACGAGCATGTAGGAAAATTATTCAGGGTTACATTGGCGTTGCCTTCAATGAATCCATGCACACAGAAGCTGAATCACGTACATGGGCTTATGTTCATCATAACTATCAATGGGTCATCTAGAAAAGATTTCTTGTCGTTTTTCTGGTTTGGTTCAAGCAATTTAGCAATTGGCGGGAAAATTACATTTACGTATAAGCAGCTGACGTAATATAATAGAATTTTTCTCCATCTGTACTAAAGTCGCTTTAAATTTCGTAATTTCATGAGGTTCGATTAAAAACCGTGTTCTAAGACAGGATAAAACAATGGAGGAAATCATTGATATTTGTGCAAAACTCTACATGTCGATGTAAATTTATTAAATAATTAAATGTAAAATTCAGATACCTGTGGCGGAAACTCGACGGCATATTTAGCAGCCTGAACTTTAATTAAGACATGACCGCAGCTGACTTCAGGACGCAACAAGTTTGAGCGTCAGATTCTTCACCAACCCGCCTCTGTTCACTTCATCTAATCTTCAGCGCCGTACAAGCACAATTAGGCAGCGTAACGTTTTCGGTTGCACTTCGGACTAGTATCACGCGCTGTACTTTTATATTTTTGTTGTACTGCTATACGCGTTCGAGCTCCATCACCGCCTCTATATGCTGCCTGTTCGGAGGGACCCGTCGACGTGTGGAAGCTTTTCGGACCGTCGCATTGATGGCCCAGACTGGGTAACCGTTAAGTGTGCCAGGAACACTTGCGCTGTTTCAATTGTGAACTTTATGTTCTGGTCCTCTGAGGAAGAACCTGATAATTTTTTCACTTTCATGCCGTGTTTTTGTAATGATAAAGATTCTACTCAATATATATTGATTCATACTTAAAATCTAGACTTTAAATTATTGCCACAGCTGTAATTTAGTCAAAATTGTTCTCTCTAGGCATAAAAGTGTGCACTAGATAGGAGATACCTGGAAGGAAAAGTCGGAGTGGCCTCTATTCTGTTATAAAACTTTCATTAGAGCTCTTAACTTTTCTTTATCTTTTGTTTTTGTGCGCAATATTTGCGAGGGAAAACGAATTCTAATCAGGGTCACTGTATCGAAAGAGATGTAGAAACGGTTAACACACACAGCTCCAACATCCAATTGTTGCTCGGTGCGCAGTTGGGTAATGCATCGCGTAACAACTTTCATCTAAAATAACGGGTTCAGTTGGTCGAAATTTAAGCTTTATGTTTCAGACATAACGACCAAAGTCTCCACGTGAAAACACTGTCGCACTCAAAGCTTCTTTTTGTACCGTGAATGAGTCGGACACTTGTGGTTGGGGCCTGGTGCGTCATCACCCTTGACGTCAACACACACAAGCACCTACCGCACCCTGAGTTTTGATTGCTAAACATAAGGGAAATTGTCAAGTGCGGTGCAAAATGCACTGCACTTTTCTTTATGCGTTACAGGACATACGAATAAATTACTGGTTTAAGCCAGGCTTTGCTAGAAGGTCTGGTCAGGAACATATCACCTCTGCAGGCACCATTTTTGTTTGATTACGAAAACATAAAGGTGATCTCTTGAAGCTCAACCGTAACACAGTCCTCCCACTCTGTATAGTGCCTCTTTTTTTCTGGCTTCGCCGCATTGCAGTTTTTAGCATCTGCAAGTAATTTTATACTGCAGATCTCTCGCTCTATCGTGCAATGACTCGGCTTATGGAGATATCTAAATTTTAAAGTGATAAAAGTTTTAATGAGAGAATAAGCATTTATCACCCTGATAAAAAGATGTATCACGACAATTTATTGTATTTTAGTACACTAAATAAAACTTTTATTGAAAAAATGAAATACTGTTCATAGTGAGTGAGTTTTCATCGTTGAACTGAAAATAATTAATGACCGAGACTTCTGTACGCACTTGTATTGATAATTTTTTCTTGAATATTGTACAAAAGGGCGTATGAGAGCATGGAAAAGGATAATGCAGAGTAAAGCGCGTTGATATCAGTATGGGGACGTTCATGGAGGTTCAACATACACTTAAATTTTAGAGTAAAATAGTGTCGATATAATCGCGGATTTTCAAAATTGCTGGTGATCCTCGAACCTCAAACAACCGTAAACGAGGGGCCAATTTAAAACTAAATTGGTTGCAGAAATATTTATGAGCCTAATTACTGATCCAAACAAACAACCCTTGGTGGACAAACACTAAATTGTGGTAGGTATCAATCACGTGCGAATAACCACTTGAAATCAGAGTATAATTTTACTGTTCTTCACGTTTAAAAGAAACGAAATTGTTATACATTTGGAGACTAAAGGCGAAATTCGAAATGCTGAACTCTTAAATTGTGTGACTGTAATTGATTTTACCAAACTTTGTTCCAAAGCGTGAAGTTCAGTGCACTCACACCAGAGAAGAATTAGAAACAAAAACTAGATTTTTCTGAAGTGGGTAGGAGCTTGCAAGGAAAATGAGAGGGTGAAGGTAAATTTCAATCAATGAGAGGCTGCAACTCGAGTTAGGAATATTTGTGTGAGATGTAGTCAGGTGTGCGCACACTGCATGAACTGAATTGAGAGCGCAGGAGTGAGCTTTGCTTCTTTAGAGAAGTGGTATTCGTTGCGCGGCTCTTGAAAAATATATAAATTAATTAATATATAATTTACATAATATACGCTAACTTGCAGTAGCTACGGCTCTCTCAATCAATGCGTTTAACTGTAGTGGCTCTCTTGCAAAAAATAGTGAATAACAATGCTTTAGAGACAGGTCATTTAAAAGTGGCAGAGTTTCCCTCACCATGAAGAGGCATTGGAGCAGGGACCTGATTTTCAAACAATTTGGTCAAGTAAATCACTCACCGTTCGAGGGATTGCGCGATAAAGTAGGATTTCATTGCTCGAAAAAACACTCACTAGTTCAAATATCGCTGCAAACATACCCAGTATTTGGAGCTAAAAAAAGGGCCATCTTAGTATATTTTTAATTTCGAGCAGCAAACGACCATCTGGCCCAGAGTCAGGGAACATCACGCTCAGACGCTCGCGTGCACCTGTCCGACATTTAAACACTGAAACACCAGCCAAAAAAAATCGCTCCTGCGATTTATTTCCATTTCAAATAACTTACCACCTCTCAGTAAATGTGCATCCAGTTGGCAAGCAATACAGTTTATTTCTAGAGGAGTTCATGAACACAGCATTTCAAAGCTACCAACTTTTTAAGCTCATTGATAACGTAATCGTTAGTATATGTTTTAGGTCATTTTTCCTTCGATGACAGAGTTTATGATTGAAAAAGGAACACTCAGAAAAATCTTGTTCCGGATTTTATTTCACTTCCAGTGTCAGTGGGAGTCATTGATGACTGAGTAAAAGATTTTGCTGCCCTCTCTTTTCCACTAGACAGTGTCTACTGGAAAGGACATTTCTTTGCTTTCATCCTCTTCCGGTAACTTAGTTGTTATTATTTGAATCTAATGACTCTGATTTAATGTTAAGTGCTGGACGTGATTCACAAATGCAGTGTAAAAATCAGATTATTATTTTGAATCTTATTACCAGTAGGTAACATGATTCCCCTGGCGCGTAATATGATTTACCCAACCTAGAACGACCAATTTCACGATTATTTTACCATCAGCACAATGCCATGCATTTCAGCTTGACCCTCTACAGATGAATGAGGACCTCAGTAAAGTTTTAAAAGCTCCAAAATAGCACAGAGTCTTTGTAACGATGAAAACACTACCACAGTGCCCTCGGCGGCCTCACGCAAAACACTAGCAGCTATTGAGTCACGGGTCCCACACAGCCCAGCTCCCGGTCCAGCTTGCACAGGTGTGCGGCTCACACCTGCCTCAGCAGGGCGGTGGGGTGGCGGAGGCGAGGTAGCAGGGGTTGTTGATGTCATTAGTGCACTTTGGTGGCAGGAATGTGGTGACATGCGCATGGCGAGCGAGTGACATGCTCAGCTCCAGAGCTGGTCAAGGTTACTACTCGCGAAAACAAATTTGAACTTTCGATGTTTTTTGAAAATCCTCACTAAACTGCGACACAAAACACGCCACGTGTGATGATGGTCTAGCAAACGTATTAGTTCACTCATTATTTAGCAAAGACAGTTTTTACGTTACTCGGATTTGAAATCTAAGCATCTAGCAAAAAAACGAATACTTTATGGTTCACACACACTATCTACCATGATCTATGGAGCATTTGCACGCTGTTTGTTGAGCTAGTGTGTAAACATCATCATTTTATTCACCCAGCCAACTCTCAAGTCAATGTGCCATGATAACTTATGATTAAAGTTTGATTGATACCCAACATTTTCCTCATAAATGGAAAAAAATTGTGCGACAAAAAATGAGAGAAAACATTATCGGGCTATACCTTACAGAGGTTTCAAATTTTATACATGGCAGTGTCTCCAAACAAAGGACACTTAAATCACTTTCATTAATAACGGAAGGTCATTTCCCGTAATCGAACAAGTTTACACTATAACAAGAGAAGAATTTAAATGTCCCTAAGACGGTCGGTCCCTATGTTTTTATGTTTTAGCAATGTGTTTTTATTCAATCATTGATTTGATTTGGCTTTAAATTATATATTTCTTATTAATTTTGCGTAGTTCGTTTCATTTTTAAATTAGCTAATTCATTTCAATCGAAATTATTGGGGTCTTTAAATGACATGAGCGAATTCAGGAGTTAAAAATGGATGAGCAATTCATTTTGTTCTACAAGCACTCGTATTCAGCTTGTTTTCTATGGACAAAAGCACAGTCGGTAAATGATTGGGAGACCAGGAGTAGAGTTCAGCGATGCGTAAATAATAGTAAACCTAATAGGATTTTAGAAAATAATCAACAAGTCGGACAAACCATGCATGTGTGATGCTGCTATCTGTATTAGAGTCCCATGCAATCAGACGACAGTTTTGACGAAGGACAGGCCTGGTTTCTGATGGTAAATTTCCCAGCGAAAGTTTCTGATTTTTTTCGATTCACGATCTCCAAAGTGATGATTGAATCACGTCAAGAGTATCTAATTACGGTGGAGTCGTAAGTTATACAAATCTTGAGAACCTCGACTCAAACTGATCAGCGTTAGTCCCAGGTATTAAACTGTTTTGATAAACTGAAAATAACTTATAAACGTAAAAGTTGTGATTCGTATTTTACAGTACCGTATAACTCGAGTATAGACTGTGTTATTAAGAGGAGAATGGACATAGCTTAGTCTTTGAATAATTGTTCTAGGATAAAAGACAAACGGAGCAGATACTGATAATCATTTGAAATTCAAAAGAAAAATGGAACAAAATAAAGAATTTTTTATATACATATATATCGATGTAAACAAAATTTTCATGTTTCGTTGCCATCACATTATTGACATGAACAATTGAAGAGGTGGGAGAGAATATTCGTGGTATTTACCGACCGATTTGCTCTCTTTAGTTTCCGTGGCGTAATTCCCATCCCAGCAGGAAGCCAGACATCAAACGCGTATCGACGCTATGTAGCTCACGGTCGTGTACCAAGAGCGCTGCACTCTCACTTTCGATTTTCGATGCAGAATCCAGTACTCAGATGAATATTCGCACTATCGATTGATTAGCGAGATAATTACTTGAGACCAACTTGACGACTTGGCACGCAAAAGTGTGTTGATTTTGTGACCAAGATTTTCTCAGTGTAATAATATTATTTGATTACCAAATCACGTACTATCTGTGATGATTTTATGTACTTTATAGATCTTTATTTTTGAGTCAACTTGCTCACTGTATATCTACATTTCTTGTCAATATCGAAATAAATAACAACGATAAAAGAATAAGTGCAGGGTTACATCAATTAAAAATTGACACCATCAAGGTTACGAATGCGATGTGCGATGCCGTCACTTCCGACGGTGCGAGTACACTTAATTAACTATTGAATCACAAAATTTATCTGCACGAATATTACAATTGAAAAAATCATTTATCGTGATATTTAAACGTCATTTTCGATGCAATGGAATAAACTAGAGTATCATTTATTTTGAAGTTAGAAACGTATTGGAAGCATCCTTATATTGGGTAATTTCGTAAAAAAACACCAATACATTTTACATTCAGAGCATTATTTACTCATGAGCTGTTATGAGAAAATGAGTTTTACAACTTTTTATAGTTACCACCTCACCCATGCTGTCAGAATAATTAACAGCGCAACCATGCCGGCAGAAATGACAACATTTCCAGACCCTAACACCATCGTTTTTTTTCGATTGATGTATCCGTACAGAACCCACTGTCTTATATTTGTTATCCACGTGCAGAAATTTTACTCATCAATGACCAAGTTGTTTTGAAACTAAGGCTGGCCGATAAATCACGTGAATCTCAGCCCATATTCTGATCCACTTTGAGATCTGATTCGGAACCCGTGAGCTGCCCCATGCGAAGGCAATAAATTGAGTAACTTTGAATAGCCCTTCGATGCAAAGTACTTGAATCAATAACTTGAGCTATGGACCTGCTCTTGATTTTTGAAAGTGAGTAGATTCGACAATTGAAAATTATAAATACACATGAGCTGGTATGGGTTGTTATCAGTTGCTCTGCCTCTTTAGCTTACGTCAACGCAGGAGTACCGTAGGGAAAAATGAAATTCATTCAAAGAAACGTGAATGTTATTGCAAGAGTACGAATTACAGCCAAGAATTTAATTCAGACTTATTATCAAACCAAATGTTCTCATGGTTTCGATAGAATTTTTTTCGTCTACGGACTTGTTTTTTCTTCAACAAATTTTGGGTCATAATAGGCTCATGATACTTTCTAAAATCTATCAAAACAAAATATGCTCATCGTTACGCGCAATAACGCGTTATTACTATTTAATTCCAGCTATGCAGTTTAAAGCAATTTGACACCTTACGAATAAAATTTAATTTAATTGTATTAATCGGCCAATAACTATCTTTTCACAATTCAAAGCATAAGTTATTGAAATGTCGAACTAAAGGACCGTAGACTTTTACACAATAATTGCTCATAGAATACTTGAAAAAAAAATCGGCATCTTTGGGATGCTTTATTTCCAATCAAGCCTGATACATATGATCTTGAGCATTGGTTTTTCAAATGTCTTATAACTAACACTATATATAGGACACCATGACGGTTCCCCCGTAAAGCCGGTACCCATTTCCAACACCTGGGTTGAGTAGGGTATTGTGCTTGAGCTTTCCCTTATACCCAACGGGGAAAATCTCCGCGCCAGCGCGGGGATACGAACCTTCGTCTCCAACATACAAGGCTGATCCCTTAACCACTGTGCCACGGAGAGCACGTACTTCAAAAAAACACAACTCAAAAAAACGGTACGCAAGAAATGTGTTCTTTGCGCTAACAGTTTTACACGTCACCTAAAGAGAATTTTTAAATGCTCTTTCAGCTTAGCTTGTTAAATGCCGGCATTAATTTTTTGTGGTAAACAATGGTAGAGTATTGGTAAACAATGGTACAATGGTAAATGAAGCAAAATTACACTGTAAAATGAATAAATTTCATAGAATAGCAAAAATGCATATAACCGTCCTTATATGAGGACACTCGGTAGAACCTAAGTCATACAGCCGAGTTATTAGTTACAACTTGTGATCTTTAGACAGCACCCTTAAAGGAAATTATTACACCAGAAACTTATTACGCCGCTTATATATCTGCAACACTCTAATAGGTGTCGCTATACGTCAAGACTTGTATTGCGCATATTGCATCAGATTTGGGCTCACAAATGCCGAGTGTCATCATATGTGGACAGCAATATTCTATTGTTTATAGCTAAATTATTTCTCGTTAATCATGAGATTATTGATTACAAATAGCGATATGTACTATTTGTTGATACATTTCAATGAAAGAGGATCTTACAAACATCAATAAATGAGAAAAATAGCAACGATTTGAGAGTACCTCACACGTGATAAATTTCTCCATTTTTAACACCTTATTTAGGTAAAATATCGTTGAAATACTCAAATGATTTTGTTTTCATACCAAGTACCTCATATGAACCAACACTGTAAACCTACATAAATTGTAATACCTATGGACAGCGTCCCCCTTACGGACCTTTTCCTTTGTTATTGAACCGAGAGCAATGAAATTTGGTATACCGATTGGAAATGAAATTTAGAATCGTTTGTCTTTAATGAAAAAATGGAATTTTCATGAAAGAAAACGAGATATTCATAGAAAATTTAATTTTTTTGGGGGGGAGGTTTCTAAATGCATCTCTTTTTACAGTTTTCAAGCTACAGGGTTGATTTGGTATCATTGGATGCGGAATATTGTGGACATTACGAAAATTAAACAAGAAATCTGTAAATTCATTATAAAAAAATATGTTTTCGTGGCGCCATTCTTTTGAGGGGCAAAATTTTCATTTGGGACGTCACAACTTTAGTGTGCAACAAATTTTGAATTAACCCTTAATTTGTGTAATTTCCATGATTTTCTGCATCAAATGATACCAAAATCATCACTGTAGATTAAAAACTGTAGGAGCAGATGCATTTTGAAACCCCACATTCCGAACCGCAAAAAAAAGTAAAACAAGGAAACATAAACAATTTTAATTAGAATTTTTTTACAAATTTTGGTCCAGGTTAGGCCTCTGAAATCATTATAGAATGATAAAAAGACATAGGAGATGACATAGCAACGTCGTGCCGTGAAGAAAATGCCAATGGGGAGGTGTAACATGAGGATAACAATGGGAGGACAGTCAGGCGACGTGGAGTTGTAGCGCGGATGGCGGAAATAATGAAGGCATCTACGGATGCTTTATTTCCAATCAAGCCTGATACATATCACCTTGTACATTGGATTTTCAAATGCCTTATAACTAACGCCAGGACGCCATGACGCTTTCCCCCGGTCAAGACCGGTACCCATTTCAGACACCTGGGTAGAGTGGGGTATTGTGCTTGGAATTTTTCTCCTATACCCAACAGAGAAAATCGCCACCGCCAGCGCCGAGTTTCGAACCCGGGTCTCTGCCGCACGGCGGCAGAACCTCCAGCACATGGCTATCGCGAGCACATCGGCCTTGTATGTTGGAGACGAGGGTTCGTATCCTGGCGCTGGCGCGGCGATTTTCCCCGTTGGGTATAAGGGAAAGCTCAAGCACAATACCCTACTCAACCCAGGTGTTCGAAATGGGTACCGGCTTTACGGGGGAACCGTCATGGTGTCCTATACGGGGAAACGGGGGAACCGTCATGGTGAAGAGTGACTATTGAATGCAAAACGGCGGTAGGGTGACTATTGAGTGCGAAACGTCGGTAGAGGCCGTAAAGACAGTGGCTGGCGAAGCTCTAAACTTTGGCCTGATGGGCGTAATTCAAGTTTTACTTTGGACAGGGTCACCAGCGCGAGGGGACGCGCATTGGATTGAAAATGAATTGATATGGCCACTGACTCAGAAGGAGTTTGACAAGGGTGTTCGGACGCAATATTTCTATCGTCTAATAATCCATGAAACAACAAAATTACCACAAGCCAACACTGGGGAAAATGAGAGAATAGTTTCACTCGCCGGTATGGGATTTATTAGTGGAGGTTGAACTCGGAGGAGAACTCGGAGGAGAACTCGGAGGAGAACTCGGAGGAGAACTTGGAGGAGAACTTGGAGGAGAACTCGGAGGAGAACTCGGAGGAGAACTTGGAGGAGAACTTGGAGGAGAACTCGGAGGAGAACTCGGAGGAGAACTTGGAGGAGAACTTGGAGGAGGTAAGCTCCTTAAATTAAGAGGTTAGGGTTTGGTTTCATACGTGTTTGTGAGTGCATGAATGTGTGGTCCAGTCGATCCTGTGAGGGAGCAAGTGACTTGAATTACTTTTTACAATAACGAGTCTATTCATACACATGTGCAAGACTGGTGCCAACTGCTGCTCACAGAGGAACAATGGAAGAGTCTAGTGCTAAGTCAGTTCCGCAGCTCTAGCGCCCGAGTTGCAGCCTGAATCATCTTAACACCCAGAACCGGTGTTCAAGACCAACTGGTCAAAAACTCCACTGATATCACAAGCAGCAACACAAGTGGGTATATAATCGTTATGTAATTTGCTAATGGAATTTAATTATACTGGTTTGGCTTCCAGGTATTCCGAAAATAGCCAGTCAACTGCTGTCAGTTGGCGGTTGTAACTTGAGTCAAAAGCAAACTACACTTACAACTCAGCATGAGACTGAAGATTTAAATTTCCCGTACAGGAACTAATTTCTAAAGGCAAAACATGACTGAGAATGAACTATCAACTAGAAGTAAAATAATGTACACAAAATAACATGAGAAAAGGTGAGGACTCTTGTTCTCTATAATTCAGATGAGCCAGAACTGCTTCTAGGCGCAGAAAATTACATATAAAAAGGAGTAGTATATGAAAAGGCACAACATAATAAACAAACCAACGGTGGAAGCAAGGTTATAGTGTTTTAGCAAGGCTAACAGACGCTAAATTAAATTCAGGGAAGTAAAATTGGACTTCCTCACAAATGATCTTTGTGGACAGCAAAGTGTCTTAAAACGCTATGTTCAGCACTAAAAAATATCTACGGAGGTAATGCCAACATCGTCTAACACTGACAGCACAATACGGAATCATCGGAGAATAGTAAACACGAAAACAATGACAAAGATGGGGCAATGAGCTTGAACTTGTGCCTAACTAACACTGGCACAGAGAAAACATAGAGCATGTTCCTAAAGTCAGTTACATGAGTAAACTCTAATTTAACAGACAAGTCAATAAAAATATAATGAAACACTTAACATTAACACTTGATACTTACAAATGCCCGCTCTGGGGCCCAAGCGCTACTCAGGAGGATCTATACGAGAATGACGACTCTGCCTGGGAAGCCGGCCTTATATGCGCTTTGAGCGGACGAGCGTTTCCGGAATTTCCCGGAAACGAATGAACTTGCGGTATGGTTCTACGTGAAAAACGCCGTTCTTTCTTGTCGAAGTATTTCTTTGGTCAAATTTTAATATATTTAAGGGTAATGTTGAATGACAATAGTAATCTAAAATTTTAAGAATGATTACGTTAACTTTATTTAATTTTTAGAAGATGGTTTTAATAATTTATGAAATTTAGACTGAAGTGCGGCTGAGGGTTCACTACAGCTACCCCCCAACGCATTTAGACCGAAAGGTCTGGTAACAGTGAAGCTGTTACCTGTAAGATGCTCGCAAGAATTACGAAGGAAAGATCCCAAAAGAAAGCTCGACAGAGGAAAATAGATGAAAATAGTGGAAGGTTAACTCTGGAACTATGAAAGTTTCAGCTCGGATCCCCAACTGGGACCATAAAAGAATCTGTGAGGTTAGCATCACTGAGCACAATCGTGCTAGAAGTATCCGCCGAAATGGAGGCACCCGAATCACCAGACTCCGACTGCGTTCTTTGAACGGTATACCGGGGAATCTAGAATTGGCCGCCTTCACAAGTCTTTAGGAACCTCAAATCAACTAAGACAAGTACGAATTCGTTGGCTCGACAGGTGTTGACCTGAGGCGAAATCGCAGTCTGGGTTGTTATAATATGCCATAGAAAAAATCAGTTCCTTCCTTCCCAAAACACATATGCCGGTTAAAAAGAGCAAGTGCGCGACGTAAGTCGTTTGTACAGCCCCCCTAGGCAACGTGCGTGCTCCTCAGGCGTCCCCAAGACTACAAGCACACCGACCAGGCAGCAATACAAAAAATGGAAGATCGGGAAAGACTTCATGTGATGCTGAAAGTTTTGCGCGGAGCATTCCGTAACCCGTATGGGATACGGGGGAACTTATAAAAGACCACCGGTGCAGAAACGGCAGTCTCTTCGAAATGATCGCAGAGTTCAAATTTATGATTGGGCATATTTTTGGCGCCATCTTAAGTATTTCGCAAAGTCTATACAATTGTGAAATTAGTTTCATTTGTTTCAATTGGTGTTTCGTACATAGACATTTTCGCTTTAGTGCTTCAGTAGCAATGGTGCTGCAGTAGCAATGGAAATTGCGAAGTTATTAGTAAGGAGCTTTAGTAGCAATGGAATTTATCCTAGAAGGTCTCCTATGGTTTGCTTCAGTAGCAATGGAAATGCATGAAGGGTTTTGTAAAAGGTGGCTTCAGTAGCAATGGAAAAACATGAAGAATTTGTTAGAATAGGCTGCAGTAGCAATAACTTATTATTAGGGAAGAGTTTAGAGAAGAAAACTATGTTCGATTACTGAGAATTAGAGAAAAAAGGATGGAAAGGAACACTACCTCCTCCAAGGTTCAACATGCAACAGCTGCAACAGCCTCGACATGCGCTCAAAAACCTCCAAATGATGGCTGCGGCAATCTAATTGTTTGATTATTTATCTAACTCTGGGGTATACCAGTCTGATGTTCACCCAAGGGGGGAGCTTGATTTGTTCACTACAAAGCGTCTTCGGTAAGTGTTGTGAATATCAAAGCCACTGTGTGAAGACTGGCTGAACTTCTTTTGCACCTCCTTATAAAGGGCATGGAGAGGTAGTAACGCGCTGAGCATGGGGCCCCATTGGTTGGTAGTTGAGTTGCGCTTAGGTTAATCCGAAATGCGCCTCAAAGCTTGCCGTTGCGGGAGGTGGCGGCTGGTCGCTCGAAGCTTGTGTGGTGGTGTACTAGCGAATGGCTAGTAGAGACTACAACAGGCTAGTCAATTTCTGTCATCAGTTCTGGATTGATCATTGACTCACGGCGTGCTGAATCGCTGCGGCTCTCAAGAATTGCAACATTCGCTGATAACTTTCACATAATAATTGTGCATTTCTGTCCTCTGAGTTTTATGCACAAATTCGACTCGTTCGACGAAAAAATGAACTTAGGAGAAGAGTGGCTCCGGAAAGTTACTCCCGCGCCGCAGCTACCTGGCAGGCTGAATGCATGGTAGAGTGTAAAACATGATGTTAAATAGTTATATCGTAAATTCTGTTTTTCCTATAGAGGAAGTAAATATTTGTGTATTATTTTGATTTGTGTTAAAATACGCTGTACGTATTTTGTTTACAATGATGGTGTGATGAAGTTAAAGAAAACTTATTTCTGCCAACCTATTTGGTGACTTGAAATAAATATTAGGCATTAGTGCTAAAAAATGTAATCCATTAGTCCAAAAAATTTGATGTAATCGAGCAAAGCGTAACATTCGAAATGGTAGTGGGGGTCTTAAGAGGTATTTGGGAATGATTTTCTTTCTTTGTTCACGTTTGCAAATAAAATGCATCGAACGGTTTTTTGAGTATGAAGTCCACAAACAGAACATCTATATAAATCAATAAAATTCATCCCACAGATAATTTCAACATTGATATATGTAATTCATTGTGGATTTAGTAGTAATTCAATATCCGATAAAATTACTCTACCAAAGTTTTTACCGATATTTCTCGATGAAGTTAGATGGGATAAGAAAGAAAACCCATTTATTTTCTAAAAATTTGATTCGTGAGATGCATTACATCATATTGGGTTTCAAAACTTTCCTAATATAAAACGTTCTTAATTGATCTCATAAGATTTCATATATCGTAAAATAAGGATTTAAAATGATAGGGAAACATAATATTTAATATAACATACTCATCTTAATAAAAGCTAGTTGATACATTTCCTTACATGATATTTGTAAGTTACGATAATAGAAAATTTCTAAATTCAATTTGAAATGTTGTACAAAATATTTCCCCACATAGCTGTTTTTTGTTGTTGTTCAAGACCAGAGAATAAAAATTGAAAATGATGCAATTAATGACTAAAAAACCTGTTTTGCCATATGAAGAGACATTGAGTGTTTCATTTAACATTGCAGCCAGTGCTTTGACATTCAAGTGACCAACCCATCTATAGTCATTAGTCATTCCGCTGGCGCTAATTATTGAATCGTGTCAGTAAGCTATTGAAGGTTGAAAGGTATGGATGTGTAGTGGACGCCTCGGCCACACTTCAGCCTAATTTCATAAATAATAAAAACTAACATCCTAAAATTAAATTATACAAATGTAATTATTTTTATAAATTTACAAGACCAAATTTATTCGTTAAAACCCAAAATTTTACCAAAAATGTGTTTCGAAAATATTTTCCGATCACGTTTCCGCCCGTCACTTCCGTTGGAAACATTACGTAGAACCATTTCGCAAGCTCCCGTTAGCCAGTCGTCGAGGCAGAGTTTCATTTACGTAGAGATTCTCCTGTGGTAGTGCTTGGGCCCCAGAGGGGCATTTGTAGGTATCAAGTGTTAATGTTAAGTGTTTCATTATATTTTTATTGACTTGTCTGTTAAATTAGAGCTTACTCATGTAACTGACGTAGGAACATTCACTATGTTTTCTCTGTGCCAGTGTTAGTTAGGCACAAGCTTCAAGCTCACTGCCCATCTTTGTCATTGTTTTCGTATTTACTATTCTCCGATGATTCCTTATTGCGCTATCAGTATTAGTACGATGTTGGCATTAGCTCCTTAGATACTTTATCAGTGCTGAGCAAAGTGTTTTAAGACACTTTACTCTCCACAGGGATCATTAATGTGTAAGCTAAATATTGTTTCCCTGAATTTAATTGAGCGTTGTTAGCTTTTGCTAAGTCACTGTAACTTTGTTTTCCAGCTTTAGTTTGTTTTACTGCTGTGTCTTTTTATATGCTGCTCCTTTTTATATATAATTCTGCTGCGCCCAGAAGCAATTCTTGCTCATCTGAATTATAGAGAATAGAGGCTTCACCTTTTCTCATATTTACTTTTGATACATTATTTACCTCAGTAGCTATTTTTACTTCTAGCTGTTAGCTCATTTAGATTATACACTCAGTAGTGCTGCTGCTTGTGATCTCAGGATAGAGCTTATGACCAGTTGGTCTCGAACACCGGTTCTGGGTGTTAAGATGATTCAGGCTGCAACTCGGGCGCTAGAGCTGCGGACTGATCTTATCATTAGACTTCTGTCATTGTTCTTCTGTAAGCAGCAGACTGTAGCAGTCTTGCACATGTGTATGAATAGACTCGTTATCGTACAAAATAATCCAGCACGTTGTCCCCTGACAGGATCTACTGGACCACACATTCATGCACTCACAAACACGTATGGAACCAAACCCTAACCTCTTAATTTAAGGAGCTTACCTCCTCCAAGTTTTTCCCTCTAAGTTTTTGCCTCCGAGTTCATTCCCCAAGTTTTGCCTCCAAGTTTTTCCCTCCGAGTTTATTCTCCAAGTTTTCCCTCCAAGTTTCTCCTACTCTTCAAACTTCACTAAACTGGAAGGCCTGCATCCCTGCAGCTAAGCCGCTAAAATCTCCAGTTGAGACTATTGGGTCGAGAGCCTCCTTTTCCTACCGAGTTTTCCCAACCGGTAGCTATTCCCATACTCATCACTCAATCGCCGACCCACTTAATGTCGGAACCTCCCACCTTACATCATCCTCAACTTCACACTCCAGCACACGCTTCCACAAGCCTGAGCTGAACGCATCGTCTGAAGTTCTTCAACAACCTTGGACTCTCCCCAAGAACGTCTCACGAACCAAGCCTCAAGCCTCGCACTTCGGCGTTCAACCTCCGACTGAATATATCCCAAAAGGCGAGCTACTTGTTTCCTCATTCTCCCCAATGATGGCTGTATCGTGGTTTTTGGTTGTTTGATTGATAGACGCTTGAAATATTGCGTCCGAACACCGTCCTTAACTCCTTCTGAGATTGCAAATCATCTAAATTCAATGTGCGTTAACACGCACTGGTGACCCTGCCTTATCAAAGAATACCAACCCTGTTTCAATTTAATACCAATCAATCCAATTCTCAACATTTAAATTGCTTGCTCTTCAAGCTTCAAATTCACATAATCAAATTAAGTTCCCCACTTTGGGTGAACTTCAGAGATGTGCTGGAAAGTTCCTACTCACTTTTATTCTGATTTGGTAAGTTCGCCAATTATAGTATTGTTCATTTTTTGTTCATAAATACCCGATGTTTTAAAGGGATATTCCGCAAAATGTGCAGCAGGTGTGTAACTAGTTTAAAGAAAAAAAAGAAAAAGAAAAAACAGTATATTTCCAATATAGATGGTACAAAAGTACCATCATTGGTTTTTAAAATCTCTTAAAATTAATACACTTAGATGATACACACACACGAGTATTGTAAAACTCGTGTCACTAGTCGAAAATAAATGATTGAGGGCAATGTACTCCTAATCTTGCTTAATCTACATTTGATAATACATGTAATGATAATTATAATAGACAACACAATTTCATGGACGATGCATTTTCATTGTGAGGTGAAAACACTTTTGACAGTTTACATGTACATGACATAAAACTTCGCAATTCTTGATGCCAGTAAATAATACATGAATCGCTTGTTTCGGCCAATGTTCAAAAGTGTCATTTTGAGGAAGCATGAAAAAAAAAATATATATATATATAAATATACATCCGTATACATATACACACACATATATATATTCATACATATATATACATGTACATATACACACATACATATACATGTATACACGTACACATAAGCATGAGGACCAAGAAGATAATAAGTTTTGTATTTCTAATCTAACAATTTTAACATAGCGGTCATTAGTTGATAAGCATTTTATTTAAACAAAAAGTGGATGATCGCACAACAAATGTATAGTTTTTACTTGAATGCTTTACAAAAATAAAGAGATGACGAGTTAGGTAATGTTACAAGTTGAGAGTGAACAGAAAAAAGACCATTATCTCTAGTAAAATGCTAGTTGTCAGTCTAGTACACACATGTGTGCACATATACACGCAAATGTATACATATACACATGCACGCACATAATTACACCAAACTCGTAAGGATACACAAATGCATTTCTATGCATCGAGGCAATACATACGCATTCTATTTAGTGTCATACGCACAGCGTGCACACGTACAGATATCTACAAGTAAGCATGTGCGCGAATATCAGCGTAAACCAGTCAGTATAAACCAGAAATTCCAATCGAGGGAAACGGAGAAAATATCTTTTATTATCGCATGAATTTTATAAAATTTCGTACTACAAATAGTGGCACAAAACAGTCTACCTAAGTCTGAAACATGAAAACGATTGTGGGACGTGAATAAGAAAGAAAACATTAGTGTCCTATAAAGGTTTCATATTAGAAGAAAAAAAAAAATCACATCATCTTTGAAATATGGCGCAAATTGTCGGCAATTGATAAACAGACATAGGTATCACATTATTATAAGCATATAACTATAAGCGTAATACTGCAGTATAAATGGGTGATCACACAACGAATTTCTTGCTTTTTTTACATGGTTGCTTTACAATTTCATATTAGAAAGAAAATCACATTATCTTTGTAATATGGTGCAGAATGTCTGCAATTGATAAACACACACACACACGTAGGTACCATGACGGTCTAGTTTGATACTTGCACAGAAATGGAGAGGAATGACATAAAATGCAACCTTCGACTGGTTTATCTACTCTAGTGCACACAGGTGTACGTGCACGTACACCTGTGTCACACCCATATGCCCACATACACCTATCTACGTACACCCATATTCAAGTAAGCATGTTTGCAAACGGCAGCGTATAGGCGATCAAATCACACTACCTACGCATACTCTAAAACTGTTTTGTGATATCTTGTATTATAAAACAATAAGCGAGGGAGGTTATTGAGCAATGGAGATACCAGGCCAATGAGATTCGACAGTACTTATTTTGTGTGTTCTGTAACTAAGAATTATTCTTGAGACACTAGATGACGAGTTATTTTGGCTTTAAATTCTCTCGGTCTTTGAGGGACTTTAATACTCAGGGGAAGTTTGTTCCACAGTAAAGCGCCTGATATGGACAGAGCCTTCTGCCCTAAGTGAGATGAACGATAGTTGACTAAGACATTATTGTTTCTATTCGGTTTTTGATTGGTTACAGTGGGTGGATGGAAACACACTATCTCATCATTGCTCTGAGGAAGATATAACGAGGAGAATACGTATTGGGCCTTCTGCATGAGGAGCCTTTCTTGGATAGGAATCCAGCCGAGTTTATTGAGGAGAGGGGTTACGTGGTCACTTCTTTTGAAAGTACCGTTGCATACCACCTTCGCTGCAAAATTCATGCACTTTTGTAAGTCCCTTTGAAGGCATTTAGGTAAGTCTCCCCATACTAGGCTGCAGTAGTCAATGCGCGATAACACAAGGGATTGAATTGCTAATAATCTGGATTTTTCGTCTAGCATACTTTTTATACGATGAAAAAACATTAAAGTTCCGTAGATTTTGTTGCAAGTAGTCTCAACGTGAGATTTGAAGGACATATTTCTATCGAACCAGATCCCTAGATTTTTAACTTTTTCTGATGCATTTATTTTATCATTTCCAACTTCAAGAGTAAGATCTGAAGTTTTTTTAATTGCATCTTTGGATCCAAAAATAATGCATTGTGTTTTATTTGCATTTAATTTAAGACCATTTCGGTCGTACCATGATTTCAGGCTAGTCAGTAAAGTTTCGGCTTTAATTTGCGTCTGTGGTATTTCCGATACAGAACTTGTTATTGCAATTTGAACATCATCTGCATACATCGAGATCCGTGTGTTAGAAGGCATTGGAGGGAAATCATTAATGAAAATAGAAAACAGTAGCGGACCAAGAATGGATCCTTGGGAACACCAAAATTGTTTTGAATGAATGGGGACAATTTGTTTTCTATGCGGACTGCATGAGATCGATTTGACAAGTAACTTTCAAACCATTGCGTGTCTATTCCCAAGTTCAGTATTTTACGTAGAAGTCTATCATGTTCGACGCTATCGAACGCCTTAGAGAGGTCGAGTAGCAGCAAGAGTGTTACATTCTTTTGATCGATGTCACTGTATATTTTTTCAGAGATATTGAGCAGAGCGTCTTGAGTGCTAGTATTTCTTCTATAGGCATATTGATTTTGGTGGAGTAGATTTGACTCGTCCAGGTGAAACGACAGTTGATTCGTCACCACTTTCTCTAATAGTTTTGACATGACAGGCAAAAGACTGATGGGCCTGTAGTTTGATACTGTATTTAGGTCACCACTTTTATGCAACGGTCTAATAATGGAGTGTTTCCATTGGTTTGGAAACATGTTGGTTGCTATTGATGTATTAATTATCAGACGAATCCATTGTGCTGTAACAGGGAAACTGTCTTTGATATATTGAAGACTGATACCATCATGTCCAATTGCCTTTGTGTTTTTTAGTGAGTACAAGATATTTTGTAACTCCGGTAAATCGACAGGGCGTGGTCTCCACTTGACATCAGTCCTCGAGGGTTCAGTGGGGCATGAATTTTCAATTGTCGTTTCATCTGGATTGGTACACACCTCACTGAAAACTTGAGCCCCTACTTTTGAAAAGAATGTGTTGAAATCTGTGGCTGTTGCTAAGGGATTTTCAAATTTACTTTTGCGATCTAGATTTTTATATGGGGCTACCTCACTAATGATTTCCCAAGTTCGTTTTGGGTTATTTTTAGCCGTTATCAGTGCCTGGTGGAAGTGAGTTTGTTTCGCTTCAGTGATTTTCTTTCGAAGAATTTTCTCATGTTCTTTATATCTCTTGTATAAGGTACTGTTTGATCTATTTTTTTGTACTCTCGCAAGTTAGCTTTCTTTATTCTGCTCATATCTTTCACTTCGTCAGTAATCCAAGCAGTTCGTTTTGGCTTGGTTTTTTTGGTAACGTAAGGTGCACATTCGTCGAGAGCTGCTGTGAAGTTCTCGTTGAAGATTGACACTTGAATGTCAACATCGTCAGTTTGCATCATTTTCTGGAATTCGGTGGACCTATCGAGAAGTTTTTCTTGAAATAGTTCTGCTGAATAGTGCCTTTTCGAGCGATAGGTCATTAAGTGGTATTTTTGTCTTTCCTTTGCAATATTAATTTCACATTCTATAGAGTGGTGATCGGAAATAGAAGGTGATATTGTAGTGAATCTCTATCCCGCAACCTGGTCGAAATTTCGAAATTCTCAGAATGACCATCTAAAAATTCAATAAAATAAATTCAACCATTAGCTCATTAAATAACATTACGAAATTCACTAATCTCTGTCCTCAATTTTATCAAAATTGTGTAACGAAAACAATTCAATCCCTAAGAATTCACATTTGCGTTTTAACGGAACCTTCCAAGGACGCGCGACAGCAACATTGTATGCGATCTAGCGTCATTGTCTCGTGTCATACAGAGCGTGCATATCTAGGGTTATTGACTGGTGAGAATTAAATATTGTGTGTGACTTTGCTGTTCTACGGGTAACTATATTTATGTACGATATGTAAACTATCACTAATATTATTGTGTATGTAGTAAGAAAAATAGCCTAAATTGTCCAGAGTGCTAAACGCTTAGGATTTTCCTTGGCCAGAATTTGGGTTCCCCACAGGCCATTTTTCCTTGTATTGTTGTATATCCTATCTTAAAGTTTTCAAGCAAACAATTCACTATTTCATGTAAAGCCATTTGTAAGGGAAATTTTCCCTTTTGATGTTTCATAATTTTCATAAGCCAATACTTAAGATGGTGTCATTCTTATCAAATTATAAATTTTCCCTTTTGATGTTTCATAATTTTCATAAGCCAATACTTAAGATGGTGTCATTCTTATGAAATTATAAATTTTCCCTTTTGATGTTTCATATGTTTCATAAGCCAATATTTAAGATGGTGTCATTCTTATCAAATTATAAATTTTCCCTTTTGATGTTTCATAATTTTCATAAGCCAATATTTAAGATGGTATTATCTGTATCAAGATTAGGATTTTCCCTTTGGTATCAAAAATAACTTCTTTAGCCAATATTCAATATGGTGTTACTTGTGTGATCAAGTTAGACTAGCATCAAATTATCAACTTATTTCTTTAATGTTTTTTTTTGTTAATCAAAGCAATCAAAATATTCATTCTCAATTGCTGTATTTTGTCACAGTTGTATTTCCAATTAGATAGTGTTTTGATATAATCACGTGGTTGTATTTTTTATGTACAGTCAACATTAAAAATCATTCTTAACAAATTTTATAGTCAACCTTTGTTGTGATGATAATCAGAACAAACCTTGTAAATACCAATAACTAAATAGCTGATTTTCCTCCTAGAATCAGTATTATACATTGAATATTATTGATTTGGTTAGGTTTAGTTAGATGGTAATTGTATAATTCTTAGTCATTGTACATTGATTATTTCAGTTAGGAAGAACTGGGAACATGTGTTTTCTAGTTCATTTGCATTTAGCAGATGCTGTAGATTTTTTACCATTAGCTATTAATTAAGTGAGGCAGGATACTCAGTTCACTGCTTATGCCATCTTAGTTTCGCCAGGCAAAGTTTTGCCTGTGTGAGTTACTAGTGTAGAATTTTTAGCTTCATGCCTTTAGAAATATTAGAATTAAGTTCTGATTCCGAGCAAAGTGTTAGTGCTCCGAAGCTGATCCCCGCTTGCACTCCGGCGCCAGAGTGCTGGTGGGGGTCGTTTTTCGAAGAGACTCCTCGCTTTGAGGCGGCATGTTAATGCCAGATTGTTTGCAGCATAGCATGTGTTGATATGTGTTTTAATACCGTGTGCAATTTCACCCAGCGTATTATTCCGTACAGGAAGCTACGAGACACTTTACATTCCACTGCCACGTCACCTACCTTACCCGATCATATCAAAAGGGTAAAATAACCCGGTAGCCAGACTTGGCAAAATAACTGCCTCCTTCATTGTACCTTTTCACTTCAAATTAAACCCCCATTACTGGACGGCAAGAGCAAATATCCAATTCCTCCACCTCACTAAGAATAGAGACATCATTGATTACAGCTAACCCAACTGCTGCATAATCTGCCAGTCTATATTCTAACACCATATGAGGAATTGCTACTTACCGTCCTCACTTATCAGAGACGCTATTGCCGTCACTAACCACGGGATACCATTGCACACGACCCTTCTCCACAATTACACTTCCACATACCGACGCAGCTGTGAGCCTGTTGCAGTCCCTACTCAAGATCGGACGTCAACATCAGCGCACCTGGAAGACCCAATCTGACAGCCAACAATAAACCCAGGCCAGAAAGAAATAACCATATCTACTTTCTTATCCTTTCGATGGTCCAGTTCCGAGGTGAAAATTATAGTATTTTGTTTTGATTAAAGACGCCGGAAAGAGAGCGTCCGAACCCCTTCATTTAACTTCTCGAAAGTCAGATGCCGTAAATCATTCAATTAGTAATTAAGTGTGTTGTTAAACACTGGTGACCTCTTATTAAAAAGAACATCTTGTGAAATCATTAAATTCTTCAATATTCAATCTCTAAAGTCGATATTCAACCTTCACAATCAAATCCAGTAGTTCCCCACTTTGGGAGAACTTCACACTGGTGATAACCCA
Organism: Morinoia aosen; assembly: GCA_030386875.1. Classification (NCBI taxonomy): domain Eukaryota; kingdom Metazoa; phylum Arthropoda; class Malacostraca; order Amphipoda; family Talitridae; genus Morinoia; species Morinoia aosen. The sequence continues at coordinate 14,914,088 of CM059567.1, read as the reverse complement.
GAGTAGTTTAATCTGATATAAATACTCACCCGGACCACCATCGGAAGGATCAGGAGCGCATGTCTAGTGCTGTCAACTTCTGTGCATGGCTGACCTTGAAGGAGGTAGTTTCTTTCCTCACTCTCAGTAGCTAAACAGAGTATTTCCCCTCCAAACACTTCCCTAATAATAAGTTATTGCTACTGCAGCCTATACTAACAAATTCTTCATGTTTATCCATTGCTACTGAAGCCATCTTTTACAAAACTCTTCATGCATTTCCATTGCTACTGAAGCAAAACCATAGGTGATCTGTTAGGACTATTTCCATTGCTACTGAAGCTCTTTACTAATAACCTTCGCAATTTCCATTGCTACTGCAGCACCATTGCTACTGAAGCACAAAAGTAACATAACAACTTATACGAAACAAAAAGCTATTGCAACGCGCGTTATCATTCATTCTTGGGGAACATTTGAAGCATTATGGCGCCAAACGATGGTAACGAGATTAACGACAGTCAGGTGGTTTCCGTAAAATTAACACCGTTCGCGATTCAAAGTCTGGACTCATGGTTCTTCCAAACCGAAGAACACTTCGAAAGCCTATCCATAGATTCCGAGAAAATCAAATATTATTCACTATTAAGGGCCCTGCCCACTACTTGCCTAGACGATCTCTCTGGGGTCTGTAACGCTAACTCACCCGAACCTTATTCCACCCTCAAAGAGCATGTCTTAAAACGTTACAGCAAGGATAGAGCCCAAAGAATCCAGGCTTTGACGAGTAATCTCACCACCTACAATAGCCAAACACCTCTAGCACTACTTAAAGAGATGAGGAAACTAGCGAAGGGGGTCATGGATGACGATACCCTAAAGACATTGTACATCCAACGCTTGCCCTTACGCCTTCAACCATTCCTCCATACACAGGATTCCTCTGTGAACCTGGACGTTCTCGCAGAATTAGCCGAGAAAATTATTGCCTGTGAAAACCAGACACCGAATAGCCCTGCCGCTACTCCAGTGGTCAATCAAACCAGCTCAAACGAGGTGGAAAGATTATTGCGCGAGTTAGTTCAGCGAGTTGGAGCACTAGAAGTTGCTACCCAGCAAGCCGAACACGCGGATAGAGTTCATGGGGTTGCTCGCCAAACTGCGGCGTATCAGCAAGCCGATAATTCCACACACACCGTTCCGTTTGACAGGCACAAAAATACGAATCGTTCATTTAAACATCAGAGAGCTGGTAGTTCAAATACCGTTGAGGTCCAGGGGTCACGAGACAATCTGGAGGAGGAATGGTGCTGGTATCACAGAAAGTACTTGCACAAGGCTCGTAAATGTGAATCGCCGATGTGCCCATTGTACGTACTACTTTACCCAAAAAACGGGAACAGCGCGGCGTAAATGCGAGTCAGACGCCAGCGCCAGCTAAATCAAATGCCACTCGCTGCCTATTCCTTTCAGATCCGACTTCCGGTTTTCGATTCTTGATCGATACCGGGAGTTCGGTGAGCCTAATTCCGGCAACTGCCAAAGACAAACGCACCACAGGTATTCCAAACTTGCGTGCTGCTAATGGCACTCCTATACTCTGTTACGGCACGCGATCGTTGTCATGTTCCCTAAACCTCAAACGTACCTTGAGCTTCGAATTCATAGTGGCTGATGTGGACACACCCATCATTGGTGCCGATTTTCTGCAGAAGTTTGCATTGGTGGTGGATGTGAGAAATGGATGCCTTTATGATAGCGAAACCAGAGTGCAAAGACCCCTTAGTGCCGTCGATATGGTGAACGTTACGTCAAGCGTCTCCCCTAACCTAGAGAGTACATGTCCCTACCAACGGGTGTTGCTCGAATTTCCCTCACTCTTTCAACCTAATGTAACGTTGCAAAATAACACGCTGACGCAACACCACATATCGACGAGCGGCCCTCCTGTTTACGCGAAAGTAAGACGTTTGCCCCATGATAGATTGCAAGAAGTAAAAGCCGAGTTTACAAAAATGGTCCAGGAAGGGACAGTTCGCGTCTCGAAAAGTCCCTGGGCCAGTCCCTTGTTGATTGTGCCAAAGAGTAACGGCGAGTTGCGTATTTGCGGCGACTATCGCCAATTAAATTCCGTAACTGTACCCGACAGATTCCCCATTCCCCACCTTCACGATTTTACTGCAAACCTGTCAGGGGCAAAAATCTTTTCCACCGTGGATCTGAAGAGAGCTTTCCATCAGATTCCAATGGAGGAAAGCTCTATTCAGAAGACCGCAGTCTGTACGCCGTTTGGTTTGTACGAGTATCTTCGTATGCCGTATGGCTTGCGAAATGCTCCACAGACCTTTCAGCGGCACATGACTGAAGTCCTTTCCGACCTCCCGTTTTTGTATTGTTACCTCGATGATGTGCTTGTGGCTTCGGGGACGCCTGAGGAGCACGTGCATCATTTGAGAGAGCTGTGCAAACGACTAGCGTCGCACGCTCTGCTGATTAACCCAGCAAAGTGTGTACTGGGAAAGAAGGAACTGACTTTTCTAGGTCACCACATCTCAGATAAAGGCATTAGGCCACTTCCCGACAAGGTAGAGGCTATCCGAAATTTCCCGAAACCCTCTACACAGAGAGAGTTGCGCAGGTTCTTGGGATCGGTGAATTTTTACCACCGATTCCTAAGGAACTGTGCGGCGACTCTGGCACCACTCTCCTCACTCATTAGAGCGAAGAAACGAGGGAAGTCTGTACTGATCGAGTGGAACAGTGAGGCTGAGGAGGCATTCACAGTAATTAAAGATGAACTTGCGAATGCGACGGAGTTGGCTTACCCACACCCGAACGCAAAACTTAATCTAGTAGTAGATGCGTCAGACCTTGCTGTCGGCGCGGTACTACAGCAAACTGTGGACAACAACACGACCCCTCTGGCGTTTTTCAGCCGGAAGCTCTCTCCCACCGAACAGCGTTATAGCACGTTCGGGAGAGAGCTCCTGGCGATTTACCTTTCAATCAAACACTTCCGATATACCTTGGAAGCACGTCAGTTCACGGTATTCACCGACCATAAGCCTTTGATCAACGCAATAAGAATGCCTCCTGACCGCCACTCCCCTCGTGAAAGTCGGCACCTGAGTTACATAGCACAGTTCACTAACGATCTCAGGCACATTAAGGGGGACGAGAACACGGTCGCCGACTGCTTATCACGTGTGCACAACGTGGTATTAAACCCGTTGGCGCCCGAGTTTCGACCTTCTGTGCACATGATTTCGTTGGCTGATATCATCACCGAACAGAAAAACGACACGGAGATCCAATCTTTGATTGAGTCTCCTAGCTCGTCGCTAAAACTGTCACTCAGAGAAGGCGTTTACTGTGACGCTGACCGGCCTAACCGATACTACCTACCTACCACCTTGCGTTTGCCCGCCATCAAACACTATCATGCGCTATCTCATCCTGGGACGGAGAGAACTTTCCGCCTAATTGCGGATCGTTTTGTCTGGCCCGGGATGCGTAGGGCCATAAGAGAGTACGTTCGCAATTGCCCAGATTGCCAAGCTAGCAAAGTAACTCGACACAACAAAGCCGCAATTCAACCTTGTGTTTTCTCTGGAGGTAAATTCGATGCAGTCAATATAGATTTGGTAGGCCCGCTTCCAAACTCTCGCGGGTTCTCGTATTTACTCACTATGATCGACCGCTTCTCTAGGTGGGTCGAGGCTGTTCCCATTGCTAACATAACGGCAGAAACCGTAGCCCGAACCTTCGTAGAGACGTGGATCTCCCGTTTCGGGGTCCCTCTGAGCATCACTCATGATCGTGGGGCTCAATTTACCTCCTCCTTGTGGTTAGAAATCTCCAAAATCCTAGGTAGTTCAAACATCACAACCACCTCTTTTCACCCCCAATCAAATGGACTCATCGAGAGAGTCCACCGCGACCTAAAATCGGCACTTCGCTGCTTAAAATGCCACGACGATTGGGCGGACCGATTGCCTGTCGTATTACTTACCCTACGGAACCTGTTCCGGCAGGATCAAAAGTGCACGTCCTCCGAATTGCTGTACGGGAAGTCCTTAAGATTGCCCGGAGATGTTATTGATCCCGTGTACAAAATTGACGACTCCTTCAGTACAATCACTGATTACGCGGCACGTCTCAAACGCGCCATGCGCGAAGTGGTTTACCACCCGCCTCGCCTGCCTTTACCATCCGAAAGCCTTGATCCATTGTTGAACACGTGCACACATGTTTACGTTCGGGTGGACGGTGTAAAAACCCCCTTACGGCGTCCCTATGATGGCCCCTACAGGGTCCTAAAGAGGACGCCGAAATATTTTGTAATTGAGAGGGTTACCAAAAGCGACAGTGTTAGCATAGATAGACTTAAGGCAGCATATGTGTCCTTCCCTGATGATAGTTCTACCAACACTCATGAGCCGCAACCCAGGGTGCAAATTACCCCCAGGTCAACACCTGTCGAGGCCACCGGGTTGCACCTTTCTGTCTTGGCTAGGAACTATCCTCCCACTACGGAGTGTAACGAGTTCGTTGTTCCGTTGAAGACCGTTCAAAGAACGCTGTCGGGACCTCGTAATTCGGGTGCCTCCGATTCGGTTGACCTTCCTGTTGCTGTTGTTCCTCATCACAAAAAAACCTCAGAGACCCGTTCGTTGTCCCAGTTGGGAATCCGAACGTCAACTTTCACAGCTCCACAGCCTAATCCTTCTATTGCCCCCGAGCGCGTTAGCAGTTTTGGCAGACCTAGTCGTCCGCCAGCTCGTTACGCGCAGACTTAGGGTGGACTTCTGTTCTGTACAAAAATTTTTTTTCTATTCTCTCCTGTCAAACCTTCTGTTAGGATTTTCCTTTTATGATCATTTCGGGCATTTACAGGTAACAGCTTCACTGTTACCAGACCTTTCGGTCCACATGCGTTGGGGGGTAGCTGTAGTGAATCTCTATCCCGCAACCTGGTCGAAATTTCGAAATTCTCAGAATGACCATCTAAAAATTCAATAAAATAAATTCAACCATTAGCATTAAATAACATTACGAAATTCACTAATCTCTGTCCTCAATTTTATCAAAATTGTGTAACGAAAACAATTCAATCCCTAAGAATTCACATTTGCGTTTTAACGGAACCTTCCAAGGACGCGCGACAGCAACATTGTATGCGATCTAGCGTCATTGTCTCGTGTCATACAGAGCGTGCATATCTAGGGTTATTGACTGGTGAGAATTAAATATTGTGTGTGACTTTGCTGTTCTACGGGTAACTATATTTATGTACGATATGTAAACTATCACTAATATTATTGTGTATGTAGTAAGAAAAATAGCCTAAATTGTCCAGAGTGCTAAACGCTTAGGATTTTCCTTGGCCAGAATTTGGGTTCCCCACAGGCCATTTTTCCTTGTATTGTTGTATATCCTATCTTAAAGTTTTCAAGCAAACAATTCACTATTTCATGTAAAGCCATTTGTAAGGGAAATTTTCCCTTTTGATGTTTCATAATTTTCATAAGCCAATACTTAAGATGGTGTCATTCTTATCAAATTATAAATTTTCCCTTTTGATGTTTCATAATTTTCATAAGCCAATACTTAAGATGGTGTCATTCTTATGAAATTATAAATTTTCCCTTTTGATGTTTCATATGTTTCATAAGCCAATATTTAAGATGGTGTCATTCTTATCAAATTATAAATTTTCCCTTTTGATGTTTCATAATTTTCATAAGCCAATATTTAAGATGGTATTATCTGTATCAAGATTAGGATTTTCCCTTTGGTATCAAAAATAACTTCTTTAGCCAATATTCAATATGGTGTTACTTGTGTGATCAAGTTAGACTAGCATCAAATTATCAACTTATTTCTTTAATGTTTTTTTTTGTTAATCAAAGCAATCAAAATATTCATTCTCAATTGCTGTATTTTGTCACAGTTGTATTTCCAATTAGATAGTGTTTTGATATAATCACGTGGTTGTATTTTTTATGTACAGTCAACATTAAAAATCATTCTTAACAAATTTTATAGTCAACCTTTGTTGTGATGATAATCAGAACAAACCTTGTAAATACCAATAACTAAATAGCTGATTTTCCTCCTAGAATCAGTATTATACATTGAATATTATTGATTTGGTTAGGTTTAGTTAGATGGTAATTGTATAATTCTTAGTCATTGTACATTGATTATTTCAGTTAGGAAGAACTGGGAACATGTGTTTTCTAGTTCATTTGCATTTAGCAGATGCTGTAGATTTTTTACCATTAGCTATTAATTAAGTGAGGCAAGATACTCAGTTCACTGCTTATGCCATCTTAGTTTCGCCAGGCAAAGTTTTGCCTGTGTGAGTTACTAGTGTAGAATTTTTAGCTTCATGCCTTTAGAAATATTAGAATTAAGTTCTGATTCCGAGCAAAGTGTTAGTGCTCCGAAGCTGATCCCCGCTTGCACTCCGGCGCCAGAGTGCTGGTGGGGGTCGTTTTTCGAAGAGACTCCTCGCTTTGAGGCGGCATGTTAATGCCAGATTGTTTGCAGCATAGCATGTGTTGATATGTGTTTTAATACCGTGTGCAATTTCACCCAGCGTATTATTCCGTACAGGAAGCTACGAGACACTTTACATTCCACTGCCACGTCACCTACCTTACCCGATCATATCAAAAGGGTAAAATAACCCGGTAGCCAGACTTGGCAAAATAACTGCCTCCTTCATTGTACCTTTTCACTTCAAATTAAACCCCCATTACTGGACGGCAAGAGCAAATATCCAATTCCTCCACCTCACTAAGAATAGAGACATCATTGATTACAGCTAACCCAACTGCTGCATAATCTGCCAGTCTATATTCTAACACCATATGAGGAATTGCTACTTACCGTCCTCACTTATCAGAGACGCTATTGCCGTCACTAACCACGGGATACCATTGCACACGACCCTTCTCCACAATTACACTTCCACATACCGACGCAGCTGTGAGCCTGTTGCAGTCCCTACTCAAGATCGGACGTCAACATCAGCGCACCTGGAAGACCCAATCTGACAGCCAACAATAAACCCAGGCCAGAAAGAAATAACCATATCTACTTTCTTATCCTTTCGATGGTCCAGTTCCGAGGTGAAAATTATAGTATTTTGTTTTGATTAAAGACGCCGGAAAGAGAGCGTCCGAACCCCTTCATTTAACTTCTCGAAAGTCAGATGCCGTAAATCATTCAATTAGTAATTAAGTGTGTTGTTAAACACTGGTGACCTCTTATTAAAAAGAACATCTTGTGAAATCATTAAATTCTTCAATATTCAATCTCTAAAGTCGATATTCAACCTTCACAATCAAATCCAGTAGTTCCCCACTTTGGGAGAACTTCACAATATTACTGTACTAAGTATTGCAGTGGGATTATTCGTGATTGCTAGATCGAGGAGAGTTGCAGAGACTTTAGTGATGCGAGTCGGTTCTTTGACCATTTGTGATAAGCTTAGTTTATACAATAGTTTGCTTAGCTGATTGTTTTTGTCCGTTAGGTCAACATTAAAATCTCCGAAAGCAAAGAATGATTTTTTTGCCTGAAGGATTTCTTTGAAGGTTTCCTCAATGAAATCTAGTGTTAGATTTAGGGGAGACGATGGGTGCCGGTAAAGGCTGCCAATGATGATTGATTTGTGTTTATTTATTTGCGTTTCTAGCCAAACCATTTCAATGCCTTCGCAAACTTTATTCGCTAATAGTGACGATGTTGAGTACATTTCTTTCACAAAAATACAAGATCCACTACCTCGGCTGGTTTTAGCGCCATCGTAGCGGTACAACACGTAATCAGGAATGTTAAAAAATGAACTTTGGGTTCGTGAATCAAACCATGTTTCTGAGACACACAAAATGTCAATTTCTTCAGTGACCAACATTACTCTGATTTCATCCAATTTACCATTCAGGCTTCGGGCATTTACATGCTTAATTTTGATTTTACCTATATTAGCACTCTTTTTGAAGGTAGCAAAGTTACTATTTCGATGGGATCGTTCAGGGAATTTATCGATTTTGTCTAAGTTGCCCAGGGTGTTTGGCCCAGCTTCTGCTATGTAAGAAAGTCTACTATTTGGCTGGGCAGCGGCACTCTGTCAAGATGAGGTGATCCCGGTCTGATTTTTGCCTTGTGTGACAAGAGCACTGTAGTGATCGCTTTTACGATGGAGCAGTAGTGGAGGGTTATTATTTGATAACTCTGAAAAGGGACTGACTGATATTTTCAAAACACAATGATCTTGTTCATCCAGGACGAGAAGTTTTTGGCGTGTCACATTTGAAATGATTAGTGGTATAAGGTCTACAGCAGCTTGATCAAAATGTTTGTCGTCAATGTAATTATCTATGAGGTTTTGCATGTCTCCACTGTTCTTGTGAAAAAAATTAGCGTATGTGCTGTTGTTTGCTTTACTCTCTGTTTTGATTGCAGCCTTTAGGGAATTGTAATTCCAATTTGATGCCGGTTGTTTTGTAAGTAGATGAGCTACTGCATGGAGGAGGCAGTGTCCATCGGCTTTGGTGGGAATCAGTTTTATGTTCCATGATCGTTTCAATTCATCCATTGTGGAATTCATGCGTTCACAAATGGGGCTGAAAACGTTTTTTTTCGTACTTTTTACGTCATTAAGAGGTTCTGAGAGGTGCGGAGAATTTATGTTTTTCTGGCTCTGAAAGGGCGGGCTGTGGTGATTTCTTGTATGGGGATTTGCATAGAACTGAGAAATGCTCGTGTCAATTCCATTTTTCTGGCGATGATTGTGAACACAGTTGGGTAGTGGATTTTCCATCGATTGTCGACTGCAATTTTGCAGCGATTTCTCTCTTCCTGTTGATTTCACTGCTTCCGAGTATGTGATTGGATGTTGATTTATACTCGTGTCTAAGAGAGGCTTTTCATCCCTTGAATCAGCATTGGATAGCAATGAAAACATATTTTTTGTAGGCAATCGGCAATTGTTTGTGGCAGATGCAGGAGAGGGCTTGTTACATGAGGGCAAACATCGGGAGGAGAGGGGGGGAGAGGGTTTCTTATATGAAGGCAAACATCGGTTTATGTTCCCGGAGGTTTCACGTGGAAAGGCGGTCAACTTAGAACAATCATTCAACTCATTTTGCTGTTTTTCATAAACATTAGAGTATTCAATTTCTTCATTCAGGTCATGTGAGCTTCTGGCCCAGGAGATAAAATGTGAAGTTAGTCTCAAAGGGGATCTTAGAGCAATTTGTTGAAGAAAATGATGCGTGTCTTCTCGCGTAACAGGCCAAGTGCGGACGTTGTTGTAAGCTTCATTAACAGTAACGGTTTTTACATTTGCTCGCAGCGGAATCAGTTTAAGACCAATTTTTCTGCACAGGCTCGATGCCATGTACAATTGCTGCCCACTGCAGGCACTCACCACATAAATACGAGAAAGAAGATTCTTTGTCATGATCAGGTTTTTTAACTTGGTGAGATTTTGGGACGAGAGGCTCAAACCTTTGAAACTAATTATATAGTTCCTGAAAGGAGGTGCGCGTTCAATCTCACCATAGAGATCATTGAGACGTTCCGAAGTTATGGTCTGAATTCTGCATGCACTATCAATGTCATCTCTGTTGATTTTTGTGAGACTATTGTCTCCAACGAGAAAAGTGTCTTTCGCATAAGGATGGTTACTCGCAGCTACCACCGGCGTAAAATCATGAGCGCTGATACGATAATTTAAAGCAAAAATAAATAAAGACTGGCAGTAAACAAGTAAATACGCATGCCGGTGTATTTTCAAACATTGTGAGGACCGTAGTGAAAATAAGTTTTAAAACTGTTCATTTTACCGGTAACTTACGCAGTACAGACGGGGTTTTGCTTGCTAGTCCTTTCAATTTCTGTAAAATACTTTAACAGGATTTGAATGAAATATTATCGCGTAAAGGGCCTATTTGGAGTGCACGCTACTAACTAATTATGTCAGTCGTAGCAATTCGAGTTACATCGAAACAGCGCTTCATCGTGAGAACTGAATGCTAGAGATATCATTTTTTCCATACTCTCTCTATAGTTTTATTTTGCTGTGATAAGATTAACTGTGCACAAGAGTTGGGGTTAACACAAAAGTAAATTTCTGTTTTCTCGGACTCAAAAAGCTCTTGTAATAAACAGCTTATTTATCAATAACATAATATCAATTTTTTCGTAATAAATACAAATATTTTTGTTTTACTGAGCTTCACCCAACAATGAGAGAAAGCTGAAAACTTTTGAACGATTCGTCCGGATTCCCGAAAAAGGCAAAGTTGGACAGTGCAGGAAAAGAACAGAATCAACAGCAGTGTTGCCAGATGCAGGGAAATTTCCCTGCTTTAGGGAAATTTTGGGTCCCAAAGGGAAAAAGAGAAAAAACTTCGAAAACCTTATGAAAACAGGGAAATTTTGCAATGCGGCTTCATTTTCATGTAAAATTATATGTAAGTGATTAGCTAATTAGCATTTTGTGCAAGCGACTTAGTATTTATAGTTTTTAACACTTGTCGGACATGTTCGAACTTTGATACACGTATTGCACGCGTTCATACTGACTAGGAACAATCAGAGGCGCCAATACGTCGCAACCGCGCAGCGCCAGTTCAACTTCACGCGGTTCACGCTTCACAGAGTCGCAGATGTTGATCATCACAGTTGCATTAGTCATTGTAATGATTGTAGTGAGAGGAAATTGAAGAGACATGCTTCAGCATTACTGAAATTTTTGAAGTGAATTAACGTAATATATAAAGCAGTGGGATTGAAACCCCACAATCGAAAGTAAGACGTTAACGCTTAATTCATGCTCAAAAGTACCTAGTTTCCTAGAGTACCGAGGAAACTGAAATGAAATTCCAAGGGTGGCTCAGTAAAAATAAAAAAGGAGCAGAATATTTTCAATGTTAATTACGTGACGTAAATAGATGGAAAAGCTGGCAGATCAGAGATTGAAAAAATGCGGAAAGGACAAATACAAAAATTGTAGAAATTAGAAAAAACGACATGAAGTTCTTTGAATACGCACAACGGCAGTAAACGAAGAAAAAATACACAAGTAGAAGAAGGTGAAATTAGACTTGTTCCATTCCTATATGAGCATAATCTTCCGCATTCTATTGTTGAACATTTAGTCCCAGTTGCGAAAGCAGCTTGTCCTGATTCGGAGATTGCGAAAGGCTTCAAATGTGGTATGACAAAGTGTATTGCAATTGTGAAGAATGTTTTAAGAGGCGAAGTGAGTGGTAATATTTATGAGCTCTTGAAGAATCATTATTTCTCACTGATAACGGATGAATAAACATATAAACGAAGTACAAAGTATTTGGCATTGGTGGCAAGGGTTGTTAAAAAAGATGTCGTTAAAGATCCATTTTTGACTATCATCCCACTCATTAGTGCTACAACAACATGTTTGCATGGAAAAATAAAAGAGCTATTCACTGAAATAGGTATACTCTATAAAAGGAATATGATTCTATGTATGTACGTATGTATGTTTAAAGAGTCTACACAACAGGGAAATTTTTAGTCAAAAAAGGGAAATTTTGGGACTAAAACAGGGAAATTTAGGTCAGACCATCTGGCAACCCTGATCAACAGATCGCTTGTGACAGTGGTTGCGTAAAGACGTGTGACTATCGTAGTGAGTGTGAAGTGATTAACAGAAATAAAGAGTGGTGAGCGGTGGTTTCGACAATGAAGCCGGGACCAGGCACACCGGGAAAAAGTGGGGGAAGCTCCACTGCGCCTTGCCGAGCTGTTGGGAAGAAAAAAGCGAAAAGCCAAACTCCTTCCACTGCTCCTCCCATATTGGAAAGAAGCTCAACAAAAAGGAAAGCGGAAGAACACGACCCGGACCATCGACCGACAAAAACCCCAGTCTCAGCCAGCACCTACGAAGAGCATGAGGAAGAATTGCTCGAGTCCATTTCAATTGGCAGTGGAATAATATCTGACTCTGATGACGAATCTCTACAATCTGCGCAGGCCCCAACTGTGGCAACTAACACTGGAAAAGATAAACATGATGCGACCCTAAGCAAATCAGCAAGCCTGAACCTGAATAGTGACATAGATTTGGAAAACATCCCTGAAAATACAAGGCAAATAATAATTCACTGTTCTTCTGGCTCATCCAACCTAGCCAGGATAAACCCCATCAAAATAGGCAAAGCAGTAGACCTGCTCTGTGGACCAGTAGAAAAAATTGAGCACAAAAAATCTGGAAGCCTAATAATAACAACTAAAAATCATAAACAAGTACTTACACTCCTGAAAGCCAAAGGAATTCAAATCAACCAAGATAACATCCCAATTTCTGCATCTGTTGCTTAGACCAGTCAACTCTCATATGGCAAGATATGGGCCCCTGAATTCATGGAAGACATACTGGAAGACCTGCTTATGTACTTGAAACCATTAAAAGTAGTTGCTATAAGGAAAATGCTTGCAGACCCAAACAAAGCCCATCTACCTCTCTATGTGCTCACATTTATGAGCCCAACTCCACCAGAGAAAATAAAAATTGGATATACTAGCTATAAAATTGATAAATTCATACCCAGCCCTCTTAGATGTGGCAATTGCTGCAAGTACGGTCACTCTCGGCTGAAATGTACCAGCACAAGCAGTACATGTGGGCACTGTGGGAAAAAAGGCCATACCTACGCAGAATGTTCCTCTGTAGAAGCCATGCCAACATGCCCAAACTGCAGAGGACCGCACTCAGCCATCTCCAAACTATGCCCACACTATATAGCAGAAAATAAAGCATGCTTACTTGTTGCTGAGGAAAACCTAAGCTTTGCAGAAGCTAGAGCAAGAGTAAGAACAGCAAACAATGCCTCTGAAGAACCTAAGACACCTAACCCTGCCACAACTGCAATGAGAAAAGAAAACAATAATCACCTCCAGCACAGCTACAACGGTGCATCGTCAACACAGTTTCCCCCTTTACCAAGAAGCAAAATGTGCCCAACTCCAACCAGAAGTAACAACTCGACTCTTTTGAATGATACTCCCTCCTCTCAAGAATCAGCGGTAAATGTTGAGGACTTGACCATAATCGATTTTCCACTCTTTGATCAATAAAGATTGTTGATGAGACCAAAATAAACAAGTTTTATTCAATGCACCTTCCGGCGGAAATAAGTATTTTAAAAGTTATGGCATTTAATGACTTACCGTAACTCCAGTGTTTGAGGCGAGGAAAAATACACCGCGCGGTCCGACGTGAAAGTAAACAGGCGTTCCCGCGCGCCAACCAAGCCGACGAAGAGCAAACCCCCTATTACAAACGTAAAGAGGTTGGGTCGTGAGGGGTAGCAACAGTTCTTTTAGTGAAAACAATAAAACTAAAAGAACTGTGGCTACCCCTCACGACCCAACCTCTTTACGTTTGTAATAGGGTGATGCACACTGGAGTTCCGGTAACTCATTTAACGCCATAACTTTTAAAATACTCATTTCCGCCGGAAAGTGCATTGAAGAAAACTTGTTTATTTTGGTCTGATCAACAATCTTTGTTGATCAAAAAGTGGAAAATCAATTATGGTCAAGTCCTCAACATTTACCGAATCAGCTTGGATCACCCAAGCCCAACATAACTCCTGCCGCAACAAGGAGAGCCTCTCAGAATACACCTCTCTCTCGCTACCCACACCCACTCTGGCAGAACTACACAACCAGCCAGCCCACTACAATGATGGTATAACTGCATCACAGACCATTGCATCCCAGTGCCCAAGTCAATGTGTATCCTGCTCTGAGGTAAGAAGTGCCACCAGTACAAGATCAACAAACAGTTTAACCCCAGCGAATAGTGAAATAATCATGTACTTTACAAAACTATTACCAATATTAATGAAACTATGCATGGCCACTCAACTGACAGAAAAGATTGAATGTTTTGTAGAAATTGGACAAGCACTAAATATTGAAACAACCATGAACAACTTTATACAGAATTTGAGTCTGTCCTCTGCTAATACCTCACAATGAGTGTCAAAATACTACAGTGGAATATCAGAAGCTATAAAACTAGAGTGCCTTTTCTGAAAACCCTCCTGAGTGAATGCCAAGCAGATGTGATATGTTTGCAGGAAACTTTTCTAAAGCCCAACATAGAGGCTAAGCTATCTGGGTATGGAATTCCAGCAGTACGTAGAGACAGAGCTAATCAAAGTGGAGGAGGTGTAACTATTCATGTCCGCACAAACATACCACATAACCCAGTACATCTCCAAACTCCTTTGGAGGCATGTGCCACTCAAATCTACCTACCGGGTCTTTGTGTTACCATCTGCAACATTTACATACCTCCCAACCTATCAAATGACATCCTTATAGCAGAACTACCCTTGCTGGTGAATAAGCTACCAAAGCCATATTTAATCTGTACTGATGCTAATGCTCACCACCCTTCATGGGGCTCATCTGCGGAGGATACAAGGGGCGCCTTCTTGAATCAATGGTTAGAGGCCTCAAATCTATGTCTGCTTAATAATGGTGAGCCTACATTCCTGACCAGCAGTGGGAGCTTCAGCCACCTGGACCTATCAATTGTTGCACCATCTATTGCTCCTAAGTTTCACTGGTACCCAATGCCTCACCCATACACTAGTGACCATTTCCCAATCCTGATAAGCACATCAGTAGAATGGGACACTGACAGGATACTCTTCTGGAAAATAAAATCAGAAGACTGGGAATCATTCAGGAAGGCTATCCACATCCCTACAACGTTTGGTACACCTGATAATGCATGCTCCTCAGTAGTAGAGACTCTTATAGTGGCAGCCAATGAACATGTGAAAACAACATCAAACACGTTAAACAGAAGACGTCTGCCTTGGTGGAATAAAGAATGTGCAGCTGCTAAACAAAAGAAAAACAGGGCCCTAACACAGTACCGCAACCATCTAGGCAACATAGACTACTGGATCCAGTACAAGAAGATGAGAGCTCTTTTCAGAAAGGCGGTCCTGGAGGCAAAACGGGAGTCATGGGCGGCATTCCTGACATCTATTAATGCACAAACCCCAAATGCAAAAGTTTGGGAAAGAATCCGTTCACTCTCTACCGGAAATCAAAAAAGAGCAATCATAATTATTAAAGACAATGTAACTTTAGCTGACCCATCAGAGATAGCCAATGCATTCGCAGAACATTTTTCAGAGCAAAATGCAATTTCTGATGTAAATTTTTTAACATTCCAAAGATCAATAGAACAAAATAACTCTCCTTTCCAAAGATGTGGGCAACCATGGTACAACCACCCTTTCACCATGGCAGAATTGCAGACAGCCATACAATCATCGCATTCCAGCTGTCCAGGTGCAGACCGTATACCATTTGTATTCCTCAAACATCTGGAAACTGAACAACTATATGCCCTGCTTAAATTTTACAATTTTATATTCACAAACGGTTTCCCAAAACAATGGCGTGAAGGGATAGTAATACCCATCTTGAAGCCAGGGAAAATTGCAACCTCTCTTGATTCTTACCGACCAATCACCTTGACCAACTGTTTATGCAAAATAATAGAAAAAATGATTGTTAAACGTCTACAGACATACCTGGAAAGAACCTCATTCTTTGATCCTGCACAGAGTGGTTTCAGGGCGGGTCACAGCACCATGGATGCATTAACCAGATTGGAGAGCACTGTCAGAGAAAGCTTCCTCACAGGAAATTCTTGCGCTGCAGTATTCCTGGACATATCCAGGGCCTTTGACAGTGTCTGGCACCAAGGCTTACTATACAAACTCCGAGAAGCAGGCTTGTCTGGCAACATGGCTGCATTTATAGAAGATTTCATCAAAGATAGAAATATTACAGTGAGAATCAACAGTAAATCCTCCACCCCAAAGCCAGTAAAATATGGTCTACCTCAAGGATCCGTTCTCAGTCCCATTCTCTTCTCAATTTACATAAATGATTTATTCACGAACAACCAGGCAAACTTCTCACACTCTATGTATGCAGATGACATTGCTATATGGACAAGGCAGCCTACCCTACGCGATTCCCATGCAATACTGCAAGAGGTCATGTTCAGCATAGACAGGTGGTCCCAAAAGTGGGGATTGACCTTCTCTCCTACTAAATCTCAAGCAATGCTCTTTGCTAAAAAGAAAACACAGTTTGATCAGCCATTGATCCTAGCAAACCAGCCAATCCAAACTGTGGTAAAAACAAAATTCTTGGGAATGGTTTTTGACCATGCCCTAAACTGGTCCCATCATATCACCTACCTTACAAACCGTTGCCAGAAAGAGTTACGGATAATGAGAATTCTTGCAGCACACAAGTGGGGGGCAGATTATACAACTTTATGCCGATTTTATAATGCAACTATCCTATCAAAAATAGACTATGGGTGCTTTTTATATGATACTGCTGCAATAACAAACCTAAATAAACTAAATCGAATACAGTATGCTGCTGCCAGACTAATGATTGGTGCACTCAAATGCACCCCTACCTATAAACTTGAAGTAGAAGCCAATCTATGCCCCCTCAACATCCGACGCAGAATGAAACTGGTATCCTATGCATACAGAACACTGAGCATTAAGGAGCATCCAATTCGACAGATGATGCTAAATTACTATCCCTACTCATTGTACAGCAGCCTACCTCTCCCTCTCCCAGTGGCAGGACGACTGTTGGAGGAATTTAAGACAAACAATGTAAACTACAAAGATATTCCCACAGTCTCCATGTCTCTGCGCTACAAGAAACCAACACTGCCAATAAAGCAAACGTTGAAGACCTGCAACAAAAATCAAATGAACAATGAACAGTGGCAGATGGTGTTTGGGGACCTGGTCGCATCTTTGTATGACAACTGCAATCAAATATACACGGATGGGTCGGTGTGCAGTGGTGCTGCTAGCTGTGGTGTTGTTATATCGTGGTTTTTCATCACGATATTAGGATTAGTAATTGTAGCTGCAAACTACAGTATCGGTAGCTGTAACTACCGTAACTGAAGCGTTAACTTCAGGAGTATGAAAAGGAAACTCTTAGCTAGGTTCCTATTCTTGTACTGAATCATCCATACACAGACACTGCTTATAAGCTATAGCGCTCGGAAGTTAAACAATGCTCTTCCGGTGCATACCAATGCGATGCGCCCCGAAGGCACAGCTTCCGGCGGAGGTCCCATAAAGACATCTGACCTGAACGCGATATGGCATCCGGCGGCGGCAAGCCGCGCAATTAAACCTCCGCTCCGGAACTCGTACTCATAAAACCAGTATCACATTATACGATGCATAATTTAATATACAACAGGTGTTTACTCCTGTAATTTCCAACTGAAAGCAAGGCTCCCAGAACATTCCAGCATCTTCACAGCAGAATTATATGCCATTTACATTGCATTACAATATATATCCAAGCAACCAAATAAGCATATTATCTTCACAGACTCCCTAAGTGCCATCCAAGCCTTGACCACACAGCAGAGCAAATCTCACTACCTGATCCAGTGGATCATAGACTTGATTGTACAGTTCTCTCCAGGATCAATAGTAATTGAATGGGTCCCAAGCCACTGTGGCATCAAGGGGAATGAAGCTGCGGATGCGCTGGCAAAACAAGCACTCAACCTACGGCTCAAGGTAGACATTCCCCTGTGCACCAAGGATTTCCTGGAAAAAATTAAGCTTTTCTATAAGAGAGAGTGGGAAAACAATTGGGCAAAGCTCCCTCTACACCTACGCTGCTTCAAGCCTTGCATTAGCAACACAATACCACCAAATCTCTCAAGGTCTCAACAAGTGGCGGTGACAAGGATCCGGCTGGGGGTGTGCCTGCTGAGCCATGGGCACTTTTATACAAAATCATCTCCTGCTACGTGCAGTAGATGCAATCGAACAGAGGATCTGCGCCACCTGTTTATGGAGTGCCCAGCATATGCAGCAGAAAGAAGATGCTTGTTGGAAGCATGCCACAAAGAAGGACTGCCAGTCACCTGGGAAGCCATTATAAGCCCCAAGTTCCCAGCACAAGCAATTGCCACTTTCTTGGCAACCACGGGCAAGATGCCCTGCATTTGAGCTGCTGAAACTGTAGCGGTCAAGGGCGCCCGGGCCTCTACTGGTGGGACGCCATATTCCAACAAGTAACAAGTAAGTAAGGAAAAGAACGAGTGCCAAGTGGTCAGAGACAGCATTAAAGATAAAGGAAGAACGAATGAGAAGAAAGACTTTAAATAGGAAACAACGCAGTATAAGGAAAATGTATGAAAGAAACAGAATTACTGAGGATGAATGGCAGAGTGCATGGAATGAGTACAAGGACCAGCAGAAGAAAGTAAGGAGAATGATTAATGAGGCTAGAGTTAAAGAGGAGAGACACCAAGTTGAAAATCTAAGAAAGAAAGGTCCGGATGGAATAAAAGATTGGTATAAGTTTATACAAGGTAATGATAGAAGTAGTGAAGTTCAAGTTGATGAATTAGTAGTTAATGGTTGCAGTGTGCAAGATAGGATGCAAATGGTGAAAGCAGTTGAAGAATACTGGGAGGACATTGGTGGAATGAATGAGCAGGTTACAGATGATGCACCCATAAATTTTCTGATTGATGAACGTGAACTGCAAATGGAAGACGAAATCACTTGTGAAGAGATTGTAAGTTTTTTGAAGAAAGTGAAAAATGGAAAGGCATGTGGCCCTGATAAGATCCCATTTGAGTTCTATAAATGTGGAGGAGAGAGTGTGGTCAGTATGTTGAAATGTTTATTTGATGAGATATGGAAGAGTGAAAGAGTACCGGATGACTGAAACAAGTGTAATGTAGTTCTGTTGCATAAGGGTGGACATAAGAGTATGAAAGAACTTAAAAATTACAGACCAATTGCAACACTGGGTGACACTGTATGTAAGATATTTTGTGGTATTTTGAATGAGAGAATGAAAAATTTAGTTGAGGAATTAGGAGTCCTGAAGAACAGAATGGTTTTAGGCAGGATAGATGTGGGGAAGATAATCTGTTTGTAGTGAGGGAAATAATTTAGCGAATGAGGAAGGATGATAAGAAGGTGTATTATGCATTCCTGGATATTGAAAAAGCGTATGACAGAGTGGATCGGGTTAGGCTCTTTGAAGTTTTGAGAAAAGTTAGGTTTAGCAGAAAAATAGTAAAAATTGTACAAAGTCTGTATGAGAACACAAGCGCTATATACAGGTTAGGAAATTTGGAAATGGGGCAAGTGAGGAGTGTTAGAGGAGTGAGACAGGGCTTTACTCTGTCTCCCCTGTTGTTTGGATTCTACACAGAAGAATTAGCAGTTCGACTGAGAAGGAGTGGCTTAGGACTGAAAGTTGGTAATGAGAGACTGAGCTGTTTGTTTTATGCTGATGATGTGGTTGTGGTCAGTGGATGTGGATATGAACTGCAAAGGATGCTTGACCTTGTGAACGGATATAGTACAGATTTCAAGATGAACTTCGGTCCGTGTTTTATGCTGATGATGTGGTTGTGGTTAGTGGATGTGGATATGAACTGCAAAGGATGCTTGACCTTGTGAACGGATATAGTACAGATTTCAAGATGAACTTCGGTGCCGACAAAAGCAAGGTTATGGTTATAAATAGTGATGAGACTGATAGAGACAGACTGTGGAATATTGGAGAAATCAGAATAGGTAGAACAAAAGAATACAAATATCTAGGTTGTATGATAAGTGAAGATGGATGCACTAGAACTAAGGCTGAGAAAGTGGCAAAAGCTATGCAGTGGAGTGGACGATTAAGTAGCGTGGCCAGATACAGAGCAAACAAGTATGAATGTGTGAGAGGAATGTGGAAGTATGTTGCTGTACCTAGTGTCATGTATGGTATGAGTGTTCTTGCCTGGAATGGAAGTGATCTTGAAAAGCTGGATGTAATACAAAATAAGGTAGGACGGTTAGCAATGGGTGCTCCAAAATGGACAGCTACAGAAGCCATTAGAGGTGACCTTGGGTGGAGCCTATTTTCAGAAAGAATGATGAAAGCGGTGCTGAATTATGAGGGGAGAATTGATAGAATGCAGAATAGCATATGGGTAAAGCAAATTTTTGAATGGAATCCGAGTGTAAGCTATTGGGAGAAAGTGTGTTGGGGGCATGCAAGGAAGCTTAGTATGCAAAAGATTATTCATGTTAGAATTGGGACTGGAGACCTGTGGATGACTGGAGTTTAATAAATCCTGGAGGTGTAGGGCCTGAGTGGGACTGCAAGAGGTGGAAGAAAGAGATAGAGAGGCAAACAAAAGAGTATGTATTGAATAAGTGTAGGCTTAGCATGGTGCGGAAGCCTACACTCGACTGGTATATGAAAAAAGAAGCACCTAAGTTTGAGATGTTCTATGATCGTAGTTTTGGAAGTCAACTCTTGTTTGCTCTGAGATGTAAGTCATTGAGTGTGAACAGACGTACATGGAGGTGGAATGAGAATAATAACAGATTATGTCGGCAGTGTATTAGTGGAGTGGAGGAAACAATTGAGCATTTTGTGCTGGAATGTAGTAAGTATGACCAAGAGAGAGAAAGTTTTATGAATGTGGTGCTTGAGCAGTATGGAGAGAATGAGTGGTATGCCAGATTTGCTGAAGATGATTGTGGTATGAGCTGTCTTGCTGGATTGGATCAGGAGTGTAATTTGAGTATCATTGAAGCTATGAAAATGTTTCTTGTGCGTGCCTGGAATAAGAGACAGTGACTGGAATGAGCCAGTCAGGTAGAATGGTCAGTAATGACCCAATATGCCTGGGGATGGTGTTTTGACACACTGGCTATCCCAGTGACGCCATCCAATGGCAGCTTTTGACAAGGATTGGTAGATCCTGAGTAGTTTAGTGGACAAGTCTGGTACCAGGCGCTGAACTCTTTGTGTGATAACTGTGGAGGGAATTGTAGGCCGTTACAAAGGCCCCGACGCTGTCGGCCCTCAATTTCAAGTTCAAGCATATAGATTCATGCATAATCAGTGCTGTGCTGGTCTCACTTTGTTCTAAGATGTTTTTATTTTCCAGAACATTATGGTGAAGGTCATAGACTCAAATGATTGATTACTATTGCAGGAGGAAGGGTAAAAATATTGAAGTCATAGTAGTTTGCATTTTATGCGATTTATTTTTGAGACTAATTTAGATAAGCACAATAATTTAACCAAGTGCAAGGAGATTAAAAACATTTTTTTTTTATTAAAATAGGCTTCCTAAACAGGTTTGTAATTTGTTACTGCCAAACTTGGTAATAATGGAAGAATATCAATGATATGGGTTCTTAATTGCTATTTTAAGTTCTGTAGCATGCTTATATTATTTCAAACCTCAGCTGAATTCATTCATTGAAACGTTTAAGGAATTTACAATCATTTGCTTGCTATTAGGTAGCCTTATAAATTATCCAATGGCAATAACCTAACAACTATTGATATTTCAATAGTGTCTAAGGTTTTTAGTTAATCAAATAAACTATTCTTCATGAACAGATTTTGAAGTTTTCAAAGCTAAATAGAGATTTGGAAAAAAGTGAACTTTTTTCACGTAATATCAAAAAATTTTGGAACTTTCTTTTAATTTGTTCCCTTCAGTTCTGAAATTACACCCTGCTCATCTGCATTATTGCCTGCAGTGACTCGCAGAATGCAGAAAGCCATCAACAAAGTGAACAACTGGGCTCTTGAACATGGCTTCACCTTTTCTACTGAGAAGACTGTAGGCCTCCATTTCCAAGGACATGGCCGATGGGATCCTCCTCGACTGGTGCTGGGGGAGGGACGGGTGGCTTTTGCGCACAGCGTCAAGTTTTTGGGGATGACTGTGGATGATAAGCTCACCTGGAAACCTCACTTGGCAGCCCTCAAGGTTGAGTGTGCTCGGAGAATGAACCTCGTTAAGTGTTTATCCGGAGTAGCGTGGGGAGCAGACCGAGTGACGCTGTTGCGACTATATAGAACTCTTATCAGGAGTAAAATAGACTACGGCTGCATAGTATATCAATATGCAAAAGAATCCACACTGGCTAAACTGAACCCAGTGCACCATGCAGCTATCAGACTAAGCACTGGTGCTTTTCGATCCTCACCCTCTTACAGCCTGTGCGTGGAGAGCGGAGAGCCTCCTCTGTGGCTTCGACGTGTGACACTAACCTTGCAGTACCTAGCCAGGCTGGAACAAGTCCCTTTGTCTCCTGCATGGGCTAGTGTGCACGCGCCCCTTGGACGACACCTGCCTTTTCCTTATTTCATACCTTCGTCTGTGGACTACCCTGCGATTACGGCTGCTATGCAATTGAGACCCATGCAAATACTTCCAGTACTCTTAGAAAATACTGCGACGTGGTGCGTCCCTATAGATAGTTTTTGCCCCGGATGCCGGATGCCCAAGTAGGAATCCGTGCCAGACTACAACCTGAAGGGAATTTTTATGGACCATGTAATGGAAAAGCACGCTAAGTCTGTGAAGTTCTACACTGATGGATCTAAAACGGGAGATGCTGTAGGATGTGCTGCTGTGTCAGGGGAAAGGGTCAGTGCAAGGAAGCTGCTCCCAGAGTCATCAATTTTCACAGCGGAATTGTACGGTGTGATGGAGGCGCTGAAACTGATTGAGGAGTATCCATGTGGGTCCTTCACTATTTTCGTTGACTCAAAAAGCGTAATTGATGCCATACAGATGTATAATAGTACACACGCGCTCATTGCTGAAATTGTCGTGATGTTAATTAACTTTGAGAGTAGACGCAAGAGTGTCATGCTGTGCTGGGTGCCCGGACATGTGGGAGTATCGGGCAATGAGCGAGCTGACCATGAGGCTAAACGGGCTGCGGAGACAAACAAGGAGACGCTGAACTTGATGGTCCCTTTCCGAGACTACTACCTTCGGATAAAGGCTGCAGTGAGAAGCTTGTGGCAACAGGAGTGGGATAGAACAATTAACAATAAATTAAGAATTATAAAACCCACCGTACGTGAGTGGACATTGTCTAGTTGTCGCCCTCGCCGGATGGAGGTGATACTCTACCGCCTTTGTATTGGCCATACATGTTTGACGCACGGGCACTTGATGGAGCGACAGCCGCAGCCTCGATGTGAGCGGTGCCGCGTTCCTCTGACTGTCAAACACTTTCTTGTTGAGTGCCCCCGGTATGCTGCTGCCAGGAATGTGTTTCCCGAGACTGGGAGGTCCTGATGAGGAGGTAATGATTGGAATGCTCAAGGAAATCGAGCGTTCAGCTTTTAGTGTGACGGTGCTTAAAATGTTTCTAGAGAAGTGCAACTTGATGTCTCAAATTTAGCCAGGAAAGGAACAGCGTAATCAAGGAACTTTTTCACATCTGAGATGTGGATGACTAAACTACAATATGGCCGGGTGCGCTGCGTAGATGCCTCTGGGGATTTCAGCGTGGGTGAGGCGCCCGGTCATAAATGGGTGGGCAGCTGAAATCCCCTACGTGTTTTTGGCTGTCCTGTGTTCGCGGATTGTCTGTTGCTCTGTAGATGATCTCTTCATAGATCAACTAGGACTCTTATAAAATGACAATGATGTGGGTGGCAATTGAAGTGGTCTTTGTGATAGCTGCCATTGTGTTTCCATGATGGTGATTGTGACAAACTTTGAACTACATTTATATAGTGTGCTTTTGTGTAACGATGTGAATTCTGTATTTTAAACTGTGAGTTCTACGGCGCGATATAGTACGAATTACTGAAGCGCTAGCAAATCGATGCTTATACTACTACTACTACTACTACTACTTTTCACGTAATATCAAAAAATTTTGGAACTTTCTTTAAATTTGTTCCCTTCAATTCTGAAATTACACCCTGATTGGGAGACCTTTAGATGACTGGAGTTTAATAAATGCTGGAGGTGTAGGGTGTGAGTGGGACTGCAAGAGGTGGAAGAAAGAGATTGAGAGGCAAACAAAAGAGTATGGATTGAATAAGTGGAAGTTTAGCATGATACGAAAGCCTACACTTGAATGGTATATGAAAAAAGAAGCACCTAAGTTCGAGATGTTCTATGGTGGTAGTTTTGGAAGTCAACTCTTGTTTGCTGTGATATGTAAGTCATTGAGTGTGAACAGACGTACATGGAGGTGGAATGAGAATAATAACAGATTATGTCGGCAGTGTATTAGTGGAGTAGAGGAAACAATTGAGCATTTTGTGCTGGATGGAATGCAGTAAGTATGAGCAGGAGAGAGAAAGTTTTATGAATGTGGTGCTTGAGCAGTATGGAGAGAATGAGTGGTATGGTATGTCAAATGTGCTGAAGATGATTGCGGTATGAGCTGTCTTGCTGGATTGGATCAGGAGTGTAATTTGAGTATCATTGAAGCTATGAAAATGTTTCTTGTGCGTGCCTGAAGTAAGAGACAGTGACTGGAATGAGCCAGTCAGGTAGAGCGGTCAGTAATGACCCAATATGCCTGGGAATGGCGTTTTGACATATTGGTTATCCCAGTGATGCCGTCCAATGGCAGCTTGTGACAAGGATTGGTAGATCCTGAGTAGTTTAGTGGACAAGTCTGGTACCAGGCGCTGAACTCTTTGTGTAAAAATTGTCGAGAGAATTGTAGGCCGTTACAAAGGCCCCGACGCTGTTGGCCCTCAATTTCAAGTTCAAGTTCACTTTGATGCTGCTAAGCACCAGATGAAGCCACAGAAATGCGTAACATGTGACCATCACTCTCCAAAAGATGCATCATAAATTACACTCTCCTGGAGATACATCCAGTGGATTAGGTCTACTCATATTGTAATGAAATG
This sequence comes from Morinoia aosen, assembly GCA_030386875.1. Taxonomy (NCBI): domain Eukaryota; kingdom Metazoa; phylum Arthropoda; class Malacostraca; order Amphipoda; family Talitridae; genus Morinoia; species Morinoia aosen. The sequence goes on along the minus strand of CM059567.1, from coordinate 14,889,284 downwards.
TGGAACAGGATGAATGAAAATCTGTCAGAGCAAAAATGAAGAATGTCATAAATTTTCCAATAGTTTTGTAAGGTTTGGATGTAGACCCATTATTTTTGAATGGAATCTGAGTGTAAGCTATTGGGAGAAAGTGTGTTGGGGTCATGCAAGGAAACTTAGTATGCAAAAGATTATTCATGTTAGAATTGGGAGACCTGTGGATGACCGGAGTTTAATAAATGTTGGAGGTGTAGGGCCTGAGTGGGACTGCAAGAGGTGGAAAAAAAAGAGACTGAGAGGCAAACAAAAAGTATGGATTGAATAAGTGGAAGCTTAGCATGATGCGGAAGCCTACATTTAACTGGTATATGAAAAAGGAAGCACCTGAGTTTGAGATGTTCGATGATGGTAGTTTTGGAAGTCGACTCTTGTTTGCTGTGAGATGTGAGTCATTGAGTGTTAACAGACGTACATGGAGGTGGAATGAGAATAACAGATTATGTCGGCAATATAATAGTGGAGTAGAGGAAATAATTGAGCATTTTGTGTTGGAATGTAGTAAGTATGAGCTAGAGAGAGAAAGTATCATGAATATAGTGTTTGAGCAGTATGGAGAGAAAGAGTGGTATGCGAGATATGCGGAAGATGATTGCGGTATGAGCTGTGTTGCTGGATTGGATCAGGAGTGTAATTTGAGTATCATTGAAGCTATGAAAATGTTTATTGTGCGTGCCTGTAGTAAAAGACAGTGACTGGAATGAGCCAGTCAGGTAGAGTAGGCAGTAATGACCCAATATGCCTGGGGATGGTGTTTTGACATACTGGTTATCCCAGTGATGCCGTCCAATGGCAGCTTGTGACAAGGATTGGTAGATCCTGAGTAGTTTAGTGGACAAGTCTGGTACCAGATGCTGAACTCTCTGTGTGAAAATTGTGGAGGGAATTGTAGGCCGTTACAAAGGCCCCAACGCTGTCGGCCCTCAATTTCAAGTTCAAGTATAAATGTGCCTGGATGGAATGCAGGAAAGCTAGATGACCTTGTAACAGAATTTGAGAATGGAAAATTAGATTGTGTTGGTCTAGTAGAGACCCAAATGCTTGATAGTCAGCTTAACATGTAAGGAGGATAAGTATCATATGATAGGAAAAGGGCATGTAAGTTGGCAAAAAAGAGGTGGTGGAGTCGGTTTGATTATAATGAATACTCTAAATTGGAAATTAGAAGAAATTCCTATTGGAAATGAGCCTGAGAGTGAAGATTTGTTAGCAATGAAGTGTATAAGAGTGCATGCCAGAGAATGTGTTATTGTGATTGTATGTTATATGACAACTGATAGGATTGTATGTTATATGACAACTGATAGGATTTTAGCTCATGAAGAGAATGTAAAAAAGTATGAGATATTAACAAGGATAGTACGAGAACATTGCAGGTGCCCTTTGATTGTGATGGGTGACATGAATGGCCTTGTTGGTATCCCTGGTGAGCCTGTTGTTGTGGCCTTGTGGGACAGGTAGGCTTCCTACTATCAACATGTATCGCCTAAATTGCTTGTGCTCTTATATATTAGTTGTGATGGATCTATGTATGATTCCTATCTTGTCTCAAGGTGAATAAATAAGCCGACACTCCCAGGTAATGGGTTTACTATTCTCTTTTTTTGTTTGTTGATATACTATTAACAATGATTACATATGCAAACATAGGAAAATAACCAGGAGCAGACAGTAATAATTTCCCTATCTATAATAAATCCTACAAATGAATACTCTCAGTTATAACACAGTGGAAAACTATGCCAAAAACAATTTAGCATAGTAGCCACCCTAGAGTGAGTTCCCACCCAGCAATAATGGCCGATCCAGGTCTTGGCCTGCGGGAAAGCAAGAGGGGCAGGAACGCAGGTGCGGCACGAGTGCAGAGAGATAGAGGCACAGAAGCAATAGATATGGCAGTAAGGCAGAGGCAGATGCCGGAGGGCAGCAGAAGATGCCGGGGTGTGGCAGTGGCAGAGTATGCCGGAGGAAAGTCAGCCGTTGTGGGCCGTTCTGAGGTCTCAAGTTGTGGGGGCTGGTACCACAGAGCTTAGGGTGATGGCTCTGGAGTCCCCTGGGTTGCCTTTGCTTGTGCTCTCCAATTGGAGGTTGATTGGAGGTCTCCCTGCCAATCTTCCGCCCATAATAAATAGTTACTTCTAATGATAACACAGGCAATAAGGTACAGTCAACCCTAGATAAGACGGAACTCGGTTATCCGGATATCTGATAAGATGGACGTCGTCCGTGGTAAAGGGGGGTTGTCCGAGTTACTGGCGTTAGTGACGAAAGTTGCCAATAGATGGCACGCGCATCGGCCGTCACCGCTCCCGCCATAATTCAGTTTGTTTACCCCAACCATATTCAAATGATAGTGCTGTGTTGCTCCCTTCAGGTGGAGACAACTATTGTATCTATGGGAATTAGCGCTCCCAGGGGAACCATGTGAGGGCCCGAGCTGAAGGTTAGGTAGGCTTCCTTTTTGTTATAAGAAAATAGGTTTTTGTTTTGTTATGGACCATCTTTTTTCGGTTCACTGCTTTCCTGTTTCTCAGCTCCTACTACTTTTTTCTTCAACTTTTTTCTTGTTTCATGAACTTCTTTCCTAGCTTACTGTTTCTGTGCACTTTGGGCATAGATTCCGCGTTCCCTCAATTCCATACTAAATGGTGCCTTCCTCTTTCCTCTCTTAGAACATCTTTGTCGTGGTTAAAGGAGGCTTAAACTTTCTTAAATAATAATAATAATAAGTGCTTTATTGCTTGGACTTTTGAGTGAATATTTCTGTGGCTAAGCATAATTGAAACTTCTTTTTTTCAACATGTCTTCAAGAGGCCCCGCAAGATAGTGCATACAGTATAATGTATTATGTATTTAGGCCTTATTAAGGTGATTATTTGTGCATATATAGGCATATATATATGTATAAGCATATCGGTTATTCCGGAAAATCGGATAATCCGGACCACCCTTCCCCCAAAGTAGTCCGTCTTATCGAGGGTTGACTGTACACAGTTTCTCACTTTTACATAACAAATGATATCATTTAAAAATAAATATTTCAAAAACCTTTCCCATTCATTTATTCTGATCCTATGACTGCCTATTATTCTTACCCTTGCTGGATGATGCCGCTCTGAATAATTTGCTCGTATACTATAATGCTGCACTTTGGAATTGTTATACTTTATCTGTTAACATTGATTAATCTGTTCTGAAACAGAAAAAGTAGGGGTTAAAGGGAACAGGCAGATTGCGCCATCTCATAAGCAAACATTGTTTAGGAGACTGGTGGATTGCCCCATTGCATATTTACAAGGATAGTACGAGAACATTGCAAGTGCCCTCTGATTGTGATGGGTGACATGAATGGCCATGTTGGTATACTTGGTGAGCCTGTGAATGCAAATGGACAAAAATTGATTGGTTTCTGTGATGGGAATGAACTTGAAAGCCTGAATGTTACAATAGGAAATGGCTTGCATACATGGCAAAGCAGGGAATGGAAAACAGCAATTGATTATATGATATTGCATTTGATTGATTATATGAATCTGCATTTTCCGCACCTTCGCGGGTGTGCACAGGATGTTTTGACTGGAATACTTGGGGAGGCTGAGCGGTCAACTTATAATGTGACAGCGCTGCAGTCGTTTATTGGAGCGTGTAATCTGTCTTCAAGAATCTAGCCTGAAGATTCTACGCATGGTAATGCGATGTAAACACTGAACTGTAAAATGGCCGGGCGCGCTGCGCAATGCCCCTGGGGGTTTCAGCGCGGTTAAGGCGCCCGGCCATAATTGGGTGGGCAGCTGAGACCCCCATTAGGGGGTTAGGCTGTTGCTCAATGTGCAAACTGTGCATGTACCTTAAGATGATTATATGAACTGATTGAACCCTAAGCATGAGGAGTATGGTATTGAACTAGCAGCTCCTTTATTACTGCCGCTGCTACTACTACTACTGTCACCAATGAAATCAAGTGTTGTTCAGATCACGCTCGTGGCTGTCGCGTCTTTGTTTGTTTAATAGTTGCTGTGACTTGCGGTGCGATGTTTGTGGCAGTAAGACCTCGAAATTTGAGAAGTGGAGACAACCTGAATTGCGAGACCTTCGGCGCGACATAGTGCAGGCACTGAAGCGCTAGCAAATTGATGTTATTACTACTACTACTACTACTACTACTTATATGATATTGAATAGTAGAGCAAGAAAGTATATTGAAGAAATGTTTGTAGATGAGGATTTTGATATTGATAGTGACCATAAAATGCTTGTGCTTGAATATAAGTGGGTAGAAAGGAGTCAATGCAGAAGGTCAGGAGTGTGAAAGAAAATTGGCGTATAAAAATGACAAACTGGAAAGAATTTAGGAATAAATTGAGTAGATATAACTTGAAAAGATGTGAAAATGTAAATGACCTTAATGGTGAGATTACAAGAATTTTGTATGATGTGGCAGAGCAAAAGATTGGTAGAATAAAATGCAGGAATAGTACAGGAAATGCTAGGTGGTTTACAAATGAGATAGAGGAAGAACAAATGAGAAGAAAGACTTTTAAATAAGAAACAATGCAATATGAGGAAAATTTATGAAAGATGCAGAATTACTGAGGATGAATTGCAGAGTGCATGGAATGAGTACAAGGACCAGCAGAAGAAAGAAAACAGAATGATTAATGAGGCTAGAGTGAAAGAGGAGAGACACCAAGTTGAAAAGCTAAGAAAGAAAGGTTAGGATGGAATAAAAGATTGGTATAAGTTTATACAAGGTAATGATAGTTCTGTTTTATTGGAAGGTTTTTTTTTTGTTTGGTTCATATTCAGTATATGTTTTAATCCTGAGACCATGAATTCTAGAGAAATCGGTTATAAACCTGTAACATCTAAGAATGCATCACTAATATTTATATATTCTGATACCAGATTGTTTTCAAGTCAAATCTATTTATTTATTGCTCTTTTTCTATCTATTATTTTCTCTTTACAATGTCGAAAAGGTCTCATGCTATTGATACTATAGAAAAAAGTGAAGAAAAAGAAGATGTAAACTTCAAGTACAAAGGTGAGAAAAATTCAATTCTTTCCAGGTAGTCTCAGCAATCTTTAAACTGACAAATAAACCATAATCTTACATTACTTTGTGCATGGTAAGCTTAGTTATTATTTGGGGATTTTGACTGAAAAAGAGCAAGGGAAGCAAAAATTTTTTCATGTCTAAGTTACGCATCTGTAAACAAGTTTATGGGCAGAAGTGAAAATGTTCAAGATCCTCAGGCAAATTATTTACAAATGGGCTGGAAGCAGTCTTAAAAATATTTCAAAATTTAATTCCTCCTTTTTTCTGAGTTGGGTCTGGAGACCAACATCTTGTAGATGTTTTCTTTTATTTTGCATATAAAACAGAATAATTCATTTTTAAATTGAAGCTTTGGTTGTGATTTTTTGTTTGGCCTTTTCTAAGTTTGATTGTGTACTGTTAAACATGTCTGTGAAGAAAAACTTTCCTAAAGCTTAAAAAAAATTGTATTATTGGGAAAGATTTTCTCTCAAGCTATTATTGCGTAAAAATTGGCTGTTCTAGAAATGATATGCAAACAACTATCAAAAGTTGTCACCTAATGTCATCAGAGATTCAAATAATGAGAATAGTTAATGAAAAAAATTATAACAAATGTTATTTCACTTTAATTAACATGTACAATATCAGTCAGTTTGCACTTGTATCTCCAAATGTACACAACTCCAATGTTAGGAAGTGAGGGCTCCAAACATTGTGTTGCTTATTAGTCATGAGTTACTACAATGTCTATTTCTTGTAGTCTATCTTCCACTGTCAAGGACAGGGGAAATATATTTTTTGCGCTCGAACAAAACTGTTTCAGAATCAAAAGCCGAACTATTGATTTTAATGATGGTGTTAATATTTCTAATGAAATTATTGTTATTTTTTCATTGTTATCACCATCTCATAACTTACTAGAAGTGAATTTCCCAATTAATGTAGCTTTTGAGTCAGTTTTCATCTCTTATTGCATTGCTCTGAAATCTATTCTCTCATCTTAACCTTAGAAACAAAATTCTCTTCAAAGCTTTGTAAGAATTTTAAACTCATCTGCACACAGTGTACAGTTGCCTGTCTTTTTTAAGAATTCTTTGGGATTAAGCACTCTGTTAAATATTGTATTGATAATTTCCTATCACACCATTAGTTAGTTGCTGTTGTGATTATTATTCAGTAGCCATCATGTTTCCTTTTTCTAACATTATAATGGTTATTAGGAGGGAAGCATATTGTGCAACTGACTCCACAATGGTTGTTGATATTCTACCCATTTCATTATTCTGAGGTGTAGCCCCTTTGAATTAATGCAAGCTTTTTCCCTCAGCGGCTGCATTCCTAACTGGAGTGACGAGCCTGTCTCTGGTTGGAGGGTTTGCCATGACACTGGGGTGGGCAAAGAAGCAGGAGCCCACTTTGTTCAGCAAAGGTGTCACTGTAAGTGCATGTCCATTTTTCCTAAAAATTAGAATTCTTGTCCACTTAGTGCTTTTTTGAATGACATTTCAAAAAAATATACAAGTGTATTGCATTAAACCTCCTCAAAAATTTTCCCAAATTTCAGGCCTATATCACAAACAAATTTCAACTTTTGCTCTTCTTGTTGCACTATGTATGCCAAAGGAAAATTTGATCTCACACAAGGTATTCTCCAATTTCTGTGTAGTTACCGTTGCTAGTGCTGCTGTTCATGTGCGCGAGTGGTAGCTTTGTACCTGGTTGCCTGCGTGGCTCTGTGGATCTTCAGATTTCTGATTGGTTGGCTGACTGGCTGTCTGTGGCGTCCTTTGGCTGCCCGTTCTGCGCGTAGAGTTGGATGAGACTTGAGTGATTGCTTGACATTTAATTGTCTTTAATGCCTTGAACATCAGGTGGATCTCGTTGATACTTGTTTCTAAATTTACATTAAATTACAATCGATGATTTTGTTTCATATTACAACAACACTGGATTTTTTCCTGCTATGACACTTTTTCTGTTATTGTAGACTTAGTTTGCGGGAGATTGAGTGATGAAAGTTGTGTCTGTAGGAAAACAAAAGAAACTACATTAACACTTTGAGTGCAAAACAACCCATCAGTGGGTGGTTCATAAATTTTTCCTTCTACTTTTTAAAAAATTTTTGAAGTTAATGGTATTTAATGAAGTCAGTAAATGTTAGGTATGTATTTATAAAATTTCTAATGACTTTTGAGTTTAAACTCGAGTTGAGAACTGAACTTCAGTTTAACCCATTGCAGTCAATGTGTTAATTATTCATCAGAATTTGAAAGTTGTTGAAGTCAAATCATTAATTGCCTTAAAGTAGTTAATTTTTATTATTTGGGGGAAAGACTTCATGGATACCCTGCACAACTCTCATTGAAAATGACATGTTGTTTCTCCATGTTAATTGAGGCTTAATTTATCCAGGCTGTTGTGGTGGTCAAATTTCATGGTGAGCATCTATCCTGAAAACATGTTGCTTCATCAAAGATGAAGAGTAAACCCCTCAGGGAGCATAAGATAGGCAGTAGGTGTGTTGGGTTTGTCTGTTGCATGCTGTGTGGTCTGGCACACTAAGGAGGTTACAGTTCGGTTGTTTCAGCTATTGATAGCTTTTGGGGCTTGTTTCTTTTGTGCACTCATCGTTTTTCCAGTTGTCATGCATTCTTTGCTATCTCTTCTTGGTCTTTTTCTCTTCTTCTCTCCTAACACAATTTCTATGCACATGTTATTCTGTGTGGAAATGCAACTTATGCTTAGGTTACTCATTTTCTATAGTCCATTGTAAATGGTCCTTTCTTTTTGCTTTCTTCTAATTGCCTTTACATAGGTAAGAGAATTTTAAGCTAATAAAATGAAAATAATGAAGGTTGAACAAGAATTTAACTGTAACTTGAAAGCTACATTTCTCTAAGACACAAAGTTTACTTTTATGTTTAGCCTAATCCATGTAATTGATGTTCACAGCCAGCCCCAGGCCAGGCAGCTATGGAGTCTGGAGGAGCTCTAGCCATGCGAGCGCTGGGAAGAGCGACGCTCTACTCTGTCTCTGGGTTTGCTATATTCTGCTATGGCGTGTGGAAGCTTATGGATGTACACTCGGTTAGTATTACCTTCTTAAATGAAACTTGTATTAAATTTTGTAGTTTTTCAGGGCATGTATCGCAGCATGATAACAAGCAAGAGGTCAGCTAGATTCCGGTCTGTAAGAAACGTCAGTCCCCTCAGGGGGATACAGGTATTGTATCTATGGGAATTAGCGCTCCCAGGGGGACTATGTGAGGGCCTGAGCAAAAGGTTAGGTGGGCTTCCTTTTGTTGAAATAGAATAGGTTTTTGTTTTGTTACGGACCATCTTTTTTGGGTTCACTGCTGTCCTGTTTTTCAGCACCTACTACTTTCTTCTTCAACTTTTTCTTGTTTCATGAACTTCTTTCTTAGCTTCCTGTTTCTGTGCACCTTGTGCATAGATTCTGCATTCCCTCAACTCCATACTAAACGGTGCCTTCCTCCTTCCTCTCTTAGAACATCTTTATCGTGGTATGAAGGGGGGCTAAAACTTTCTTATATAATAATAATAAAGAAACGTCAGTTATGAGCTAAATTTTGTGACTCCTTTTACAGCTACAAGTTTACCTTTTTTGAGGAGAAAGAGCACTGCAATAGACTTGTGCCAGCAATTACAGTGTTTAGCAGTGATGGTGCACAGCATGGGTTAGTGAGGGTGTAGCTGTGCTTGTATTATTTATGTCTCAGGGTTGTAGTGAAAAGCTGTGATTGCATTCCAGGTGTAGCTCTAATTGAAGCGTGAATGTAAAGAGTCTAAGTTGCCATTGTAAGACGTTCCTTACCATTATTGATCTTCACTAAACCCAGCAGACATTTTAGGAGAAATAGGAAAAGAATACTAAGTTTTTTCAACCAAGTCTTGTGTAAACTCCTTGGGGGTACCAGTTAAAAGGGACAACAGAGGGAGGTAGCAGGCAGCCCACTTCCAGAAAGTTGTGGGCTGCCTGCTACCTCCCTCCGTTGTTCTGAAGTTTCTAATGCATGCTCAACTGTAAAGTTATCATCTCCTTTTAATATTTTTTACAGGTATTCAGACACAAATAGAAGAAGAAATTTTTTCTTGAAGAAATTCACAAAGTTTCCCAAATTTTGCCATTATTGTGTTCATTTTATTTCCTGTGCAATGATATCCTGTCATCACTCTAGTATTGTTGAGTTGTAATTCTACATGCCCTATTTATGTTTTTCATTTGGCGCACTGATGGGTTACAAAAATATAAACATTTCCAAAACGTTTATGTGTGAAATGGAGGACAACCTATCAGGTTTTTTACTCCACAACACAACTTCTTTATGCGTGAGATCTCAACGTGCACTCAACGTAGGTAGTAACTGGGTGGAAATCACGTAAGGCTTGTTTCCAGTGTAGTTTAAAAATATTTTAATTTTAAGATTCATTTGTGAGTAGCAATGATAAATAGGTTATATAATTGTCAGGTCAGCTGTCACACAAGTTGGAGAAGAACTAAAATCTACTTCTTTCATATGCTTGTAGACAATAAAAATGGTATGAAATCATTCTAATGTCAATTTATAAACAACTATTTAGTGGAAAATTAAGGCGTAAATATGTTGATTTATAGCAGTGATTGCATTGCTCGTGCCCTCTCAGGGGGATACAACTATTGTATCTATGGGAATTAGCACTCCCAGGGGAAAAATGTGAGGGCCCGATCTGAGAGGTAGGCCTTCTTTTTGTTGAAATAAAATGTTTTTTTTTTTTGTTATGTGAAGGACCACCTTTTTTCGGTTCACTGCTGTCCTGTTTTTCAGCACCTCTGACTTTCTTCTTCAACTTTCATCTTATTTCAACTTCTTTCTCAACTTACTGTTTCTATGCCCCTTCTGCATAGATTCCTCATTCTCTTATCTCCATACTAAATGGTGCCTTCCTCCTTCTTCTCTTCGATATTCTCTTTGTTGTAGCGGTTAGGGAGGCTTAAACTAACTTAAAATCTTAATCTTAATCTCCTGCATTGCTTGTGTAGCTCTGTTTAGTATTAGTACATGGGAAAGCTGATTGAAAAATTAAATTCAGGGAATAAGTACAAATGCTTCATTCAGTCCATAAGAGGTGTACTGATCCAGTGTTGAGCTTTGCTTCAACTGACAATCATAACTGAGGTTATTGCCAAGGAACGAGTGCTGCTGGAGGGCCAAAGAGCAAGTGCTGCTGTGCACTTGGTGAACCGACAGTGGTTATGTTTTGTGCGGCCTGGAAGACGTAGACTACATATGACGTTTGCAACAACAAATTGTATCTTTTGAAACAATAGCAGTGTAGAAAAAAACTATTTCCAGCCTTCTATAGATAATATTGAACAAATTACATCAACCAAATATGCTGTGCTTCCACCCTTAACTCATTCAACTTAACATTTTTTGATGTAAATGCCTTACATTCAGATGGTGGAGTTCCGCGAGAAGATAGGACGAGCACTGCCTTCCGTGCCCCGAAACAATCCTCCTCAAAGCAGGACCGAGTTCTCCGGCATCCGGGACTTGCTGCAGTACCTGGTCGATGAAGACAAGCGAAAGGCCGCCGCACCAACGCCCTCGCAAGATACCTGAATGCATTCGTAGTGGATTCTTATGCATAGCTTGTGATGTGTGAGCTAACGTGTGCTGGCAGGGACTTCTTTTCCTCTGTGTGGCGGGGCTGTTTAATGAAGATACAAAAAACGTTTGCAGTTCCTGGCCTGTGGTCTTCAGGAATTTTCACTTGAAGTGGTTCAGAGGCGAGTGGTTCTCGAAGTGCTATCTAATGGTTAAATCTTCAGGTACTGATCTCAGCATTTAGTGACCTGGCAATTCGACTAGGTAATACTGAGTGTTGGAAATTAATGTTTTAAATGAGGTATTTGTTGAATCATAAATTAGAGTGCATGGATTTCTATATTTCCTTAGGGATGGGAATTTAGTACGGTTGCAATCAAAACTGAAGAACAAAAATTGAAAATTCTGCACTGAAATGAAGGTTACTAAGATTGCTTGAGCAAAAGATTCCAGTTAACTGAAGTTAACGTCATACTCTTTGATAATGCAAAATTTCTGCATAATTTATGGAATATGAGAACGGGTATACTCGTATAAGTTTTATTTACAGATCTGCTATGTCCAGAAGTAGAGAAGCAAATCATGCTTTTATATAAATTTAATAAGGCGCAAGAACCATAAAACAAACAAGTAGTTTGACATTAAGCTATAGTACACGATCAGTATTTTGTAAAAAGTTTCTCACTTTCCATAACAACAGCACATCTTCTACAACATGATTGAATTACCTTTTGACAATTATCAACATTGAATTTGTCCCTCTCCTATCAAAGTTTCACTCTGAAATGTTCATGTCATCTGGATGTCAGACCATTACGTTCTACACGAGATTCGTCAGTTTTGAGGCTAGGGCTCTGGACTCATTAATTCATGAGGGGCTAATTCCTTCGCGTGGAACCAGTTTTCTATACTTCTGGCTTTGTGGTAGGGTACATTGTCATGCAGAAAATAACACCGTTGAAGCCCGAGTTAGTTATTGAAACCATATAGTCTTGGAAAAATAAATTTCATATACATACATGGCAGTACTGACAAGCTCATGAAAACGAACGTGAGGCGTTGTCCCTTGGAAAGACAATGTAACTAATGCCATCACTCTTCCACCTCCAAGCTTGATAAGATTTTTGGTACACAAAGATTGAGCTTTTCATCTGAAAATTTTTTCACATAGTTTTTTCCAACATTGCCGAATTTATTTTTATCGCTATTGACTACATCAGACGTGAAACCAATTCCAATGTTTGTTGGAAATCTTCAATTTTGCAATCCTATTCTTCTTAAATATCAATGGTTTCTTTAATTGTTGTCATGCAGATTAACCAATCTCCAGCAACCGTCTTGACCAGTAATAAATATTAAATCAGGAGACATTAATGTTGACTATCATTTATTTGCCTTGAAATTTGAGCAGCATCAACGAAACGGTCCTTTAATGGGCTGGGTTCTTGAATGACTTCACAAGTTTCATCCTGAAAATTTATAAGTGTTATTCAGGACTTATTATGAGCGTCAATTAGGAAAGAAAACTCATTTGAGTATAACTTATGTCCATATAACTGTAGATTATGTTGAAATTTGTACTAAATCAGTGCATGTGACATAAACTTCCATTTAGCTAAACTTCGAGCAGTAATTATCTCAAGTCCCACGATCTCAAGTTAAGTATTTTTGTCTTCAATTTCGATTACAACTGTGCCAAGGTATAGGTGGAGCTTGATAGGTTTTTCCACTCACTGGGCATTGAGACCCGATGCAGCTCGAAGCACTCGGGCATGAGACAACTGCTCGGACGTAGACAAAGGTCACTTGAGGTTTTCGGCCTGTGTAGAAGAGTAGAATTTCTTGTAGTTCTGTAAATACAATTCTTGCTCAGGATTAAGGTACATTTCTCCCACGGTACTGTAATTATACGAATTGATCTCGTGAAATGCAGAATTTTTCTCGAGTTCGCAAGTAACTTGTACCTAACCTTTCATAACCTCACAATTTTAACTTGATTTTTTTTTGTGTGATGAAAAAGTTATAGATACGTTTGCTGTGGAGTGTTAGTAGGTTATGAAAGCGATACGTGCATACTGAGGAAATGAAAGTAGAAATTTAAGTTGAACTAGCATATCCTCGTGCTGCGCTGATTTTGAGCAGATAAGCTCGCGCTTCAAGTCAGATCTACGTAGTCAGGTTTACTCCAAACTAACTTGGACGCCCTCACTCTTGGAAGGCACATCGGTACTGGAATTGTCTCCTCACAGGTGTCCGCTGTTCATTTATTGGGTAAGCGGTTCCCCTCAGGAGGATATGACTATTATATACATATGTATATATATGTAATTGATAAATATATGTATAAAATATATAGGTTTATATATAGGAAATATATATATCTGTATATATATATATATATATATATATTTCCCGAGCTAAAGGCTAGGTAGGCCTTCATTCTGTTGAAACGAAACAATTTTTTGTTGCGTTATGGAAAATTTTTTGGGGTACTGTGCGTTCCTGATTTTCAGCACCTACTACTTTCTTCAACTTTTATCTTGTTTAATGCACTTCTTTCTCAACTTACTGTTTCTATGCACCATGTGCATAGATTCCGCGTTCTCTCAAGTCGATAATAAAAGGTGCCTTCCTCCTTCTTAACTTTGGAACGCCTTTGTTACGGTTTGGGAGGCTTAAACTAACATCTAATCTATCGGGTGAAAGTTAGTGGCCATGATGTTAAAAACTAGCGTCTGTATTCAGGTAAGTTTTTGAGTATTTGCGTTACATAGGGAGTCTGGTCTATTTTTTGAATTTCTTTTGTAAACACCCTGTCGTTTATGAAGTCAAGATTTTTCTTCTCTATTTTCATGTAAAGTTTTTTAATCTATTTTAAACGAAAAATTTGCTGAATCTTTCAGCCCCTGTTTGGAGCCGTGAATCGACATGCTCTTATTTCTCTAGTTTCAGATGGGCATAGACTCTGCTACCAAATCTAGAGCGCGCTTTGACGTAGAAAAGAAAGCAGTTAAACTACGTTACAGTGAGTGTGTTTTACCGACGCTCATAATTGTGCCATTGCTGGGGTATTGCAAGTTCTAACTTGCGGCTTGGCTGTGAAAGTTTGTTACAAATATCGTTTTTAAATAAAATTGTTGGTTTTGTGTTATCCTTCTTATTCTTAACCTCATGATGAAAATATCTAACCTGCTTACTATTGTCGTAGTATTTTTTGTCCGTCGTAAAGTTACGCGTATGTTTTGTTAGAATGTTCTCAAAAAACCTCTCGCTTTCTTGTATTACTGTTCTTTACGGTATCTATATTGAACTTTAACCGGAAAGTGAAAACTTTTTATACTTTCTGTCGTATGGTATGAAGTGTTCATGCTTTCTGGTATTCGAACAGGCCATAGTGAATGTACTCCAGTTGCATAACGCTTCTCTTCTTATAGACTGAAAGTCAGGCAGAAAATGAATTAATAAAATCTCGGATATTTTTGGTGGTTAATTTTAACTTTGAGCAGCAGTCGTTTTACCTCGAAGTTATTTTGGAATAAATGCATTACCAAAAATTTAATCCAGTCACATTACCGGCTAATTAATCTTTGAGTTTTAAAATTAAAAAAGTTGCATAGGTTTCTGGAAGAAAATTAGCGACTACAGTATTGAACCATTATGAGAGAAACCAGTTAATACCTTCAATTTTCAGCAACTTCCATTGCAGTTAATTTTTCATACACAAGTAAACCCTGCTCCGATTACCTATAATTTATTAGCAGGGACTGAATGGAAAACTCGCATCAGTCATGTTGACAGAATTCACTGCCAAGAGTTGACTGAAGACAGCGAAGCACGTCCGAACAACTCCCCCTCGTTAGCAAATTGGATCGAAAGCCACCATTGCTTTTGCGATCGTCTTGGTGGACCTCTGTTGGAAGTTCTATAGAAAAAATTAATAGAGGAAAGAATATTCAAGGAAATCAAATTAATGGAAAGATTACCCGTTTATTCTCGGGAGAAATGTCAGAGCGGCATTTCAACAAAATGCACACAACATTAGGGTTAAGGGCAGAAATAAATCTTCAGAGCGAGACTTCAGGTAGGCAGGTCCGGACTGGCAGTGCGACGATGCTGTCAGTAGAAGGGCTGCACCCGTGCTCAGTTGAGTTATTTATGGTCTAGTTATACAAGGTATAGTTCAAGAATGCATCGGGAAAACGTCATCCTAAGTACTCAGCCACGGAATGACAAGTAATTGGTCATGAAAAATAGTCCTCGAACCTCCAAAGCTCCAGTGAGCTTCAGGACATGCCGCGAAGCGAAGTCAGGCGAGTAGACGGGTGAGCGGTGCAGGCCGGAAAGGCGCCTCAGCCTCTCGTCTCACAATCGCACGGTTCATCGGTGGAGCGCAGCGGATGGAAACCACCAGCGTCCCTGAGTTGGTTGCAGAGGAGTCCGGACGAAGGCTGCGTAGGCTGTTGTTGTACAAAGAATATCTTAGCAGACAAGAGTAGGCCTATCCAGAAGAGTAGCAGACTCTTCTGGCCTTCTAGAACAATAGCGAGGTAATTGTTTGGCATATTGCGTTCAGAGAACATGTGGACTACAATTCAAAAACCAAAAACATGCCACCGATAGAGCTGGGTTGGTTATGTAAATTGTTTCTTATTAAATTATTGAACTGGATAAATTATCTGTAACTGAAATTGATATCAAGTTATGGCGTTTACATACAGTTTAGTGTTAATTAAATATAGTCCTAAAATTAAGTTCAATAGCAAAGAAAGGTGAGAATTATTATATTACAAGTACAGTAAATCCAGTAAATTTTCTGTACAAGTTCATCGTCTCAGCAATGGTCAACAGCGCGAGTAGCAACTGTAAGACAGCACAGAGGAGCAACATTACCAAAGCAATGGTCAACAGTACAAGACGTAGCTGTTAGAATGCGCAGGGTAACATGATTATCTGCTGTTGGTCAACGTCAAATGGACGCTAGAACACTCTTGGTTCTGTACACTGCCTTGGCTCCGCCGTCTTTGCAAGCCCAGAAACTCCCTCACCATCACAATCATGGCGGTAGATTTAGGTTTCTGTATTAACTCCTCTAGAACCGGGCACACACGACCGAGAGTATAGGTGCGACGATAGTAAAAATGCTGCTGATGAGAGAGTTAAAACTGAATATTGACTAAACCAAAGACAAATATTGACACAGTCGATATTCGGAACCATCTCTTTCGCATACATATCTACTCTATACCATTACTTTAAGTCGAAAAATATTCAACTAAACGTAAAATTTATGACATTCTTCACGTAAATAACGCTGTCACAATAAAAAATCAGCGAAATTAGAAACTAGAGAAGGATTGCTGTATAGTTTAAACCGAAACATTTTATAACGCGAATGGTTCATTATTCCTGAAATTGACTACCAAAATAATGCTGTCGTAATGTACTCCCAGACGTCAAAAATGAGAAATTATTCCATGTGGCTTACGTAACATTATACGACAAGAATAAAACATTGAAACAAACATTGGCCATGTTGAACTTTCATCTCAATGCTAATTCAAGTACTCTCTAGGGATGGACTTGTTTTTTCACATTGATTGTAAATCGTAAGGGTTTTTAAGAATTGAAAATACGAGAAAATATTCAGAACAATCGTTGCTAGACGAGAAACAGTGATTGGAACCAAAGAAACTTGATGTTGAATGATGTTCGAAAACATCGAAGAGCAAGAAAGCTTGCAGCTAATATAAAAAGAAAAAGAAAACCCGTTTAGTTGCAAAAAAGTAGTACATGAAATGTATTTCAAAAATTAGCCTTCAAAGAAGTCAAGAGGAAGTCTCAGTTCGTCCTTCAAATAGAGTTATGCCGCTAGAGGTGTGGCTTGGTCGTGGTAGGAAAACTCGGAGACGTTTTCTTAGGTGTTTACTTCGAGCAGGTGAAGAGAACGATAGCGCCAGGACTAAGATGCCTACTGCTTATAAAGACTCTGACGTGCATGTTAAGGTTGGTGGATATGGTTAGTTATTAACGTCCAACCTTAAACGTTTTCTCTTAAGTGTTTTTCGAAATAGCAAGAGAGGGATAATGAAGACACTTCATGGGATAACTCAGCTTGTATCTTTTTATTGAAGGAAGCCGTGATGACCGATGGCGTGCTTGACTTCGGACGATCTTCTCTTAGATAAACTCCGTGCAAGCGAGGTCCGGCGAGCGATGACGTTGGCCAGGTGTAAGTGAGTGTGTTTGTGGAGGTTTACAGTCTGTGTAATTTAAGCGACTGACAGAATATCAATTCCACCCGTGACGTGGGGATGAGTCACTATTTATGGGTTCAGACTTTAGAATAATTCCACGATGTGAAAAGCAAGTTGTCGTGGTTGAGCGGGCAGATTAGTAGCCATTGGTAGTAATATACTAGGCTCTACTAGCTCCGAACCAAGTGATTGCAAAGTGATATATGACCAAAGGTCAGACCGTCTCTCGTCACAGATAGGCAATTCATGTGGTATAACTCGATGTTTTAGTGAGCGATGCCCGTGAATTTACAACTGTAAAGCTCAGACCCAGGGAATGTGTGTTGTGGTGTTTGGTGCCGTCGAGGGTCTGCAATAATCGAAGACGCTGAATGAGAAGGTTCTCGAAGAGGCATCAAGGAAAAATTCCACAACTGACAATCCCTACACTGCAATGGTATATTTCCCATCACGGAGAAAACCCTGAACTTCTTCCATAGATTTAACTCAAAGCTATTAATTTCTTTACAGGCTCAGGAAGAAAATAGAAAGGTTACAAACTGGCAATGGCTGTTCCTTTATGCTTGAATTTAGAGCAGTTATAATCTGTTATTATGTTGAGATCCAACTTCAGTATATATATTCATTATTATATATGAGTTGTCGCAGTCGCCCATTAAATTGCTTCCGTCCCGTTTTCTATGTTCATGTGTTAACCGCCTTTGTAGAGCGATCGAGCTCCTTCTTCTTGTTCTCGCCGCCGTGCTCGACGGACGTACAGTACATGTAGTTCCTAGATTACCTACTGTGTTTCTCTATACCCCACACTCATACTTATAATCGTTGCCGTACTCCATTATTCCAAGATGGAAAGAGGCCTCTCTGGTCTAACAGGTTATGGGCCCAGTAACCTAACATTTGATGGCAATGACGAAAGGTATGAGTTGTGGGAAGTGAAATTTCGGGCCTACCTAGACTTGAAGTCGTTGGATGCCGTCCTTGAGAGCGAAGAATCAAGTCTGGATGTTGAGAAGAACAAGCAAGTGTTCTCCGAGCTCGTGCAAAGGCTCGATGATAAAAGTCTCTCGTTGATTATCAGAGACGCCTATGGAGATGGAAAAAAATCCATGAAGATTCTGCGTGACCATTACCTTGGCAGCAGTAAACCGAGAATTATTTCTCTGTATTGCGAGTTGGCTGCGCTGAAGATGAAAAATGGCGAGACGGTAACCGACTACTTGCTGCGGGCAGAGACAACTGCATCCTACCTGAAGAAAGCCGGCGAAAATATCAGCGATGGACTGATTATCGCCATGATTATCAAAGGATTGCCAGCTGCCTACAACGCTTTTTCTACCGTCATCACGCAAAGTGACAGTAAAGAAATGGACTTCATGAAATTCAAATCGGCTCTCAAGAGTGAAGAGGAAACGAAGAAAACCCGGCAAGGCCACAGTGAAAGTGAGGAAAGTATCATGAAAGTGAAAGACACTAAAATTACTTGTTATTTGTGTGGTAAGTCAGGTCACAAGAAATTTGAGTGTAAATACTATAAAAGTCACAGTGCAAAGAAAAATCGGTGGTGTTCAATTTGTAAAAGTGCATCTCATGATACTAATTTTTGCCGAAGAAAAGATACCGCGAAAGCGATGGCTACTGATAGCAAAGATGTGAGAAGCTCTTATTGTCTTAGAGTATCAACAGACTTAGAAAGTGCTTCTGTTGTAGACAGTGCGAAGTTACTGGTGGATTGTGGAGCTACTGCTCACATTATTTGTGATAAATCTAAGTTTGTATCTTTAGATGAAAGTTTCGACCCTAGTAAGCATTTCATCGAATTAGCTGATGGTTCTAGAATGAACAATATTGTAGAGTGTAAAGGTGATGCGAGAATTACCCTGACTGACGCCAGAAATAGGAAACACAATGTTCTTTTAAAAAATGTTCTTTGTATTCCTAGTTTTAAGCAGAATATTTTCTCTGTCCAGGCTGCTATTGATCAAGATGCATCATTTAATTTCAATCAAAATGGTTCAAAGTTGTTTACTCCAGATGGGAATGCGTTTAATATTAAAAAATGTGGTAAGCTGTATTATTTAAATTCTGTAAGCTGTGTTGATTCTATTAATGCTGTTGGTGAACACACTCTGAAGGAGTGGCACAATATTCTTGGGCATTGTAATGTAGAAGATGTGTTGAGCCTAGAAGGTATTACTAAAGGAATGAAAATTACTATTATGGAGTGGATAGCCCTACACTAGAGCACAGCATAGGTTCCACATAGACACAACATAGTTATAGTACTGAACACAATAGACAATGCAATGACACAGCAAGTTAAGTAAATAGTTCACTCACCTCTTGGATACCTTAACTTTATACTCAAATGGCGGTACTGTGGCTAGTGAGATTATAGCGGAGATAGACGGGAAATGTATAGAATAGAGTAGAATAGAATTAGTACATTAGTTTAGAACTTAAGAAGTTAGATACCAACCACAGTAGGTAATTATATACACCCTCGGTCAACATGTACTTGTTGTTGAACCCGAGGCCAATAGCAGACTGACTTGCGAGTGTTGCTCTCTCGAGCGTTGCCAACTTATGGTCTCTCTAACTAGAACTTACACTACTCGCTATATTACACCCCTCCCTCCTTAATTAGAAACCCTCTTCCTGTATCCCCAGTCCCCTTATTCAATATCGTCAATCCTAAAGGTCCATTCTCACCACAGGCTTCCGAGCCCGGGTAGACCTGCGTGAGATGTTAGCACTTGGAGGCTCGTGCATCCTAGCCTCCTGGGTGGGAGTCGGGTAATCAGGTGTTCCGGTGTCAGGTTCATTGGTCGGAGGTGGTGGGTATGAATTTTGAGCAGGTTGTGGAAACACGACGGTTTCCTTAGTAGGTTGTTCCAAGGGTTCAGGGATGGTGTTCGAGCAGGTAATAACTTGGTCCTGGTGTCGACGAACGACCTCTCCCCCCTTCAGTTGGCACTTGTAGGATACCGAGCCTGTTTTCTCAATGGTGGTAGCAGGGGTCCATTTTGGGGAACCCGGCGTGTATTGACGGACCATCACAGGAGACTCCGGCAGAATATCAACCGCGCGAGACCCTGGGTGGTATCTTTTCTGAGCGTCCTGGCGTTGAGCAACTTTGGACGCGATTGCTTCTGACGGCCAAAGCAGATCAAGACGAGAGCGAACTTTTCTGCCTAACATCAGTTCGGCGGGCGTAACACCTGTTGTCGTGTGGGGTGTCAGCCGATAGTTGAACAGAAACCTGTCTAGTGCTAGGCGTAGGGGTTCCGTTGACTTTCGTATATTCTTCTTGAAAGTTTGTACCATGCGCTCTGCCAGTCCATTAGTTGAAGGGTGGTATGGTGCGCTCGTAATATGTCGCATACCACATGCCTTCACAAATTCTTGGAATTCAGCCGATGTGAAACAAGTTGCATTGTCAGAAACAATTGTTACTGGAAATCCAAATGTCGCAAAAGTGTGTTTCAGGCACGAGATCGTTTCGCTAGAGGTTGTAGTAGATGTGGGAAAAATTTCAACCCACTTAGAGTGTGCATCCACGATCACTAGATAGTATTTTCCATCCATTGGGCCCGCGTAGTCAATGTGTATGCGATGCCAAGGCTTTGCAGGCCATTCCCACGGATGTAGTTCAGCTTTCGTTGGTGCAGCTCGAGTGCTCAGGCACTCGCTGCATGACTTAGTCGTTTCTTCTAGATCTTTGTCCAGCAGCGGCCACCATACATAGCTGCGAGCTAACTCCTTCATCCTGGATGATCCAGCATGGCCAGAGTGCAGTTCGTCCACAATGGCTTGTCTGAGAGCTTGGGGTACAATAATTCTTGCTCCCCAGAGCACACAGCCATTTTGTGTGGACAATTCGTCTCGCCTCCTAGTATACGGAGCGAGACCAGGGTCACCAATTACCGTCGAAGGCCAGCCTACTTGGCAGTATTTGTATACCTTTGAAAGTACTGGGTCCCTTAGGGTGCCGTCGCGGATGTGGGTGCTGGTGACTGGAGCTGACTCAAGGAAATTAACTAAGGACGTCCATTCCGCAGGAATAGGTGTGGCTTCCTCGGGAGTTGTCAAAGGTAGACGACTGAGAGCATCAGCTGTGCCCAACAGCACGCCGGACCGGTGACGCAAGGTGAACTTGTAGGACTGCAGTAGTAAAGCCCACCTTTGAATGCGCCCGGATGCCATCGGAGGAATGCTTCTACCCGGATCAAATAGTCCTAACAAAGGTTTGTGGTCCGTAACCACAGTGAAATCCTGTCCCCACAGGTAGCAATGAAATTTTCGAAGTGCGAACACCATAGCTAAGGCTTCTTTCTCAGGTTGAGAGTAGTTGCGTTCTGTTGCTGTTAGAGTTCGGGAGGCAAAATAGGCGGGGCGTTCAATCCCATCAATAAGGTGACACAGCACCGCTCCCACACCATACGCACTACTGTCCGCCACTACCACTATGGGTTTCTGAGGGTCAAAATGGACTAGAGTCTGAGAGTCCAGGAGGGCTTGTTTAGATTTCTGGAAGGCTCTCTCCTGACTTGCATCCCATTTCCAAGGGGTTTTGTCTCTCAGTAAGGTATTTAGGGGCTCCAGCATAGTTGCAGATGATTTTAGAAATTTCCTATAGAAATTTAGCAGCCCAAGGTAGGCTCTCAGTTGAGTTACATTAGTAGGAGCTGGTGCATTCTGGATTGCTGCTACCTTCTCTGCAGTGGGGTGCAATCCATCCTTGTCAATTTGGTATCCAAGGTAGGATACCTGTGGCACTCCGATTTGGCATTTATCCATTTTCAGTTTTAGTCCTGCCTCCTGTAGTTTAGATAAGACTTGATAGAGACGCTTGTTGTGCTCTTGCTCATTAGTGGCACTCACCAGGACGTCATCCAGGTAGCAGAACACTCCTGGGAGGCCCTGCAATAGTCCTTCCATGGCACGCTGAAAGATTCCAGGTGCGGACGCAATTCCAAAACTGAGACGGTTGTAGGCAAATAAACCTCTGTGGGTGTTTATTACCGTGAGTTCCTTGGAGTCTTCATCCAAGGGTAGTATATATATGGAGTATATAACTCCTATGTAACTCCTATGGGTAGTATGGAGTATATAACTCCTCCTGCTAACCCGCTAAATAGATCTTCCACTCTGGGTATAGGGTAGGTATCGAGCCTAGTGGCTCTGTTGACTGTTAATTTGTAGTCCCCACAGATGCGGATGCTTTGATCAGCCTTGAGCACAGGGACGACCACCGCTGCCCATCTCGAGTATTGTACAGGGGTGAGGATACCTTCCTGCACCAGTCTATCAAGTTCTGCCTCCACCTTTGGTCTCAGTGTGTAAGGCACGTTCCTGGCCTTACAAAACTTTGGTGGTACGGCTGGATCCACTTCTATTTTGAAATTCCTTCCCTTAAAGCAACCTAGACCTGGTTGAAAAAGGTCGGGGAATTTATTTGCTAACTCTTCAGGGCAGGTAGTTAATTTGTTGACATTATTTGATACTATAGTTAGCCCGAGGGAATCAATCAGGTCCCTACCCAGCAAAGCTGGCCCCTCCCTGTCTACAATCACAATAGTTGCTAGGTGAGGAACCATATTACCAGGTTCACGCTGGATGTTAGCCCTAATCTCCCCACAAATCACTAGGGGGGTTCCCCCATAAGTCCTAAGCTTAACATCAGAAGGTCTCAGCTCGGGTCTTGACTTAGCTGGTATTTTAGAGTAGGTGGCCATTGAAAGGATAGACCTGGCAGCACCTGTATCTACCTCCATCTCTAATGGCACACCATTTAGTAACAATTTTATTTTGATTGGGGGTTTCATTTCCTCGGCTATTGAGAAAATCTCCCCATAACAGCCTAGATTAGCAACTGGATAGTCTGCACAGGTTGCATTGTTAGTTCTATTAGGGTTAGGGTGGTGTTCCCTCCCCCTTTTCTCATGCATAGCATGCACAAAATTATTTTTGTTGCCTTTAGCAGAATTTTGCTTTTTCACTTTAAAGCAACATTTCTTAAGATGGCCTTTTTGGCCACAACCATGACAAACACTGTCTTTATAGGGGCAATCTCTACGCCAGTGCAGGTTACCACAGCCGCTGCATGCTGATTTGGGGCTAGCTTGAGCCTGAGTTTTGCCCTGAGGCTTAATAGCAGTTTGCTTTACTCTATGCTGGCCCACATTTAGTATGGAATTAGGTTGCCTTAACACAACCGTCTCCCTCAGTTGAGTTTCTTTGGCAGTTGCCAGATCCACGGCTTTTTTCCATGTGAGGTCTGCTTCATTAAGCAAACAATTTTGAACCTCATTACTGGCCACACCCAGTATAAACCTATCTAGCAACGTTTCTTCCAGAACTTCCTGTTTGAAATTACAGGTGTCTGAAAGGGCCCTTAAGCTAGCCACAAAATCAGCAATGCTCTCCCCTTGTTTCTGGTTCCGCTTATGGAACCTAAACCTTTCAAAGATCTGGTTGCGTGTCGGCTTAAAATGCCGTCTTAAACGCTTCCATGATCTCCTCATAGGTAGCATCTAAAAGTCTTTTAGGTGAGAGTAGGTCCTTAGCTAACCTATCAATTTTAGGACCCACCAGAGCAATAAATGTTTTAGCTTTATTTGAATCTTCCACTTTATTAATACTCAGGAAGCAGTTTAGCCTGACTTCATATTCTGGGAATTCTTCCTCTAAAGGATTGAATTCTCCCACTGAGCCTAGCATTGGCATTTTTACCCAGCTTTACAGCTAATTGTCAGATATCTACCTGAAATAGTAGTAGCAACAATATCAGTTGCAAGAGTAGCCAATTCAAGAGACTGTAATAATACACCTTGTTAAAAAAAATCAGAAATTTACAGCATCAATACTCTAGTCACTGAATAATAATATAAATTCTGAGTTCCTTCATTAGTCTAGCCTCTCCCAATAGTTCTACAAAAAAAAATCCTCGTCGCCAGTATTATGGAGTGGATAGCCCTACACTAGAGCACAGCATAGGTTCCACATAGACACAACATAGTTATAGTACTGAACACAATAGACAATGCAATGACACAGCAAGTTAAGTAAATAGTTCACTCACCTCTTGGATACCTTAACTTTATACTCAAATGGCGGTACTGTGGCTAGTGAGATTAGAGCGGAGATAGACGGGAAATGTATAGAATAGAGTAGAATATAATTAGTACATTAGTTTAGAACTCAAGAAGTTAGATACCAACCACAGTAGGTAATTATATACACCCTCGGTCAACATGTACTCGTTGTTGAACCCGAGGCCAATAGCAGACTGACTTGCGAGTGTTGCTCTCTCGAGCGTTGCCAACTTATGGTCTCTCTAACTAGAACTTACACTGCTCGCTATATTACAATTACCAACAAGCATAATTTCGATTGTGAGATCTGTGTCCAGGGCAAAATGTGTCAATATAGGAGCAGAGACCCTGATGAAAAGTCAAGAAAACCTTTAGAGCTAGTCCATAGTGACCTAGCTGGACCTATAAGCCCTACTTCTTTTGAGAATTCCATGTATGTCATGTCTTTTGTGGATGACTTTTCAGGCCTCATTTTTGTGTATTTCCTCAAAAGTAAAAGTGACACTGTTGGGGCATTTAAAAAATTCTTGGCTGATTCTGCTCCATTTGGCTCTGTTAAACGTTTAAGAACAGATAACGGCACCGAGTATTCCTCAAACTTGTTCAAAGCTGTTGTCACGAAGAACAAAATAGAGCATGAATTTTCAGCTCCGTACTCTCCCCATCAGAATGGGACTGCTGAGAGATCTTGGAGATCATTGTTTGAGATGGCTAGGTGTTTGTTGCTGCATGCAAATTTGCCAAAAGAATTGTGGAATCATGCTGTAAGAACAGCTGCTTACATTAGAAATAGGTGTTTCAATAAAAGGACAGGCAAAACTCCTTTTGAGATGTTCACGGGAAAGAAACCTGACCTTTCCAATATGCACATTTTTGGATCAAAATGTTTTGCCATGGTTCAAAACCCAGGAAAGCTTGACCCTAGGGGTACTTTTGTGGGATATGACCCGTGCAGCCCTGCTTACATGATTTATTTCCCTGAAACTTGTCAAATAAAAAGAGTCAGATGTGTCACATTCTGTGATAAAATTTCTAGAAATGTGGTGGGTGAGGATGAGTTCATTGCTGTAGATAACCCTGCTGAGCTGAAACAAAGTGAGAAGGCTGACAAGGCTGAGGCTGAGTTGAAACCTTGGACTGTTCCAGAAGTGATTCAAAATGAAACTCATTCAGATGCAGAGCCCACTAGAAGATTTCCTTTGAGAGAAAAGAAGCCCCCAGCTTATTTAAAAGACTATGTTGATCCAGATGAATTGGATATCACTAATAATTTTGTTGATTATTGCTACAGAGTGAGCAGTATCCCTAAGTCTTACTCTGAGGCAATTTCATCCCCAGATTCTGTTGAGTGGAAACAGGCAATGATCACTGAGATAGCTGCACTAGCCGATAATGAGACGTACGAACTTGTTGAAAAGCCAAAAGATAGATCTGTTATTGGGGGACGATGGGTCTATAGTGTTAAATCAGGACCCAATGACCAGGAAACTTTCAAAGCTCGTTATGTAGCCAAGGGATATTCCCAGGTAGCTGATGTCGATTTCAAAGAAACTTTTTCTCCTACAGCACGTCTAACTTCTGTTAGAATGCTGATGGATATTGCTGTGCAAAAGTCGTACATTGTGCACCAGATGGACGTGTGCACTGCTTATCTTCATGCAAAAATTGACTGTGATGTTTTTGTAGAACAGCCTGAGGGATTTGTTGAACTTGACAAAAATGGAGAGAAGTTAGTCTGCAAACTCAAAAAATCTTTGTATGGCTTAAAGCAAAGTGGCCGTAACCGGAACAACCTTTTGCATCATTTTCTTGTTGAACAAAATTTTGTTCAATCTCTCTGTGATACTTGTGTCTATGTGAGGGAAAGCGACTCTGGAAAAGTGATTATTATTGTATGGGTTGATGACTTAATTTTGGCCTCTTCTAACGCTGTTGTATTGAAGGAAGTCAAGTGTTTGTTGTCAAATAAATTCAAAATGAAAGATCTTGGACAAATTTCTTGTTTTTTAGGCATTGAATTTGATGTGAAGCATGACTCAATTGAGATGAAACAGTCAAAGTATGTTGAGAAAATTTTGACAAAATTTAGGATGTCTGATTGTAAGCCTAAGTCTATTCCATGTGATCCCAGTGCCAACAAGCTTGATGTAAGCTCTGATTCTAGGAATTTGTGCGATCCAAAACTGTTCCGTGAGATAGTTGGCAGCCTGATCTACTTGATGACTTGTACTAGGCCTGATATTTGCTATGTTGTTACATTACTGTCGCAACATTTAACTTGTCCAACAAATTCTCATCTGAATTTGTGTAAATTTGTGTTGAAGTATCTTAAAGGTACTATTTCATACGGTTTGAAATTTGTGAAATCCGAGAACCCCGTAAAAATTACTGGTTTCTCTGACTCCGACTGGGGTGGATCCTCTGACCGTAAGAGCATATCAGGATACGTGTTTAAATCATCTAGCAACAGTTCACTGATATCTTGGAAGTCCAAGAAACAAAATATTGTTGCTCTTTCAAGCTGCGAAGCAGAGTACATTGCCCTGACTTATGCTGTGCAGGAGGGAATTTTTCTCAAACAGCTACTATGTGATATGGATGGATATGATGAACCTGTTGAGATTTTTGTTGATAATAGAGGTGCTATTGACCTAGCCAAAAACCCTGTTCATCATCAACGCTCGAAACATATAGACATAAGATTTCATTTCATTCGAGCAATTATTCAAGACAATAAAGCGGTTTTGCGCTTTGTTCCTTCAGAGGAAAACATGGCTGACATGTTCACAAAGCCTGTTACTAGACAGTCGTTGCGCAAGTTCAAAGTGTGTGTTTAATTCTAAGTTACTGTGTCTGACATGTTTCCAGTTTAGCTTTGTGTAGACCAATTGCAAGAAAAGTGTAATGTCGTGCGCTAGCGGAATTGATCTTCGCTTCGGCACGCCATTGAACGGAACTCGGTAGGACGCCCAAAAGGGAAACGAGGTCTCTTCAGGTTTTTTATTTCTTATCCCCTGGTTCCGTGAATCTGCCCAGAAAGGTATGATTCAGAGTCGGACCACGAATTGTATGACATGAGAAGCCTAATTCAAGATCATAGTCGAATGATTAACTGATGCATATAGCACCGCACAACAAGAAAGTAACTCACACCTCAAGGGTACACGAGAAATAGCTGAGTGGGACATAAGAGGCCATAGAATAGTAGCACATAAAAAGAGAATTCACCGCCCTGCTAACGACGTAGCACAACAACAATTCGCATTACCATTACTAGTATTATCATATAAGAAAGTTTAAGCCTCCCCTGACCGCGACAAAGGTGTCCCAAGAGAGGAAAGAGGAAGGCACCATCTAGCCTGTAGTTGGGGGAACGCGGAATCTACGCACAGGGTGCACAGGAACAGTAGGCTGGGAATTAAGTTCACAAACAAGAAAGGTTTCCGTTGCATCGGCGGGGAAGAAAAATAAGTCTCTAGTCGAGTAACACATTTAGAAAGAACACATTTATGATATACACACACGAATATTGTAAACTCGTGTCACTAGTCGAAGGGAATGATTGAGGGCAATGTACTCCTAATCCTGCTCGATCTACATTCGATAATACGTGTAATGACAGCTATAAGAGACAGCGCAATTTCATGGATGATGCATTTCCATTGTGAGGTGAGAACACTTTTGACAGTTTATATGTACATGACATAAACTTCGTAATCCTTGACGCCAGGCAACAATACATGAATCGCTTGTTTCGGCCAATGTTCAAAGTGTCCCTTTAAGGAAGCACAAAGTTACAAACATGAATGTACATCCGTATCCAACAATCCTAACACAGCGGTCATTAGTCAATAAGCACTCTGTCCGAACAAAGGTGGACGATTGCACAACAAGTTTTAGTTTTCACACTGCTTCACAATATAAAGAGATGACGAGTTAGGTAACATCACAAGTTAAAAGAGGATACTCTAAAATACTTACAGACGATGAGGAAAGGTCCCTCAGTTTAGACCTGTGACATCTTATTTTAGTCTGCAAATTAAGTGCCTACTCTGGCTTTCTTTACCCTATCTGTGGAAAAGAGACAGCAGAAATTAGGTCTCTGAAGCAGGGGCAAGTCACTAAGGTTATCAGATCAGCCATTATCAATAAATTCTATTATCAAAAAATGAGAGAGGCAAGTACACGTTTATCAACGTCGCTTTGAGAACACAAATCGTATGAGCTAGTGGTCTCGAATTCCTGCGCCTATTCTCAGTCTACTGAATGCCGTGACTTTAGGCTTCCACCTTGCTGACTGGCGCAACTTGCCCAGCACAGCTCATAGGTAAGAAGCCACTCGACTAAATTTAATTTACTTTGCCTCACTTCTTTCTATTAATGAATGTTATAAATAATACAAAGACAAGAAATAATACAAAGACAAGAAAAACACAAAGACAAGAAAAATCATGTTCCCAAGTTGGTGCAGGTCCAGCACGACGTGCCGTGGATTTTTTCAATATCAACAACTGATGTCTAATCCATGGAAGAATCACCATAGTTTTTATTTTCAGCACACAAATCTCTCAATAGTGAAGCAGTGGTTGGTTTGCATTATCAAATAAATATATGATTTTGCTATCTTATGTTAATCTATGAAATGTGATAAACTTCAAGCAATCTTGTGTCAAACTAAAAAGCATTGATATGTCAGTCTCTCCATGTTGCATTTACTGCCCTTGACACTGTTTACAATATTATATATGACAACATAGCTTACATGGCCTGGCTATTGTGCAAATGGTGCTGAGCAAAAAAAACATTTGGACATTAATACAAAATTACTTGGAGCAGTGAAATAGAGATAGGAGAGTTCATCAGTTAAATCACACGCCTTTCTTCTAAAGTACTGCCAAAATGGAACCTGACATTTCCAAACATTACACTGCAGCGCACTTGCTATGACACGTTACGACGGCTAGTCCAGCTTAATGTGGGTGGTTCACCAGCGACCGGAAGCATCCTCGAATGCTCTAGAAGCCGGCTGTTCACCGCTATCTAAACACAAATATGTTAAAAACACCCGAAAATATAGCTAGCGCGGTAACACGTAAACTGAATGAGTTTCCCACTCAAGTTCACTCTCTAACTACACAAAAACTTAATATTATCCGGGAACCTGTTCCTCCCACGCACTTCAAACAAATAAAACGTTGGCGTCATTCTTGCGGACGAAGCGCGGATCCGCAAAATGTTGCCGAAGAAATTTATCAAAATTCTTCAAATTTCCTCACGTCTTGTACGACGTGACAAAAAGGTAGAACTTTCGTGAGTACAATACTCTTAACGCTATTGCGGACTATGTATTATTGTGCGTTATATTTTTTGTATCGTGCTCAGTGTAATCTGTTGATCTACACTGATGATTTTTTTTATGTTGTTTTTCTGCTGTTCAATGTTCAATGAAAGATCTGAACGTTAAAATGTTAGCTCTAATTGATTACTATGTGAATTGATGCATAGTGGGATGGAATACTTCAGTTGGAGGGGGTGTGTTGAGATCCAACTTCAGTATATATATTTATTATTATATATGAGTTGTCGCAGTCGCCCATTAAATTGCTTCCGTCCCGTTTTCTATGTTCATGTGTTAACCGCCTTTGTAGAGCGATCGAGCTCCTTCTTCTTGTTCTCGCCGCCGTGCTCGACGGACGTACAGTACATGTAGTTCCTAGATTACCTACTGTGTTTCTCTATACCCCACACTCATACTTATAATCGTTGCCGTACTCCATTATTCCAAGATGGAAAGAGGCCTCTGTGGTCTAACATATTGTTTTGTGGAATTTTGGAAAATACATGTGATTTAAGCACCATGATTCGTGGAATCTAGCTGAAATACGAAACAGCTAAAAAATGCAAGAACATGAATGAATAAATTTCGTACTCTATAATATCTCTATATCCGTCCGAGAAATAAAAAAGAAAGCAGTCCTACATTCATTAATATGTCAATCATACTGAAAAACACTGCAAGTATATCTTATAGTAAAAAGAGTAATATCTACACTGAGAAAAGAAACACTAAACGTATCTCTTGCAGCAAGAGAAAAAATATTCAGAACATAATACCGCGAACATAAAATGACATGACACAGCAGTTTACGCTTCGTCATTTTTCACAAAAAACGCCGGCAAATCTGCCGTGCGTTCTCACGAAGTATTAGATGAACGAATTTCAATATCATAATGACAGCTGCAAGTATATAATTTTTGTAGTAAGGAAGGACGTAGTTGAATATCTAATATGAAATCTTGACACAAGAAGTGAACATGACACGCAAGATTTACGCTACGTCATGTTGGGATAGCACTTGGGATGAGCCACGCTATTCTACGAACTCTACGACTATTTTCATGTTTATCTGTATATCACGACACTGACCAGATCCTTAAACTTAAACACAATGCACACTAAGAAATGACACGATATAATTTACCAGATTTGCTCTATTTGAACACTTAATTTCTTTCACTTACAAGAAAGGTGTAACGCACAAGCTAGAGAGGCACGAGAGAGTGACGCGGAAAACCAAGCGTCCCGCGCGGTGTTGCCCTTTTCAGAGGCTTTAAACTCGAAAATGTCGATCGTTATTTTATATGTTATGCATTTACACAAAAACTTCAAGGATGACTAATTATAAGTGGAAAATTATTAATAATAATTTAGAGTAAGATTTTTAATATCAATAATTATGCTATTTAAGAGCGAATGAGAAATTTTATAATTTTACACTTTTGTAGCTAATGCTACATGCATGGGGGTTGGGGTTTTGCGTACAAATCTCACCCTCCCTCTTTTAAATTGAGGTACTTATCGCAAATTTTTTTTTAATTTTTAACAAGTGATGTACGCGAAACCCCAATCCCCATACTGGCCCCCATATATGCCGCTAGAAGTGCGGCTTGGTCGTGGTAGGGAAACTCGGAGACGTTTTCTTAGGTGTTTACTTCGAGGAGGTGACGAGAACGATAGCGCCAACACTAAGATGCCTACTGCTTATAAAGACTCCGACGTGCATGGGGGTTGGGGTTTCGCGTACAGAGTTACTAATTTACTTCTCATTCGTGAAGGAATTAAACCCATTGAAAAACTTGATACCGAATTAAAGTCTAAATTAATGAAGACTTTGAAAATTCATAAAAAAGGCATGTAGAGTAAAAATAAGAAGCGCCGGCTTGACAATTTTACAATGTCATCCTTGCGTATGTACTCGTATATAAACGTCCTACGGTCCTAGCACACAAGAGCTTATATCATTTGAGAATCCGATGAAAACTTATGATAAATATTAAGTTACATAGTGTAATGAGGAAAAGTGGTTTGTGACTGCTTATTTAGTGTATAGCGCAGCATGCAGTTTTTTACTCGCATAATGACATGCTTCCCCACCAACTAGAGTGTTTTTAGAAACGCATCACATGCAAGATGTTTTCTTGACCACTTGAAATAAAATCCAGCGTTAAAATCAGACTAACACAACGTAGGGAATGCATTTTTCTACGTACTTTTCTCCCAATTATTTGTTTCAAAACTTATCCGATATAAATATTAAGATCCTCACGTATTTGTTATCAACACAATGGAGGGAATACATTTTCTTCGTACTTTTCTCACTTCCATTTGTTTCAAGATTAACCGATATAAATATTACGATCATCACGTACTCGATATCAAGTCATGGTCTTAATTTTAAGATATTCGAAAGCATTTTTCGCTCATATTGAAGCATTCTGAACATGAGACGTAGTTCATTGGCAATGGCTTACTTTCCTGCGCTCCTGTGTGCATTGGTGTTCCAGCTATGTAAAAAATATTATGGACTCACTCGTGATCCAATAACGCACACCCAAACAAGAGTATTATCAGCTATGTGTCACAGGGATTTTGTGTTCTTAGTGATTTCGTGTTCTTTTGGATTTTGTGTTCTTAGTGACTCACATTTCAGTTTGCAGTTCCAAACCCAAATCAATTACCGCAAAGAAAGAGGATGTTAAATGTGAGGATATTTTAGTAACTACTTTCTCTACTTTCGGTCTTATTGAAAAATTTGTAAAAGGCCTCGATTTCGACGAATGTCATAACTTTAAATTTGAATCTTCTAATTCTGGGCTCAAATTGTTGTCGTAAGCTTTTTGTGGTAAACTCTTCTTACCTTTTTATTTTATTGAATACACTACGACAACACTCATTTTAGATAGTTAACTTTTGTACGGTCCAACCTATGTTGAAAATATTACAGCTAGCAATGTAAAACAATACCTTTCATGTCTTTGACCCCGAAGAACTCTTTGCGCCAGTACTATTAGCTCAAGTAAGAAATATCATAATCATCTTCTTTTTGTTATAGCGAATATTATCGTTCGGACACCTTACATAGGGATGAAGGACCGGATATGGGTTTTCACCAGATGTAGGGTATAAACAAATGTGAGGCATAACCAAATGTAGAGGCATGACCGGATGCGCATATGCGCGGAGCATCACCGGAAGAAGGAGTGAAGTGGTGCCGGATGGGCGAAAGGAATTTTTGGATTTTGGAGTCGATAATTTATTAGAAAAATACTAAGCCCCATTTCCACTTCCGGGCACCACGAATGAAAACTACTAATTGTGGAAAAACAACCTTCATTCCGCTACATTGAACCAACAATTGTGATGCTCATTTTAGTCGACAGGAATAAGGAAGACCAATATTAGAATGACTTAGCGAACGTAAAATAAAATAAATTCTCACTTCTAGCAAAAATTTTAGAAATTGAAACTAAGAAACTGAAACTCAGCGCCGCACCCCAAATACAAACGATCCTTTTATACATACTATTGTTTATTTTTATTAACTTGGGCTTCTCTCTAAATCCTGTGTCGACAATTATCACGTGTATTACGATA
Organism: Morinoia aosen; assembly: GCA_030386875.1. NCBI lineage: Eukaryota > Metazoa > Arthropoda > Malacostraca > Amphipoda > Talitridae > Morinoia > Morinoia aosen. Next base: position 14,856,315 of record CM059567.1, on the reverse strand, counting down.
ACCATTTATAAATAGCAATTAAGGATCTAAATCATTTGTTTCAACACTTAACATGGGTATTACGATAACCATGTATAGATAGCAATTAAGGGTCTCTATGCTAATGTATTTGAATGCATTTTTAGCTTTTATCTCAATACTTGTTCGCAATAATGAAAGTGTTTTGCAAATGAGCGTCGCGAGGATTGTGTTCTCTTAGTTCAAAATCAGATTAGGCAAGGAAAGGAACTCATTTTTGTTGTACTTTTCTGTCAATCATTTTTGTCTCAACTTTCTACACGGGTATTACGATACCAATGTATTATAATCAGTTAAGGATGTTAATGTTAAGGTGTTTTAAAAACCAATGTATCGACATTTCATGTTTGTACTCTATTGTAAAATAAATGTTTTTTTTCATGCTTATTCCTGAGATTCCTGTGATGAAGTTTGGATCACGGTTTGGATCATGGACAGGTACGATAGCCGTTTCCAATAGTCAAGCAACCGCATAGCTTCGATCTTCGCAGTGACGGTCCTCTGCACACCCTCCAACTTCTGCACTTCGCTGATAGTGCCTGGACTCCAGAGCTGGCAGCAGTACTCTGTCAATGGGAGGACCAACGATTTGAACAACTTTAGCATCAGTGGTGCTTCCCTTGTCCTAAAGGTTCTCATGATCAATACAATTTGGGCGTCTGCACCTAAGCACCACCAGATTAATGAGTTCTCCGATGCCACCATCGTCCGAGATCACGATCCTCAGATTCCTGACAAAAAACTTTCGTTCAATCGCTGAGCCACCAGTGGGGTTGTACGCATACGAGGCGTCAGGATGTGAACCGTACCGCATCAACTCAAATTTATTTTCATTGAAGGTTATGTTGCTTCTGGTCGCCCACTTACAATCTTCTGAAGGCCACTCTGCAGAGCTTCACAACCCTCCACAGTGGCAATTATGCTCAAAATTCTGGTGTAGTCATTGAAGGAAGAAGCTCGTGAGTGTAATAAATTTACATCGATGTTAGAAATGCGAACCAAGAAAATGAGTAAACCCAAAACAGAACCCTTAGGCACACCACTCACCACCACCGACTCCGTAGAGCGGCTCCCGTCCACGGAGACGACCTGCCTTCTATTTGTTAGGAAGTTATGAATCCATTCAATGAGTAAACCACTAATTTCTAAAAAACGGAGCTTCCTAAGCAGCACGCAATAGTCCACTTTATAAAAGGCCTTCGCAAAGTCCAGGTACACCACATCCACAGCATGTTCAGAGCCAAGCTGATGCTCCAGCAGTTATGCCGCTGATGTTCCAGCAGTTGTGACAGGCACGACCGACCCGACCGGAACCGTGCTGATTGTCGTTCAGTAGACCATTGCCCTCGAGTACGCAACAATACGTTAAACTATAATCATTTAAAAATTTTCAATAACAAGGGATGTTAGGGCGATCGGATGGTAATTAGCGAGGGAATGCTCCGCGTCCCCTTGTGCACTGGAATAATTACTCCCAATTTCTTTCACATCCTTTATCTATGGAAGATCTCCGTAATGCATGCATGGATGCTTTCAGTTCCTCACTACAGTTTTTTAAAAGAAAGAAAAGAAAAAAAGAAAGAAAGAAAAACCGTTTATATCCAAAAAAAGGTTAGCACATGAGATATATGACTACATATTGGCTTTTAAAAAATTTCTTAATGTAAGATGTCATTTTACAAACGTACGATTCGAGGAGTACTAATAGACAAACTATGTGTGGTCTACTTATAGACGAACCATACGAGGTGTACTAATAGACAAACTATGCAAGGTGTACAAATAGATATAAAAGAATCGGAGGTATCCCGTTGGGTCCCGCTACGGACGTGGACGACAATCCCTTTATGCTAACAACTAGCTTGTTCTCACCGAACTGAAAATCATCTATAAGGAAGTCTTTCTCGTGTAATACTTGTAGGAGGTCCAGAGTGCCCGAGTCTCTCAGTTTAATGAAGACCGACTCATTCTGCTTCCTTAGCACCTCAGCTTTGGCTGAAAAGTCACTAACAAGCTTGGACTTACTTGGTCTAGGATTTACTCCGAGTTTGGACCCATAAAAATACTTTGGGTTGTCGCGGATTGCTTCAATCGCCCACCTCTCCTAGTCACAATTTCAAGTTCATGCGACTGCTTCAACAGGTGCTTGACCAGCTCTGCCCTGCTCAGTAATTTTTTTCTAATAGCCGGATTGACAGCACCAAGCAGCTGCCCATGTTTACGCGCTCTCTTCCGCATTAGGATTTTACGATCTCTAGGAATTGACACCAGGCCGACTGCGGACTTCGGTGGGCATATTTTGGACAGACCTCTGTCAGGATGCCAAAAAGATCTTCATACATTTTTGAGGGCAGCCTACGTCTACTTCTCGAACCCTAATCGATTTCTGACAATTGAAAACTTTTACTATTGAAGACATTTACTCGTTTATTTATTTTCTTTTGGTCAGGAAGCTAAATCTCCTCTAAATAATACAATTTTACCAATAGATTTATTGACCGAATTATCTCATAATCCTTTATTTTTTCCGAAATATGAAAAAGGAAAGAGTGTGGCATTAGAGACGCTGAAAAGAATTTTGCACTGATGTTTTTTCAAAGTAAAATAATAGTGATTTTGATTTGTGAGTTACTGTTAATACCTTGTAGCCGATCTGTTTTTTTCCTAGTATTTTTGTAACGGTGATTGTCGTTGCATAAATCTGATGGTTATCTTCCGCGTGTACGGAGTGGATAGATAAGTTAATTTGTTACTACTGATGTGAACACGTTTTCTTTGAGATTTATATGGAAGTTGCCTCACTTGCCCTAGGCATTTGTTATAACCATAATAAACGAACATTAGTCTACATACCTCTGTGTGAGAAAGCTAATGCTGTGAGCACTGAAACGAGCAGTCTTGTTATAGACTTGTCGCTTGCTGGTTGTGTGCAACGAGTTGAAGGACATTGAAGACTGATATCTAATCGCCCTCTTCACTCAGGAGTGTTACACTTGGTTTGAAGATTACTGTAAACTTATGAAAATATAGGTGAATCTTCTTTTAATGTGTATTTTTAAATTTCATGAATCTAACAATTATATGAAGTGTTTGTGTTTAATATTAGGATGGAAAACCATTATTAAAATTTTCATTAAACTGTTCACAACTATTAAATTTGTTGGTGCCACGTGATGCTGTATTTCTTGTGCTTTGCTATCTTTACTACAAAATTTGGTAAATCTGAAGGGTATGTCAGTTATTGATTTTCCACTTTTTGGTGCCTTAACCTAATTAATTGAATCAAAATAAGGTCAATGTGAAGTTTAATGCAATCACGGAAATTAATAATTATATTCCAAACAATCACTTAAGGAACCCATTGGTAAATCTGAAGGATATGTCAGTTATCGATTTTCCACTTTTTGGTGCCTGAACCTGATTAATTGAATTAAAATAAGGTCAATATTGAATATAATGTTGTCAACGAATTTCATAATTTTGTAGGTATAGATGGATAATATAGTCTATTATAAGGTCAATGTTGAGGACTTGACCATAATTGATTTTCCACTCTTTGATCAATAAAGATTGTTGATGAGACCAAAATAAACAAGTTTTCTTCAATGCACTTTCCGGCGGAAATAAGTATTTTAAAAGTTATGGCATTAAATGAGTTACCGTAACTCCAGTGTTTGAGGCAGGGAAAAATACACCGCGCGGTCTGACGTGAAAGTAAACAGGCGTTCCCGCGCGCCAACCAAGCCGACGAAGAGCAAACCCCCTATTACAAACGTAAAGAGGTTGGGTCGTGAGGGGTAGCAACAGTTCTTTTAGTGAAAACTATAAAACTAAAAACTGTGGCTACCCCTCACGACCCAACCTCTTTACGTTTGTAATAGGGTGATGCACACTGGAGTTCCGGTAACTCATTCAACGCCATAACTTTTAAAATACTCATTTCCGCTGGAAAGTGCATTGAAGGAAACTTGTTTATTTTGGTCTGATCAACAATCTTTGCTGATCAAAAGTGGAAAATCGATTATGGTCAAGTCCTCAACATTTACCGATTATAAGGCGTTTTACATGAATAACATTCTGCCCGGCGATGCGTTATTTTCGAATTATTCAACTTTGAAGCTGGCTTGTGCGCGCCATGGAAGCACGCGGGGCTAGCGTAATTTAATTAATAACGGAAGCTAACCCCCTATTACGAACGTAAAGAGGTTGGGTCGTGAGGGGTAGGCACAGTTCTTTTAGTGAAAAATTATAAATAAAGGTTTTGAGTGACATTTGTTTACATCGACGCCAAGGTGGCTGCCGCCATGGCGCCAACCGGCTGAAGATGGCGGCAGCCATCTTCGAGTCAATGTAAACAAACGTCACTACAAAGCTTTATTTATGATTTTCACTAAAAGAACTGTTGCTACCCCTCACGACCCAACCTCTTTACGTTTGTAATAGGGGTTAGCTTCCATTTTCATTGCTAAAACAATGACTGTTTTTGCGTTAAAAGGGCCATTCAGGAGCGCCGTTTGTATAACTTCAAACTTAAATAACTCGAAAACTAAGCATTTCCGGGCACATTGTCATTCGTGTAAAACTTCTTATAATCGACTATATTACCCATCTATACCTACAAAATTATGAATTCGTTGACAACATTATATTCAATATTGACCCAAAATAAACAAGTTTTCTTTTATGCACTTTCCGTCTCGAATGAGTATTTTACGATTTATAGCGGTAAGTTTAGTTTCGTCTTTGATGACAAATGCGCTTGAATAAACAGTTACTCATCGATTTTCGAATTTTTTTTGCTTGAATCATGGTAATAACATCGAAATAAACAACTTTTCTTCTATACACTTTTTTCATCAAATGAGTACTTAACTAGGTATAGCGGTAGGTTTGGTTTCGTCTTTGATGACGATCGAGCTGGAAGAGAGTGCGCATTGCAGTGTTGCTGTCCGACGTGCTCCTTGAATTACCTCCGCTTCGAACACTGGAGTTGCAGTAAGTCATTTACCGCTATAATTAATAAAATACTCATTTGAGACGGAAAGTGCATAGAAGAAAACTTGTTTATTTCGATCTAATTAACTATGCTTAGGCATCAAAATTTACAAAATTGATAACTGACATATCCTTCAGATTTACCAACCCATTTAAGAACGTTTTACAAGAACGACATTCTGCTCGCTGATGCTTTATTTTTGAATTATTGAACTTTGAAGTTGGCCTTCCCGCGCCGAAAGAAGCGAGCGTAATTTAATTAAAAACGGAAGCTAACCCCCTATTACAAACGTAAAGAGGTTGGGTCATGAGGGGGAGGCACAGTTCTTCTAGTGCAAATTATAAATAAAGCTTCTAACCCACCCATTAGGGTGACGACCGCAATCTTGTTTACATCGGGTCTAAGAAGGCGACCACTATGGGCGCCGCCATCTCTGACCCGATGTCAACAAGATTGCGGTCGTCACCCTAATGGGTGGGTTAGAAGCTTTATTTATAATTTTCAATAGAAGAACTGTGCCTCCCCCTCACGACCCAACCTCTTTACGTTTGTAATAGCTTCCGTTATTAATAAAATTCCGGGTCAATATTGAATATAATGTCAACAAATTTCATAATTTCGTAGGTATAGATAGCTAATATAGTCGATTTTAAGACATTTTATAGGAATGACAATGTGCCCAGAAATGCTTAGTTTTCGAGTTATTTACGTTTGAAGTTATACGAACGGCGCTCCTGAATGGCCCTTTTAACGCAAAAACAGTCATTGTTTTAGCAATGAAAATGGAAGCAAACCCCTATTACAAACGTAAAGAAGTTGGGTCGTGAGGGGTAGCAACAGTTCTTTTAGTGAAAATTATAAATAAAGCTTTCTAGTGACGTTTGTTTACATCGACTCGAAGATGGCTGCCGCCATCTTCAGCCGGTTGGCGCCATGGCGGCAGCCACCTTGGCGTTGATGTAAACAAACGTCACTCGAAACCTTTATTTATAATTTTCACTAAAAGAACTGTGCCTACCCCTCACGACCCAACCTCTTTACGTTTGTAATAGGGGGTTAGCTTCCGTTACTAATTGAATTACGCTAGCCCCGCGTGCTTCCATGGCGCGCACAAGCCAGCTTCAACGTTGAATAATTAAAAAATAACGCATCGCCGGGCAGAATGTCATTATTGTAAAACGTCTTGTAATCGACTATATTACCCATCTATACCTACGAAATTATAAAATTTGTTGACAACATTATATTCAATATTGACCAAATTCCGTTTCACGCGCTCGCTTCCTTTGGCGCAAAGGCCAACTTCAAAGTTCAATTATTCTAAAATAACGCATCAGCGAGCAGAATGTCATTCATGTAAAACGTTCTTAAATGGGTACCTTAAGTGATTCCTAAGATCTGAATTCTTATTTTCCGTGATTGCATTAAACTTCACATTGACCCAAAATAAACAAGTTTTCTTCTATGCACTTTCCGTCTCATATGAGTATTTTACGATTTATAGCGGTAGGTTTAGTTTCGTCTCTGATGATGAATGCGCTCAAATAAACAGCTACTCATCGATTTTAGAATTTTTTTTAGCTTGAATCATAGTGATAACATCTAAATAAACAACTTTTCTTCTATACACTTTTTTCTTCAAATGAGTATTTAATGAGGTATAGCAGTAGGTTTGGTTTCGTCTTTGATGACAATTGCGCTGGAAGCGAGTGCGCATTGCAGTGTTGCTGTCCGACGTGCTCCTTGAATTACTTGCCGCTTCAAACACTGGAGTTGCGGTTAGTCATTTACCGCTATAACTAATAAAATACTCATTTGAGACGGAAAGTGCATAGAAGAAAACTTGTTCATATCGATCTAATTAACTATGTTTGGGCCTCGAAATTTACAAAATCGATAACTGACATATCCTTCAGATTTACCCAAAATTTGTTGGAATCATTAATATCTGAATCATTTTTCAATATTATTTTATTCCAATTCACAAATGAGTTTGTAATTTGGGGTTACTGGTTAATGTTGAGGATTATTCAGAAATTGATATTTGATTTTTAGGTGCCTTACCTAGATCAAAATAAGCAAGATTTCTTTTATGCACTTTCCGTTGTAAATAAGTATTTTACGAGTTATAGCGGTAAATTAGTTACCGCAACTCAGGTGTTTGAAGCGGGAAGTAATTCGGTCAATATTGAGTTTAATGTTGTCAACGAATTTCATAATTTCGTACGTATAGATAGGTAATATAGTCGATTTTAAGACATTTTACAAGAATGACATTCTGCCCGGTGATGCGTTATTTTTGAATTATTCAACTTTGAAGCTGGCTTATGCACGCCATGGAAGCGCGCGCAGCTAGCGTATTTTAATTAATAACGGTAGCTAACCCCCTATTACAAACGTAAAGAGGTTGGGTCGTGAGGTTTAGCCACAGTTCTTTTAGTGAAAATTATAAATATAGGTTTCTAGTGACGCTTGTTTACAACGACTCCAAGATGCCTGCCACCATGGTGGCAGCCAAATAACTCAAAAACTAAGCATTTCCGGGCACATTGTCATTCATGTAAAACGTCTTAAAATTGACTATATTACCTATCTATACTTACGAAATTATGAAATTTGTTGACAACATTCAACTCAATATTGACCAGTAATTCAAGCAGCACCTCGGACGGCATCACTGCAATGCCCTCTCGCTTCCAGCCCGATCATTATCAAAGACGAAATCAAACCTACCACTATACCTAGTTAAAAACTAATTTGACGAAAAAAGTGTATAGAAGAAAAGTTGTTTATTTCGATGTCTTTACCACGATTTCAGCTACAAAAATTCGAAAATAAATGAGTAACTATTTGTTAGAGCGCATTCGACATCAAAGACAAAACTAAGCCTACCGTTATAATTTGTAAAATAATCTTTTACGACAGAAAGTGCATAGAAGAAAGCGTGTTTATTTTTTGATCTAATTTACTATGTTTAGGATTTGAAAAGGATTTGAAAATTTTCCTGCTAAGTTTTTTGGCAGGAATCATCGGCCTCTGTATGGTTGAGTTAAATTTAGTCATTTTAGGTCTACTTAGGATAGTTTTGGTAAGTTTATTTAACCAACCTAACATCACCTCACGTATTGTTTTGTCAAAACCATATTTATGCTTATTTACATATCCGTTTGTTCAATTTTATAAATGACCTTCCTTTAACTTCAAAGTTAAATACAGTCAAATCTCGGTTCTCAAACATAATTTGTTCCGAAAGCCTGTTCCAAAACCGAATTGTTCAAGAACCAAATCATATTTTCCCATTACAATTAATGTAAAAGAGATTAATTTATTCTCAAGTACAGATGATCTTGATAAATTTCCAAAGCTTTCTCACAAATAAGTGATTCACTGATACTTTCTACTCGTAACTCTATCACGTATGTAGATAAGCAATAACTTTTCAACTTCCTCAATGATTTGTGGTCTTTGTTTAGTGATAACAGTAACTCCCTTTGCAACATCAGCTGCCTTGATTTCTTCTTTATTCTTTAAAATTGCCAATATTGTAGACTTTGCCACATCAAACTGTGTTGAAAGATCAGATAAACGCACGCCACTTTCATATTTTGCAATGATTTCTTTCTTCACTTCTATTGTTCTTTTCACAACTTTCCTTCTTCCTTTATCACTTTCAACTTTGGCTTTCTTCGGAGCCATGACTGAGGGTTAATCAAGAAAAGATAAGATCAGAAGTTCAGAATGAATGTTTACAGCCCAGCATTCGGTGCGAGACTGTTTGTTTACTAACAACTGGTCTTGCAGCCATGTGTCTTTGCTGTTCGTGTCTTTGCTGTTCGTGAACCGAAATGTTGTTCGAATACAGAGGCAGTTGACTCTCAAAATTTCTGTTCAAACTCCGAGACGTTTGAGAACCGAGGTTTGACTGTATCTCTGAAACTAAGCATTTGCAAGCACAAAGCCATTTGTGTAAAAGTCTTCAATTGTAGCATATCATCCATATGTTGCAACAAAATCATTGAAATTGTTGACAACATTAAATTCAATATTGACGTAAAACCTAAGGCCATGCAAAATCTATTGTAAAAATCCTACTTGATAGGAATAGGAATGCTTAAAAAAGGAGATGTTTCTTAATGCGTTATGCAGGCATCACAAAACATGCAAACGTATGTATGGGCTAGAACACAGCAAAGCGCAGATCTCTAATTTGGTAATCTGTTGTGATATGACCTGTGTGATTTCTAATTTTCCTCCACAATCAAACTTTAGTGTCCCAATCCTCAGCTTGTCCTGTGGCAAGATGGACTCACCTAGTCATTCCCAAAAACATCATTATTGAAGTTATATGTTACCGAAAACCCTAGAAGAACTTTTCACAAAAGTTTTGAAAAGACAGGCATTTCAAATTTTATTTTTTTTAGTAATTGAGAGCTTTATTAATGTTCTCAAATAACTTTTCCATAACTTTTTAAATTTTCAATGCACTATATGATTAGTATGTAAATTTTTGGGAAAAGAGTAACATGAGGAAGAATTGAATGATTAAGCTCAATTCATTATTTTATATTTAGTGGTCATACACACCAGAGAATTTTGAATTATTCTCATTTCCTTGTTGGCTATAAGGTTTCATTGCATGTTCCTGTTAGTATTTGTGAACTCTCGTAAAATTAGGTTATTGTAAAAGTTAGCAACTCATGGTAAACAGAAGCTAACAAAATATAATTAGAGCATCTGAGAAATTTTCTATAAAGGGCATATTTATTGAAGTTTTAACTGGGATTTTTGACAGTTATTTGAGGTAACATTCAAAAATTTTAGTTTAGTAAAGTTTCTTTTGTCAATTATTGCACCATTTTAGTGAAATAGTTATTAGACCAGTTTAGTGCAGCACCTAGTGTTTGAGTTTTATGTTTAAATGTGTGAAATTAAATAACCTGACAGTCCTGGCTCTATCGACCATCCCGTCCCCAACATCAGTGTTAACTACCACCATAATAATAACTGGATTCTTAAATTTCAGGAATTTTCCAATTTCATACATGAACATCAAACACAACTTTTCCTTGTGAACCTGTTATGACCACCATAATTTATTTGTGAATGCAAAAGAAAGCATTTTACTTTTTTGTGCTTGCAATTTTTATGTCATAGAAAAACTGTAGTGAAATAAGTCTTGAATTGTATATCTTTGGTAAAATATCCTGTAATAATAAGTTACCGCTGTTGCAATTGAAAATTTTACGTTGCCCAAGCTTATAAAAGTAGTGCACCTTTTCCTAGCTTGAAATACTTCAAACATTTGGAGTCTCTTACCATTAAATGGTGTTTTTGCTCACCCTAAGCTATTGAAATTACTAGAATAAATAGTATGCATTCCTTTTTATTGCACAGAATCTTGTGTTTATTTCATGTGGACTATCTCTACTTTGCTTAAGATTATAAATTTAGCTGTGAGAGTTCATAATCATCCATACTTGAACCTGTTACTTCAATCGCCCAAAGACTTTTTACTTATACTCGAAGCAGAAAGGAAATTGTCCTCTACTCATGCTTTGACCTGCCAATAATTCGTAGAATAGTGGTTGCAAGTTTGACCGTTTTCTGGCAAAAATTCTTAAGTTGGGGCATTTTTTCCAACATGATTTCTCCGAGAAGATCGCTCAAAACCTGGTATCCGATAATTTATCTACCTAATGGTCTTTATGCTTAAATTTTACTGGGACACAAAACTCTGAAATTATCAGTGAGAAAAAATGCCAATCATGCAATTCTGATACAGATCGCACTGGCTTCTCCATCTCTTCGATATGCTAGGCAACTGTAATCATCCTCTTAACTCGAGTGCGATGTGTATCATAACTTGCGTGTTGCGAGGCACCCGCATGGCTGTTGGAAACTGTTCATGTTTGAAAATCCAGGTTGCGCTCTCTGTGGCCAAAACACGTGCTTTTTTCTGGTAGCTCTATCTAAAATAATTAGTTTTGTGTGACTTGAAAGCTATGGTTGCATATGTTGAGGCGCGTCTTAAAACTAACATTCTTCATTGTTTACAGCGTACTACGGTGTCGGTTCTTTCGTGTAGGTTCATTGTGGTCTCGCTGTGAGGTATTTAATCAGACTCACGTTTCTAATTTAAAGAACTTTACTTGTTCATATTCTTTTCGTTTTTGTTTTGTAGTTTGATGAATATACTTTGAAAGCCCGTTTGTGTGTTATTAATTAGAGAGTTTCTATAGGTTCTTCATAGTTTGAGTCGCGCGCACACACAATCGACGACTATTCTGCTGCAGAATATTTGCATCGATTGCTCTGTTCGCTATTTTGACAGGTATTGGGCCAATAATATTAAACACATGCGTAAACCAAAATTAAGCAAATGAATAACTAAATTCACTGAAACTTAATTACACGGGTTAAAAAGTTATAGTTTCTCCGATGCGAGTGGGATTTCTTCGCGGATTCTCAAGATATCTTTCTCTGCAAGAGCAGTTACAATTGAGAGCTGTCATGTAGATGTTCCTTAGAATTTACCGTAAAGATGAATGTATTTTTACTGCGTACACGATTAAGCTCTTTATAGTATTGACTTTAGCTGTTTGAAAAATACTAATTTTTTCAGTTGCGTTTGGAGCTGGAACAATATTAATTAAAAAGCTATTTTGATGAATATATTTCCCCGAGATTGTTTTACTGAGGCCTTCACAATACTTTGAAGAAACATAAATGTTGCCATGTTTAGTATTGGGAAAGAGTGCTTAGTTCAATTCATGATTTTCTTCCCACTGGTTTCGACATTAACCTCTACTCGCGGCAGATACAAGGGATGCTGTTGCCTTAGTTAGCGTGTGTTTGTGGCTTCAAAAGCGATCGTCTGAAAATCTCGAGCTGAATATTGAGTCTTAGGGCGTTTCTGTAAATATGATACAGTTGACTTTAATGTTTGAGTACAATAAGCCATCGTATTGTTTATATTACTTGGCAATAGTTTAGTTTATCGCTCAGCGTTTACCATCAATTATTTTGAATTATTTTCCTGAATGTCAAAGTTTTCCTTTTTTGATATTTTAACGCTTGAAGCGCTTTCACGGCGTCTGAATTCATAATACAATGTGGTCAATTTTGTATGTATATATAAATTAGCTAATACTTACATTTCCGTGTATTCTAGTGGTCTAACACATGCAAAAGAAAATATTTATCTTGATGTGGCTTTGGTTCGGCCCAAACGTAGCTTGGCCAGTTGCGAGTGTCATAGTTGGAATGGCCTCTTTAACTTATTACATATTTTCATTGTATTGTATTCTCGTTGTTGAGCAGGACCTTAGAGTGGCTGTCGAGGAGAGTTTATGGCAGTGTCTTTTCAATATGCGGAGCAAAGAAAGAAGTTCTGTGTGCGAAAGACTCACTAAACGCGCGTGCACTTGTGGACCCAAATTACAAGAGAAACCTGGACTGCAGATGCTAGGATGAAAGCCTTCAGTTCGAGGCGATATGGGTGAGTCCAAGAACAGTCTTTATATTCAATTTCGATGTGTACTCAATTTATCTAATTTACCAAGCATTTTAAGAGTTCCGTAGTTCATTGTTGTGAGATCATTCCTCTTTGTGCTAATTATTAATGTTTATTTTTCGAACTTCATAGTCGAGAAATAACGACCATGATTGACCACTAGAAGCCGAATTACCTCTACGGTATTGATGGAGTTTGAGTTATCAGCGCTCCTGATTCCCGGTGTAGTCTTCTTCCAAGAAATATTCACCTACTGATTACAAAAATGAATTGTTCGTGTTTAGTGGAACATTTAGTTATGTTTCCGTCAAATTCGTTGTTTAATTTGGTTGCTCATTGGAGTCAGGTCAGTAATGCTGAATAAATATAATCGCTTTGAGTAAATTGAAAGTATTGTTACAGCACTTGTGTAACGTTCTACTGATCTGCATCCGATGCATTCATGGTCTTGGTTGGTATTCATGGTCTTGGCGCCACCTGCTAGTCTCCGTTCCAATGTGCGTGGAGCTGGAGTGTTCGGAGGTACTTCTCTTAGAACATCTGTGCGCTGGTATTTTTGCAGCTGTCGGTGGTCAGCCTAGCCCTGGTGATGGTAACATTAGGCTTTACACTTGCCCTGTGGAGTGACTTGCAGCTTTGGTTCAGTGCAACTTGTAAGTTAACGCAACCCATAAATGCCCTGTTTAGTAAGCACGCAAAGAAATCACGAAAACGAATTATTATCTGCAGCTTCAAATGTCAAATTAATATTAGTCTAAAGTATTTCCCTTGCCTACAGTTACTTCCGTTTTTGACAAATATTTATGAAAAGGAATTATAGGGCCTGTGAAGCAATATCATGGCCCCGGTTGTGATCCTAAATCCTACTTCTGCAGCAAAACATCTGAACATTGAGAAGCATTTCACGGTTATAAAGTCTCGCGTGTTTTCCTCTGCTGTGTTCGGGATATAAAGGAGCAGGAAAAACCAACATTCTGCCCTACCGGCTGTGCGCTATACTTCAGTTTCTCTCGCGAAGTGAACCGGATTTCTGTGAAGCACGGTCCGTCGCTCTCAGGAAATGCTCCTTCAACTATTGTATTTATGGAAATTAGCGCCCTCAGTTGGAAGATGTTTGGTAGACCTTCGTTTTGTTGAAGCAGTATAGTTTTACGGGTAGTTTAACGTTTTTTTCGGTTCACTGCTGTTTGTTTTTCAGCGCCTGCCAACTTCTTCGACGATATTCCTTTTTCATGAACTATTTCTTAATTTACTTCTGTAGTCGGTGGACCTTCTGTGGGAACACGTCTTGTGCGTAGATTCCCCGTTCCCTCTACTCCATACTAAAAAGTGTCTCCCTTCCTATCTCTTTGGAACACCATTGTTGTGGTTAGGGAGGCTTAACACATTCATTGCGGTATGACCCACCGGTGGGTCGTAGTTAGGTTTTTCCTGCTGCGAAACGACCCATCGATGGGTCGTTTTGAAAAATTCTAACAACCTTTCTAAATTAGTGGTATTTAACAGGCCCAGTTAATGTTTGATATTTACAAATTTGCTTATCACTTTTGACTTTGAATTCAAGTTGAATATTGAACTTCGGTTTAACCCATCGCAACTAACGTGTTAAGCTAGCTTATCTAATCTGAAATCTGAAAATAAACCCGATGGCTACTTATGTTATTGGTTTGTGGTATTCATGGTCTTTCACACTGTCTTCCCCAATCATAATACATAACAGAATCCGTGGAGAGAAACTCTAATAAACTGCCGGATTCCTTACGAAGGCATGATTGTCGTTGATTCAGTTGGGCGCCTCGGCATTCTGGTATCACAACGTACAGGGCCCTAGCCTGGAGTGCTGGAAGTCCAACATTCAAGGGATGCCAGGCCTCGGATACACACCAGACACACACGGAGATGTGGCGGGCTAAATTGCTACCGCTGCTCCATGCGCGCTTTTCTTCTACCCATGCTGGACAGTATTATGCAAACCCATGCACGTTCTAAGATAGGTTTGTTGGGTATTGAACACCCCTCAGGGGGATACAATTATTGTATCCATGGGAATTAGCGCTCCCAGGGGGACAATGTGAGGGCCCGAGCTGAAGGTTAGGTAGGCATTCTTTTTTGTTAAAATAGAATAGGTTTTTGTTTTGTTACGGACCCCCTTTTTTCGGTTCACTGCTGTCCTGTTTTTTCAGCTCCTACTACTTTCTTCTTCAACTTTGATCTTGTTTCATGAACTTCTTTCTCATCTTACTGTTTCTATGACCTTTCTGCATAGATTCCCCATAACCTCATCTTCATACTAAATGGTGCCTTCCTCCTTCCTCTCTTTGATACGCTCTTTTTTTTTTGTAGCGGTTAGGGAGGCTTAAACTAACATACAATCTAATCTGGGTATTGAACACTTGTTCGTTCATGCACCAGAAATTGAGTTCGGCATGCAGGTGCAAGATTTCTTGCAAACCAAAGCTCATCATTCTTTAGAGAATGTTCTACAGACATTTTACATGAGTAGTTAAGCTATTAGTAGCAATTGCGGTGAAACTGCGTGCATGAATATCCTGTTAAGCATTTTCAATTTTTTAACTAGACTTTCCGGCTATGCTATGGGTTACGTCCATAGGAGAAATTCTGTTAGATTACGTCAGCTATCGATAAGCCTTCGAGATTTCTGTTTTTCGTGCCCTCTTTGCTTCTTTCAGTTTTCAGGCCTCCTTCCCTAGCGTTTTTACCTTTTTTTCTTCTTTCTGGATTTGCCATTTCCCCGCACAGAGTACGTGTCTGGGAACGCACGATGCGCGTAGGTTCCCCTTTTCCCATAAACTATACTAAATAGTCCCTTCTCTTCCCTCTCCCGAGATTTTCTTAAACTAACTGATATCATAACTGAACTTCATTGACAGTGAGATTAATTTGAGGAGAATTACACGGTGTTTCAATTATTGTTTAAAACTGACCTCCTATAATATTGAATAGTTTTTACGTCCCACCTCTGGAGTGGGTTACTGAAGTTCCCACCTATGTTAGTAGCTGATTTTTCTGGTAGTCGAGGAATATCATGTGGCCATTTATTTTGTTGTGGTAATAATGTCCAGGGGGCTGTTATAAAATTGGTAAATTGTGAAATGATGAATGGGATAGGCGAATACGTTTGTGCCTTGATATATTTATTTATTGTTTAAAGGAATGTAATGGCGACAATATCTGGCCAGGTTGTTTATTAGTAGCCTGAGTTGCTCCGATGTTAGCATATGTCAGGGACTTTGCTGTACTCATCGACATTTCCAGATAATCGGTAACGCGGAAATCGGCAACACTCTCGATCCGAAGACGTTTAGCTTAGATTCGGTCGAGCCAAATTTTGTTGCCTACTTCATAATGGTTTCTAATTTTAGAGGCATCACCTCTGTAATTTGCGCTAAAAGTCGCATCATACGAACGGAAAAATTTTGCTGAAATTTTGATTTGGCCCCATTGTGAGTGGCATCACCATTCTGGCTGACCACATAGGACTAGATTAAAGACAAGTGAACACGACCGGTGAGTCATAGCGACCATGACTCTCGGTAAATATTGTGACGACAGTTTTCTTAAGCAGTGTATTCACGCACCAATTATAGCGCACCTAGTTTCGCATGACTGAGGTGTATGCAAACAAACAAGGTATATATTATTATGCACAAATTTTTGTATGAAATTATAGGGACGTGAATTGATATCAAAGCAAATACTCATGAGGCAATTCTCCGACGTTAAGGTTCTTCAACAGAATAGGAAGAGAGCTGCGCACGTTTATTTCAGCGCAAATTTCGTGTGGACAGAGTGGAGGATGAGTCAGAAGAGCTGGAGATGCCACTGCTGAGGGAAGAGGCGCACGCGACGCCGCCGCTGCTGCCGCAGTACGAGAAGGTGGTCGAGCGGCCCATCAGGGCGGGGGAGACGCTCCTCATGCTCGCCCTCAACTACAGGATCAGTGTGAGTGCTGCTCTGCCGCTACTGTGTTGATTAGTCTACTGCACGTCGTGTGTGCGTTTTGTGATTACTTTCATATTATCTTTTGGCGGAAGTGCAATGTGTGTGCTCCTCTAGTTATTGCTTCTTTCTTCATGCTTTCCTTCAAATCCCACAATATATGATTCTGTGAATTTTTCCATCAATTGTTCTATATTTATTCTTTCCTTTATGCTCATTCCAAATTCAGCAATTGCATCAAGTTTGGGGATAACGTAGCATATCATGCGTCATCGATCACGGGGATAACATAGCATTTCATACGTAACCATTAATGCGAAATGTATTTCAATGCGTGTTGTTGAGGAGCTATCGTTCAACACCATTAAGAAAATGCCGTCAATATTGAAGTACAATTGTTCCCGAAAATGTCGGCGTAGAACTTTTATCATGCATTATAATCAGAAGTATCTGCTATCGTTACACCTTTTCTCGACAGGGACTAGTTACGCATCTTTTCCCAATTAGTCTTCTCCAGAGTGGGAACGTAAAGCGTAAGTTCGTCCACAACATGTATCAAAAACAGCCACGGACAAATCAACATGTTAATTCAGAGCCCTTCTCTACAGGCACCTCATTCAGAATTATGAATATTACGTAAAACGCAGTACAATGATTCGCTAGAAAATAAAACGTTTCTTTCAAAAAGTCACCAGAAAAGGGATTAATTTAATTTGTGTAGTTAGAGCGGGACTCTATGTCTGTCGAGGCCATGAAATTGAGATACTGAATAAATAGTCTCATGTGGATGACTTCTGAAAATTAAAAACCCAATAGGCTGTTAGGTAAATGTTGACAGTCACTTATTGCTGCAGGTGTCGGAGTTGAAGCGAGTGAACCGCATCCAAAGGGACTCTGAATTCCACGCTCTGAGCAACATAAAGATCCCCGTGAAGCCTCACTCCGAGCTCGGCGAAATCTTGGAAGCGGAGGCTGACGAGGTGCTTCAAAGTAACGGGATTTCAAGCAACGGCGTGCCTGGTCGTGCAGTGGGCAGAACTCACTCGCTGTCCTCCGTGCGGAGTGCGTCCAGCTGCGCAGCTGATGGTGACGACTGCGACTCATGTGTGGGCTACATCAGCATTCATCAGATTCTCAGGGAAAAGGAGTCCAGGAGAGAAGCTCGACGGTTTTTGGAGAACATGCGTCGAGATTTGGCGCGTATCAAAGAAAAGGTGGTGAGCCAGAAGCACTCGTTGGATGAGGCGACGGCAGCGCTCACAGACCCACTTTTCGTCCCTCTGGCTACTCCCAGGTCGAGGGAGGAAGGCATTTCGTGGTGGCGACTCTTCATTTGTGCAATATCGACCTTGCTATTTGTGCCTCTTCTATATCTTCTGTATATGCTTTATATTTAATCCCTACGCTACTTGGCTTCCGTTCATTCGATCAAATCCCTATAGAATGAATGAATATTTTCGTATAAAATTTATACCTTGCATAACTGTGCGTTTCAATCTTCCATAGAATAGTTCTACTGTTTGCTGTTATTTGTCCAGCAACACTGATTAACAAGAGCATCGATGTAACTTATGTTGACATTTCGAAGACAACTTTATCCTTCGAGCGCATGAACATGATCACAGCACCACGCCGTGACCGAGCTATGGTGCGATAAGGGCAGCTTCATTCTTAAGTTATGATTTCTGAGAAAAAGGCTGTGCAAATGCAACAACGGTGACCCTTGAAGGGAATAGGTACAAAAATTTTCTAATAGAAGCGAAGCTTTGGCACAGAAAGCGACATTACCACCGATAATTTGTATGTATTCATGTGGTTATTATTTTGCTCTTGTTTCATATTAATTTCTTTCGAATTTGAGATAACGAAGAATTAAAACAAATAGATGCGCGATGGTAATTTATTTTATTGAGATATACTTTTCTCATTTTAAGTGGGTGTGATCATTCCTTGCAAAATTAAAAACTTCAGTTTTATCAGGTAGTCATACAATTGTAACGTATGTTGACATTACAGGACCACTATGGGATTGGTCGGAGAATCCGATCTTTAATGAATTGGACCCTAGTAAATATTAGAGAAAGTTTTCTCCCACGAAGTACGAAACATTCGCATCATCATTGTAAACAAATATATATATGCTGAGGACGCTGCCGAGTCGAAGTTTTGAGAGATCTTGTATTAACACCAAAACCGCGTTCGGCTGTCGGAAACTGACGACGAAAAATTGAAGTGCTCGCTCCAGGTCTGAAGTACCGAGTTTCGTAAGATGTTATAATTCTAATGGAAAATATAATTAAATGATGCTCACTCATTCTGATGAAAGATCTCTGTAACAGGAAAAAATGCAGTGCATGAAACTTTCAAGGCTCTCTTCCTGGGTAGATAAAAAAGTTACTTCGATATAATTTATGCACATTTCAGAGACAACTTCAGAAAAGGCACAAACACGGACTATTCAAGTTCACAGTTATATGGCGATTCGGCATACGACAGCCCCAGAGGTGCGTAACTTTTGGGAATACATTCCTAATGCGACACATCGAAGAATTGCTTAAACTTTCATTTACCATTGAAAACATTCGTCCTGTGTCACCGAAAGGCTGACTTTCAGTGCAGATTACGTGAAATTATAGACTAGTTTGAGCCGCCCGAACAGCAAAAGTTTCCAAGAAAAGATTAAACAATTTTAAACAATTTATTTACCACAGGTGATACAGAGATAGAATGTTTCTTAAGTCTAGTACAATGGTCAAACTAGAGTATAGCTACCTGTGGGCCCGAATAAGTTCAGTGACTTCTAGGGCATCCTACCATCAACGTTAGTCTAAGGAGTACAATAATGTTTAACCTAATTCACTTAAACTAGAGACGCATTAGACTGATCAATGAGATAATTAACTCGATATTAGCTGCTTCATTTTAAAATATAGTTCATATGGACTAGATATAACAACAATGAAGGCATCTACGGATGCTTTATTTCCAATCAAGCCTGATACACATCACCTTGTACATTGGATTTTCAAATGCCTTATAACTAACGCCAGGACGCCATGACGCTTTCCCCCGGTCGAGACCGGTACCCATTTCAGACACCTGGGTGGAGTGGGGTATTGTGCTTGGAATTTTTCTCCTATACCCAACAGAGAAAATCGCCACTGCCTGCGCCGAGATTCGATCCCGGGTCCTTGCCGCACGGCGGCAGAACCTATACCACATGGCTATAGCGGCATACAACGTATATTCGATATATAACGGTATATTCGACAAACGATTCAAGAACAGACTGAAGATCGGCGATATTTACCATGGCAAATTACATAAGGACCAGTTATGTAAAAAAACAAACAAACATCGGCATCTTTGGGATGCTTTATTTCCAATCAAGCCTGATACAAATGATCTTAAGCATTGGTTTTTCAAATGCCTTATAACTAACACTATATATAGGACACCATGACGGTTCCCCCGTAAAGCCGGTACCCATTTCCGACACCTGGGTCGAGTGGGGTATTGTGCTTGAGCTTTCCCTTATACGCAACGGGGAAAATCGCAGCGCCAGCGCCGGGATACGAACCCGCGACTCCAACATACAAGTCCGATCCCTTAACCGCTGTGCCACCGCGAGCAGGGGACAAGATTTGACTTGGTAATCTTACACGACTAGTATTCTGATATGAAGTGAGACTCGAGATTTCTTTTGAATTCCTTATGAGAATCACTTTCACGGATCTCCGCAGGTATTGAGTTCCAGGTTTTAGTTCCAACAAAGAGGATACTGTGTTCTGACAGGGCCTTTGAATAATAAGGAAGCATGAATTTATTTCTATTTAGAGTTAAATGGTCGTGATGACCAGTTTGTACAGTTAATAATTGTTTTAGTCTTTGTCGTCCTCATTTCTTAATGTTTTGTAAATGAATTTGCAAATGGAGATTTTGTAGAGATCCGAAAGCTTCATTATTCATCGATGGAGAATAACATCTTTCAGTAGGGAATTAAGGGCACGGGGAATCTACGCACACGGAGTGTCCTATATTCTGCGCATAGAAACTGCAAGATTGCAGAAATTTCATGCAACCACATTGAAGTTGTAAAAAAATAACAGGCACTGTAAAAAACACCAGTGAATCAAAATAGCTGTGCACAAAAAACATGTCGTACGGTGTCTCAAAAAAATGTACCCATACGTTGAATGATGAAAAACCGCATTATTGATGATCATAATGTAATGAAATAACTTTGAATACAGTAAACAAATATAATTAAAGAATCATGCTCACAAATGTTCAAATTAATGACCATATTACTCTAGACTACGCTAATAACGCGCATTAAGGGATTCGCAAACATCACGAAACAGGTAATAAAAATATCGTGACATTGCAATCCAATTTCGAGGCATTAATTGCTGGTGCTTTGGTGCGATAAACTTTTTCATGGCCCTTGGATGTTCGTGGTCGTCCAGAAAGTTTCTTGTTGACGTTCTGGACAGTTCAATCTGCTTCAAATCTGTCTCGGATGCGAGCAATGGTCCGGCTCGTTGGTGGCGGTTTTGAGAATTCAGTTTTGAATAGCCTTTGCACCTGTATTACGTTTTCGGTTTTCTGCTCAACATTTCAGGATATACTTCTTTTCCAAGCTAAGTTGATTTTCTGCCATGGTGTGATTAATTAAATTAGATTAGATTATCAGTGAGTTTAAGCCTCCCTATCCGCAACAAAGGCTATCCAAAGAGAAGAAGGAAGAAGGCACCATTTAGTATGGAGATAATGAAACGCGGAAACTATACAGAAAGGGCACAGAAACAGAAAGCCAAGAGAGAAGATCACGAAACAAGACCAAAGTTGAAGAAGAAAGTAGTAGGTGCTGAAAAACAGGACAGCAGTAAACCGAAAAAAGATTGTCCGTAACAAAACAAAAAACCCTATTCTATTTTAACAAAAAGAAAGCCTACCTAACCTTTAGCTCAGGCCCCTACATAGTCCCCCTGGGAGCGCTAATTCCCATAGATACAATAGTTGTATCCCCCTGAGGGGTGATGTGATTAATTAAAAACATTTGCAATTCAGGAAAGACAGCATGTTAGCGACAGTTAAAGTGTGAGTATATTTTTTTTGAGACACCCTGTATTTCAACAAAACAAAGGCATATGTAACTATCAGCTCGGAACATCACATCTCCCTGATGTGATACCACTGATACAATAGTTGTACATTTTTGAAGGAGATACCCTCATTACAATATTTATATTTGTAAGGGAAGACTTCTCCTCTTGGATAAATTGCCTCTTCGATGGTGTTGTCTCATTTTAACCATTTTGGTTGAGATGAGTGAGATGAGACGAAACTCCAGCGCAGGTAACGCGAGGCGAGACTCCAGCGCAGGCAACGCGAGGCGAGACTCCAGCGCAGGCAACGCGAGGCGAGACTCCAGCGCAGGCAACGCGAGGCGAGACTCCAGCGCAGGCAACGCGAGGCGAGACTCCAGCGCAGGCAACGCGAGGCGAGACTCCAGCGCAGGCAACGCGAGGCGAGACTCCAGCGCAGGCAACGCGAGGCGAGACTCCAGCGCAGGCAACGCGAGGCGAGACTCCAGCGCAGGCAACGCGAGGCGAGACTCCAGCGCAGGCAACGCGAGGCGAGACTCCAGCGCAGGCAACGCGAGGCGAGATTCCAGCGCAGGCAACGCGAGGCGAGACTCCAGCGCAGGCAACGCGAGGCGAGACTCCAGCGCAGGCAACGCGAGGCGAGACTCCAGCGCAGGCAACGCGAGGCGAGACTCCAGCGCAGGCAACGCGAGGCGAGACTCCAGCGCAGGCAACGCGAGGCGAGACTCCAGCGCAGGCAACGCGAGGCGAGACTCCAGCGCAGGCAACGCGAGGCGAGACTCCAGCGCAGGCAACGCGAGGCGAGACTCCAGCGCAGGCAACGCGAGGCGAGACTCCAGCGCAGGCAACGCGAGGCGAGACTCCAGCGCAGGCAACGCGAGGCGAGACTCCAGCGCAGGCAACGCGAGGCGAGACTCCAGCGCAGGCAACGCGAGGCGAGACTCCAGCGCAGGCAACGCGAGGCGAGACTCCAGCGCAGGCAACGCGAGGCGAGACTCCAGCGCAGGCAACGCGAGGCGAGACTCCAGCGCAGGCAACGCGAGGCGAGACTCCAGCGCAGGCAACGCGAGGCGAGACTCCAGCGCAGGCAACGCGAGGCGAGACTCCAGCGCAGGCAACGCGAGGCGAGACTCCAGCGCAGGCAACGCGAGGCGAGACTCCAGCGCAGGCAACGCGAGGCGAGACTCCAGCGCAGGCAACGCGAGGCGAGACTCCAGCGCAGGCAACGCGAGGCGAGACTCCAGCGCAGGCAACGCGAGGCGAGACTCCAGCGCAGGTAACGCGAGGCGAGACTCCAGCGCAGGCAACGCGAGGCGAGACTCCAGCGCAGGCAACGCGAGGCGAGACTCCAGCGCAGGCAACGCGAGGCGAGACTCCAGCGCAGGTAACGCGAGGCGAGACTCCAGCGCAGGTAACGCGAGGCGAGACTCCAGCGCAGGTAACGCGAGGCGAGACTCCAGCGCAGGTAACGCGAGGCGAGACTCCAGCGCAGGTAACGCGAGGCGAGACTCCAGCGCAGGTAACGCGAGGCGAGACTCCAGCGCAGGTAACGCGAGGCGAGACTCCAGCGCAGGTAACGCGAGGCGAGACTCCAGCGCAGGTAACGCGAGGCGAGACTCCAGCGCAGGTAACGCGAGGCGAGACTCCAGCGCAGGCAACGCGAGGCGAGACTCCAGCGCAGGCAACGCGAGGGGAGACTCCAGCGCAGGCAACGCGAGGCGAGACTCCAGCGCAGGCAACGCGAGGCGAGACTCCAGCGCAGGCAACGCGAGGCGAGACTCCAGCGCAGGCAACGCGAGGCGAGACTCCAGCGCAGGCAACGCGAGGCGAGACTCCAGCTTGGGTAACGCGAGGCGAGACTCCAGCGCAGGTAACGCGAGGCGAGACTTTAGCGCACGTAACGCGAGGCGAGACTCCAGCGCACGTAACGCGAGGCGAGACTCCAGCGCAGGTAACGCGCGGCGAGACTCCAGCGCAGGTAACGCGAGGCGAGACTCCAGCGCAGGCAACGCGAGGAGAGACTCCAGCGCAGGTAACGCGAGGCGAGACTCCAGCGCAG
This sequence comes from Morinoia aosen, assembly GCA_030386875.1. Lineage (NCBI taxonomy): Eukaryota > Metazoa > Arthropoda > Malacostraca > Amphipoda > Talitridae > Morinoia > Morinoia aosen. The sequence goes on along the minus strand of CM059567.1, from coordinate 14,832,658 downwards.
GTAACGCGAGGCGAGACTCCAGCGCAGGTAACGCGCGGCGAGACTCCAGCGCAGGTAACGCGAGGCGAGACTCCAGCGCAGGTAACGCGAGGCGAGACTCCAGCGCAGGTAACGCGAGGCGAGACTCCAGCGCAGGTAACGCGAGGCGAGACTCCAGCGCAGGTAACGAGAGGCGAGACTCCAGCGCAGGTAACGCGAGGAGAGACTCCAGCGCAGGTAACGCGCGGCGAGACTCCAGCGCAGGTAACGCGAGGCGAGACTCCAGCGCACGTAACGCGAGGCGAGACTCCAGCGCACGTAACGCGAGGCGAGACTCCAGCGCAGGTAACGCGCGGCGAGACTCCAGCGCAGGTAACGCGAGGCGAGACTCCAGCGCAGGTAACGCGAGGCGAGACTCCAGCGCAGGTAACGCGAGGCGAGACTCCAGCGCAGGTAACGCGAGGCGAGACTCCAGCGCAGGTAACGCGAGGAGAGACTCCAGCGCAGGTAACGCGAGGAGAGACTCCAGCGCAGGTAACGCGAGGAGAGACTCCAGCGCAGGTAACGCGAGGAGAGACTCCAGCGCAGGTAACGAGAGGCGAGACTCCAGCGCAGGTAACGCGAGGAGAGACTCCAGCGCAGGTAACGCGAGGAGAGACTCCAGCGCAGGTAACGAGAGGCGAGACTCCAGCGCAGGTAACGCGAGGAGAGACTCCAGCGCAGGTAACGCGAGGAGAGACTCCAGCGCAGGTAACGCGAGGCGAGACTCCAGCGCAGGTAACGCGAGGCGAGACTCCAGCGCAGGTAACGAGAGGCGAGACTCCAGCGCAGGTAACGCGAGGAGAGACTCCAGCGCAGGTAACGCGAGGAGAGACTCCAGCGCAGGTAACGCGAGGCGAGACTCCAGCGCAGGTAACGCGAGGCGAGACTCCAGCGCAGGTAACGCGAGGCGAGACTCCAGCGCAGGTAACGCGAGGCGAGACTCCAGCGCAGGTAACGAGAGGCGAGACTCCAGCGCAGGTAACGCGAGGAGAGACTCCAGCGCAGGTAACGCGAGGAGAGACTCCAGCGCAGGTAACGCGAGGAGAGACTCCAGCGCAGGTAACGAGAGGCGAGACTCCAGCGCAGGTAACGCGAGGAGAGACTCCAGCGCAGGTAACGCGAGGAGAGACTCCAGCGCAGGTAACGCGAGGAGAGACTCCAGCGCAAGTACCGACAGGAGAGACTCCAGTGCTTTTTACAGTGAGCAGAATTTGACTGCCACGGTCAGCCTACTACAATAAACGTCCCCGGGTTAAAGCGTGGCTGATTCTCCGCGTAAGGAGAGCTGGAGGAGCCGATGAGCGCTTCAAAGGCTGACACAGTCCAACGCTGTTAGAATTCTCGTGGATGTTGTTCATGCTCTGCATTATAATTGCGGTGTGTACGAGTGGCTTACGGGCTGGGAATGTTGTAGCTAGTTCATCTATTGAACTTCAGGCCGCACATGGTTGGACGTGAGAAACTAAAAAAATATAGGCATTTTAGGTGTAACCGACATAAACAAATAATCGGAAAAAAATGGTCAACAATCATCTTTGACGAATGTAGATCATCACTGCTTCAGTGATTGAAACTGAGAAAATCAAATAGAAAACTTTGTACTAGTCCAAAACCCACCATCGCACACTGTAATATTACGTAAGCTGCAGGCAGCTCAAAGAAAATTTGAGCAGCGGAATCTTCTCGGGGGCTCGCTCGCGATGAGCTGCAGCTGAGAGTTATGAATTTGTTTCCGCACGTGGGGAACTACGATATCCTACTTACCCTAAAAAGGAGAGCCAAGTCCTCAGAAATTTATACTTACGAATTACTGCGGTCAAGAAGGCTTTTGTGGAAAACAACCCAACTAAAAAGTGTGAAAATGCTATGTTTAAAATACACACACTAAATAATGGCTTGAAAGTATTGTATTGTTCTTATGCTTGCAGTAAGGTAGAAGCGTATGGTTTTTCTCGCATTAGAAACGCGTGAAAATGAAAAATAAATTAGCATCACTCTGCACATTTTCTTCGAATGGAGCTGAAAGGAAAAAATGAGTTGTCGAAATACAGGTTGGACATTTTATTCACTTATTGAAGTTTAAAAATATAAAATGAAAATCTAATATCTTGCAAAATTTTCAGCCCCAAATGTATTTAGACTTCACCGCAGCATGAATCAGTATAAGGCAGATTTGCTTCACAGTGGATGACTATTTGCATTATTTTTTCATGTTTTATAGAGTTGAAAAAGAAATAAGAATGCCATAAAATATATTTCTATGCAGCTCTTAACTCATCCGTTTAGAGTCGTACTCAACAACTTATCAATCTAAGGAAAGTGATAACAAAAAAGTGAACAGGCTCATGATAAAAATGTTACGTGCTTTTGCATGTTGAGCGAATAGCCCACACCCGAGAGCAGTAACGCATGTACGACATCGTTCTGTGCTCTTAATAATTTCCTAATTTAAAACGTTCTTTAGAAATGACATGCTACAATTTGAACAATCCTTTAAAGGTGATTATAATTTAAAACGTAATTAAAATGAAAAACATTAAATATAAATTTCTAAAGTTTACACAATGAACACCAATCTGGCAACAGTGAACAAGCCATGGCGTGTTTATAACCACGACCTCAGCTCCCGTGCCATTGGCTTCGGTCAGTGAAATCTGATCTATTGTTCATCAATGTAAGCCATCGACAATTGACATTCTGATGAACTCCTAAGCCTAGCTGTCAGAATATAAGAACAATGAAAAAGTTTGACATGCCGAATAAGAATGAATAAGGGTTAACGAATATATGTATTTTGTGCTATAGTAATGCAGCGAGCAAATCTTTCATCACATGTACCAGCCTCGATATTTACCACAGCTTAAACTTTCAGCCATAACCTTTCATTGGGTAAAGTATCAAGGACAAATTCCTCGCAAATTGTCTTTGAAGAACCAATGGATTCTGTAGCTGCTTATCAGTAATCACTTGAGAGACCAGAATACTGTTTCACGCTTCGCATGCTGGGCTGAGGAGTTCGCAGGAAAAAGCAGAGCGCAGCAGTGAGGGCAAACGTAGTTGCTGCAGCAACTGGAGGCACCCAAGGATTTACCTGAAGCAGACGCAAGGGAGATGTCTAATTGCGCACCTCTCTATTGACAAAAGTATACTCGTACCTACTGGGACCCCTAACTCGCCACATGTCCCTGTAGTTTCGGTAACAAGTCTAAGGAAGTAACACACATGTGTTAATCTATAGGATATTAAAAAAAATCAATTCTGAGCTAATCTCAAATTTCCATGAACGTGTGCAGCTGGATTGGAGTATGGCAATAAAATATTGGACGTTCACGTCAGCGTTAGCCAGGAGACCTCGTGACAGATCTGACATATATTGAAATTGCTGAAATTTTATAGCTCTGCTACCTGGTTTCTTCATTTCGAGACCATATCAAAGAGTGAAATGCAAATGACCAAATAACTCATTTTTTTTTACTTTTCCTTAAGTGAGCAGGTAGAACGTAGCTCCCAGGAAACTGACATGATTTCTTCGCGAAAAAGAACTCTGTAATTCGTAAAGAACATTTGACGTAGATCATTGTAAAAATAATTTATACTTTATAAGCTTTGCGTAAGCTTTTCGTTTGCAACATTACGAATTTCACCGTTCAAAGTAAATAAATTCTTTTAACCTTTCTGACGCTTAATCTGATGATAAAATGATTAACTATTAGAAAACTTGAGGCTTCAACTCATATGGACTGTATAAAGGGCACTGTCGTGGCCACACCTTAGTTATTAAAATAATAAATAGTTTTTCGAATGATTAAATTTTGTTGAATTCTGAAGCGTGTTCCACAATACTCGAAAAGAGTATAACAACCTAGACGTTCATTCCACGTTTATCTAAGGCAATAGCTCAACGAAGGATGTCTTGAAAGGCGAATTCAGAATAACACGCCACTAAAATAAAGGTGCTAGGTACATCTAGAGGATGTCCGCGCAGCTGATGTGGGAAATGACAAATTTACATACGCACGGTCAAGAAACGATCTATATAGCAGTACAAAAGAGTAAAAAACGCTCATGCATGAAAAGTCTACATCGGCCACTCTCATAAGAAACAATACGATTGGACACAAATTAACCAAAGCTATAGTGACAGGACTATGTCCACCACCTGCGCATTCATGGAACCACTCTGTCTGCTGGAATTCTGGTGTAACGTTAGGTTTAATTTCTTAATTTTATTTTCTTTATGTATGCTGACGTGAGGAGACACAGCCAATGATTCACCTTCTCGACGTTCTCGTCCCAAGTGTAATAACTTTCTTCCCGTTTCGTAGAAGATGTGCAAATTCTTACCCACTTCACCTAGCTCTGGAGCACGTGACCTTTGAGTGCAGCGAAGGATGATACCCTTCGATGTGAAAGTATTTCATTTATGGACGAGAAGGTCATAATTAAGCTGATTAATAGGTAGTATCTCGAAAAATTTAACTACTCAAAGAAATGATTGAAAAGGGAAAATGAGCCACGCTCACGATTTAGTAGGTAATGTTAAATATCTTGAAATAGTGGTCCAGAAAACGAATGGATGAAAAAAATTGATAGACTGTTTCTTCTATCTTACCTGAAGTCACTTCTGATTAGATTTTTCATCATCCAAACAGGTTTGACTAACAGCAAAGAATTCATACTAAATTGTAAGTTAGTCTATTCCTCCCTAAACACAACAAAGGCTGTCTAAAGAGAAGAAGGATAAAGGCACCGTATAGTATGAAGTTAAGGGTACGCTGAATTTATGCACAATGTGCATAGATTTAGATCCCTTGCGCTTAGAAGCAGGAAGGAGCGAAGGAATGTTGTGAAACGAGGAAAAAGTCAGAGGTGCTGAAAAACAGAACAGCAGTGAACTGAAAAAGAGTGTCCTCAACAAAACAAAATCCTGATACGATTTCAACAAAAAGAAGGCATACCTAACGCTCTGCTAGGGATCTTACATTTTCCTCCTCAAAGTAATTCAACCCAAGAAAGTGTCATGGCTCATAGCGACTGTCATTCACTGGTAAAACAACCGAACAAATTTAGATAATTTAGTGCATCAGAATTCAATCTATACATCAGAGGCTGCTAGACTTTACCGTGACATAGTAGGTGATCAGACGAGCTGTAGCCTGACCAATTGTGGCTGCTGCGTAGCAGGACGCCAGCAGTAGACAACGCCATCTCGTGGTCGTGCCTGCAACCGCGTGAAGTTGCAGGACCTGTTGTACCATGAGTTACAAATTAATGTTCAGCAAATATAATCTTTGGAATTTGATTCAAGGATCTGAAATAGATTTAGTCAATGATACCTTCGAAACCAGTCTCTCAACAGCCCTCTGGTCTCGAATTGGCGGCCAATCATCAGTGTCTCTTTTCGACTGCAACCACTATCGCCTAGGTACATCTGAATGTGCCATCATTGTTGCACATAGGCCTGCTGAACAATGTAATTTTTTCGGGAAAATTATAAGTATTCCAAGGTCCTAATTCACATTTGCTGCGAAACTGATATAGTAGGTATAATTCAGCGAACGATGAAGTTCATCGAGAAGATGAAAACTTGGATAACACTTATTGGATATGACGTAGTAAACTCCGATTATAGAATATTTGAAGTAAACAATTAAGAAATGTAAAAAAGGCTCCACAAATATTTAGTGATAAAAATAGGTAAAAAACAGTTTTCATCCCTCAGTGAAAATATATTGGACATTCAGCACTAAATTCGCATATCTTCCAAATTCAACTCTAACTTCTCAGAAAAAATTACACTTAGAGGGACTTCAGGAAGGGCTGAAGGTCAAAAGCTATGGCTTGATTCGCGTGCTGCACCACCTCAGTAGGACTTTTTGGTAGGCCTATGTTACTCCATTTTCGACCGCTCTTTAACGTGAACCTAAACTAGTTGGAACATTAAATTCCAAAGGTCATAAGACCTCCACAAATTTCTATGCTAGAGTTTTTACAAAATGTTAACGAAACGATCGAAGTTACGCTAAGTTTACCAAATCCTTTTCAAAATAATTCTAATTTTACGTCGATAGGTTTGTGACTGAAAGTAAACCCAATTTACGAAACGTATCTGATTCCTATAACTTGTTTTAAAATAAAAAACGCTCGAGTTTAATACTAGAACTAATAAGTGCTTGATATCCAAACAAAAATTAATGGATTGATAGATTATCAGTTAGCTTCAGTGTCCTTAACAATGACAAAATTGTTCAAAGAGAGGTCTGAGGAAGGCACCATTTTGTATGGAGATATGGGAACGTTGAATCTATGCAGAAGGGGCATAGAAACAGTAAGTTGAGAAAGAATTATTATTAATATTCTTATGTAAGAAAGTTTTAGCCTCCCTTAACCACGACAAAGATGTTCCAAGAGAAGAAGGAGGAAGGCACCATTTAGTATGGAGTTGAGGGAACGCAGAATCTATGCACAAGGTGCACAGAAAAAGTGAGCTACGAAAAAAGTGCATGAAACAAGAAAAGTAGAAGAAGAAAGTAGTAGGTGCTGAAAAACAGGACAGAAGCGAACCGAAAAAGATGGTCTTTAACAAAACAAAAACCTTTTCTATTTCAACAAAAAGGAAGCCTACCAAACCTTTAGCTCGGGCCCTGACAAATGACCATACTCCAAAGGATCGGGCCCTGACATAGTCCCCCTGGGAGCGAGTTGAGAAAGAAGTACATGAAACAAGATACAAGTTAGAAAAAGTAGTAGGTGATGAAAACCGAACAGCAGTGAACAGAAAATGAATGATCCACCATAACAAAACCAAGAAGTCATTTTACTTCAACAAAAAGAAAGCCTATTTTACTTTCAGCTCGGGACCAAACATTTTCCCCCGTGTGAGTGCTAATTCCCATAAATACAATAATTGTATGCTCTCGTGAGGACAAGGAGACAATAACTGGGCATTGAATACTCAACATTGGTTTTCTAGTTATTATTCTAATAAAAAAATCGTTATAATACAGGGTTATTCAGAAAGAATGACAATATTTCGTGCTGAAATATTTTATGAAGGAAAAACAGCGAAAAATAAAACTTATAATATAAGTATTCTGCAAACTGTCCAGTTTTACTGCACTTGTCACAAGTGCTCAATATGGCCCCCCTTACCCCACGAACAAAATCAATACGGTGTGATTATTCTACCCAAACACGTTGAAGCACATCAGGATCAATTGAATTGATCGCGATTGTTTTTCGATGTTTAAGTTTTCCAGGTGAGTTGGTAATGGCAGAACAAATATTTTATTTATTACATACCTTCAGCGAAAAAAATCACAAACTGTGAGGTCAGGAGATCTAGGAGGCCAAGCAAAATAAGCAATGTCTTGGGTCTCTATCCGACCCATTTCATAGGTGAGAGAGTTTCTAATTTTGAAATGTTTTGATTCATAAGCTCCAGTGGGGAGGCGCCTCATTTTATAAATCTAATTTTCAAACACCCCCTCCTTTATTCTGATTCATCCATTTACTTAAGAAAGATTTGGTCATGAAATAGGGTCATTCTTTTTTTAATCACTCTGTATAATGCGAGTTATCGACATCGCATAAGACATTTCTCGACCGAGAGGATCTTTCATCAGGACACCATAGAAAATTTTCCAAATGCTTTGCATACTTTTATAAAATTAGCTCAGTTGTTGAAAAAATTCTCTGTTCTCTAAGCCGTTTTGAATAGGTAGAACGTCTCTCCTTCACTCCAGATTTTGTGGTGCGAAAAGCGTCGATCACAGTCGATCACTAGCTCTACGTGATTTCGGGGTTAAGGGTGCATAAGAGTATTTGTGTGTATTAGCACCGTTACAGCATTGGATAACATGTAATTTTTACCTGTAACTTAGGATTAGGCTGTAACAAAAATTAAGGTCAAAATAAGTGATGTGTTCACATGAGTCATTTTAGTGTAGTATTCTGAGAATATGATACGATCAATTTCTTCATACATGATTATTTCTATGTTCTCTTTCTATTAGATGGTTATTTTAAGCATCCCTATCAGCAGCGAAGGCGTTACAACGAGTGGATGGATGAACCATTTAGTATCGAGGTCAGGGAGCGGGGAATCTATGCACATGGTGTTCCCACACATAATCCTTTGAGCATGGAAACAGTAAGGTAGGGAGGAAGTTATGAAACAATATTAAAATTAAAGAAGAAGCAATGCGTGATGAAAAAAGTAGTTATCGGAAAAAGATGGTTCCTAACATAACAAAAAAAATTTTATTTCTACGAAAGGGAGGCCTACCTAACTTTCAGCTCGTGACTTCACATTTTCCGCTAGAGAGCGCTAAATCCCCAAATTATTATTATATAAGAAAGTTTTAGTCTCCCTTAACCACGACAAAGATGTTCCAAGAGAGGAAAGAGGAAGGCACCATTTAGTATGGAGTTGAGGGAACGTGGAATCTATGCACAAGGTGCACAGAAACAGTAAGCTAGGAAAGAAGTTCATGAAACAAGAAAAAAGTTGAAGAAGAAAGTAGTAGGTGGTGAAAAACAGGACAGCAGTGAACCGAAAAAAGATGGTCCGTAACAAAACAAAAACCTATTCTATTTCAACAAAAGGAAGCCTACCTAACTTTTAGCTCAGGCTCTCACATAGTCCCCCTGGGAGCGCTAATTCCCATAGATACAATACCTGTATCCCCCTGAGGGGGCTAAATCCCCAAAATGAAATAGTTTTGTAGTATCGCTGTTTTCTAGCGATATTAGGTTCGTATTAGTAGGAAGCTTTAACTTCAATTCGCCTAGCAGCAAACCAGGCAGGACAAGAGAAACTCACAGCAGGACTACTAGTTTTGTACTGATCTCAAGTTCACACAGCTTGCTCTCAAGTCTAGTTCGAACAATGAACTTCCGCCCGGCAGTAGGCGCGCTTCCGACCCATCCGGCGCTTGTAAATACCAAGCGCGCATCGGCGGTTCCACCGGAAGCTCTATCTATACATGTGACCGTGCCGAGCGAGCGAGACTCATAAATCTCCGCAGCCGGAACCTCCATCACAAGAGCGTCACTATACAACAACTTCCCTCCCTTTAGATGAATATGTGACAAAGGGAAGGAGGAACTCAACAACCTATTCGTATCACAGGTTTGGTTATTCTGCCTGATCTACGAGGTTCATTTTGCTCAGGAGAGCTGTTAACAGGCTGAAAAGCAGGAGTCTCTGCTGCTCCACTCCCGGTAGATTCCAAACTATTGTGCAACAGCTGATTTGAATGTCTCTTCCAGATTACATTTAATGCTAATATTTGAACATGAAAGATATTAACGGCAACTTTACTAACAATAATTCCCTTCAACCACTTGGGACCATTTCTTAAATTCAGAGCGAGAACATGATCCCCGACATCAAATTGAGTTACATACATAGGCTTAGACCTGGACACAGAAAATTTAGGATGAACTCTATCTTTGGAAGTAACAAATTTACGATTGTTCAGCGCAACAGAGGGAACAATTTTTGTAACACTATGCGGAATACAATGCGATTGAAATAATGCTTTCGCTAGACGGGATTTGAACGATTCGGAAGAAGATAGTTTTTTCAACAAGTCTTTAATGACTCTTACCCCCCTCTCAGCTTGACCATTGCTTGCTGGAGAGTAGGGCGGAGGTGTGAGGTGCTCAATGCCGTTGGAAATAAGAAAATCTTTGAAGTCTTGAGATGAAAAGTTAGAAGCATTGTCACTTACGAGCACATCACACAACCCGTTTCTGCTGAAAATCATTCTCAACGCATCGACAGTATCTGACACACTCGTGGATGGTACCACTTCACATTCAATATATTTAGATAATGCATCTACAGCAATGAAAACAATTTTATTCTAGTAGAAAAAGTGGTCGACATGAATGCGTTCAAAAGGACGAGAAGGAGTAGGCCATTCTACATTTCTAGACTTAGGTTTTGCTCGATTTAATTGACATTGGGGACAACATTTTACGATGTCTTCAATAGTTTTGTCCATTCCGGGAAACCAAATAACAGATCTGGCCAACGATTTCATGCCACAAATGCCAGGATGTCCATCATGAAATGTTTCAAGGACTAAACTACGCAGTGACTTGGGAATAAAAACCCGTTCTTTATAAAGTATACAACCTTTCATGATGGTCATCTGAGGTAGCAGGTTCTTAAATTTTGAAAAATTGGGATCAGGTTTAGGAGGCATGCCAAACTTTATGTATTGTTTAAGTTGGCACAGTTCGCTATCCATATCAGTATGAGTTTTTATATTTTCACACGTGACAGGAGTTTTATCAAGAGTGTTCACAGCAAAAATCATTTCGTACGGTTCTAGCTCCCTTACAGTCGTAGGTAGTGGCAGCCTACTGAGACAATCGCTATTTACGTTACATTTGCCTTTCGAATATCTGAAAACATAGTCAAACTGGGAGAGTCTAAGAGCCCATCTCTGAATTCGAGCGGAACAGTTGAGAGGTACACCCCTGTCATGTGCAAAAAGTTTACAAATAGGTTTCTGATCATTACGGATAATGAACTTTGCACCAAGTAGAAATTTCTTGAATTTCTCCACGCCAAAAACCACACTAAGGCTCTCCCTTTCAATGTTAGAGTAGTTTTGTTCCGCACCATTCAGAGATCTCGAAGCAAATTGAACCGGACACCAATCATGAGAAGGACTAACGCGTTGCATGAGTATGGCAGCAACTCCATAACCTGAACTATCAGTTTCAAGAAGAGTTTCATGGTTGGGATCAAACAACTTTAGAGGTTTATGCGAACGAAAGATGTTCTTGATTTTCTGGACACTCTCGTCCTGTTCTGGAGTCCACCGGAACTGTACATTTTTCTTAAGCAGCGAATACAGAGGATGCATGACATTAGAAAAGTTGGGTACAAAACGACTATAGAAGTTACACAATCCGATGAAAGCTTGCAACTGTTTGAGATTTTTAGGAACAGGAGCATTGAGAATAGCTTCTACTTTATCAGAGTTAGGGTGAACACCCTTGTTATCGAAAACGTACCCTAGATAAGACACACGATCAGTTAGAAAAGCCCATTTAGACAGATTTAAGCGAATTCCCGCGTTTTTTAGGACAGACAGGACCCTGTCAAGAACTTCCAAATGAGCATCATATGACGAGGTCAAAATGAGGAGGTCATCCTGGTACACAATGATGTTATCGATGCCAGACAGAGTCCTATTCATGAATGCCTGAAAAATGCCGGGGCTTGCACGTAGACCATAAGGTAAGTAATTGTACATGAATAGACCTTCAGAGGTGTTAATGGTCGTAACTTTCTTTGATTCTTCGTCCAACGGAATTTGCAAAAACGCGTTAGACAAATCAATTTTTGAGAAAAACTTAGCGTCTCCGACTTGAGAAATGACATCATCAATAACAGGTAGTACAGATTGAACTGGATTCAGAAAATTATTAATGGAAGCTGAAAAATCTCCACAGATTCTCACACTGCCGTCAGACTTTAGAACATTAACGGTAGGAGATGCCCATTGGCTATCATACACTTTTGTGATTTTGCCCATACTCTGCAAGCGTTCCAGTTCGGTTTTGACAGAGTCTCTCAGTCTTACAGGAACCGGACGTGCTTTAAAAAATACAGGAACTGCACATTAGGCAACACATCAAGATGAACTGTCTCTTTAACGTTAGACTGTGAATCAGATGACAAATATTCGTCGTATTTTAACGACAAACTTTTCGGCAAACTATGACAATCCGTTTTATTTATGGAGTCGTATTTATCAGGAATGACAATGTTTACGTTTAGTTTAGAACAAATGTCTCGGCCCAGTAAGTTGATTCTATCATCCTCCACAATGAGAAACTTATGATTAAAACTAACATTATGGTACATGACAGTTATTGAAGCTTGACCAAGCAGGTTTACCGAGACACCACTGTACCCGAGAATTTTGCTGCATGTAGGATTTACCACAGCACCAACTTTGATTGCATCTCTTTTACGTATAGTTGACACTGCACTGCCGTTATCCAACAGGAATTCAACAGGTTTACTATTTAAGTTGCATGCAATCATAGTGGGCTCTTTAGTGACGGGAATTACAGTGGTGTTTACTCTAAAAAATTAGAATCATTTGGGGAATAATCAAAACACTCATGTAGATGATTACCGTCACCACCTTCGTTCCCAGGTTTTTGCAACACAGCTTCGTTCTTCTGTAGAGGCATCCGTGAATTCTTCATTAACACGTCTTCTCTCCCAACGTTGCCACAGCAACCGCTTCTTCCCGACTGCACTGTGTAAGTGCGAGCTGCGTCAAATTTTCCTTGTGTAGGTCCCCTTCGTGTAGGCAGAGCAGGAGGAGGCCGAGCTGCAGTTGTAGATTTGCAAACCTTAGAGATGTGGCCTAATTTTCCACATGTGTGACATTTCAATTTCAAAGCATAGCAATTCTTTGCAAGATGCTTTTGCTTGGTTCCGCAGCGAATGCATATGTAGTTCGGCGGGAGTTTTTCTGTAGTGAAATACGATGAAGATGAATCCTCACGAATGATATCTTGAGCGTCGGAGCTTAATTGTTCGATAAGTTTTGCGTGTTCAACGCATTCGTTGAAGGACTTGCTATCGCACTTCTGTAGAACCGCGCTGAGAATTTGCGCTGAGTGTAGCCCAGCCACGAAGGCATCTCTTAATAAACGATCACGACAGCAATTACCATAATTGCATGCAGATGCTAAGTCATTTAACGTTTTAGCATAACTTTCTATGGATTCATTAGCACCTTGTTTTTTATTTATAAATGTAACCGATGCACCGACGATGGATTTTCTAATTTCAAATTGCTGTGTTAATTTTTCTTCAAGTTCCTCATATGTAGCCTCAGTGAGTAACGTAGGTTTAATTCTCCGTTGTAGATCAGTAATTATGTTTACAGGCAAAGCTTTGATTAAAATACTAGCTTTTTTACCGCCATTATTTCCTGCTTTCTGAAGAGCGTCTGCACTTTGTACTTTCCAGCGCTCCAAGAATTCACTCACTGTTTCTACTTCCACGTCGAACGGAGGGCAGCTGACTGTAGAATACGCCATCTTAATTTCAGAGCACTTTTAAAGTTCAAATTCACTTCACAAGTTCGAAGCCTCGTCGTCAATTGTAGTATCGCTGTTTTCTGGCGATATTAGGTTCGTATTAGTAGGAAGCTTTAACTTCAATTCGCCTAGCAGCAAACCAGGCAGGACAAGAGAAACTCACAGCAGGACTACTAGTTTTGTACTGATCTCAAGTTCACACAGCTTGCTCTTCAGTCTAGTTCGAACAATGAACTTCCGCCCGCCAGTAGGCGCGCTTCCGACCCATCCGGCGCTTGTAAATACCAAGCGCGCATCGGCGGTTCCACCGGAAGCTCTATCTATACATGTGACTGTGCCGAGCGAGCGAGACTCATAAATCTCCGCAGCCGGAACCTTCATCACAAGAGCGTCACTATACAACAGAAATTTATGAAAGAGAATACAGGTGAAGGGCTGTATTCTCTTTCATAAATTTCTGCTTATTTCAGCCAGAAAGCATTTTCGAAGACCAGAATTTCGAATGCAGGAAAAACCTTCTTTCTTTTCTTGTGAGAGTTCGAACTTGGGCACAATTCTACTCAAACAGCTGCTAATATCAGTAGAGCCTGGATAAAAGGCACCACAAGTGACGGAAGAGTAAGAAGGTAGTTTCGGAAATTTCATTGCTGTGATATCAGCCTTGAATATGAAAAGGATAGAGGACGGTCATGGAGCTTTGAATACGAGCAGATGAACGCAATTGACGAGTAAAACGCGCGCTAAAGTGTGAGAGAAATATCTCCAGCTCTTGGTGTCAGTAGTACGACAGTCTCACGAACTCACTTTGTAAGCGACTAGCTAGGAAAAAAAGCTCGATAAATGAGCACTGCATGAGCTCAATGAAGGTAAAAAATTCGGCATAATGAAGAATGCATATAGCAATGAGTGCCCGATGCGTTCTCTACCCTACTCAAAGATTAATTGTCGACAAAAGGGTTTATAAAAAGCAACAGATTTCTTTCGATAATCGTGAACGATTTGGTCAGAGGCCTGACCGAGGTGAGTCTGTCAAACATTACCTTGAACCACAGTTTCATGAGCAAAGGATTTTGGCGACTGGTGGTCTTCACAAGGTGCTTTACGCTATAACTTTCTGAAAGACGGTCAGAGCATTACAGCAGAGATTTAAAGCAACCAACTCGTGGAAATACATTCTCGCGTGTAAAAAATGAGAACTTTAATAGTGAATCATCGTAGCTGAGTTAGGTTCAATGATGATGCACAGCCACGTATTGCAAGGAAGGCATTAGAGAAACTTGCAGCCTTGGAACAGTATACTCGACGACAATACTCCGTCTCCCGATTTATCACCCACTGACTACCCGTCTTACAACCACTTGATTACATATTTAATGGGAAAATATTCGGGTTCGAACCAGAGGAGGAATCAATTTTGTAGCCAACAAGTTTTACCAACGAGGTAAACATAACGTCGTTGCATTAATCGATGGCAGAGAAACATAGATGCTCTTAGCTCATAGTTTAACTTGATTAAATGCTCACTGTGATTTCTTTATGATATTCTTCTAGTATGGGCAATTATTGTTTAACAACCTTAAAGGACTTGTGAATTTTTCAGGAAAAAATTGAAATACTTTTATTCAAGATTAGATTAGATGTTAGTTTAAGCCTCCCAAACCTCTAAAAAAACGTTTCAAAGAGAGGAAGGATCGAGGAAGGGAAAAGCACCAGGCAAGGGAACGCAGAATTCATGTAGAAGGGACATAGAAACACTTAAGTTGAGAAAGAAGTTCATGAAACAAGATAAAAGTTGAAGATGAAAGTAGTAGGTGCTGAAAAACAGGACAGCAGTGAACCGAAAAAAGAGTTTCCTCAACATAAACAATTTATTTCAACAAAAAGAAGACCTAACTAACTCTCAGCAGTGGCTCTAACACATTTTCCCCTCTGGGAGTGCTGATTCCCATAGATACAATAGTTGTATCCCCCCGAGGGATTTATTCAAGGTAATGGGCTAATGAGTTACATATCCTCTACTGTTTCGGTACCTGAAGATTTCAACAATAAATATCTATCACAAATTACGCTACGATATGAATTGCGATGAGAGTGCAGTTTTTTTTAAATTTGTCTTCAAGAAAGTCCATAATGAATAACTGAATATCTTGCACTGTGATCGAACATATTCTTGTAACCAAAACCAGATCCTAAAGATTAGATTATTAGTTATTTTAAGCCTCCCTATCCTCAACAAATGAGAACCAAAGAGAGGAAGGAAGAAGGCACCATTTAGTATGGAGTTAAGCGAACGCGGAATCTATGCAGAAAAGGCATAGAAACAGTAAGATGAGAAAGAAGTTCATGAAACAAGATTAAAGCTGAAGAAGAAAGTAGTAGGTGCTGAAAAAACAGGACAGCAGTGAACCGAAAAAAGATGGTCCGTTTGTATCTGAAGAAGACTAAGAACGAGTTTAACACTAAGTGCAATGTGACCCATCGGTGGTCAATTAGGGAATTTTCATTATGCTGCTGACCTGCCAGCAGTCACGAACTCAATTTCGATGAATGCTTAATGAAAACTAAATGAAGGTACGATGTATTTGATGTTCTTTTTTCCAAAATTGATCTCTATAATTAACTCTAATATGAGTTGAATATTGAAGTTCAGTTTAGCCCACCGCACTTAACGTGTTCAGTTCACTTGAGTGAGGATATTTCAGGAAAGCGTGAAATTTCAAGCAGTGAATGATAAAAACGAGCGTCTCCCACCAGTAGTGCGGCGGTGGCGGTGACGGCGGCGGCCACCAGCAGGCACAACGTGACCCTGCCGAGCAGCGGGTCCTCTGGGGCAGCAGGAGCAAGTACAAGGTTAGGTCACCTGACTGGTCCACCCGGCTGTATGAATGCTTTTTTGCGAACCATGAAAGACATGCGCTTGTGTAAATGTATCGCATGTGTCACGGCAACACGTGTTAGTGTGTTGTCAAATAAAGTTTATGTATAGCATAGACTAGTCGAGTATGATCTCAGGTTCTCGATAGATGCCGGTCGAACATGAAAAAATTATTCATTATTTCAAATCAATTTCCTCTTTTTGGAAAAAAATTAGTTGTAAAGAAAAAGCATGTCGCCTATTCCGCTATTATTCATTATATATCTTAACGAAAACGCCTCTAACCTCAACGCTGAACTCGACTACAGCGATTTCAAACAAATAAAACATCTTGCAGAATTACATTAAATGATTTAAACGCGCCCTTAGAAAGCCTCTAAAATGTAATTTACATAAAACACCTCATGTATCTTCTACAATAAAATGTATGTATCTTGTACAATAAAATATAATGACGGAAACGATCCGAATGGCTCAATCTGGGGCTGCTACCCTAGTCTTACGCTGTCGGGCACCCATCACACCGGACTGAAAACAACTTATCATTACGTTGTTGCCGTCCCATGTTGTCAGGTAACCAAACAAACCAGAGTAAGAGCAGAGGAGAAACATCAATTTCCATGCACAATGACCAGTATATTCCAGTAACATAACAAAATAGTAGTTTCGCTGGATAGTATTAGTGAATTGTACCACGGATGAAGTCTGTAGTACCTGTCATCTGAAGCTTCTGTTCGAGATCATTTTCGATATCACAACTCGAACAAGAATTCTTGATCGACATCGTGTCTCACTGACGCATCGACTTCCGACAGGGACGGTGTATCATTAACCTATATATCGTAGTAAATTTGATAGCAAACATGAATATATTGCGAGGAATGATCTTGTTCTCTTGGTATTGGTACTACCGTGTCCTGATTTAGAACACTGAATTGTGGCATATTCGTGCCCTTACATTGTTGGTATAGGAAATATCATGAATGCGTGGTGTTGTGGTAAAACATTGTCTCCGAGCTTGTTACCTGATATACCAGTCGAAATGTAAGTACGTGAAAATAGTTGTGAATTTCTACCGCGTCGACCGTTCAGTACTAGGCGCAGAATTATTTACATCCACCGATTTCACTCTTGAAATTATTCCTAATATTACCAAAGTCCAGGGTAATCATTCCTCATAATCAATGTACGTTGGCATTAAGAAAAACATTTTTTCTCTCAAACGCTAGTTCAACTATTGATATGGCTATCGTAATACCCATGTGTCAATATTAATTAAGGATTTTTGTATTGAAATACTTCAAAAATCCAATGGCAAACATTTCACGTATGAACTTCATGGAATTAAATTTTTCTTTTCTTCAACACCCCATATTTCAGCTTTCATAGACAACTTGTAATCACAGTTTGTATAAACAACAGTAGTGTAAACCTTTTGAATTTTTTGTTCACATCAAACCTAAAACACAATCCAATTATGCAGCAGACTTAAAGCAATTTTTCCTGCAAGTAGAGCTGGCTTTACAATCTGAAAAAAAGTAAAGCCACGATTTTTTCTGATTTCTTAACCTTTTTTCCGAAATTTTTCCCATTCTTCCTGAGACAAAACTCGGAAAAAATTCGAAATTATCTTTACAAACGCTGTCTATCTATGAAATGCGAGGTTTCAATGTTACAAACATCTTCAGAAAAAAAAGATTTACAGTTACATAGATGCAAATGCAAATCAATCACTTAAACTACATAAGACGCAATACAGATCTTCGAATTCATGGCACAAGGTGATCAGATAAGCAAACACTGCACTAGAGAAATACGAAATAACGTCGCAAACTGTGATTACAAGTTGTCTATGCTCACGGCAAGAGAAATATATGGAGGCGAAATAGACGATTGAGCGGTCGTTTTAATCATTTAGGTTGTAGTCCTGTAGAATTTCAGATTAAAATTATCATTTGTTCTTTCGTAGAGCGCAGATTCGGTTTTTGAATTAACAATGCTTCCATTATTTGAGAATGTTCTTGTGACTAACATTATATAAAAATTTCCATAATTGATTATAGGTCTTCATTCGAGAGCTTGCAAGTACGATCAATGTGAAAATCATTAAAATAGAACTTTGTTACTAAATCTTGTGAGCAATTATTCTTCGTTTCAGAGTCATCCCAGCTAAGCCAATGTAACGTTTATTAGAAGACTTACATTCTTTTCCACCACACTTGAATTAAAACATTAAAGTAGCTCTGCCACAGATCATTGGCCCTGGATCAGAAAATATTATGTTTTACGATGAAATAATTTATTTTGACATTTCAATCATTTTTATTATACATGCAAACATTGATTGCAGAAAACTGATCTGCTGATATACCAAATGCTTTGACAATATTCATGAAAATTTGTTCATCTATTTTATAATTGTGATGCATTTGATTTTTTAAAATTATATTGATAAAAAAGGTGCGAAGTTGGATTAAAATTCTGATCAATGCTCAATAATTCTGTTTAAAATTCGCTAATTGTTTTAACGATCAAAGTATCGGGAAAATTCTTACTATTTAGGAGCTGTTTAACTCTTTGCATTTGTGAATGAAAATCTGCCTAGATTGCGCTCAATTTATAAGCTCTAGTTCGTAAAGTATGAATAACACCTTTTTTATTTGCTTGCGAAACATTCAAATACAAAATTTATGATTTCTCCTGCTTGGGAAGGCTTAGCAAACATGGATCTCTAAAAAAAAACTTTTGAAGCTTTGACTAAAACATCCAGAAATGACAGGCTTCTCTACAGACTTGTGTCATCCAAAAAACTCAATACTGAATTATCTGTCAGCTAATTCCTCTATATCTCTAACCAGTAGCGCAGCCGGAGGGGTAGGGGCACGGGAGCCATGGCGCCTCCCCGAAATGTTGAACTGGCGGCCAGTTTCAGTAAAAGAATAAAAAGATTGTTGATAATTAAGGTTTCAACCTCAATTTTTTAAATTGGTTCGCATATTTGCCTCAGCAGGCACAGCGCTCCACACTAGGGTTTCCTTAAAAGACATGTAAAACTTGGCAAAATTGGCACGAACCTAGGTCAATATCGTTTTTGTATTTTCTACCCATTTACTTTGACGTGCGCTAATATTCAGAGAAGGAATAGAACTGACCGTTGGTGAAAATGGTGGCCAGGCTCAGTAGAGAGAAGATAGATGCCAAAGACGCCAAAACGAAATGTCGCATCGTGTGGCTGAGGTATGAGCTACACAGCGCAGCCGTGGAGGCGAGAATGCTGATGACACCGTGCATCACAAGTAGCAAGATAGGCGAGCTGTGAAAAGTCAAAGTAAATAAATTAGAAATGTCTAACAGAACACTAGCCAGATCTTTCGAACTGTGTGCAGGAAATCGCTTCTCAATTTATTTCCCATTCACAATTACATCTGAACTGGGGCTGTTGATTCTATAGGAAATCATGATTAATCCTTTGTCGAGTCCTCAATCAAGAGTCGAAGAACAAACATGAAACATTAGGGAGCGTGAATTGTTGCTTCTTACGTTTTCTAGTCTCTTCCTTAAACAATGTTGTTAGCTTATTTATAAATTCTTCGTGAGATAATAGGAAAAAATATCATTATACAACTACGTTGAAAATGTTACCACCACCAAGTACGTTCTCATTAAATGATTGTCAATAATACACAGGACCACGTAAGAATAAGATTTTATTTTCTATAACCCAAAATAAAATGTGTTCAATATTTTCAAATCCTGTTACAGAATGAAAAACAATGAAAAAAATACAATTACAGTTACTAATGTGAAACGTCGGCTGCTTGGAGCACAAGTACCTGAAATTTAGATCCACGCACGAAATCGACCATGGTTTCGTTCAATAAGAATTGCTAATTCTGAGACGAGTTCTGGGAGACAACAAAATTTTCTAAGCGTCCCCGGCATGTCTCTAACACAGAGGCTGTCGTCTGTTGCATCCCATCGAGATGTGGGTCATGAAATGAACCGAAACCTTAGGATATGAAACAACGCGACTGCTGATGCAAATTTACATAAATTAAGTATCTTATTTATCAATCACAGGAAGAAAAATTTTGACTTAGGAAAATTGACCTTGATGGCATTTTCTTTTTGATGGCATTTTCTTTTTTTAATACCCGGCGAAAAACAATATTCAATTTTACTTTTGAACAAATCTTCAAACGTAGGTTCAAATTGGCATCAAAACTGTTTATTTTTTTATCCTATTTAATTTAAATCCATAGGCTGCCGCATCTAAAAATCAACGTTTAGAACACTTCACTGAAAATCTTCTACTATAGTTGCCAAGTTTGTTAACCATTGCTGGGCAGCCCAAATTTTAGAAGTTAAGGATACCGTCCGAAGCCCCTGCCAGGCCCCTGTCGGTCCGGTGAGGTTTTTTCATGTTATTGTTGGAAAAGAACCCTTAGGTGGTGGACTATTCGGTCCTAAAATTTTATGGCGCTACGGACAGTGAACCCTGGGACAACCCTGTGGGAGGCGCTACGCCTCCTCCAGGGGGAGGGTAATGGGACAAAAATTTTGAATTTTCAACCTGATTTCGACCCCATATAAACAGAAAATATAAATTGAAATGGATAGTTTCCCAATATACTTTTGTTGGAAATGTTTCATAGATTCTAAAACTGTGTATGGTTTTGTTCTAGCAGCAAAACTCAATGAGTTGATACGTTTTGAAATATCCATGAAAATGAACTCAAAAACCAGTATGTCAAATTTTTTCAAAAACTAAGGCCTGAATCAAAAAAATTAATAGAAGAAATTGTGTTTTTTTAAAGTTACATATTACAGTCAAATTTCATAAGAATCAGACTGAAAATGAAGAATTTCATAATTTTTATTTATTTATATATAATTTTTATTTATTTATATTTTTTGGGGAAATCACAATTCACTCTGCGAATATGAAGTTATGCATGGAAATTATCGAAATAAAAAATTAAAACTGCATTGAGTTACATAAATTGTCCATTATATTACACTTCAAAATAAATTTTGTTCTGGTTTATACCCAAAGCATATATCTTTCAACATTCAAACTGTATCAACTCATTGAGTTTTGATGCTAGAACAAAACCAAAGACAGTTTTGGAATCCTTGAAACATTTCTAACAAAGTTATAATTTGGAATCTCCCAAATTTTAGAAAACAAAAAAGTTATATGGCTCCAAACCCAAAAATAATTGTTTGTGATATTATAAAGTATCGCCTATCACAGAAATTTTTTTTCGAAATGTTAAAATTTTGAATTATAACTTTGTTAGAAATGCTTCAAGGATTCTAAAACTGTTTTTGTTTTTGTTCTAGCATCAAAATTCAATGAGTTGATACGTCTTGAAATTTACATAAAAATGCATCAAAAAGCTAATTTTTCGTAAAAAAATTAGGCCTCAATCGAAAAAATGACAGGAGTAAAAAAGGTTTACCTACAAAAAATACCTATAGGCTACTGGCCAATTTTCAAGCGAATCGGACGAAAAAAGATCAAAATCCCGGACGGTCCCCTTAAGCGTTCTCGAGCGATTTCAGGTACAGACTTTTTTGCTAATACTGTGCAAAAAACAATATATTTATGGTAAATGTTGAGGACTTGACCATAATCGATTTTCCACTCTTTGATCAATAAAGATTGTTGACGAGACGAAAATAAACAAGTTTTCTTCAATGCACTTTCCGGTGGAAATGAGTATTTTAAAAGTTATGGCATTAAATGAGTTACCGTAACTCCAAAGTTTGAGGCGGGGAAAAATACACCGCGCGGTCCGACGTGAAAGTAAACAGGCGTTCCCGCGCGCCAACCAAGCCGACGAAGAGCAAACCCCCTATTACAAACGTAAAGAGGTTGGGTCGTGAGGGGTAGCAACAGTTCTTTTAGTGAAAACTATAAAACTAAAAGAACTGTGGCTACCCCTCATGACCCAACCTCTTTACGTTTGTAATAGGGTGATGCACACTGGAGTTCTGGTAACTCATTTAACGCCATAACTTTTAAAATACTCGTTTCCACCGGAAAGTGCATTGAAGAAAACTTGTTGCTTTTGATCTCATTAACCATATTTCCGCATCGAAAATTCGAAAATCGATTATGGTCAAGTCCTCAACATTTACCATATTTATTTACACCTGACATAGTGTAATTTCATGGCTCGGATAACCGCGCTAAAATCTGATGATTGAAAATTATCAAATTTTTTAGTTTTTAATAATAAATAAAAGAGTTTATCCTCAAATTCTTCTTCAGAGATTGATAAAAAATGGACTAGCAGTAACTAAACAGAAAAAAATAAGAAACTTATTTTTTCACAATGTCGTTGCTCAGAACGAAGCCAAGAATCGGGAGGAAGATGATACAAAAAGTAAAGTGTCACATGTTAGGAGGAGTTAAATAGACAGTAAATGTGCCACAGCCCCTTCTCCACCGTGAATAGAAAACCTGAATTCCCACATCAATAGATTCATAATCACGACATGGATCATTGAAATGACTTAAAGTTACATTTTCAGGTAAAATAATCTAATCCAACACTTCTCAGCGTAACCTGCGCTGTTCAAACTCTTCTTATTGGGCCTCATTCCGGCTTCACTGTGGTGCGAGGGATTAAGGACAAGAAAGATCCGAGTTATTTAACAGTTCACATCCGATGTATTTTTAACCACAACGCAGCTCTCCTGCGGTTAAAGACAACAAGGAAAAGAGGGAGAACAAATTTAAGAAAGAAATCTTCCACTCACTGAGTGAAAAATTTATTCTCTTTCTTGTCTTGAGTTGAAAAGATTGTAACGATCGAGAGCTCAATGAAATTATTTCACGCACTTCCAACTAGTCCAGCTCTAAGCTGGTTTATTTTCAGATCTGTCCCACATCAGGACCTGTCCCACATCAGGACCTGTCCCACATCAGGACCTGTCCCACATCAGGACCTGTCCCACATCAGAACCTGTCCCACATCAGAACCTGTCCCACATCAGAACCTGTCCCACATCAGAACCAGTCCCACATCAGAACCAGTCCCACATCAGAACCAGTCCCACATCAGAACCTGTCCCACATCAGAACCTGTCCCACATCAGAACCTGTCCCACATCAGAACCTGTCCCACATCAGAACCTGTCCCACATCAGAACCTGTCCCACATCAGAACCTGTCCCACATCAGAACCTGTCCCACATCAGAACCTGTCCCACATCAGAACCTGTCCCACATCAGAACCTGTCCCACATCAGAACCTGTCCCACATCAGAACCTGTCCCACATCAGAACCTGTCCCACATCAGAACCTGTCCCACATCAGAACCTGTCCCACATCAGAACCTGTCCCACATCAGAACCTGTCCCACATCAGAACCTGTCCCACATCAGAACCTGTCCCACATCAGAACCTGTCCCACATCAGAACCTGTCCCACATCAGAACCTGTCCCACATCAGAACCTGTCCCACATCAGAACCTGTCCCACATCAGAACCTGTCCCACATCAGAACCTGTCCCACATCAGAACCTGTCCCACATCAGAACCTGTCCCACATCAGAACCTGTCCCACATCAGAACCTGTCCCACATCAGAACCTGTCCCACATCAGAACCTGTCCCACATCAGAACCTGTCCCACATCAGAACCTGTCCCACATCAGAACCTGTCCCACATCAGAACCTGTCCCACATCAGAACCTGTCCACAACTCACCTAGTTGAACTTTAAGTAATATAGCAATCTATTGAAACAGCAGCATAAAATAATAAACCATCTTGCTTCCACGCAGATAGCGTAAAGCACAAAGTAATGAACTAGGGAAGGTACAGAATTCAAATGCTGTTTAAAACTCACTTGCCTGTGAATGTTCCAGTTTAGCTGGAGAGAGTTGCATTTACCACAGTAATAGCTTGCTATTAGGGTTCCAGGTAGTTAGTTGTATGTTGGTAACGCTAGTTGGCTCTAGAAAGTGGGCTGTACACGCTGCTAATTACGGTATATGTCAGTGGGAAAATTACCTTGAACATGGAAAATGACATTACCCACATATTTTGCCTAGGTTATTATTGTCTTCATTAATTGAATGATTATAAGCTAATTACAGCCTCTCTTACCACACCAAAGATGTTCAAAGAGAGGAAGGATAAGGTGGATTCCCAGACAGGATCCTCTTCGCTTAGAAACAGTAAGTCCAAAAGAAAGGTCAGGAAATAAAAGTTGCAGAAGAAAGTGCGGGGCGCTAAAAAACAGGACAGCTGTCCGAAAACCGAAAAAAGATTCTCCTGAACGAAGCAAAAAACATTTTATTTCAACAAAAAGAAGACTCACCTAACTCTCATTTCGGGACCTCACATTGCCTTCTTAGAGTGGTAATTCCTATAAATATACGAGATGTTTCCCCCTGAGGAGATTACATTGATTCGTTCGCCACACCCTAGCCAGAGCTAAACGATCGCAAGACAGCGAAGAGAAAGAATCATTTAGAATGAACAAAAATGAAAATGGGGAGTCTGTGCACGAGGTGTGTTCCCACTCAGGATATCCTGAACATAGAAATAGTAAGATGGGAAGGAAGAAGCCGTAAAAGCAAAAAAAGAGATGCGAAGATGATAGGAAAACTGGATGAAGCAAAGTGGGCACGAAAGATCCAAGCCCATCTATAGCCCAGGTAACCTATTAGCAACCTCGTGTGGGAGAGGGTTCAAAATGATAGATCAATTCTTTGAAATGGAATTCGTTCCATAGCATTGTTGAGTAGGCAATTATCGCTTCAATCATTTGTAGAATTATGTATAAGAACAGCAGTTTTCGCTCTCTTAACACGTTAACTGCGATGGGTTAAACTGACATTCAATATTCAATTCAAATTTAAAGTCAATTGTGGTAATCAACTTTGAAAATACCAAACATTAACTGAATCGGGCGTTTATTTAGCTTCCATTAAGTATTACTAAAAAATAAGTTAGTGACTGCAGGTGGGTCAACAACATTATGATAATCACATAAGGGAGTGACTTCGCAGGAAATGTGTTAAGCTTAAGAACAATCAGAGTACGGTTATCAATTTGAACAATTTAAAAATTTATTTACCACAGGTGATACAGAGGTAGAATGTTTCTTAAGTCTGGTACAATGGTCAAATTTGAGTATAGCTACCTGTGGGCCCGAATAAGTTCAGCGACTTCTAGGGCATCCTACCATCACGTTATTCTAGGGTGTACAAAAAATGTTTAACCTAGTTCACTTAACCTAGTTTCGCATTAGACTGATCATTGAGATAATTAACTCGATATTTTATGCTGTATTTTACAATATAGGTCAAATCGGCTATATTTAACAGCATGTTCGATAAAACGATTCAAGAGCAGACTGAAGATCGGCTATGTTACCCAAGGCAAGTTACATTATTACATTATCATTAGTTACATGTAGGAGGCAAGATTTGACATGGTGATCTTACACGACTAGTATTCTGATAGGAAGCGAGACTCAAGATGTCTTTTGAATACTTTGTACGAATTACATTCACGGATCTCCGCAGGTATAGAGTTCCAAGTTTAGGTTCCAACGAAGAGGATACTATGTTGCGACCGGGCCTTTGAATAATAAGGAAGCATGAATGTACTTCTATTTCGGGTTAAATAGTCGTGATGACCAGTTTGCGCAGTTAATAATTGTCTTAGGCTATTGTCGCCATCATTTCTTAATGTTTTGTAAATGAAATTCCAAATGGAGATTTTGTAGAGATCCGAAAGTTTAAGTATTTGTAAATTTTTGAAAGAATCATTTGTGTGAGCATTATATTCTAGGTTCTTTACCGCTCTGATAGCTCTTTTCTGCAGAGTAAAATTTTGTTGGTTTTATTTTTATCAGTTCCGTGCCATGCTTCTATTCCGTATTGCAAGTATGGAGAAATGAGCGTTCGGTAGAGCATTTGTAAAGCTGTTTCAGGCAGAAAATTTATAACTTTATTTAGGATTCCGATGGATTTTGATAATTTTGAACTAATATGAGTGATGTGCTCTTTGAAGGTCAGATGTTTATCTATTATGATGCCCAGAAACTTACAGAAGCTTACATGAAACTTATATGACCCAGAAACTTGCATGAGAAACTTACATGAGGACTTACATGCCCAGAAACTTACATCATGTGTTCTGAAGGTAGCGAAATTTTACACGTAGAAAAAGATTTCAGTAAGATGCCATATATAAGTTGCTGAACTTTGTATGGCTCACTAGAACCTCTACCTGTCTTTGGCTATATCTCAAACGTGACAATTGTTTGCAAGTGCTGATCGAGGAAAACTTTTTAATGTTCAGCGTGTATTATTTCTTTTACTGATAGAGCGTTTTTTCACAGCCTATTCCCGCGACTAGTGCAAAATGAATGCTGTAGAGATTAATTGATGTGAGAAACGGTCAATCTCATGGAAAATGATTTGTATTTTAGCTTCGTTCGTATTCATCAGAACTTAGGCTGCAAGGTGTGCCGCTCGAACAAAGTGCTCTTTCTTCAAAAATCCGGCTCCAGATTGCTAGTTTAGAAGTTGATCAGTTTCTACAAGATGATTTGTTGAAACTGTGGGAGAAAGCACTAGGAGCAACACATAGCGTCTAGTCTTCCGCAGTATGATAATCTTTCGGATCCGCGAGAATACATTTCATTCCTTCAATTAACTGAAAGAGTGATTACTTTCTATGAGAATACATTAGCGTAACACTCGCAAATACGTACGTAAGCACATGCATATTATCATATTAACACGGTCCCCGCGAACTGGGCCATAAGTGTACCATTAGGTAAATTGCTTATTCCTTTACCGGAATGAATGAAATTTCATTTGTTTTCCAATCTTTTTTAAAAAGAACGATAACATTTCACACGAGGTGAAATGTTATCGTGCAATTGCATTTTCATATTTCTTAGGAAAAATATGTATGTATTTGAGCAGTAAAGTCGATATCCCAATTCTGCTACTTAAAACCTAACCCAACCAGGCGTTTACAACCGCTAAAACGCGGTGAACGTGTCAAACTTGCCCGAATGAACACGGCCAGTGATACCGATCTGCTTACTCGGTGGCTCGCTGCACGACCTCTGGCTGCAGGTACGCCGCTCCGTGCCCGTGCAGCAGCCACAGCAGCACCAGCAGTCCGCCAGAGTTGCTGCATGCTCCCGTCTGACTCTGGTCCGAAGATAACTAATATAATTAAATTATTTTTTTTAAATCTGACCGAACTCCTGTTCGCATTACCCATTTAACCTAGTGACCAAAGGTGTATTTTTAGTATCCCCTGTTTAATCAACTTGACTGAAAGCCGATCATTTTCATCATTTCACCCCAGAATTTGATTTGACAAACGCTTATTATGATCATACATTTGCCTCTCTGATCGAATGCTCGACTTCATTATCATGCAATCGGCCTCTGTGACTGAATGCTTTTCCATGTAATGATTTGTTTGTTCACTTTAATCTACATAAGAACTAGTTTTTTAGGTTACTCGCCCAAACAGATTCTTCATTGATAATCTGACCTCTTTTGAAATATGTTCATTACCTTCTTGTGTTCACCCGTTCCACTAACCAAACGATCGGCTCTGTTATTCACGCATTTATCTCAAATCGAAAGACTCAAGCGGAGCACTGTTTTGGTCTAAAGGAGAAATTTGCACACGACACGGAGATTCTTTAGCCCATGAAACTACACATGCTTACATTCCTTTTAAAATGCTATTGTACAGCCTTAATGGTTTCCATCGCGAGAGAATATGTAAGCACCCATTTCAACAAAGAAAGAATGGAATTCGTAAAGACAAACAGAATTTGATTCGAAAGCTGCATGAGAGCGGCTTGAGCCGAGACGGCACCAGCTGCTGGGAAGAATGTAAGCTGGAGGGATCTGGTGGGGCACGAACAGAAGCCATCAGCCTAATGGATCTTATGGACTCTGCGAGAACAGAAGTGGAATGAGGAGCCGAAAACAAAAACCAACCAAGTGTAGGTTAAGTCGCTGGTGTTGCCTAAGTTCTGGACAAATAATGTTTCGAAAGCAAGTGCGTAATCCCTGAGTAAGATTTCGGAAATGTATCAAGCATGTAATATTTTCCGGAGAATGGAAGTATATATTTCATGAAGATAATGCAATCGCCGTTGCACATAAAAACAGTGAGTGGTGACAATGCATTGCAGCATTAGTTGTTCAGCACCGTCAGCCGCGGACGATGAGAGTGCCAGATAAAACGCCAATATTGCAAAACGTACACGAGTCAACGAAAAAGAATAGCTATGTAGAGAGAAATCGAATTGAAAAATTGGGATTACATTGAGGCCTCGCGCTTTTACAATGACTCGATTCCAAGCCTAAGTAAAAAACTGCATATGACTGATAGTAAATATTAATACCAGTAGCATCCAATAAGAATTTAAATGAACTCTTATGCTCTTTAAATGAGTAGAAACTATTCGGGTATAGTGAGATTTACCTTGTAAGAGTTGCTTGGAAGGCGAGATGACGTAGCGTGCGAGTCTCCGGTAGTTGTGGTGGTGGGTAGCGCGTGTGCCGAGGTGCCTGCAGGACCTCGTGCTGCTGTTGCTGCTGCTTCAAGCTGCTCCTGTGGTGGTGGTGGTGGCCGTCCAAGGGGCGCCTTCACCAGCCTGTAGCCCGCCGCCACCGGGAAGCAGGTACACAGTTAGTTGATCTCCTCTACACTACCACAGATCTCATTTTCAAGAAGCTTAGACGACTCCTACAGATCATGCGATGCATTTTTCCCTCACTTTCGTTAATATGCCCCTGACTACATTTCCATACAAATGAGTCCAGAAAAAGTTTGTGCATTTTGTCGTAACCGGTACACGGTAGGTATTAACTTAAAGTTGAGAAGTACAACAGACATACCGCATGATTTACATTGACAGCAGAATTTTTTTTAATCTGAAGCGCAGACCTGAATTTAGGTTTGTTCTGTCTTCTGCGGACGACATATCTTTCCACAGGTTCTGAGTGCGTGCGTAAGTGGTTTCATAACTACTGGAGAGATATACTCGTAGATCAATATAGAGGTCGGAATGAGCACTTGTGAAGTTTTCGCTTGTCTAAATCGCTGCAATGTGGAGCTTAGACTAGATGCTAGTTTAGGCCTCCCTAACTGCAACAAAAGCGTTCCAAACAGAGGTAGGAGGAAAGTCTCACTTAAAAAGGAGTTGAGAAAACGCGAAATATTTGTATACAAGGGCATAGAAACAGTAAATTGAGAAATAAGTTCATGGAATAAGATTAAAGTTGAAGAAGAAAGTAGTAGATGCTGAAAAACAGAACAGAGAACTGGAAAAATGATCCGTATCTGTTAGGATTTGTTAGCGAGAATGATGTAGTGTCAAAATGCAGGGTGGCGCATAAGTAACGCACTCTTTTCTCCTCCTCCTCCGTATCACAGCTACACGCGGAGAAATCCCTGCATCACCACCGCCTCATCAGTCTTGGAGATGAGGCCACAATTAAACAGCGAGGCCGTAACCGATCTTAAATTACCGAGTTTTGGCTCGCAACGATGCAATGGAAATAAGGATGCGTTACTTATGCGCCACCCTGTACTTTCCGCATCTAATGGCAAATAAATCCCTTGCTCGTTTCGTATTCAGTTCCTGGCTGGGCGGCGGACGACGTTCATTCTGTTTGTTACTTGTGCCTGCGACGTCCATACTGCTGGTAAGTGCTTCTTTATGTGATAATTCATTATTTTGTTCTGCGACTTTGATTTGTGTCCATATTGAGATCAGTGTTTGAAGTAAACATTTCTTTGTTTACAAATTCCATTTCTTTTGCTCTAGGTATCCTTATACTCGCACGACTCCTACTTACCCCTTACTCCAACGACCCAGTTCAGTATTATTTGTACTTATTAACTTTAAATTTATTTCGAGCGTCTGTTCTATTGACTTGTAGAAGTCTGAACTGCCCGTGTATTATTATGAACATGAAGCCCAATCGTATTGTACTACTGTTTGCATTAATGTTTAATTTCTTACTTTATCATTCATTATAATGCTGAGGCTTGAATCTTAACCAACTAAAGATAAGAAAAAGTCTTGACAGTATCAAAACAAAAAACCTATGCTATTTCCCCCAAAGGAAGGCCAACCTAACCTTTAGCTCGGGACCTCACATATTCCCCCCTGGGAGAGCTAATTTTCATAGATACAACAGTTATTGCACACCCCTGTAGAGTGAAATATGGAGCTTTATTTTGTTGGAGGCCGTAACTTCAATTTGAAGCTGCATCTCAGCTATATTTTTCAGTTGATGAAAGAAAATTTAAAGGTTAAAACCTATACGCACCCCAGCATTTTACACTCTGGAACTCATTTAACAAATAATTTAAAATTGGCGAAAGATCTTGCAATGTGGACCATATAAGTACCGATTAGGCAGTACAACAAAAAATTTTCTAATGTAGGATTGGAGAAATGAAAAAAACGATGAAGAGACTTATGCCCTACGCTGCAGCAACAGAAACAGCTTGTGTTATGCAACAACAGCAGCCACACAAGGGCGCAGGAGCCGCAGCTTCATGAACAATTCAAGGCTCAGATCGAAGCGACGTACTAAAGCACTTGTAAAATTGGGTTGAAAACAAAACATGTCAACGACTCTTGCTTTTTGTCACTTTTACTTTGGATACTCATTCGCTTTTCCTATTCATATTTTTGTAATTATTTTTTTTAAATACTGCCGCATGTATTTCATTGACATGATTCGTAAAATTAGATTACATAAGCTTGTTTAAGCCCCTAACGGAACAAAAGCATTGTAAAGAGGAAGTATGAAGGTACCATTTAGTAAGGACGTGAGGGAACGCGTAATCTATGTACAAGGTGTGTAAGCTCTAAAGATCCCCCGCATATAAAAACAGTAAGTGAAGAAGGGAAACTGTGCCAAAAAATAAAAGTTTAAGAAATAGAGGCGATGAAAAACAGGACTGAAGGGAACCAAAAAAATATGTTCGCAAACAAAGTAAAAAACTTATTCCACTTGAACAAAAAGAGAGTCTACATAACTCATAGCTGGAGACCACAGAATTTTTTCTTAGGAGTGTTATAACCCCCAGATACAACAGTTGCATTTCCTTGAGCGGTAATCACAGGGTGACTCACAAAAAAACTAAACAATATTGTTCAATAGCCAAACTACTAAGAGCAACACACAAAACACAACCATAATATAAGTTATTACGCCAAACCTAATCCAGCCAATCGTTATCACATCAAGCACTATTAAACCAAACGCAAAAAAAACAGACGCACTCGCACCAAACAAACGCACGCGCACCAAACAAACGCACGCGCACCAAACAAACGCACGCGCACCAAACAAACGCACGCCCACCAAACAAAAGCACGCCCACCAAACAAAAGCACGCCCACCAAACAAAAGCACGCCCACCAAACAAAAGCACGCCCACCAAACAAAAGCACGCCCACCAAACAAAAGCACGCCCACCAAACAAAAGCACGCCCACCAAACAAAAGCACGCCCACCAAACAAAAGCACGCCCACCAAACAAAAGCACGCCCACCAAACAAAAGCACGCCCACCAAACAAAAGCACGCCCACCAAACAAAAGCACGCCCACCAAACAAAAGCACGCCCACCAAACAAAAGCACGCCCACCAAACAAAAGCACGCCCACCAAACAAAAGCACGCCCACCAAACAAAAGCACGCCCACCAAACAAAAGCACGCGCACCAAACAAAAGCACGCGCACCAAACAAAAGCACGCGCACCAAACAAAAGCACGCGCACCAAACAAAAGCACGCGCACCAAACAAAAGCACGCGCACCAAACAAAAGCACGCCCACCAAACAAAAGCACGCGCACCAAACAAAAGCACGCGCACCAAACAAAAGCACGCGCACCAAACAAAAGCACGCGCACCAAACAAAAGCACGCCCACCAAACCAAAGCACGCCCACCAAACCAAAGCACGCCCACCAAACAAAAGCACGCCCACCAAACAAAAGCACGCGCACCAAACAAAAGCACGCCCACCAAACAAAAGCACGCCCACCAAACAAAAGCACGCCCACCAAACAAAAGCACGCCCACCAAACAAAAGCACGCCCACCAAACAAAAGCACGCCCACCAAACAAAAGCACGCCCACCAAACAAAAGCACGCCCACCAAACAAAAGCACGCCCACCAAACAAAAGCACGCCCACCAAACAAAAGCACGCCCACCAAACAAAAGCACGCCCACCAAACAAAAGCACGCCCACCAAACAAAAGCACGCCCACCAAACAAAAGCACGCCCACCAAACAAAAGCACGCCCACCAAACAAAAGCACGCCCACCAAACAAAAGCACGCCCACCAAACAAAAGCACGCCCACCAAACAAAAGCACGCGCACCAAACAAAAGCACGCGCACCAAACAAAAGCACGCGCACCAAACAAAAGCACGCGCACCAAACAAAAGCACGCGCACCAAACAAAAGCACGCACACCAAACAAAAGCACGCACACCAAACAAAAGCACGCACACCAAACAAAAGCACGCGCACCAAACAAAAGCACGCGCACCAAACAAAAGCACGCGCACCAAACAAAAGCACGCGCACCAAACAAAAGCACGCGCACCAAACAAAAGCACGCGCACCAAACAAAAGCACGCGCACCAAACAAAAGCACGCGCACCAAACAAAAGCACGCGCACCAAACAAAAGCACGCGCACCAAACAAAAGCACGCGCACCAAACAAAAGCACGCGCACCAAACAAAAGCACGCGCACCAAACAAAAGCACGCGCACCAAACAAAAGCACGCGCACCAAACAAAAGCACGCGCACCAAACAAAAGCACGCGCACCAAACAAAAGCACGCGCACCAAACAAAAGCACGCGCACCAAACAAAAGCACGCGCACCAAACAAAAGCACGCGCACCAAACAAAAGCACGCGCACCAAACAAAAGCACGCGCACCAAACAAAAGCACGCGCACCAAACAAAAGCACGCCCACCAAACAAAAGCACGCCCACCAAACAAAAGCACGCCCACCAAACAAAAGCACGCCCACCAAACAAAAGCACGCCCACCAAACAAAAGCACGCCCACCAAACAAAAGCACGCCCACCAAACAAAAGCACGCCCACCAAACAAAAGCACGCCCACCAAACAAAAGCACGCCCACCAAACAAAAGCACGCCCACCAAACAAAAGCACGCCCACCAAACAAAAGCACGCCCACCAAACAAAAGCACGCCCACCAAACAAAAGCACGCCCACCAAACAAAAGCACGCCCACCAAACAAAAGCACGCCCACCAAACAAAAGCACGCCCACCAAACAAAAGCACGCCCACCAAACAAAAGCACGCCCACCAAACAAAAGCACGCCCACCAAACAAAAGCACGCCCACCAAACAAAAGCACGCCCACCAAACAAAAGCACGCCCACCAAACAAAAGCACGCGCACCAAACAAAAGCACGCGCACCAAACAAAAGCACGCGCACCAAACAAAAGCACGCGCACCAAACAAAAGCACGCGCACCAAACAAAAGCACGCGCACCAAACAAAAGCACGCGCACCAAACAAAAGCACGCGCACCAAACAAAAGCACGCGCACCAAACAAAAGCACGCGCACCAAACAAAAGCACGCGCACCAAACAAAAGCACGCGCACCAAACAAAAGCACGCGCACCAAACAAAAGCACGCGCACCAAACAAAAGCACGCGCACCAAACAAAAGCACGCGCACCAAACAAAAGCACGCGCACCAAACAAAAGCACGCGCACCAAACAAAAGCACGCGCACCAAACAAAAGCACGCGCACCAAACAAAAGCACGCGCACCAAACAAAAGCACGCGCACCAAACAAAAGCACGCGCACCAAACAAAAGCACGCGCACCAAACAAAAGCACGCGCACCAAACAAAAGCACGCGCACCAAACAAAAGCACGCGCACCAAACAAAAGCACGCGCACCAAACAAAAGCACGCGCACCAAACAAAAGCACGCGCACCAAACAAAAGCACGCGCACCAAACAAAAGCACGCGCACCAAACAAAAGCACGCGCACCAAACAAAAGCACGCGCACCAAACACAAGCACGCGCACCAAACAAAAGCACGCGCACCAAACAAAAGCACGCGCACCAAACAAAAGCACTCCTACCAAATGTTATCATACGGAATGATCCAATCAGATAAAATATTTTTATTTCAATGACTTGACGCAGAAAGAATCCAGTATTCCTCTGAATAAAATATAGGCTATTCAGCACAAATACATCTCCATAGCCTAAGTACATCTGGTAAATCTGATGCAGCCAAACACAAAATATACGGTACAGCTCACTAGTACCCAGACCAGCTCAAAAGGGTCGGTACAGCTCACAGGTACCAAGACCAGCTCAAAAGGGTCGGTACAGCTCACAGGTACCAAGACCAGCTCAAAAGGGTCGGTACAGCTCACAGGTACCCAGATCAGCACCAAATAGCCAGTAAAGAGTGCCCGGACTAACATTATGTCATTGACCCAAAGAATGCAGTGCGTGTCTGGTCTGCACGAGACTCACTGCCTACTCAATATTTCCTCGCCTACTGAATTTTCTCCCGAGTGTGACGTAAAACATCCCATAAACTCTAACTTGCTAAGTTGTCAGTGGCGAAAGGACTAAATGACAGCTTTGTATCAAAAGTTTCCTTCGTCTAATCATCTCTCGTGTTTAAGAAGTGTCTGAGCATGTGATTTTTACATGAGATATATAATCTCGTGGAAAATTAATCAATGAATTTAATCGATTGGAGAATATTAAAACCATTTGGTCACCTCCCACGGTATTTTCGGACCAGTAATTTCAGCTTTCATGGGTGTTTTTGCCCGAGAAATATCTAAGGTAATGAGCCCTCAAGGGAATTTCACATTTATCTTCCGTGGGATGAAAACGTCAGACTGGCATTTTTTCTGGTAGTTTCCAAAAATTTGGCCTAAGTCGGAACTAAGTGTTTTTTGCCGTGCACGCGCGCATCAAGGAGCTGGGAATCGTTTGACCCTGCAAAAACATCCTATTCTTCAGCGTCCGAGCCCCTCAGTCGCGAGCAAAAATAATTGCGTTTGGCCTGTACGCATCACTCAACCGAAAGCCCCCGGCCTCCTCGGAGGATCTAATTTACTTTGCTTTCAAATATTTCAGCCAGGGTTGGTACATTTTTATTCGGTAAGTGGCCAACAATGATTACGAGCCCAGAGGGTTAAAATGTATCTCGTCAACCATTTTAAATATTTTGCTTTTAAAAATTCTTGACTAGGTTTTTCGAGTAAATGATAAAACACATTAATCTTTAGCATGAATCCTGAATTACTAGAAGATTACTAGAATTACGCCCGTACATTACGGAAAATGATTCATAATTACAGAGGATTCTTTGAAGGATATATTGCATTCACGATCGACTATCAAGTCAGGAAAAATTTCGAAAGTTACTTGCGTTGTGTTTTGTGTGGGAAGTGATTTCAGTAAAATGAGGATTTGCCAAACTATAATGAACACCGTTTCGATATCGACATCATCATCTGTCTTCAAAGAAACAGAAAGACTCCGCCCCAGAAACGTAAAAACAAAAATCATAGAAGCTAAAAGTGGCACTTGAAATATTGTGAATCAACATGATCATCATTAAATGAAAGAATTTCAAGTTTCACTGCTAGCTACCGCATACATGAACTGCAACGGTCATAATTTAAGGGGTAGATTAAATTGGGTTAAGTCATGCCTCCCAAACCACAACAAAGGTGTTTCCAAGAGGGCAGGAGGAAATCACAAATTAGCATGGAACTGTGAGTAACAGGAAATCTATGCACAAGGTGTGCCCCTCTTCCTTTACGAAATGCCAGTTGAAAAGGTTGTTAATGATACAAGGTGTTAGTAAAAAAAGAAAGTGATTGGTGTTAAAAAATAGAGAGCAGTGAAGCGAAAAATGATGTCCGTAACAGAAAAAAAACTCCTTCTGTGTCATTAAAAAGGAAAGTTGCCTAACCTTCAGCTCGGGACTTCACATTTTCCCAGTGGTAGCGCTAATTCCCATTGATACATTACTTTTCCTCTGAGGGGTGAATCAAAAACCATGAAGATTTTCCTCCTCGTCAGTTTCCACGTGGCCTTTTAAAATAACTATGGACAATATGTACGACTGGAGTCTTTTCCCCACATTAATGGTTGAGTGTTCCGATAAGTGGATAACGGGGCTGTGAAACATTTTAGGGCTAATGTTTGCTAGAGTTTATATAAATGTTTAATTGGAAAGTACACATTGAATGCCTTACCTGTGAAACCGCTGTTGTGTGATACCTTTCTCTTTATTGAGGCACGATTTTTATATCATTTAGAAAAGTTGAAGCATTTAGCTAATGACTCTGTGTTGATGTTTTCGTATGAAATCGGCGTGTTGCATGTGTGCACTGACATTTTGAGCCTGATGATTATGTCAATGGCCTCGCACAGCGCGATCAAAAAAGTCTATGAAACTAGGTAAGAGTTATGGAAGCTAATAAAAGAGGCCAAAATATCATCAGTGATCCTGGAAATGGTCTCCGTCACACAACAAAATAAACTGTTCTATTTCAAGAACATGAAGGCCTATTTGACCTTCAGCTCAAAACCTCGCATTTTCCTCCAGTGACCTCTTTATTGCATAGATATAACAGTTGAACCTCTCTGAGAAGAACACGCAATACAAAAAAAAGATACAATCACATAGCGCTGACTACGCACCACGAATAGTTATGCTGAAACCATCACGGGAACTGAGGTGCAACAAAATTCTGCCTGTTGGAAACTACGAATGTTGATGCCATCATATATGGGGGCCCCGCACACCGGCCCCGCACACCGGCCCCGCACACCGGCCCCGCACACCGGCCCCGCACACCGGCCCCGCACACCGGCCCCGCACACCGGCCCCGCACACCGGCCCCGCACACCGGCCCCGCACACCGGCCCCGCACACCGGCCCCGCACACCGGCCCCGCACACCGGCCCCGCACACCGGCCCCGCACACCGGCCCCGCACACCGGCCCCGCACACCGGCCCCGCACACCGGCCCCGCACACCGGCCCCGCACACCGGCCCCGCACACCGGCCCCGCACACCGGCCCCGCACACCGGCCCCGCACACCGGCCCCGCACACCGGCCCCGCACACCGGCCCCGCACACCGGCCCCGCACACCGGCCCCGCACACCGGCCCCGCACACCGGCCCCGCACACCGGCCCCGCACACCGGCCCCGCACACCGGCCCCGCACACCGGCCCCGCACACCGGCCCCGCACACCGGCCCCGCACACCGGCCACGCACACCGGCCACGCACACCGGCCACGCACACAAAACATACACGATCATTTTAGGCTTAAAATTTCAATAAATGCTCTTTCTAAGCAAAATTCTCAAAGCATTTATTTTTACTGCGTCCCTGTTAACATTAATGGCGGAAATCAAAAGCTTTCGGTATTTTGACGCAGAAACGTCCCGACTCACAATGCAAGAGGAAGCCCGAGGAAGCCAGGGGAGACAGCGGCGAGGAAGATCGTCCTCCAATGGGGAAAATACGCCCCGACCACTCCCAATAACTCGGTCCCTAAGCCGTGTGGAAGCAGTATCCCCACTATGAGGGGAGATGAGACTCGAGGAGGGAGGTTCATTGCAGCTGCGAAGACAAAATCATTTAATAACATTCAACAAAATGCTTGAAATGATGCAAATTTATTAGAGATGATTTGGGTTTTAAGCGATGCCGTACAGTCGTAATGATTAGTGAAGAGAAATAAAGTTAAATTTGGGATTAAATCGAAATTAATTTCTTCTATTATTTCAAACGGATTTGAATCAAAGACCTCGATGAAAGAAATAAAGCCAAAGGGGATACTAAATTTTCTTTAGAAGACCATTGCTAAAATAGATATGAAGTGGTTAGTTTCTATAGAGCACACTTCTGATGTCAAACTTGAAAGGAGTAGATCACTGTCACCTTTGATCCTTCGCATGAAAATCTATTTCTCTCGAAAACAAACGACATCCAGATATCGGCGGAAGTTGATTTTCACTTTTGATAATAACCTTACAGGAATCCAAATTTAATGAAAAATTGTTCGTACGTCTGACGTAATGACATCTTTCCATGAAATAGCTATGGGCAGGACGATATTAATAGAATTTAATAAGCCTTCTTGTACCCTTTCAAGAAAGAAAGATTACAATGGCATCGCTCGCAACGTTGAATATGTTACTGTCTGATGGTTGAATTATATTCATTATATTCATAAAAGTGCTGCCCATGTCATCAGCTCAAGATTTGATAAAAGTAACACGGCTCCAAATACGGAGTGCTTAGCCAGTGACCGAAAACGTCATTCTGAGATCAGGAAGTCGGCTGAAGTTTTTTTTTAAAACATCTAACGGCCGCTGAGCGGTGCCCGTAACCTTATATCTGCCAGCCTGACTATAATAGGACGTGTTTTCCACAAGCCGTAGAGGCCACTCCCTGCACCTTGTACTGTAACTTTCGTCATTTGTTCTAATGCAAGATACAACCAGGTGATCAGCGCTCTAACACTGATGAGCGTGCTCACTCATTTTGAACACGCAAAAAGAAAACATAGAATAATAAGACAGACTAATTTGTGGGAATAAAATATGGTTGTATGCCGTTCTAAAAAATAATCTTATTTTCAGGAAACGTGGCAGCGGTACAAAAAACACTTGTACATGACGAAAAGTAATGATTTGACGACATTTAGGGTATGTCAAATAAATGAATTATGTAAAATGCTATTGATTTGACCGGTCAGGGCTAAACCTTGCGTACACCCTTACAAATGCTAAATTGTTTTCCATTATATAAGCTAGTTTGAGCCTTTCGAGCGCCTACAAAGACGTTTCCGAAAAAAAGAGGAGGAAAGCACCGTTTTGTATGCAGTTGAGGGAACAGGAAATAGATGCAAGCACAACTTGTATCCCCACCTTTTATTTTGAAATAGCATGATTGAAAGTAGTCAATCTTACCAAATAGAAGTTGAAGAAGAAAATAATACGTTCTGGCGGAAAATGTAGCAGTGAACCCAAAAAATATAGTGTGTAACGTGAAAAAAAAACTATTTTATTTCATCAAAATGAAAACCTGCTCCAGGCCTATCTAGGGATCTCAAATCTTTTCCCTGGGATCGTTAAAAACCATAGAAAAACAAGCTGTATCCTTAAAATGTATTAATGCAAGTGCTTATAAACTTACTTTATAGATTCAACTGTCAAGACTTAAAATTCATCTTGCCTCACCAACGACCAAGAGGATGTATGAAGCTGAAGAGAGAGACGCGCACACCCCCACCCACGCCAGCAGCCACCAGCCTACTGTAGAGGCTACCCACATGCAAGCGCTGCAAGACGCAATGTAGAGCGCGGCCACCAACCACATCACAGCTCGGTAGCCAAACCTGTGGGACAGAGTCTGTAAAAGATTTGGCTTTCATATAATTAGCGTCTGAAGTATGTTCATAAACAACGGTGGCGAAGTACCTTAGTAATAACGCGTGTGTGGGTGGATCACTATTTGAAGTCAATACTGAAACTTACTTAATTACTCGGAGCAGACTCCGTAGACTCAAAATCGTTTCGCTGTATGTCTAGTTTTTTTTACCTTGCTCAATATATGCTGCAGGTTACTCTAGTGCTGAATTGATCAGTATTAACCTCTCTAGATATGAAGCCCCATTTTATAATGATTTTAACATAAGGGTTAAATATTGAGATAATGGGCAACATATGGGAGAGCGGTGAGCTTAGCAAAAAATACAAATTAATGTTCAATAGTTTTATCTGTACTTTTACGAAAGAAATTTTGCACGAGCGTGTTTTACACGAGTTTTACATGAATATCAGAGAATCAAAAACAGGTACATGCTTGCGTTGAAATTTAAGTTGCGCGGAATGATCGATAATTATTAGCTCTTATAAGCGTGAATCGCCCTTCATAAATAAACAAAGAACTACGAGTATAATTCATTTCCTATTTTATTAAATTACTGCCTAAAAATAATGCACGTGTCTGAACTTCTCTGTTTTTTGCAAATATGGCAATGCAGTGAAACGATGATATGTAGGGTAATGACCTAATATCATGTTACTAAGTAATGCAATGTTGTAAAGTGACCGTTTAAAGCGAAGAATCGATTTAATAAAACATAGTGAGAACTGTATTATGAAATAATGAAAAATAGTAAATTAAGAAAAATTCAAAGTATACCGTGATGAACTTTATAGTATGAACTGTACAAAATTAAATTATAGTAAAAAAATAAATTTATGCAATACTAAAAGTGGAAGTGAGGTATCCAAAGTAACGTAACGAGCACCATTGAGCCCCGCAGCGCACAATATTGCAGTAAAGAACATTGCAGTAAAATGGAAAAATGCTGTACGCAATGCCGAGCACCGCAGCCTGCGTTATGAGCGTGACAGGTTACCATCATCGTCCGGCTCTGTGCAGTGGATGTGCTGAATGTTGTACCTTGAGGCTCGTAATGCAATTATGTGGTACAAAAAAGGCTCTGAGAAAGGCATTTCTCTGTTGCTACAATACGAAATATTTAAAATAAAACTAATTACAATATAATTATAGTAAATTTTACAACATAATTCTAGGAAGTGAAGACACGAATGAATAAATTAGGAAACTTGTGAACTAAATATATTGAAAGTAATTGTCGCTTGTACTTCTATTTAGAAGCACCTTATCTCCATTTCTTGTTGCTCTCAACTGCCTGAGAAGAATAATTAATGTTAGAGTCACGGAAAACACCATTTAAATCTTAGGGCAGACCAGCGAGCAGCAGACCAGCGAGCAGCAGACCAGCGAGCAGCAAACCAACCTGTCGGCGATGGCAGACCCCGCCACGCCCCCCAGCACGCCAGAGAGGGTCTGCGCCCACTGCAGCAGCCCGCGGCCGCCCTCACGCTCGCAGACCAGGTCGTACTGAGTGGGGGGAGCAAAAGTTGAGCTACTTGCGTGCATGTACATTTACCAACTAGTACAAGATGCAAGCGATTACAGGATCAAATTAGTTTGCAAGGAGCTTTCATCAATTGAAAGTACATGGTAAAA
The DNA here is from genome assembly GCA_030386875.1 of Morinoia aosen. NCBI lineage: Eukaryota > Metazoa > Arthropoda > Malacostraca > Amphipoda > Talitridae > Morinoia > Morinoia aosen. The sequence goes on along the minus strand of CM059567.1, from coordinate 14,791,497 downwards.
GTTTACAATGGACTCCTATCAACCATTCAAGTTTCGTATCATAGTCCAAAATATTCGAGTTCTCGGCATTCATGCAACAACGAGCTTGGGAGCGTAAGTGTTGGAGCAGTGTCCAAGACTTTGCTGAGATTGTGAAGGAATTGCACAGATCACTCCTATATATATAATTTGAACCGTTTACTCGTTTTATTGACTCTATTTGTATTGTCTAAGTATGGCCATCTTTTATATTTCAGCATTGAAGATGAAATTTAAATATTCCGAAACGTTTGCAAAGAAAATACTAAAATGATTTTTTCACATTGATTCTTTTTTTCGTCGTACGAGTGAGATTGCCTAAGAATCGACCAATTGAAAATATAATGTGAATAGCGACAAACTATTTACTTTGGGAAACTAGTAAACTATGCCATCAATGAAAAACTATTATCCTGTTACGACTAAACACCTCTACTACATACTAAGAACGATTTGAAAGTGCTATGACATGCATTTATTTTACCACACATTGTTGAAAACTGCATCGGGCAAGTTTTTACCTCAACTTGAGAAAATATTACCGAACAATTTGGAGCTAGGGCTGGTGCTCGGCTTGTTTGCCTAGTTGGAATTCGGAATAGAAAAGAACACTTCTATAGAAATTGAAAGATGAACATTCGCACCAGTGAAAATAGAGCGCCTCCAGTTCGCTGCGACAAGTGCCGTTGAAGTAGCTAGCACAACTTTTGAAGAACTGTGAACCCCTAAAGACAAGAAAACGATTCTACCATAGGGTCCTCGCAAAAAGCTTAAAAGTGAGAACTCGTCCAGGAAAAGATAAAAATAGACCCAGCAGAGCATTGCTAGAACGGAAAAATCAATCAGAAAAGAAACTAGGTCCCGTTTCAAAAACTGCTCCAAGCTTGGTGTCAGACGGCGATTGCAAGAGGATCGCACTTCGTGTGAGTCGTCAGAGAAAAAGTTCAACACTTTACGGGAGAAAGCTGCTTGAAACTAGATGTTTTCAACACGTCATCGATATTACAATATGTGGATCAAACCAGGATTTTGAAAGGCTATTGACCTGCCACTCTATCCGCTTTAACTAGGCTAGGGTATCATTCCTCGCAGAGAAAATAAGTGTTGCAGTTAGTTAGAAAGTATTTTTCTGCCCACCATCAGTATTCATCCTATACTCAGTTTTGTAGGGTGCGAGGCTCGTATGGTTTTAAATTTTTAAATTTATTTGCAAGAAAAACATTTGAAGAGAACTTCCATTGGCCGGAGAGATCAATTTCATTAAACCTATCGAGGAAATTGAACAAAATATGTGAAATCAAATTATTTGCTTTGCAAGGAAAATTGAATGTGACCTCAATATTAAAATCAAGCCACGTTTTATTTGATTTACCGTAACAAGCTGAATGAACACCGCCTTCATTAAAATAATTACTCATAATAAAATCGTTCAAATAATCGTAGAAAATACACAAATGGAGCTCTTAACAGGTGATATGGTTTGAAATTATTTGTGATCTTTGTTGGCATGTTTTTGAATTGATAAATCATTAACACATTCCCTGCGAAGTGACTCACCGCGCACTCTTGAATCACTTAGGTGATTCTCATAGTGCTGCTGACCGACTTGCAGTCACTAACACCTTTTTTATTAATACTTAATGAAAGCTAAATAAACGTCAGATCCATTTAATGTTTCCTATTTTCAAAGTTGATTACCACAATTGACTTTGAATTTGAATTAAATATTGAACTTAACTTATCGCAGTTAATGTGCTAAAAGGCTTGTCATTTGTAAATAACGGATTCAAATGATCAAAATCATCTAAGCCATTGGAGAGACCGCAAAAATTTAACTCGATTACCAGACAAAAAGGAAAGCTATCATTATTATTATTATAGGCCCATGTACGGAGCACAGCTATTCTTACTAGCGAAACGCTGCCATCTTTTTGGCCCCAAGAAATTAATGACGCATTTTTTGGTAAATTTTTCCTCCAATTGGCAAGAAAGGCGAGGAGTGTAGTGCATACTATGCAAGCGAAGAGTAAGTTACTAAATAATAAGTTGAGCAATAATGTACCGATAGATTATTAAGCAAAACAAAAACGATCGCTGAATAGCTAATGGAATAAAAATAGACATTTTACAGCCGCAGCCGCTTTCGAACTAGAATACAATGATCAGTTAGATGTCAACATTTAAAGGTAAATTTAGCACCCCGCAGATTGAGTGAAAATGATTCGTTCTGTCTCCTGCCTGTTGCAAAGCCGCTCTTCTCTGAAAACCACAGCGATTTGCATTAAGTTACGAGCATTTCACATGAACGGATGATCAGCTTAAATGCTTTCACCTCAGTGACGAATGGATATTTAACTTTTTTGATTTGACGGCGATGACTTCCCTCGTCGCAGGATTTACATTCCCCTCTAAGTGCTACAATGATTGAAGGCTCGAGGTCAAACTGCCGTGGGTTTTAACAATATTTTTGACATTCTGTAAATTTGCAAGGCAAAGTAAATGCTGCTGTGCTTTTGACACACCAAGTTCCACTCAATTTGCACACTCTTGAAAAACCACCCTGCGATTTTGTGTAATTTCAGTCTAATTTCCTTCTCAGAAGAATATTTAGGGAGGGATTATTTTGCTCTTAGCCGAGATCTTGATCTACAGAAAATATCAGAAAGATATTGAATGAGTGATGAAAAAAAATTCATGAAATTTCAACGAACTCGAAAATGTTCTGATAATAAATTGATTGATTACACCGTGTAGCAATTTTTTACGAAATTTTTGTTTACTATAATTTTCAAACTGTTTATTAATACATTTTCTCTGCTGATTCCAACAATGCAATTACTTTTCTTCAATCATCGACTGTTACAGAAATACATCAAATTTCAGTGTGATGTTTTTATGGAATTAGGTGTTCTGTAAATCAGTAAAATTATCTGTTTCAGATATATTTTTGAGCTTTTTACTTTGTAAGATGGCTACAAGAGGCTTTAAAAATTCCCTAGATACATTTTGCTATGTGTGAGAGTTTTATATTGAAAAAAAAATAAGTTATACATAAGATCGTGAAAAGGGACAAATTTTGGATAGCATACAGATTTTATTTCGGAATGCCAATTGGTGATCAAGACAAGTCATCGGCTACTCATGTGATATGTGGAAGCTGCCTATCTGCTCTAGAAAGATGCCATCCCTCGGGTACGAAGAGAGCCAAAGTACCATCACGATAATTATTAGTTTTGTATGATTGATGCGACGAAGTAAAAAAAAGTAAAACGAAAGCAAGCTTTTCAGTATTCAGACATGCCATCATTTAGAGAAGTGATCTTCAAACTTTTATCCACCGCGACCCACAGGTATTTTATTTTTGTGCAACCGCTTTAAAAGTGCGCGATGACACACTTTTCGACTTCAACATCAAATAGATTATGGATCTCATCAAATTGGCCCATATCTGATTCGTGAATTTTTTTTCCTTAAGCCTATTAAGTGCGTAATTATAATAACTGGGTTGATTGTTTGAAAATTTAATTGTTTCGTTGATGAGCTCTGCCAGACATGGAGATATCTCACATGAGTTACTTTTTACATTTATCAACCCTACACTAAGTTTCTTCGGGAAAGCTTGAATTTTCAAGTTAATGTATGAACATTTGTATTTTCCAAATTTATTGGTGTACTAAGGTTATTAAGCTTGTCAAGAATATCTCATGAATAAAGTTTGAGAAGCCAATTTTCGTTTTTGAAATATTTCACCAAATTCGAGTCCTTCCCTGATACAAATAACGTGACTCTATACTTAAAAGCGATCAGCCATATTTCACATTTACCCGACCTCTTGCAAGCCTTCGAATATCAGCGTGAAGCTGAGATTCAAAATCTGAGCCCATATCTCCGCACAAACTTCTAAAGAGCCAAATATTAAGAGCACGGTTTTTGAGGTAATTAATTATTTTAACTGTACCTTGTAGCCCTGCACATAATTCTTCGTTCAATTTTCTCGTAGCTGGTACCTCCCGCTGAATCATGCAATGAGCGAAGGTTATATCTTCATTCGGTACAGACCTGACTTAATTGTAGAAACCAACATTTTTTCCGTCATTGCTGCCGCACCATCGGTGCACAACCTCAATACAGTTACCTCAATTCAATCCCACTTTTACTATACGATAATGATCTACTTTTTAAAATTTTGCTCCACCTGTCGTATGTCCTTCAAACGGCCTGCAAAAGAGCAATTCTTCATTACGGTCGCTGTTGAAGCAATACCTTACGCACGCTACTAACTTTGCCATGATTGTGCTGCCGTTGTTTCGCCCAAATGTATTGCAAATTCGGAACTATTTTTATTCCTTTCACCTATTTATTCAAACTGGTCTTAGCTTATTTCCAGAAGTCTTCTGCTCGCTGTAGTGTTGGCCATTGAAATTTTTCTTAATTCATTTGTCGATTTTTGTCCGTTGATCGCTTAATAATAGTGAAGATTAAGGAAATGGTGACATCACACCATGGCTATGACCTTCATTGACATGCTTGTCTTGCACGGGCTGTGAATCTTTTCCTGTGTGAACAGGTTGTCTACTGCTCTGAGCGCTACTCTAGTCGCTGTTGCCCAACGTAAAACTTTGCCATGCTAGTTCTGCAGTCAGTTTAGACCACGTGATAGATCAAAACTCGTTACAAACATAACATACCAGCTCAGCATTTTCGTTGCATTTTTGTTATTTTAAATATTATTTTCCTATTAAAGAATGACACTAACAATTAATTCATCAATATTTATTAATTATTTTTCGTAAAAATGGCGTATTTTATCCTGAAAGACCATTATTAGATAAATAAGAAAACTGTAATCCTACATTTAGAGACCCCCTTTGAATGGTGGCGACCCACCAAGGAAGTTGGATATGTATCCAACTTCCTTGCGGTCTACACTTTGAAGAGCACTAATCTAGAGCACCTGTCCCATAAGATGACTGCTTACCAGAACCACAACCTCCAGAAAATGTTAGTATTCTCACCAATCTCTACAAAAGTCTTACTGTTGATAAACTTAAATATTAAAGATGTATGGCCATTGTTGTTATTAAAATCTAGGCCAAGTTGCTCTATGTGGTTTTATCCGTCTTTTCAGATAAATGATGCAATGGATATTTCCTCTGAAGGGTGAAAAGCAGCAGATGTCAATAAATGAATGAAGCTTTCGTACCAAGATCGACTTTGGAGCTTCACTTTCCAAATCAGTGTGAGCTAAATAGTCCAATCAGGAACTTAGGTTTTACTAAATCAGGAGCTACACTTCTTCCGTCATGGCTGGAGGAATATAATCTACTAGGGGGAGGTAACGACATGAAGAATTTGAATTTTATTGCGACACTATAGTGATGATCAGTGTTATTGCAAGGATGTAACTGGTTTGTTTACTGCTCTTGGACTCGAGCATAATCCTTCAGAATGACGACTGTTCATTGATAGCTCACACGAAGTCTCAAAGCAGTATTGTACCACAATGTAAATAAATATCAACTTTGCCTCTTGCACACCCAGTGCAAAAGATAGGAAACCATGGTAATCTCAAACAGCTTCTTGACAAATAATTAATGATGGACAAATAGAATGTTTGTAGGGATTTCAAGATGCTCGCCTTTTTGCTCGGTTTGCTAGGGGGATAAAAATAGTATTCATGTTACCTTTATTAATGCATGGGGCAGCAGAGCTGTCGATAATTTCAAGAAAGTTTATTAGCTCCCACGAGTTCAACTGCACTCGGGAATGTTAATTGTTCACAGACAGCCTCTAGTAGATCCAACAAAGTTTTATAACCCCTACTTCATATTAAACTAAGGTTTATTAAATAGTTTGTCAAGGCCTTCGATTGATTGTGAAGGAGAAGCTCATCAAGAAATTCGTCTTATGTTTCCAAAACTATCTGAGGCTAAGATTAAGAGTGGTATATTTGTTGGATCCCAAGTAAACACAATGTAGAAATCAGAAAAACTGGAAAGAGCGATTACAAAAAATGAAAAAAAGTTTCTTGTGCATTTCACGATATAATTCGTGGATTGCAAGGAAACCACAAGGATCATAATTACAAATGTCTTGTAGCAAAGCTTATTAAGACCTTCAGAAATTGCTTGACTGTCGTATGGCCTTATAAGTTCATTTTTTGCAGGCTCATCTAGATTTCTTCGGCGAAAATTTGGGTGATGTCAGTGAAGAACAGTGCGAGAGATTTCATCAGGACATGGCAACTACGGAGCGAAGATATTAAGGAGGATTGAAAACTGCTATGATGGGAGAATATATATGGTGTCTCAATAGAAAAATGAGGCTATGCGCTCAAGAAAATCTTTGTCGTCAAAGCACTCCTAATCATAAGAGCAGAGTTATCAAACCATTTACAGTGCAGAGTTGTATTGTTTCTTTTATTTTAATATTTAAAAAAAGTGCTGAACAAAATACAAAGTGGTGTATAATTAAATGAAAAAATTATAATTATATGAAAAAAATACAAAGTGCTGTATAACTACCCTTACATTATATAAATAGACTGACCCAATTAACTACAGTGAAGAAATCTTTTATAAGATAAATATTAAAATACGAATAGATAAAAAACTATCGATGTTACATCACAAATAATGTGATCTTTTAATTCAGTGCCGCAAAATACATATGAAAATATAAAAAATAAATTTTTTTATTTCAGTGGCGCAAAATACATATGGAAATATAAAAAATACAAATTTTTTAATTCAGTGGCGTAAAATACATTTGGAAATATAAAAAATACAAATAAACATAACATGTGTTCCGTCGTGTTATAAGTTATGGCCTGCCTTTCCACAGCAAAGGTGTTCAGAGAGAGGAAGGATGGAGGCACCATTTAGGATGGAGGCACCATTTAGAATGGAGGCACCATTTAGAATGGAGTCAAGGGATCGCAGGTTCTATACACAAAGTGTGTTCCGAACAGGATCCCCAGCGCACAGAAACAGTTAATTAAGAAGGAAGGTTAAAAAACAAAATAAAAGTCAAAAAAGAAAGTAGAATTGATGATTTCCTAAAAGTTTTAGCCTCCGTTTACCATGACAAAGATGTTAAACAAGAGAAAGGATGAAGGCACCATCTAGTATGGAGTTGACACATTTTCCCCCTGTCAGCGCTAATTCCTATAGATACAATAGTTGTATCTCCCTGAGGGGGAAGAAAGTTGAAGGGCTGAAAAACAAGATAGTAGTGGATAAAAAAATTGCTTTCAACAAAGCACAAAATATTCCAACAAAAAGAAGGCTTACCTAATTTTCAGCTTGGGAAGTCTCATTGTCTGCATGGGAGCACTACTTCCCATAGATCCAATAGTTGTATCCCCAGAGCGGTGGTCCCATAACTTACCTTCTACAGGTAATTAACCTGAACCGCTGTTTAAATTCCTAAAATAAAAAGTTTTAGAGAGAGTCAGACAACACACAACATATCAGCGGCTCCAAAGTTTATAGTTATCTCAAATATCAATTAAAATTTGTAAGGAAGTTATATAAGACTGCGATTTTCTTCACATCGTTCTTGCTATTTTTTATATCGCTTTTGAGGTACAATTTTCCGGCTTTCTGACGATAAGACAAAAGAGGCGCTGATGGGATATCCCACATTGTTTCTATGGCCGTAGGCACTAATTCCTGCGATATTTACTCGCTGCGCTCTGACCCACTCAAACCATTAGTTTACTTGACACATTTTCAGTGTAATTAACAGCTGAAATTTAAAGTTTTAATGATATTCTTCGGCATAATTTTTTAGTTCATGTTAGCATCGTTGCAAAAATTTTTGTGCAAAATTCTTGTTTGCGTTTAATTGTTGAAATTTTTTATAACCCAAAAGTTATGGCGATCTAACGGTTACTCAAGATTTTCAAATGGGCGGCAACCACTTCCTGGCTTTTGAAATTCTACAATTATTGCCTCAAAGCAACACTGAGGTACGAGATTTTGAATATTTCCGCAGCGGCTCGGAATTCTGAGAATGAAAATAGTTTCAGTTTCCATACGCCAATCAGTATTTTTCACGCAACTTCCCAAAATATTCTGCGAAATTCTAAAGCTCGCACGAGAAGAAAAGTGTTTTATACTCATGCAACACAAAACGTAAATTCCATCCAATTGCATAAATATCATGCATGTAAACGATTCTACGAGTAGAATCTTGATTAATGTATAATTTCCTTAAGCGAACTTTTGCACTCACTGCCCCATTCCGATACAATAGCTCTTAACTCTTAATAATAATGACCTTTCAAGGTATTCGTGTCATGTGAGCATCAACAGAAAAGGAGTAAAATTGTGCAAATCTATTAATTTGTCGCGAAACAGCACCAGAATTACACGGCCCGGAATGCTCGATGACCCGTTCAAAGCCTTAATCTTCAACACATTGTTTCAAAGTATATCCTTGTAGAAAAATATTTTGATGAGAAAGCAACAAGGCTAGGACGAGGTTTTACCCTCGTGAACTTCTCGGAAATTGCTAAGAAAAATGAAACGAGAAAAAAATGTGACGTGCCTTCATCATGATACCTTCAAAGTTGAAGTCCTATACAAATAATTTCATTTCTGATATGGATCATAAAACTGACAACTCGAAGCAACTCCGAGGAGCTCCGTTCTAGAAACACTAACCAAGACCGAGTACTAAGTGCTTCGGTAGAAAGAAGCGAGAGTTGTATTGATCCCTCCAGGAGTGCTGGGAATCCAAGATACGTTAATGGCCAGTTATCTTTAGCGCAACCCTCAGAGGCCGTCTCAATCTGTGCCCGTGTAGGAGCACGTTCTCCTTACCCCTGAAAGTTTATTCGTTGTTCTTTCGTGGTCATGTTCTTCTACATCAGCACGATTGTGCATGTACATGAATACCGAAATATTCCCCGTTGAAATTCGCCACGCTTCAAATTCATTAATATGTTGAGTGTGTTTAGAGGCATATGGGTACCATTGGTTAAATCGCTCGTACAGGTATCAATGAACATCATTCAAATTATTTCAATGCATTTTTCAGAATGTATTCCAGTAAGCGAAGTAAAATGTTATTTTGCGATTATATTTCTTACACTCCTTAGAAAGGATTGAAATGTATTTCAGCAGCCAAGTGCACTCCTGAATTCTCATCCTTAAAACCTTACCTAGCCAACCGTCTGCAACCACGCAATCGTGTCAACTTGTCAATAATTTGCTATTGGAAACATCTGGTGGCATCAAAGCAGCTGTGAAAATTCAAGTTTGTAGTAATAAGCCAAACTGGTAGAGAGAGGTAGAGGGAGAGAGTGTCTATTCGGGAGCAGGTGAAAATTTTTTATCCGAGGAGTATCACAAAATATAGGTTAGAGCTGAGCAGAAATACCAAGTGGAAATAATTCGACATCCAAAAACACTCGTAGTAGTGTTAGAAATCCTGGTCTGGAGCATCTGTATGCATGAAAATTTTTTTTAATTATTGTGTAGCAAACAAGACATTTTCCACCCAAATGTCCCGATGTTTACAGGATTTCAGTTTTTGTATTGAACACACAAATCAGATGATGAAACCAATTTAAAGAATGATCCGTTAAAATTTCATTAATTGAAGTTTAAATACGCTCATTAAAATACTTTTATCCAGACTCCGAGCTTAAGTTGCATTCTACCATACTTTAGTAAAAATAATAAAAATTGTAAATAATCGTGATGTGGAACTAATCAGCTGATTTCTAACACATGCGTTCTAGCCGTTCAATTTTTTGGGGTCAAGGTTGTTAGTGTATTTTAACAATAATTTTATAACCAAATTTACTTAAATTTTTGGCTTAAAAATTTCATTGAGCATTTACATAATGCACTGATCATTTTTATACCAAAAATCATGCTGCACCAACACTCAATGTACTGGAAATTGGTAGGGTAAGCTTGAATGAATTTTGTGCATTCAGTTTCCTTGACTCCTAACTAAATGATGCCGTCATTCTTACGAACCTTTAAAAAACAGAAGTAACGAGTCTCAAAAGGAGATTAAATACTCGTTAAAAAAATTACCCAATTGAGTACACAATTAGATAACTAAAACTTAAAAAGAAACTAAAGATTTAATTAGATTATAACACTTTTGACGTAATTAAATTGTTTTAAAGAGGGGAAAGGAAGGCATAAGCTAGTTTAAGCCTCCCTAACCGCAACAAAGGCGTCCCAAGGAGAAGAAGAATGAAGGCATCATTTAGTTCGGAGTCAGGGAAACGCGGAACTTATACGCAAGTGTGTTCCTATTCTGGATTTCTTGCGGGTAGAAATATCAAAACTGATAAAAGTTTTGTCAAAGAAGATAAAAATTGAAAAAGAATATTATGGGTTCTGAAAAAAACAGTGAAATGAAAAAATTATACTCTAGAAAACAAGGCCTACCGAACTTCCTATTTTGGATCCCACTTTTTCCCAGCGGATTGCTAATTCCCATATGTAAAACAGCTGCACCCTTCATATATGCATTTTCTCAGGGCGAAAATGCAGAAAATTGCGCTTTATTGAAATATTTCACTCCACCTGATATAACGCAGCATTGCCTCATGATTGGAAAATAACACGATGCCCCAGAAAAAAAGGAAAATGAATCCTTGCTGGTTTGGCTGAAGGCAATCTCCCCAGAATAGATGCGTACGAACAGCCTCCATAACAATGAAGGGGAGTATACGAGCGCTTACCTCAGACACTAACGTTTCTTCGAAAACGTTCCTGGCGTATGAAACGTTCGGGCAAGAATCGATGCCTGTGGCATGCCAGCTGGGACCTGCGTCTGACGGGGAGAGGCAGCAGTGAGATGTTATGTTCTGGTCGCCAAACTCTGGAGAGAAGCTCTTTAATTTGTTTCTTTTTTAATTTATGTCTTACCTAATATGAGACGTCGTAGGATGATCATGACACAGATAGTTCATGATCATCCTGCTAATTAATGGTTTAATTAGTTTAAGCATCTTTAACCGCAAGAAAGCTGTTCCAGAGCGATGAAGGAGGAAAGTATATCATAGTATGGAATTATGAACTCTTGTGCACAGCAACAGCAAGTTAGGTGGGAAGTTTATTAAGTAAAACAAAATTTGAACAAGAGAGTTGTAGGCACGGAAGAACAGAACAGTGACCCGAAAAAAACGATCCGCAACAAAGCAAAAAAAAAAGTTTGTCCAGCCTCAAAAATATTCAGCTCGTAACCTCAAATTTTCCACTCGAAAACATTGTTGCAGTAACATGATGTAAACCAATTTTTTTAACTGGTATAATAGGAGAAATACTGCTGTTTATAAGTAATACCAGTACAATGATACATGTATGGCAACAGTGTAGTAATTTACTTTCATCACAAAATGTTGAGTATGTGGTAGAATATGAGTAATGTTGTAAAGCATGCGAGATTGTCGAGTAAATGACGCTCATCAATCCATCTTTTGTATAAAATACCATAACTAATAAAAAACGTATTTCTATAGAATAATCTATAGCATACAATCATATAAATCGTGCATCTGCATATGATCATTAAGGACGGAAAAATGTTAACGTTTGCATAAAATTTTACGTACAAATCGAAAGAAATAATTACCTTTCGTTTCAGGTGCAAAGGCCTTCACCCGAAATATTTTATCAATTCCAGCCAACCAATGCCAGTCACGATAAGGAACGTCTGCAGGTGAAGAATTTGACTTTCGATGTGCATCACTGGGGGAGAAGATCGGAAATTTCGAAAGCGTCGAGTTTTCATTCGGCGAATAAGGCGACAGATGTTGCGAGATTTCTTCAGAAACGTTGAGTGGGATTGCAAAAGATTTTCTGTATGATGAATGGAAGGTGTTCTCTGAAACTGCGTCATCAAGACTCAATGATTCCATTTCAGCCGCATTTCCGATCTGGGAATCATTCAATGAGAGCTTGGACATTTCTGAGTTGGGGAAAAGTTCGACAGGCTTAGTGAGCGACCGATTATTTAAATTCAACATGGCTTCACCATAAGAAACTAGGCTTGGATCGTCAGCTTTCTCAGTATTTCCGTACCTCATCTGTAGAGGTGAAGCATCTCTAACTTTCTGAAGGAGAAATTTACCAACATCAGTATAATCGACCTTCACAAACTGGTCGTTGTCTACACGAGCAACGGCTTGCTCATCCGCATCCTCGACGTGTAACTCAAAACTCCCAAGTCTGAGGAACGTGCGACGCTTTGGACCACTTTCTTTCTTGTCAGATTGCGAATGACTTGAGTTTCGAATTATCTCTTGTGGGGAAATCGGACTGTTTGACAAACTGGGTGTCGATTTGTTCGACAGAAGTATCAATGCTTCCTTCCGAGGCAGTGCAAGGGGAGGGTCCAGATGGAATTGGTTTTGTGTTGGCTGTGCTTCCACCGAAATAATCGATCTAGCAGTGACCCCATACTCGACGCAGGAGGCATTTCCTCTAAGCAGCACAGAATAAGAACTAACCGTCCCAGCCCCAGCGTACCTGTGGAGCACACAACACACCACTGGGGACTCGGGGCGTCAGTGAGGCGTTAGCTGCACGGTGATGACCCATGCTGCACGGTCGACCCATGAGCAACAGACGTCGTGGTGTGCCTTTTGTATTTGGAGTGGTAGAGCGCAGAGGCCATCAAAGTCAGCGGGAGGCCATCAAAGTCAGCGGGAGGCCATCAAAGTCAGCGGGAGGCCATCAAAGTCAGCCGGAGGCCATCAAAGTCAGCCGGAGGCCATCAAAGTCAGCCGGAGGCCATCAAAGTCAGCGGGAGGCCATCAAAGTCAGCCGGAGGCCATCAAAGTCAGCCGGAGGCCATCAAAGTCAGCCGGAGGCCATCAAAGTCAGCCGGAGGCCATCAAAGTCAGCGGGAGGCCATCAAAGTCAGCGGGAGGCCATCAAAGTCAGCCGGAGGCCATCAAAGTCAGCGGGAGGCCATCAAAGTCAGCGGGAGGCCATCAAAGTCAGCCGGAGGCCATCAAAGTCAGCCGGAGGCCATCAAAGTCAGCCGGAGGCCATCAAAGTCAGCCGGAGGCCATCAAAGTCAGCGGGAGGCCATCAAAGTCAGCGGGAGGCCATCAAAGTCAGCGGGAGGCCATCAAAGTCAGCGGGAGGCCATCAAAGTCAGCGGGAGGCCATCAAAGTCAGCGGGAGGCCATCAAAGTCAGCGGGAGGCCATCAAAGTCAGCGGGAGGCCATCAAAGTCAGCCGGAGGCCATCAAAGTCAGCCGGAGGCCATCAAAGTCAACGCGAGGCCATCAAAGTCAACGCGAGGCCAAAAAAAGTCAACGCGAGGCCAAAAAAAGTCAACGCGAGGCCAAAAAAGTCAACGCGAGGCCAAAAAAAGTCAACGCGAGGCCAAAAAAAGTCAACGCGAGGCCAAAAAAAGTCAACGCGAGGCCAAAAAAAGTCAACGCGAGGCCAAAAAAGTCAACGCGAGGCCAAAAAAAGTCAACGCGAGGCCAAAAAAAGTCAACGCGAGGCCAAAAAAAGTCAACGCGAGGCCAAAAAAGTCAACGCGAAGCCAAAAAAAGTCAACGCGAGGCCAAAAAAAGTCAACGCGAGGCCAAAAAAAGTCAACGCGAGGCCAAAAAAAGTCAACGCGAGGCCAAAAAAAGTCAACGCGAGGCCAAAAAAAGTCAACGCGAGGCCAAAAAAAGTCAACGCGAGGCCAAAAAAAGTCAACGGGAGGCCAAAAAAGTCAACGGGAGGCCAAAAAAGTCAACGGGAGGCCAAAAAAAGTCAACGGGAGGCCAAAAAAAGTCAACGAGAGGCCAAAAAAAGTCAACGAGAGGCCAAAAAAAGTCAACGAGAGGCCAAAAAAAGTCAACGAGAGGCCAAAAAAAGTCAACGAGAGGCCAAAAAAAGTCAACGGGAGGCCAAAAAAAGTCAACGAGAGGCCAAAAAAAGTCAACGAGAGGCCAAAAAAAGTCAACGAGAGGCCAAAAAAAGTCAACGAGAGCCCAAAAAAAGTCAACGGGAGGCCAAAAAAAGTCAACGGGAGGCCAAGAAGTCAACGGGAGGCCAAGAAGTCAACGGGAGGCCAAGAAGTCAACGGGAGGCCAAGAAGTCAACGGGAGGCCAAGAAGTCAACGGGAGGCCAAGAAGTCAACGGGAGGCCAAGAAGTCAACGGGAGGCCAAGAAGTCAACGGGAGGCCAAGAAGTCAACGGGAGGCCAAGAAGTCAACGGGAGGCCAAGAAGTCAACGGGAGGCCAAGAAGTCAACGGGAGGCCAAGAAGTCAACGGGAGGCCAAGAAGTCAACGGGAGGCCAAGAAGTCAACGGGAGGCCAAGAAGTCAACGGGAGGCCAAGAAGTCAACGGGAGGCCAAGAAGTCAACGCGAGGCCAAGAAGTCAACGGGAGGCCAATAAGTCAACGAGAGGCCAAGAAGTCAACGGGAGGCCAAGAAGTCAACGGGAGGCCATGCACAGAGGTCCCGATATGCGAGGCACTTAGTTTAGGTTTCTGCTGGTGAAGAACTGTATAGTTTACGATTCGAATTTTTTTTGTCTTGCATTCGCTATTTGTATATTAATTCACGACTACTTTTTCTAAGGTCTAGAGGAAAAGTTCAAAATAAAAAATGGAGTTATCTTTTTTACAAGCTTCTCGTACCAATAATGACTTTTAAATTGAGATTACAAAGCTTCTGACATCATTTAGCGCATTTTTCACTAGAGCGCTATGGATATTACAGCACTTACGCTATTTTGGGTGCGGGCAGAAGTGACGCACAGGAGTACGACATCGGTGCGCCCAGCAGCAGCAGCGACAGAGACACAGCCCCCGAGCAACACCATGCTGGAGGTGGGAGTAGAACGTTGCAGTTTTAAGTTTTCAGTCTACGTATGAAGTTTTGGATTCCTCATTTAATTACTTTTAATGCCACGATGCTGAATTCAGCTGCGAGACGAGACTGACTGGAACGAATCTCTAACTTCAACAACGTTGTCGATATATTAACTAAATTAGTTTTTTGATTGGATTTGACCTTGTCCACCAGTTGCGTATAACTAAGCACACCCCGCGCCATACATGAAATGCCTTCATTGTTTCGTCTTGCAGTTTACAACTTTTCATTTCTTAAAATCAATTTAAGGATATTTTAAGAAAAATTTCTACAATTACACTGAATTGATCAAACAACACTAAATAATGCTGCAGTGAGAATAGTTGACAAAAAAGTAGGCTCCCATGAGCGATACTGATAAAATTTAAATACCAACAAAAAATGTATTGTCTGCTGCTAAAAATGTCTCTTTTAATTAAGTTTGCGTGCTACCGGCTGTAACTTTTCCCCACTAGAAGATCACTGAACTTTTTACACGACAAGAAAACAGAAAAAAAGAACGTCTCAGCTCTCACGCTACCGAGGTTTCTCATATCACGGAACCCTGTGTTCAAATCACATACTTGCGCGTATTCCAGCAAGAGGAGCAGTGTACGGCAGCCGAAAATAGGTAAAACACAATTCAACCTATTATTATAGCAAACACAGATACTCTGATCACTAATTTTGGGAATACTTCGCATTCACGATGACAGTAATCACTGACAGCAAGGTTACCTAAACTACATCTTTGTTTCACACTCGCGATCTTGACAATTTTCCACAAGCCGACAAAGGTAGCGTTGATATTTATAGCTGTGATGAATGCTCAATTCGATTTTCTCCTCACATAAATCATGTTTAGTAAAGTCGCTAATAAAAAATTGTGGAAGTTAAACTAACGGTTGAAGTTAAACGAGGGGTTTCCTTTTCCAATATACTAAGACAGACAATCGTGTCATATTATTTCTAAGCGAAAGGTCAAGCATAAATGGAAAGAAAAACGTCGGGAGTGATAGAAAATAACTTAAATCACTAAATTTCAAAACATTTTGAAATTCATACCTTAGATCTTCAACAGCGTGATTAAGACTCACTAGTGATAAGTGACAGAATCAGCAGGAATTGGTTGATGTTTATCGCTCCTTTGTTTCCGTCCATCATTTTCCAATCTCGGCCCGCCTCCTTGCTGGAACTCTTCGCTTCAGATGAGCTTTGTGCGTGCTGCTCGACCGTACCTGGGCTTGGGATATCACCGGGTGGTTCAGGAACATTGCTCCTCGGGCCGGGAACATCGCCCCTTGGGCCGGGAACATCGCCCCTCGGTCGTGGAACATCGCGCCTTGGGCCGGGAACATCGCCCCTTGGGCCGGGAACATCTTCTTCATATCCATAATTCTGCATGCTGTGTTTTGCGGCGCGCCCTTCATTCGTAGAATACGTCGCTTCTGTTCTCGCGAGCGCAGTCTGCCAGGAATCCTGTGATGCACCTCCTCTTACTCCATAAAACTGAAAAGCGAAAGACGGATTCATTTTACCATCCGAGGGGCTTTCAACGGAGCGGAACAGACTCTCGATTTTTTTTTCCTCCGGTTTACATCGCTCTCGAACTGGGAGCAATCGCAGAGCTTCGTGATCTTGGAGTGCAATACTTTCACTTCGCGAGGAGAGAAGTTCCCGAGCGTCGGAATTCCCGAGGGAAATATTAATTGAATTCCAGGAATCAGAAGTTAAAATTCCATTCTTGCCGTAGTTTCGGTCGCACGACTCCACGACGTCTGGTAATTCCAAGTCATTGAGCTCTTGAGACGTGAACGAGCATTTAATGAGTTTCTTGTTGGTGATTGGATCTTTGCAAACCTCAATCACTAAAGATTTGTCAGGGTCGAAGTCGCTGATTTGACGTTCTGACCCTGAAATTTTCGACTTTCCTGAATCTGGATTCTTTGATGTGGATTGAGAGATTTCATCCAAATTTCCATCGCTAGAAGCGCAAGCCAATTGAGGAGAACATCCAAATTTGTCAAGAAACTGTTCTTTGAAACTAAAATCTTCCTGAATACTCCCGCTTACGCAGTGACCACTTGAAGCGCTTGCTGCCTCGTATGGCTCGACGTACAGTTCGGACGACGACCCATCACTCGAATCGAAGTTTATCCTCGTGGTCGGACCGATGACAACCTCGAAGTTTTTCGCTTTTTCTCCAGAAAAAGTTTGGAACGAGCGTCTAAAGTGGCGCACTTCGCTGTAGTCCGCCACCCGCACCGACGCCGCCTTGGCAGCCGGGCGCAGGTTGTGGAGCAGGTAGTCGAGCGGGGGTGACCTGGTTGGATTAGATAAGTTTATTCAGGTCTCCCTAATGACACTAAAGGTGTTCCAAAGAGAGGAAGGCATCATTTACCAATGAGTTCAGGGAACTGAGAATTTAGGTATTTAAGATGTATTCCCACGCATGACATGTTAGGCACAGAAACGGTACGTTCAGAAAAAGTTTATGAAACAAGATAGAAGTTGAAGAAGAAAGTCAGAGGTGCTGAAGAAAAGACTGCAGCGAGCAAAAAAAAGAGGGTTCGTAACAAAACAGAAAATTATTTAAAAATGGTGAGCCTAGCACACTTTAAGTTCGGGACTTCTCATCTTGGGCGATTTGGTACGGTGGAAGGAGTGTAGTTAGGTGAGTACAAATGATGGGGGTGAGATGAGTCCTGATGGTGATGATGAGTTCTGCCGGTGCGACCAATAAACGCACCGAAAAATGTACAAGGGAAAATGAGCTGGTTGCTTTTATTAATTCCAATGCGCTTCTTGTATCTTGGGGTGGTGCACAACAGCATGAAATTTTTCAGGTTATAGTGAACCCTGTTACTGCTTAAAGGAAACCCTGATCTCATCCATTACTTCTGAGTCAAATCTTTATTTGAAACTCATTAGTGCCTGCTGCGGGAGATGACACCAAATTTGTGAAGACTAAAAACCACAGCTCCTAATTTTTCAACTACTCTGAATATATTTCTGAATATTTCGCCGTACTAAATGTGATGGAATGCATCAAGTGCTCGGGTTTTATATTTTTTGGGGAGCGGGGAGACAAGCGCACACCGGGTTGTACGTTTCACACATTTACACCTGCTAACCTAGTGAACGCACCCACAGCAGTTCACCTAGCAAACACCCCTTTATCTGTTCAACTGTAAAACACACAGCTGCTATTCTACTGAACGCACCTACATCTGCGTACCTGTTGAACGCACCTACAGCTGATTACCTGTTGAACGCACCTACAGCTGATTACCTGTTGAACGCACCTACAGCTGATTACCTGTTGAACACACCTACAGCTGATTACCTGTTGAACGCACCTACAGCTGATTACCTGTTGAACGCACCTACAGCTGATTACCTGTTGAACGCACCTACAGCTGATTACCTGTTGAACGCACCTACAGCTGATTACCTGTTGAACGCACCTACAGCTGATTACCTGTTGAACGCACCTACAGCTGATTACCTGTTGAACGCACCTACAGCTGATTACCTGTTGAACGCACCTACAGCTGATTACCTGTTGAACGCACCTACAGCTGATTACCTGTTGAACGCACCTACAGCTGACTACCTCGTGAACACATTACCAGCTGCGTACCTAGTACCCCTCATCAGCTGCTCTCATGGAGCGACCTTACAGCTGTCGCAGTCAACTTCGTGCGCTTCAATAGCCCTGCTAAACACGCTTGTGACGCTCCGAACTCCTAGAAACTCATGCACTTTCTAGATCAATTAGGTGCGTATTTCTAGCCAACTTGATGATTAATTTGTACATCAGTTTAATTTAACCTTTTTTATTATAACAAAAGAGATCAGGAAATTAAAACAGGAAGATCAGAGGAGAGAAAGATCAGAGGAGAGAAAGATCAGAGGAGAGAAAGATCAGAGGAGAGAAAGATCAGAGGAAAGAAAGATCAGAGGAAAGAAAGATCAGAGGAAAGAAAGATCAGAGGAAAGAAAGATCAGAGGAAAGAAAGATCAGAGGAAAGAAAGATCAGAGGAAAGAAAGATCAGAGGAAAGAAAGATCAGAGGAAAGAGTAGAGGAATGCACCACCATTTCATGAAAGTAAGGGAAATCTAACAGGAAATCTATGCACAACGCAAGTCCCCAACACGCGCAGCGCAGAAATTTCAGGACTGCAATAGTTCATGAAGCAGGATAAAAGTTGAAGAAAAAATTAATTGGTGCTGAAAAAAGTCAGCTGTGGGACGAAAAATGTGGTTCACAACAAAATAAAAAATGATCTATTACACCAAAAGGAGGGCCTACCTAACCTTCAACTCGCAACCTCACATCTTCCTTATTGGAAGGCCAATTCTCTCGAATACAATAGCTGTGTACCCTTAACGAGCAGGAAACTTGAAACCTCATTTGTTGCATCAGCTATATTCAGAACTTTCTTTTATAAATTTGGAGGGCGTCAACACGAGTCAATTGGACGCTATTTAATCGCTGTCGAGTTTGCGGGAATAGACGTTGCATAGGATTAGAACGAGGAATTCAATAGCGGGTTCTGACATGAGAAGGTACGTAGGAATTCTCCCTCGCAGTTTCTAGCAAGCGCACGGGAGTGACATCGTGCTGCGGCCTGCAGTCGCTCGGGGCAGCGGCCGCAGGTGTCATCAGGTGTCTCCGAACTGGGCGTTATCTCTTACTTTCTTCTTCTACTCCTGTTATTTTTTTCGAATATTCAATTGGACTTTCAATTCAAAATTCAATTCAATTCAATCAAATAATCAAGAGGATGCTTCAGGCGGGCAGCGGAGGGTGCCTTCAATTCGGCTGTTTTGTGATTTTTTGATCGACTGACATACGTACATCTGATTGCGCTACAAGGCAAGGCTGACAATTTACTATGCAGTACTTTATAGTGCCGGACCACGAGAGTCACGTCCTGCAGCTTAAATAATTTTTGACTTTTCTTTAAATGTTCTTCTCACATTTCTTTGGTATGCATACTTGTGAATGTATTCTTACTTTTCCAAAACCTTACCAATCCTTACTATTCCTAACTTAAATTTCACTTAATCGTAGTTGTGTGTGGAACTCTATTTGCAGAAAGTATGGCTCGTCTTGTAGAAGAGTGGAAGCTCTTTAATGAGCTGTTACTTCACTTTATGGAACTTTTTGGAACCCTCACTCTAACTTTAGCCTAAAAGTTTGCGCACATTCGACAGACCGATTGAAGCTCAGGTACGAGGCAGGCGTTGTATAATGCTTCTCATTAAATGTTCCTTTTCTGCGCTGTTTGCTTTGGGGAGCCGCAGATAGTTTACTAATAGTTTCTTTTTTCCACTCCAGTATCTTCACAGCCACTTGACGCTGACCCGGACTATTGCCCAGCTGCCTCTTTTTCTGCCGTCTGTTCAAATTGTACTCTCCCTCTACGGTAGATTAGATTATAGGTTAGTTTAAGCCTCCTTAACCGCTACAAAAAAGAGCGTATCGAAGAGAGGAAGGAGGAAGGCACCAATTTTGCATGGATATTATGGAAGGCGGAATCTATTCAGAAGGGGCATAGAAACAGTAAGTTGGGAAAGAAGTTCATGAAACAAGATCAAAGTTGAAGAATAAAGTAGTAGGTGCTGAAAAAAACAGGACAGCAGTGAACCGAAAAAAGGTGGTCCTTAACATAACAAAAAAAATTTTATTTCAACGATAAAAAAAAGGCCTCCCTAACCATCAGCGCGGGCCCTCACACATTTTCCCCCTGGGTGCGCTAATTCCCATAGATACAATAGCTGTATCCCCCTGAGGGGTCTCCCTCTACGGTATTTAATTGAAAAATACTACCCTCATTTTCCTTACGTAACTATTATAATTATTTTCCCTCAAAGTCAGCATTGTTTAAATTAATTATTGCTGTCCGATTTTAAAAGGTTAACGTTTCGAGCTCCAGTCACATCAGTACTAATTTTCTGAAAAAAAACCAACCAAGATAAATAGATCGAAATATGCGTGAAATGTACACGGAGGTAAAAAATACTACTTCTAAAACCAAGAGGAAACATGTACTAAGGGTGGGCACTATTAGCTTCATTAAGAGATGGCTTAAGTTCAAAAATGTTTAAGGACTCTAAAATTGTTAAATCATGCTGATGGCTGGTTGAAGCTAAAATGCTAAAATTACTGCACCGAACATTGGAGCCTCACTGATCAGTGTTCACTATGGAGGCGCACCGAAGAGTGCATGTCCTGGCCCTTAGATGATGGGCAAGAATCCCTCTAATCCGGCTGCTCCGCCCAGAATGTTCCGCTACTAATTTTAGAGTCCTTGAACAAATATAAACTTAAGCCACCTCTTAATGAAACCAATAGTGCCCACCCTTTGTACATAGTTTCCTCTCGATTTTAGTAATTGTATTTTTTACCTTTGAGTTTATTTCACGTATATTTCGATCTATTCATCTTGGTTTTGTTTTTTTCAGAAAATTTGTGCTGATGATGAGACTGGTGCTCGAAAAGTTTACCTTTTATAAGCCAACAGCAATAAATTTTTAACAATGTTGACTTTGAATGTGGAAACCTTGTTTTTTTATTTACGATTCGTCTGCGTAAGAACGCAGTCTACTATGTTTAATATTTTCCCTCATAATTATTATATTTTCTCTTTCGTAGCGTTGGCTGGGTTGGACACTCTGCAAGCGCTGCCTGTGTGGTTATGTCCTTGAGTGTACGCAAAGGTCTTTGCTGCATCTGGCATGCCGTCCTCACTCCTCAGCTGTCCCGAGGTGGGCCGGCTGGAGACGTTTTTCAGCAGCTCGAGTAGCCTCAACGTAGCCGTCTGGACGGCTACACTCTAGATCAGCAGTTCTTAACTTGGGGGGCGTGGGCGGATTCCAGGGGGGTGATGCGCGTGTCTGTGACGTTCTTAAGGATGCTGAATGACCGAATCTGTGAAACAAGTTTCACCAGTGCACAAGTACGAGAATATTTTAATCGCGGGTATGATTAGAATGGATATGCTGTTTTCCATCCTTACCTTGAGAATTACGAGTAACTAAGGAAACTAGTGTACACGGCCCATCAAAAATGACCGGATTCAAACTTTTCTCGAACAAATTTTTGTTCAGCGGAATTTCTTTGCAAAGCTTATTTTAAAGGTAACTTATTTTTCTTATGACAGTAATGTACACTTAGAATACTGTATTTTTGAGCCGCAATAGAAGTAGTTATAGCCATTCGTAACATATCCTGGATGCATAAATTCAGCATTACTGAAAGCAACTGCGAGCTTGTGTATGTATATTGTAATATGCAATACCCCGCCAAACTCGGTACCCTCGATACGGACTTGAGTATACATATAAGGTATAAGGCTCTTTATCTCTCTATTTTTTTAAAGGGACTTATTATCGTGCACTTGTACGGCGAAATTGAGTAATAATTTACTGGTGAACTGAAACCTGTCTTAGTCTGGAGCTCGGAGGAATTAGCCGTCTTATTAATGAAAATTTTGAATCACCAATCAAACCTGAAGATTTTAAATTATTCCCAGAGTTTAATTAGTTTGTTTACCTGTATTCAGAGTTTGTATAAAATTTAGCAGGTTAATGAATGTAAAGTTACCATTACCACCAAAGCGAACTTTTACTACCAGAAGTCCATCTAATTTTCTGTGATTAACGGAATAAGTCCCTTGATTGCTTTAATTACCAGTTCTTCAGAATTGTGTGAGTAGAACTCTACAGATTAGTTTCGGAGATAACTTCCCTCGCAGGTCAGTCCCTTGAATAGCGCTCATTTGATTTCAACGAAATGTTTTTCTGAAAATTACTAGTTCAGAGAACAGAGGGTGTCTTCATGGGGCAAACATGAGCGCTTGTTAGTGAGATCGAACGTAATCCTCTCTTTGTATCTTCTGCTGATATTTAGGCATTTGAAGTCATTGATAATTATAATTATTGGAAATATTGATTATTGAACACCAAGACCACAATTTATATTCATATTCTGGCTCCTAACGACACAAAGTTATATACCGGGCGGGATGTTCTATATCCTACCTATTTCAACATAAAACTGAAACATGGTTGTACTAATTTCTCCCTGTTTTGGATCTGAGCTTTTTAATTTCGTGCAACTCCTTGACATTTTGGTACACAGTCTGATGCTGCTAAGCCTGACTCGGATCTTCCCAGTATTGGTCTATTCATAAGAATTAACCTTTCAGAATTTACTGGTACTCGTGATCTGAACAAATTATTAAGGTGCACATTAAAACGATAAGCATCATATAGGCAACATTATACATGCAAATGATCAACACTTGGTTCAGGCCATGTCTTTCAAAGAGTAACAAAATGACTTTGCTGTCAGAATACTTTCACGCGTACAGTGAATTCATATGTTCTAGAAATGAAGAAGTGCTTGCGATTAGGAATAACGGAACTGAAGAAATCGCCGGATTGAAATACCAGCAAAGTTGTGAGAGGGAAGACGGAAGAGAAATACGAAGGTACTCATAATCGTACTCATAAAACTGCAACCATGCTAAAACCGTAACCATACTAAAACCGTAACCATACTAAAACCATAACCATACTAAAACCATAACCATACTAAAACCGTTACCATACTAAAACCGTAACCATACTAAAACCGTAACCATACTAAAACCGTAACCATACTAAAACCGTAACCATACTAAAACCGTAACTACTCTAAAACCGAAACCAAATTTCGTCCATAAGAAAGCAAATAATTATGGAATGAAAGACTCTCGCTGCTAGCGCTGGTGCAGGCGCTGCGAGGAGTCGCCATACATTACGGGAGCTGTAAATTTTTCGACAGAACACAGAAAGAGTGCGAAAAAGAGTGAGTAAATTGTGAGTGTAATTAGTGAGGCTCATTTGTTCATGATTAAATAGATAGATTATAGATTATTAGTTAGTTTAAGCCTCCCTATCCTCAACAAATGAGATCCAAAGAGAGGAAGGAAGAAGGCACCATTTAGTATGGAGTTAAGGGAACGTGGAATCTATGCAGAAAAGGCATAGAAACAGTAAGATGAGAAAGAAGTTCATGAAACAAGGTCAAAGTTGAAGAAGAAAGTAGTAGGTGCTGAAAAAACAGGACAGCAGTGAACCGAAAAAAGATGGTCCGTAACAAAACAAAATCCTATTCTATTTTAACAAAAAAGAAAGCCTACCTAACCTTTAGCTCGGGCCCACACATTATCCCCCTGGGAGCGCCAATTCCCATAGATACATTAATTGTATCCCCCTGAGGGGTTCATGATTAAATAAAGATTTAATGTTGTTAAAACCTTGATGGTTAGGTAACAGGTTGTCTGTATCTTCCTATGGTCGTTGGTACAAAATAGCGAGCAATCTATTTTTTTAGGAAGTGGAGCATAGCCAAAATTGAAGTATAGGGGCCAAAAGAATGCAAATATTTGGGCTTTGAACTCGGTACTTGACTCCAACACAGGACTCACGATGATGACGAGTCGGACTCGGAGAGGCGGGGTGAGCACGTCCTTCGTAAAGTCCTCAAGCCCTGGGGGCTCGGGAGCCGCCGCCTGGGGAGCTTCTTCTGGCTCCCCTCCACCAGGGGCTGCAGGCAGCGGGTCAGGTTTTTGCGCGGGGAACTCGCGTCGGGGTTTTTCTTCTGAGGTTTGGGCTTGTTCATGCCGCCGGGATAGAGAAATTTTTCATTTCATTAATTTCCTGGAACAGCGGCAAATGGTAAAATTAAGAGAAAAATAGGGAGTGTGGCTTCTTCCGCGTTTCTTCTAACGCTTAAAGAAATGATTATATCATACCCTAAAGAAACATGAATTTAGGAATGCCAATGAACATTGAAGTTGCTAACCATTCCTTTGGATTACAATCCTTATTAAATCAAATCGGTTTTTAGGTATAAGATATCCAATGGTAATAATTGATTATGAATTTTCAATGAATTATTCAATTGGGTATTTTTTCTGAAGCACAGGCTGTCATTTTTCTTACAGCCGGCAGAGAACACGACATTCTGTTTTGGTGCCCTGACGCTGACCCCCGTGTGGAGGCAGTGTTTTCGTTTGGACCTCACTAGTCACTGACCGTAACAAATGTCAGCGGAATTTCTTTACTGATCTACTCTACGGTCAAGATTCTAGTTTACTCCGAGGACTGGAGAGGAAAGAATTATCCCTCAGAGCGCTAGACGAGTTTGTATCATGTATGGCTTGTATGCATCCGTTAATTAGTTTATTAGTTAGTTTAAGCCTCCCTATCCTCAACAATGAGATGTAAAGAGAGGAAGGAAGAAGGCACCATTTAGTATGGAGTTAAGGGAACGTGGAATCTATGCAGAAAGGGCACAGAAACAGAAAGCTAAGAAAGAAGATCACGAAACAAGAAAAAGCTGAAGAAGAAAGTAGTAGGCGGTGAAAAACAGGACAGCAGTGAACCGAAAAAAGATGGTCCGTAACGCAACAAAACCTATTCTATTTTTACAAAAAGAAAGCCTACCTAACCTTTAGCTCGGGCCCTCACATTGTCCCCCTGGGAGCGCTAGTTCCCATAGATACAATAATTGTATCCCCCTGAGGGGTGCATCCGTTAATTCTCTCCCGTTTGTTATAGTTTGATGCGTTCCATAAGAGTTCGCCTAGTACACTACAATGTTGTCTTTAAAAATATTAAACTGCAGGGCATGTTCTACGACTCTGCCGTCTCTCATTAGTCGTATAGTGCGAGGATGTTTTAAACGGCTGAAACTAACGGCTGCAGTTGTATTGTAGTGAATGAAATTTCACACTAGAAATTCAACACGCCTTGTGTATCGGTTAAAATTTTTCTAGAACGACAATAACTATACTTCAGAGTGTGTCATGAATAATATTAGCTCATGATGGGCCCTGCTTAAACGTTTAAGGCCTTGATAAGAGCAACTATGCGTCATCATACGATATGCTCAAAAACGTCAGTTTAAAAGAAAAGAGTGTGGTCACTTTACTTGCTGCTCATTTTCCCATCCCTATATTGTGGTTCCGGACGCTGCTCGTACTCCCCAGGCCTGAGCCCACCACCAGAAGTACAGACGGTCCCTCACCGAAATGTTCTCTTTAAAATCTGGGGCTCTAACGAACGAGAACAGGAGTTATCGCCTGACACTTGCTGGGGACCATCCAGCGAGAAACTTTCTGCTCAGAATTCCCGAGTTACGTGCTCCTCTCGCTCCAAGGAGAGGGGGATCTCAGGGTGTAGAGACCAGTTGACAGGCAGGCAGATTAACGGATGGAGGCCACGATGTTCTACCAACAGGCAATGCACAAATAGATTTTTGACAGAATAAAGAATTGGTTCCTTTTGAAATGAAGTTATTTTTGAGCTCGTAAACGCGAATAGGTAGTTTAATACCGAAAGTGTTCAATACTGATTCTTGTCAGGAAGAATGTTGCAGAATTTTCTATTTTCTCTGTTTTTGAACTAATGCATTGATAGTTCTCTGACAGAAGACGATGGCGAACTGAGATTCTATTCCTGATATCCACGAATTTCGGAGGTTCTTGTGGAAACGAAGTTTAATCGTGAGTTTCCTTTCCACAGCCCTGCAATTGTCTTGTGATTTGTCTACAATCTTCCCTATTTATGAAATGAGTTTTCTGGGACTAAGGTTTGTTTGTACACGTTTCCTTTTTTTGCACAGGAGTTGGAAAATGTAAAATGTCGGTTCTTATTCATTTCTGAGCGTACGAGAATTGGATAAATCCATCAAAAACTTTCATCTCCGTTGGATTTAACAGTCAACGATGACCACTTAACTTTAATTCGTATTATATTAGTTTAAGACCACTGTGCCAAAACAATGGAAATCACAAAACAATGAATTTGATTAGATGACTTTGAGCGTCCCTAAACTAGAAATAAGTGTTTAAACGAGAAGAAGGAGGAAGGTACCATTTAGAATGTCGTGAAGGGGAACGGGGAATCTATGCACAAGGAGTGTTCCTCCGTATGATCTCCTGGACATAAAAGGAACAAGTTAGGAAAAGAGCCTACGAAACAGGATGAAATTGAAGAAAAAAAGCTATTGGTGCTTAATAACAGGACCCGAAATTTTTTATTAACCGAATTAATTAACCGAAAAAAATTATCTGTAACAAGATAAAAACTATCCGATTTTAGAAAAAAGTAAGGCCTACCTTATCTTCAGCTTAGGACCCTACATCTTCTCTCTGGAAGCGCTTATTCTAATAGATACGGTAGTTGTCTCTCCCAGAGGGACGGAAGTCCGTGAAGAGGAGAGACCGCTTAGAGCGGACTGTAGGAAACTGGAAGCTATACACAAGGTAATAGCCTCACAGGACACTGCGCATCGAAATATCAAGTACGGCAGGGAAAAGAAAAACAGATGAAGATGGGAGAGCAAGGATGGCTTGAAGAATCTACGCGTTGGGACATGTTGATACAGGTTATAGCTCAGCGCAAGTGACACCAATCCTACCATCATTGGATGTGATAGGTTGTACGTGAGTGACAGCAAAAAAGGGCTTCGCAACTAACGAGATGACCGAAAATTGATAGCACATTTCCATCAACCTGAAGAGCAAGTGAAGAACAAAGATAGTCTATGGACAAAAGTTGGGGTCCCGAATGCCTGTCACTAGCTGAAGTAACCTCACAGCGCATCCCCTGTGGGCACCAGTCCTCTTGATATAAGGTGCACAATTTTATTTAACCTGAATTTGTAGCTTATCTTTTGGATGCTGAGGCGAACATTAAGTTGAATACTAGTCGCAAGCGCAACTTGACACAACTGGTAACGTGTAAATTAACGATAGTTACACGAGACGGATCCTTAGATGCGTTCGTTCATAACCGAATTCCTTTTTCAAAGTGCGATTCCACAACTGGCCTTAACCTGCAACATGGTTCAGACCCTATAATTCTGTACTCTGCCATGACTCCTTATATGGACACACCTCGTCAGCTTACCTAGAGTTAGTTACAGTTGAAGCCGGTACTTGTGGCTTATCTGTCACCACTTGTTTAGGGGAAAAACGGCTTTTAGGGGAAAGGGTGAAAAGTTTAATTGCTTATTGGATAGTTAATTGATGTTCTGGTGAGCTAGAATGCAGTTTTTCATGCGAGACGGTACCGATGCTGCTTTATATTTAGTTCTAATGCAATTTATCTACATTCCATATATATATATATATATTTATATGTCTATATATGTCTATATATGTCTATATATATATATATATATATATATATATATGTCTATATGTGTCTATATATATATATATATATATATAAATATATTTACATTTGCTGAATCTTTGGGAACCTTCTTCTTCAGCTCATGGAAGGTTCCAGAGATTCATTTTGGCCTGAAACAAAAAAATTCAATATAATAAAAATTAATAACTTAGTTAAGCTAACCTAACTTAACCTAACCTTATCATCAAAAGAAAACCCTAAATTAAAAGTGGCGACAGTTAACCTACAAGTACCTTGAAGCCTAACCTCAAAACTAACGAACAACGCCAGCCCGTAAATATCCTATTTCGACGTCCATCGTCGTTGCCTTGAGCAGGCCCTGTTGTCAAGCCCAGAGCATGTGAAGCGCGAAAATAACTATTAGGCTACTGGACACATAACATTTTAGGTGGTATTTTAAACAAGGAATGCTCCACTATCGTGTGGAGTACTTCGTACCGTGAATGTTGAATCCGACGATCCAAGAAGCGGTCAATGAGCGAAGGCTATGCTGAATAATTCTCGTGCGCCACAGAGGAATTCCTGCACTCCACAGTATGAAGAACAAGGGCACCACCATAACACAAAACCGCAATGACACCGATTAATCCATTATAACCAAACTTCTACCACATTAAAGTACCACTACGCCATGATGGTATTGCAATAACAGGTAAATGATATGTAGAGGACAATAATCGATTTTCCAATTTTTGGTACTTGATTATAGGTAATTAGGTCGAAATAAATGATTTTTCTTCTATGCACTTTCCGTTGCAAATAAGTATTTAACGAGTTACAGCGGTGACGTAATTTAACGTAACTGAACTAATCTGGCCCAGAGCAGAGTGGCCCAGAGCAGAGTGGCCCAGAGCAGAGTGGCCCAGAGCAGAGTGGCCCAGAGCAGAGTGGCCCAGAGCAGAGTGGCCCAGAGCAGAGTGGCCCAGAGCAGAGTGGCCCAGAGCAGAGTGGCCCAGAGCAGAGTGGCCCAGAGCAGAGTGGCCCAGAGCAGAGTGGCCCAGAGCAGAGTGGCCCAGAGCAGAGTGGCCCAGAGCAGAGTGGCCCAGAGCAGAGTGGCCCAGAGCAGAGTGGCCCAGAGCAGAGTGGCCCAGAGCAGAGTGGCCCAGAGCAGAGTGGCCCAGAGCAGAGTGGCCCAGAGCAAAGTGGCCCAGAGCAGAGTGGCCCAGAGCAGAGTGGCCCAGAGCAGAGTGGCCCAGAGCAGAGTGGCCCAGAGCAGAGTGGCCCAGAGCAGAGTGGCCCAGAGCAGAGTGGCCCAGAGCAGAGTGGCCCAGAGCAGAGTGGCCCAGAGCAGAGTGGCCCAGAGCAGAGTGGCCCAGAGCAGAGTGGCCCAGAGCAGAGTGGCCCAGAGCAGAGTGGCCCAGAGCAGAGTGGCCCAGAGCAGAGTGGCCCAGAGCAGAGTGGCCCAGAGCAGAGTGGCCCAGAGCAGAGTGGCCCAGAGCAGAGTGGCCCAGAGCAGAGTGGCCCAGAGCAGAGTGGCCCAGAGCAGAGTGGCCCAGAGCAGAGTGGCCCAGAGCAGAGTGGCCCAGAGCAGAGTGGCCCAGAGCAGAGTGGCCCAGAGCAGAGTGGCCCAGAGCAGAGTGGCCCAGAGCAGAGTGGCCCAGAGCAGAGTGGCCCAGAGCAGAGTGGCCCAGAGCAGAGTGGCCCAGAGCAGAGTGGCCCAGAGCAGAGTGGCCCAGAGCAGAGTGGCCCAGAGCAGAGTGGCCCAGAGCAGAGTGGCCCAGAGCAGAGTGGCCCAGAGCAGAGTGGCCCAGAGCAGAGTGGCCCAGAGCAGAGTGGCCCAGAGCAGAGTGGCCCAGAGCAGAGTGGCCCAGAGCAGAGTGGCCCAGAGCAGAGTGGCCCAGAGCAGAGTGGCCCAGAGCAGAGTGGCCCAGAGCAGAGTGGCCCAGAGCAGACTGGCCCAGAGCAGACTGGCCCAGAGCAGAGTGGCCCAGAGCAGAGTGGCCCAGAGCAGACTGGCCCAGAGCAGACTGGCCCAGAGCAGACTGGCCCAGAGCAGACTGGCCCAGAGCAGACTGGCCCAGAGCAGACTGGCCCAGAGCAGACTGGCCCAGAGCAGACTGGCCCAGAGCAGACTGGCCCAGAGCAGACTGGCCCAGAGCAGACTGGCCCAGAGCAGACTGGCCCAGAGCAGACTGGCCCAGAGCAGACTGGCCCAGAGCAGACTGGCCCAGAGCAGAGTGGCCCAGAGCAGAGTGGCCCAGAGCAGACTGGCCCAGAGCAGACTGGCCCAGAGCAGACTGGCCCAGAGCAGAGTGGCCCAGAGCAGAGTGGCCCAGAGCAGAGTGGCCCAGAGCAGAGTGGCCCAGAGCAGAGTGGCCCAGAGCAGAGTGGCCCAGAGCAGAGTGGCCCAGAGCAGAGTGGCCCAGAGCAGAGTGGCCCAGAGCAGAGTGGCCCAGAGCAGAGTGGCCCAGAGCAGAGTGGCCCAGAGCAGAGTGGCCCAGAGCAGAGTGGCCCAGAGCAGAGTGGCCCAGAGCAGACTGGCCCAGAGCAGACTGGCCCAGAGCAGACTGGCCCAGAGCAGACTGGCCCAGAGCAGACTGGCCCAGAGCAGACTGGCCCAGAGCAGACTGGCCCAGAGCAGACTGGCCCAGAGCAGACTGGCCCAGAGCAGACTGGCCCAGAGCAGACTGGCCCAGAGCAGACTGGCCCAGAGCAGACTGGCCCAGAGCAGACTGGCCCAGAGCAGACTGGCCCAGAGCAGACTGGCCCAGAGCAGACTGGCCCAGAGCAGACTGGCCCAGAGCAGACTGGCCCAGAGCAGACTGGCCCAGAGCAGACTGGCCCAGAGCAGACTGGCCCAGAGCAGACTGGCCCAGAGCAGACTGGCCCAGAGCAGACTGGCCCAGAGCAGACTGGCCCAGAGCAGACTGGCCCAGAGCAGACTGGCCCAGAGCAGACTGGCCCAGAGCAGACTGGCCCAGAGCAGACTGGCCCAGAGCAGACTGGCCCAGAGCAGACTGGCCCAGAGCAGACTGGCCCAGAGCAGACTGGCCCAGAGCAGACTGGCCCAGAGCAGACTGGCCCAGAGCAGACTGGCCCAGAGCAGACTGGCCCAGAGCAGACTGGCCCAGAGCAGACTGGCCCAGAGCAGACTGGCCCAGAGCAGACTGGCCCAGAGCAGACTGGCCCAGAGCAGACTGGCCCAGAGCAGACTGGCCCAGAGCAGACTGGCCCAGAGCAGACTGGCCCAGAGCAGACTGGCCCAGAGCAGACTGGCCCAGAGCAGACTGGCCCAGAGCAGACTGGCCCAGAGCAGACTGGCCCAGAGCAGACTGGCCCAGAGCAGACTGGCCCAGAGCAGACTGGCCCAGAGCAGACTGGCCCAGAGCAGACTGGCCCAGAGCAGACTGGCCCAGAGCAGACTGGCCCAGAGCAGACTGGCCCAGAGCAGACTGGCCCAGAGCAGACTGGCCCAGAGCAGACTGGCCCAGAGCAGACTGGCCCAGAGTAGACTGGCCCAGAGCAGACTGGCCCAGAGCAGACTGGCCCAGAGCAGAGTAGCCCAGAGCAGAGTAGCCCAGAGCAGAGTAGCCCAGAGCAGAGTAGCCCAGAGCAGAGTAGCCCAGAGCAGAGTAGCCCAGAGCAGAGTAGCCCAGAGCAGAGTAGCCCAGAGCAGAGTAGCCCAGAGCAGAGTAGCCCAGAGCAGAGTAGCCCAGAGCAGAGTAGCCCAGAGCAGAGTAGCCCAGAGCAGAGTAACCCAGAGCAGAGTAGCCCAGAGCAGAGTAACCCAGCGTAGAGTAACCCAGCGTAGAGTAACCCAGCGTAGAGTAACCCAGCGTAGAGTAACCCAGCGTAGAGTAACCCAGCGTAGAGTAACCCAGCGTAGAGTAACCCAGCGTAGAGTAACCCAGCGTAGAGTAACCCAGCGTAGAGTAACCCAGCGTAGAGTAACCCAGAGTACAGTAACCCAGAGTAGAGTAACCCAGAGTAGGGTAACCCAGAGTAGAGTAACCCAGAGAAGAGTGACCCAGAGAAGAGTGACCCAGAGAAGAGTGACCCAGAGAAGAGTGACCCAGAGAAGAGTGACCCAGAGAAGAGTGACCCAGAGAAGAGTGACCCAGAGAAGAGTGACCCAGAGAAGAGTGACCCAGAGAAGAGTGACCCAGAGAAGAGTGACCCAGAGAAGAGTGACCCAGAGTGACCCAGAGTGACCCAGAGTGACCCAGAGTGACTCAAAGTAACCCAGAGTAACCCAGAGTAACCCAGAGTAACCCAGAGTAACCCAGAGTAACCCAGAGTAACGACCATTGAGCGCATTACAACCGTCGGAAGGGAGAGTCCGGTCCTCCCCTAAAACCGATTTGCTAATGTTGAGGAGAATATCGAAATCGATTTTCGATATTTTGCAGCCTGTATCATGGTAATTACATCAAAATTAACAACTTTTCTTCTGTGCACTTTTTTGGGGCAAATGAGTACTTAACGAGTTATAGCGGTAAATCACTTACCGCAACTCGAGTGTTTGAAGAGGGAGAATTTGTTTTGAAAGGAAGACTACGATGGGACTCTCCCTTCCGACGCGCTCGAATGATCTAGCGCATTCCAGCCATCAAAAACAAAAATTAACATACCGCTATAACTCGTTGAATACTCGTTTGCTCCCAAAAATACATGGAGGAAGAGCTGCGCATTTCAACGTAATTACCATGATACAGGCAACAAAATTTCGAAAATCGATTAGTAGCATCTCCTCAACATTTGCCACCGATTTTTCCCGCGCTTCAAAGAATAGAATTGCCGTTGGTAACCTGCAGCTATAACTCGTTAAATACTCATTTGCGACGTAAAGTGCATAGAAGAAAAATTCTTTATTTCGATTTAATTACAAATAATCGAGTACAAAAAATTGGAAAATCGATTATTGTCCTCTCCTTTACAAATACCCAATAACTAACACAACACCCTGGTGTGACACCGCAACAGCACCCTGGTGTGACACCGCAACAGCACCCTGGTGTGACACCGCAACAGCACCCTGGTGTGACACCGCAACAGCACCCTGGTGTGACACCACAACAGCACCCTGGTGTGACACCACAACAGCACCCTGGTGTGACACCACAACAGCACCCTGGTGTTACACCACAACAGCACCCTGGTGTGACACCACAACAACAACCTGGTGTGACACCCCAACAACAACCTGGTGTGACACCCCAACAACACCCTGGTGTGACACCCCAACAACACCCTGGTGTGACACCCCAACAACACCCTGGTGTGACACCCCAACAACACCCTGGTGTGACACCCCAACAACACCCTGGTGTGACACCCCAACAACACCCTGGTGTGACACCCCAACAACACCCTGGTGTGACACCACAACAACACCCTGGTGTGACACCACAACAACACCCTGGTGTGACACCACAACAACACCCTGGTGTGACACCACAACAACACCCTGGTGTGACACCACAACAACACCCTGGTGTGACACCACAACAACACCCTGGTGTGACACCACAACAACACCCTGGTGTGACACCACAACAACACCCTGGTGTGACACCACAACAACACCCTGGTGTGACACCACAACAACACCTTGGTGTGACACGGTCAATGTGAAGTTTAATGCAATCACAGAAAATAATAATTGCGATCCCAGGAATCACTAAAGGAACCCATTTAAGAACGTTTTACATGAATGACATTCTGCTCGCTGATGCGTTATTTTCGAGTAATTGAACTTTGAAGTTGGCCTTTGCGCCAAAGGAAGCGAGTGCGTGAAACGGAATTTAATTAATAACGGAAGCTATTACAAACGTAAAGAGGTTGGGTCGTGAGGGGGAGGCACAGTTCTTCTAGGGACAATTATAAATAAAGCTTCTAACCCACCCATTAGGGTGACGACCGCAATCTTGTTGACATCGGCTCTAAGATGGCGGCGCCCATGGTGGTCGCCATCTTAGAGCCGATGTAAACAAGATTGCGGTCGTCACGTTAATGGGTGGGTTAGAAGCTTTATTTATAATTTTTGCTAGAAGAACTGTGCCTCCCCCTCACGACCCAACCTCTTTACGTTTGTAATAGGGGGTTAGCTTCCGTTTTTAATTAAATTACGCTCGCTTCCTTTGGCGCGGGAAGGCCAACTTCAAAGTTCAATAATTCGAAAATAAAGCATCAGCGAGCAGAATGTCGTTCATGTAAAACGTTCTTAAATGGGTTACTTTAGTGATTGTTTGGAATATAATTAATCATTTCCGTGATTGCATTCAACTTCACATTGACCTGCGACACCACAACAACACCCTGAAATCAATTACGTAACACACTATACAGATCAGGGCAAAACAAACAGGTAAATGTTTGCCAGTAATCGGTTTTTCCCATTTCGGTGCCTAAACATAGTTAATTAGATCAAAATAAACGAGTTTTATTTCATGCACTTTCCCTCGTAAATGAGTATTTTACGAGTTATAGCGGTATGTTAATTTTCGTCTCTGATAACGAATGCGATCGAATGAACAGCTACTAATCGATTTTCGAATTTTTGTGGCTTGAATCATGGGAATAGCATCGAAATAAACTACTTTTTTCTATAAACTTTTTGCAGAAAATGAGTATTTTACGTGTTAGAGCGGTAGGTTTTATTTTTAGCGCGATTGAGCTGTTAGAGTACGTTTGAATACTCCGTAATTTATTATTAGCTCACCCCGCAGAATTAGCGGAGCCTGAACCCACTTCTAGGATCTTTTAGTTTATAGCACAATAAAGGTTATCACCCAAAAAAAACGAATGATAGCGGTATGGGAATTTTCGTTTAGATGGCAGGAACGCGCTCGAGCATTCGAAAACATCAGAAGGGAGCGTCCGTTGCAGTGTTGCCATACGACGCACTCGATGAATTACTTCCCGCTTCAAACACTAGAGTTGCGGTAAGTCATTTACCGCTATAACTCGTAAAATACTTATTTCCGACGGAAAGTGCATAGGGTAATTCATCAAATATCGAACTGAACTGATTATCGAACAACTTTGGAAATATGCGCGTAATAAATTTAGTAAGCATCCAAACTTGCTCAGTGCCAGTGATCTTACATCTAAAACTCCTATTTTAGTGATAAAAACTCATTTCTGTGAGCTGCAAACTGCTACCAGCTGTTGCGAACGCATTTTCTGTACGACCCTTACAAATTGGTCGAATTTTTTCACTCGAAAAATCTTACGCACCTCGGGAAAATTGCGACGGTTTAATTGTTGTTGGGTCACCGTCAACCTCCCGTCATAACTAGAGAGTAGTGTTGTCATATGATGTTCTGTTACTGTATTTTTTTTTTTCCGCCAAAAACTTGATAATTATTCCATGTTCGACATTCAGTTCCTTTTTCATGTCAGTATTAAATACTGAACAAAGGTGTTCGAATCAAAATTCCTTAAAAATCATGAATTTATGCCTCGAACAAAGCTTTTCGATTCTTAATTCTTTTAAATAACTGAATCGATCTATTGAACGCCTGTTTTATTTCATTAAAATATTGTATTAACGCTTGATAATAACATTGAATAGTTGAAGATGGGAATTCTGGTGAGGGGCTATCAATCATCTGCTGGTGTTCCAAAGCCCTCAAGATCATCAATGATTCGTCTGGCTACATTTACTGATGATCAATCCCTTGCCAAGAAAATTGATGCAAGCATCAATAATAATTCATTGACGAGTGCTTTACACTCTACTCCAAAAAAGGTCACACAGGTTGATGATCAGAATGATGGTTCAACAAACACTGCAAATGAAACATCGACATCATATTCAAATTTTGATAACTCTCCATTCAAATGCATCTTGAAAATAAGTAATGAGACAGTTATTTCAAACAAACAAACAAAACAAACATCGGCATCTTTGGGATGCTTTATTTCCAATCAAGCCTGATACAAATGATCTTAAGCATTGGTTTTTCAAATGTCTTATAACTAACACTATATATAGGACACCATGACGGTTCCCCCGTAAAGCCGGTACCCATTTCCGACACCTGGGTCGAGTGGGGTATTGTGCTTGAGCTTTCCTTTATACCCAACGGGGAAAATCGCAGCGCCAGCGCCGGGATACGAACCCGCGACTCCAACATACAAGTCCGATCCCTTAACCGATGTGCCACCGCGAGCACTTCCAAGAAAATCCAGTGCACCAAAGAAAAAAAGAATGAAAGAAAAACGTTTATTTTCCAAGTGGCCACATGAGGTGTACAAATAGATAGACCATACGAGGCATATTAATGGACAAAATATACGAGGCGTACTAATAGACAAACCATACGTGGCGTGCTAATAGTCTAACAAAAGTTCCATACGAAGAGAACTAATTGACAAACCATCCTGTTCGAATCAAAATTCTTGTTCGATTCCTGTTCGATATTGATGAAATTATGTTACTAAAGAATTCGATTTTTAGAACAATAAATACATTTCAATAATCTACGTTGTCTTTCAAGCGACATCACAGAACAAGAAAGCAACTGTTCAAGAATAACCTTGAGGCCCGCAAGAGTTATTCAGAGCAAAAGTTACCGATTTATGAAGGTTGTTTCTAGACACACGTGATTTCTGTTCGATATTTGATGAATTACCCTAGGACGTCCTAAAACAAAAGTTCCATACGAGGAGTACTAATTGACAAACCATCAGAGGTGTACAAATAGAAAAGCCATATGAGGCATAATAATTGACAAACTATACGAGGTGTACTAATAGACAAACTATCAGAGGTGTACAAATAGATACACCATACGAGGCATATTAATGGACAAAATATACGAGGCGTACTAATAGACAAACCATACGTGGCGTGCTAATTAATAGTCTAACAAATGTTCCGTACGAGGAGAACTAATTGACAAACCATCCTGTTCGAATCAAAATTCTTGTTCGATTCATGTTCGATATTGATGAAATTATGTTATTAAAGAATTCGATTTTTAGAACAATAAATAAATTCCAACAATTTACGTTGTCTTTAAAGCGACATCACAGAACAAGAAAGCAACTGTTCAAGAATAATCTTGAGGCCCGCAACAGTTATTCAGAGCAAAAGTTACCGATTTATGAAGGTTGTTTCTAGACACACGTGGTTTCTGTTCGATATTTGATGAATTACCCTAGAAGAAAACTTTTTCGTTATGATGTAATTAACTATGTTTAGGCACCGAAAACTGAAAATCGATTACCGGCAAACGCTTCACATTTACCCTCATTTTCCCCAAAAAGGCCTTAGAAGAAAAGTTATTTCGATATAATTACCATGATACAGGCAACAAAATTTCGGGTAAATGTAAAGTGTTTACTAGTAATCGATTTTTAGGTTTTCGGTGCCTAAACCTAGTTAATTAGCTCGAAATAAACAAGATTTCTTGGTAAATCTGAAGGAAAGAACAGTTCTCGATTATGTAAATTTTGATGCCAAAACATAGTTAATTAGATGAATGACACACAAACTCCACTCTGTGTTGCAACCAGAGTAAGTGACGCAGCCGAATGGTCGCGCTTGGAGCTCGTTATTCTTCTTCTGGGTCTCCGCTGCAGTGCACAGCTGGAAGATCTCTACAGACTGCACCAATGATCAATACCATATAAAACATTGCTTATGATTTCCATCGGACCACTGATATCTATATTTCGACGATTTACGTTTTCAATGTTACGTCTGAATTGATCTAGATAATTAACACTCCATGACGTATTCACAATCTTCTCAGAATGCTAAAATTTTAGTGTATTTTTGCTATAAAAGTAGCGGGTAAATTGAACATCTTTTAGTGATTCTGATAAGTTGTTAAGAGTTAAGTTTTCATTAAATTTTGTGTGTTTCAGGTAACTTTCAACATTACTCCAATAACTTGAAAAATTATTTACTGGAAATCAGTGGCAAAATGAGAGAAACACAACGGAAACTCGCGCTACGGAGATAAAAACAGTGATGGTTGGATGTGATCGTATGGATCAAGAAACTGTTCAAAACTTCTAAAACTAGAATAGAATACAAGTTCCAAAGTTTCGCCCGCATTTTAGAAGCACTGAAAGAATTTTAATTGAAAGCTGGGAGAATCTTGTCTGATATAGCTACATTCCTGCATCAGCATCAGCTTCGAGGACCGGAGAAGTAGAAGAGAAGGTATTTTGTGCACCGTTACGGCGTTTGAAATGATAAGAAGATTCTTTTTTCTGAATTTAAAAATAGCCTGACATCTGTATTGATGCTTTCCTGACGAGAGTTTTTGGAATTAATTCAAGCTAGGCTACATTTCAAAGAGAGGAAGAGGAAAACAAAATCGGTGACATCTGTTTTATATTAGGGAGTGGTCAATGAAGAACTTGTTTTTGCTTCAGAGTCGTATAATTATGATTTTTTAATTAGGGAATTTGTAAAATTTTTACTGTAATTAAAAAACAAAAATTTCTCCCTTTCGAATAATTTTATTCATTGCTGCTTATGACACAGGTTGTGGAGCGTGAGGGAGATCAGACCTTAGGGATGTCTCACTCAGTCTTCGATATAAAAGCATTCGCTGAAAAGATTCGAATTTCTACACGTCACGTGAAAAAAGTAATCTGTCAACCCTACACAATGGTTAAGTCTTCCTACTCGTACTATAAGTGTAATTGGCTAACTCATTACAAACTTCAGTTATCCCTGCGAATACAATCCCCGTTTACAGTTTTACATTCGTTTTTTTACGATAAATTCGAAATGTAAACCTTTATTTTCCTTCAATTTTACTCCATCCATCTCCAGAGCGTGCCCTCAGACAATGTGGAAATGAGACTGCAGCATCCACGACTGGCGTCTGGTGTGTAGTTGGGGCCTGTATTTCCCAGTCGCGGACAACAAGCAGATGAATCCAGCATTTATTTTTCTGGCCAAGGATGTGATGCAGTTGAGTTGGCGCCTTTATTTCCTGAATTATAAACACAGCGCAATTGAATAATGGATTTTATTTAGCCTATTCAAGTTGTCGTTTAATTAAGCCGCCGCATCTCTTTTCCTACATACTTCGTGACTTTGTGCAGTTCGGATGGGACCATTGTCTATCTTCCTATTGCTACGCTAGTGGTAGTAATGTTCTTGCTAAAGTGATGCGCTGTATTGCCAAGCCGGTGCCAATCAAAATGTACTTATAACTTCATTAGATATTTGACAGCATTCAACAAGCATGTTTGAGATGTGTACGTGAGTGATCAAGTTTTCATCAGTAGTCGCCACACAGGGCTGCGTCTTCAATAAAGTGTTCACGTAGAAATACTACACGTCAGCATCAAAATGGAGCTAATGCAATGACATTTTCCTTTGACAGAGGAGATGCTTAATAAGTGCTCGAAGGTGATGCAGAGCAGATCTGAGGCACCAAACCTATTTAACTTTTAATGAAACGTAAAATTCAAAGGCTTTACTTACTTTTTCGGTTAGAATGAGGCTTCTTCCTACTAAGAGTACCGACGTGTTCATTCAATTATATTGACTAAGCTCCAGTGGTGGCTTCCGTTTTCTGTAATCTATGTCCTCTAACATATATTTTGATCGCATTAATGCACTTAGTGCTGCTGTTTTTAGTGAATTCGTGTTTTTTTTTATATTGTCAAGAGTAGAAAATTTCTTCTCAGCTGCAGCAGAAGAATGTGGCAGTGACAAAAGCTGCATCGTGTACAAACAACTGAAAACTAACGAAAGCAGAACCAAGACGCGACGAGTACAGAACAAATCAAGCATACTCATTACATAAATGTTCGCCAGTCTGAGTCAACAAAACGACGTCATAGGTAAGCAATTTTAGCAAATAATAAAAATAACATTGTGTTAAAACTTTTAACTCTCGGTATTGATATCTAATGTACACACAAAACTTTAGACTGTAGAAGCGCAGCGGGACACTGGCGATGCGACGATACGAAGAGTTCTAAACTTCCACCTGGTGTGAAACGCGTTGCGTAACATTGAAGGATTACACATTTCGTTCAATTTACCAAACATTTTCATGAAAGTTTTTCAACCGGTAAAAATAAGGTTAATATTTCTTGGTAGGGCATAATTTTTTAGAAAAATTATAAAGGTCTTTTAAAAAATATCAAAATTCGGCGCTTTAGGCTACCATCGCACCAAACGTACAACAAAGAGACATTTGGAGCAAATCTTACCAAATTTATACGAACGTACCAATTTCTGCAGCCCTGCTACTATTCCGCCAAAACAACCTCGACCACATCTCTACCACCGTCTCCAGCCCCGCCGGCACACACACACACACCTGGGGACACAGCGCACATCATTTCCCAGGTGGCTTTGGGACTGCAACACGGAGGCGTTTGCAGCAGCGAGAGCGCGACACAGAACTCGAGTTCACGCAGCACTGCAGGCCACAGTTCTCATAACGCAGAGAATTTCAATATTGGCTGCTGGAATGCTTAGCAGTCCAGCACCAGCGAAACTTGAACTGAACACATTTCTGAACGCGACCTTAAGAGCCTCATATCGGGAAGAAAATAGTTGGAATTTACACTGATGAGTTCATATTGTATACCATGAAGCTGGTCTATGTCATCGCTTCCATTCAAGGATAGAGTCGTGAAAATGGTATGAAGTTCATTAATAGCATCAGGTAATTTCTTGCAGGAATTTTGGTCTCATGAAAAATATAAATATTCTAAATCGGATGTGTGTGAGTCAAAAATTTTCAATGCAAAGCAGATTTTTTTCGCTTGAAAACTTAGAATTTATAACATTTTCATTCGCAAATATTCCCTATTTTTTCATTTCAGGAGACATACACTCACCGAGACCAAGAGTTAACGGCTCCAGCCTTTCCGACACACCCAACGTATCAAGTACAGGATATCGTCTTTAAGGTTACGCGCATCAAACTCCTGTGAGAAATGTTATACGACCCGATATTTTCTAATTCTTACTTGGGTTGCTGTGTTGGATTTTTCTGATTTAAGTTCTCTCATCTGTGTTTCTTTTACAGGAAAATATTTCGATTGAAATCGCTCAAGTTTACGTTTTCTCTTAGTAGATTTAATTTGAAAAAGGAGAGTGAGAATGTTGATCTGAAAAATATTTATCTTACTGCTATGATTCTTTTCGATGAATCGCGCACGTGTGAAATGGTGTGTGCGGCGAAGAACGTAGAAAAACAAATAATTTTAATCATTCATTGTTGAGAATATCATACAATTTCAAACAGTATTTTTTGTCCATGTATTATACGAAAAGAATTTAAATTACAATTATTTCCAATACCAATTATTATACGCTATCTGTTCCGGTTAACCCTTTCCTTCACCATTTAGAAATGGGAATAAAAAATTTTACCCTGAAAGGCGCACTTATATGAAGCGTGAAGTAAAAACTAAGACTTTTAAAATATCGGTAAGAAATTATTGGTTGAGTTGTACAAAAATGACATGACGCACAAGGGTAATAATTAAGTATTTAGGTTGCATCTTGTAATTTTGTTCGTGCCACATCTGGGACGCAGTGCAGGAAAGGGTTTTGAAAACCGATTGATCTGAGGTATGGCGGCCTTTTTAAGATGTCAATTGTGTTAGGTAATGTTTTTATGGTAAAAATTCATTTGAAATCCCGCAGCTTACATTGCTTGTGGGTCGAACTCATTTCGTTCGGATTTCCAGGCTAATCCATGGAAGGTAAAAACACGGAGCATTTTGTGGCTCACGTTGTACGCTTCGGGTCTGCATTTTTGTCTTGTGTGTTGAAGAAACTTGCAGCAGGAGACTCTGAAGACTCTTAACTCAGATGCTGATGATTTAGTGACTCAGTCACTCAGAGGCTGATGACTCAGTGACTCAAATGCGAAGACTCAGTGGCTCAGATGCTGGTGACTCAGTGACACAGCAGTTAATTGCTCCTTAGAAACTAGTTAAGTGAAAGCCTAGTAAGTCAGAGTCACTTTAACTTCTCGATTACGAGCTAAGATTCATGGGCTCATGCGACTGTAACTTGCCGGCTGCAGCGGAGCAGAAGTTTGGATGGCGCTGCTGGAGGCAGAACTTGCCCGTCTCCACCATTGTTTCATTAGGCAGAACTTGCCTGTCTCCACCAGTGTTTCATTAGGCACAACTTCTATTGCTTTCGACGACCGTCCTGCTGGTGTCCAGCCTCAGTTGTGAGCCTATCTTTTAACTCGATTTGACTGTAGGACGGACTTATTTAGGACCAAGGACTTAGGATAGTGTGGCCCCGGCATTACTCGGGTCTTGGAATATTCTCAGGCCCTAGGATTCACCATCGACTTATATTTTTACCAGAAAATTTTCTTCGTAGGATAGAGTTTTGAGGAATTTATCGCTGAGTCATGGATTTAAATTTTACTGCCAAACTTCACGAATTTTCGAGGCAAAATAGGTTCGGGTAGAAAAACCCTCAAACAAAACATACCTGTCCTTCATTAGTAACTATTTTGTGCTTTGCATTTTAATCGTCGAAGCTGCAAACAGATCGATATCCGTCAGTTGAAACAGTAAAAAATAATGACAAACATCTCAAAAATAAAAAAAAAGATGAGCTATATAGAGTTCTCATGAAGTAAATACCGCACACCCGTCACTCCTGCAATGCGTGCCGCAACGCACGCATGCCACCAGTACGGGATCCGAGCAGAGGCCATGTATAAAGTCAGCAGTGAGGTTGAGTTAGACGTGTGACCAGCCGATGGTCAAATGACGGCTATGCCCAAAAAATAAAAATTAAAAAGTTTATAATGTCTTTTTTTGAATTTTACAGTGTAGCCATTCTTCATCTTTCAACATGTGATATAGGGAGCATCTTGGCATCTTGTTCATATCCCTGGCCATGAGCACCTTCTTGTCATTGGTTATGCGTACCCTGTTTTTTTCGTGTCGCGCACGTCGTTGCTTTTGATCATAAGCACTTAGTTGTTGTGTTAATAATGAGTACCTATCGATGCCATACATAAAGAGCTTCTTATTGAAATTTTCAGTCAAGTCTTATAACCGTCCACACGTTGCTCATACCTGCAGCAATGTATTGTGCCAAAGCCCGTGTCATGCTCGTTTGGTCACGATTACGCTCGGTCTTGTGACGTTTTTAGGCTTAGAACACTTGTCTTCGTGCTGCGCATTAGATCATCTGCTCCTGCACGGCTCTTCTTCAGAGGAACCCTATTTCCGCGTAAACTAATACTGAACTGACGGACGTGATGGGTCGACCTGTGTTACATTCCCGAGTACGGCGCCCGACCCTCCGTTTTATTTCAATCGTTGGGCCCAACCTCTGGAACATCATTAAATAATAAAATGGGTGTAGCTTAGCAGGTGATTCAGCAAAAACAAATTGATCTAATTAAATATTTATTTTTGATTTATTTGCGCTTAGTTTGAAAGAAACATTTGTATTATCAGTTGATGCAAATAATTACTTCACTTCACATACGGCTTTTTTTATGTTGTGTTGCGTTAGTTCATTGAAGGGTTATTGCTTTAGCATGAACTCCAGTTTACTGATATGTTTGAGTTTGAAGTTAGTAACTAAAATGTTTTCAATACTTGCTCAAAAGGAAATGGATGTTTCCGCTGCTGTACTAACCTGTACCTATGTAATACAATGCTTAGTCTTGCTAAAAAAGTTAACTTTGTATTTTTGTTTTTAGGGAGCCGAGAAGCAGAATGTGAAGTTGAAGCAAACGAAAACGCGAAGGCCACCTGGCCTCAAAACCAGGAACACCAACGCTCTAATTGGGGCAGTTATCATTTGGTTCGAAACATTCTGAAACTAGAGCGTACTCTTCATGAGCTTTCTTTTTAGCACATTCCCGTAAATATTTTCCTAATGTTTCTTATAATTACACATCAATAACTTGTAATCTATTCATCTCACTTTTTAAATACTTTTGACGTCAATCTCCGTGAAATTTGAAGGCGTGAAATAGTTTCCTGCGCGAAAATTTTAGAAAGCAATTCCAGGCCTTCATCAGTGCGCCATAGGCACAAAAGAGCATTTCGCCTGACTTTCCAGGCCAGTGGCAACAGGACGTTCACTGCTGCCTGTGGGGAAGTGCTTGCAAAAATGAGATGCATAGTGGGATCTTCACCAAACGAAATTATGAATGAACTATAAAAAATATCGATATTTATAGACGAAAAAGACTTTACTATAGATTCTTCTGTAATGAGTACAGATAAATCAACAAGTGTTATACGTTTGCAAATCTTGGGACCGTTATGAATAGGTTATTGAATCACATGAAATCAGAAAGTTTTCTACATCTACACTAAAAAAGTTGGTCAGTTACAGCTGACACGTAATAAACGTGTCACTTGTCAACGAGGAAAACGAAGGAATTTTTGAACGTTCTGTGAAGCATGAAAACTTCATGTCGAAAACAAAAAACAAACAAACGAATATCGGCATCTTTGGGATGCTTTATTTCCAATCAAGCCTGATACAAATGATCTTAAGCATTGGTTTTTCAAATGTCTTATAACTAACACTATACATAGGACACCATGAAGGTTCCCC
The DNA here is from genome assembly GCA_030386875.1 of Morinoia aosen. Classification (NCBI taxonomy): domain Eukaryota; kingdom Metazoa; phylum Arthropoda; class Malacostraca; order Amphipoda; family Talitridae; genus Morinoia; species Morinoia aosen. Next base: position 14,746,874 of record CM059567.1, on the reverse strand, counting down.
TGTATAAAGCCGGTACCCATTTCCGACACCAAGGTCGAGTGGGGTATTGTGCTTGAGCTTTCCCTTATACCCAACGGGGAAAATCGCAGCGCCAGCGCCGGGATACGAACCCGCGACTCCAACATACAAGTCCGATTCCTTAACCGCTGTGCCACCACGAGCACTTTTAACTCGAACTTAGGAAACCCAAAGAAAAGAAAGCTCGGAGTACTTGCACTACTAATATATGGGTTTGCATAACTATTTATACATTTTCCAGCAATTGATGGGATTGAAAGCCTGATCTGATTGTCAATTAACGAAAAAATTACACATTGGATGCTTTCCTATGTACAAGAGGGATTAGGGATTAATTCCCCGATTGATTAACGGACAAAATGTGATCTTTTTCCTTAATTAATAAATTAATTGACTAATCATACTGTTCATCAGTGGTAACTATTGAATGAATGAAAATATCATGTAGTTGAATGACTGCTTATTTACTTATTTAGAAAATAGTCATACAAAATTGCCTACAAAATTGAACTGATCTCAAGCAATACTCTGCCAGGACATTGGGGTTATTTGGGAAACATGCCATCGGGAAGCACCTCATTCACGGCGACAGTGAAGGGAATTAAATTCCATGCAAGAAACTGGAGTTAATGAGTTAGACTGTTGCGCATTCTGACTCCAACTCTGATGCAGCAATAAAGGTACCGGTTGGTTCAGTGAATATCTCGTTCATTAGTACTGAATGATTAGTTTGAAAATGAGCTGTCCCGCTTAGATGTTCCCTAAAGTGCATTTAGACTCGATAAAATTGTTATGAGGCTTTTTAGAAGCGTTCGAAGGATAGCTAACTGGATCGGACAGGTACGTTTGGAGTGCATTAAATTAGTTAAATATATTCTATTAAAGTTTACGTGTCGAACAGCGGAGGTTGTAAAGGCAAGCAAAATCTTGAATTTACACAAGGCATTGTTGTTCGTTTCTTGATTCATTTGGAAATGTTGTATTATTGTCTTATAAGCTTAACATAAGCATATGCCGTGCATATATAGGCTAAGTCAAGGCCTTAGGTGCATATTATACAACTTTGAATATCACTGCATGAGATGCCTAGAGAAAGAAGGCGTTTCAATAAGATAAAAGTGAGGTATAGGCCAAGACAAAAATTTTAGAAATGTGTATGACTACCAATGGTCATTTTGATTTATGTTCCGATTTATTAATTTTCTTGACGCCATTCCATGAGTTTCGTTATGGCAGATGCCAAAGCATTCATTGCGAGGTATGAACACACAGCAGGAATTCAGGCCATGGATTGAACATTCCACATTTACACTGCATTTGAGCATGCATACATTTTAAGCGTGCTTTAGTTTTCAGGATCTATAAAAGAATCCAAGAAAAATTGACGTCGTTCAACACAAACGAGACTTGTCCATATTTGTGAACTTGAATGCCGTTTTTGACAATACTGTCATAGCACTTCTTGTAAACAGTTAATTTTATGTGATGTAAACAGGTTGAGGGTAGATTTTTTAAATTAATTTGCTACTGAAATCAAATATTGGTGAAATCACTTTCTCATTCAGGGAATGATTCAAAAATGTCAATAAATCGCTAATCTTTTGCACTATCATATAACATTTCGAAGTGTGTAACGACGAGGAACTATTGCTGCACTATATCGTAGGGGCAACACGAAATCAGAGATTGCCAAAATTGTGATGGCGCTGAAAAATGTTTATTTTCTCACTCGACGTTGGTTTGACGCATTTGGAGCTACTTGACGATAGTTCTCGAAGTGACTTCACCTGAACATCCTGCACACATACGTATTATCAGAGCTATCAAAGCAAAGGTCACGCTCCACCCAAAGCGGTCATAGTTAGCGAGATAAAAGAATGCGAGTGGAAAAACATGAAGAAAACTATGAAAAATGTCCGAAGAGATGTGAAGGCGTCGGTAACTGACAGGCCTTTATGAGCCTAAGAGGCTGGCTTAGAGATTTATTAGTACGAGTAAGAAAAGGGGTAGCACACAGAAGACGTCTTATTTTCAAGAGAGAAACTTTTCACAGTTAATATGAAGTTCTAGAGCTAAAAGTGACAGAATTAATGGGTTGTGGAAATTCTGCAGCAGACATCTCAGACTCCCGTAGAACAGTTTTCTGATTCATAAAATAACACGGCTCATTCGTGCTGTTTGCTGCCATCCGCGATACACGAAATTCTCCTTTCAATTTTGTTAAACAAGGTTAAAAAATTAATGATGATTTGCATGAAAAATAAACTTTGATTCCTGCTAATAAGTAAACTGAAAAGTATTTCAAAAATATTTAGGACCACCGCTTTCTAAAAGCAATGTGCATTGTCTCAAACGTCAACCAAAGACTGAACAATGGTGAGAAGACCATGCTCCGAAGTTTACCAAGAGGTAGACTTCGTTGGAAGGTGTTGGCATTGGGAGAAACACACAGATACATAAATCATGTCCATTATATGAAATATGATGGCCGACTGGTGGTATACCGAGGCGAAGTATGGATAATTATTGTACTCTCTAGGAGATGCAAAGGATACCTACAAGGAACTTTTCGTGGTTCTGTGTGTGGGCGAAATATGTAAAGAACAGGTAGTCTATTCTAATGATTTAAAGCATCCCCAGACCTAGCAATTCTCTGATCAATGCTGTAGCTGAAGAAACCACAAATGGCTTGAGTGGATCCAAATCTCGTGACTGGTGCTTAAGCGGCAATGAAACAGTGAGGCATCGAGCTGTGAACAGCGGCTCAACCTGAGGAAAAACCAGATTTGAGATAAAGAACCAACACTTACGATAGAAAATAGTGCGGACAAGTTGCATGAAAAACCTCACGTGCTGCCAGGAAGAACCGTACACATCGTTGAGAAAGAACTCTACACGGTGGGCTTGAAATACGGTGAGGAAAAATCTAAAATCAATTAAATACTGCAGGTAAAGTTTCACTGAGCTTGGATCTCTTGGGCTGAAGTTAGGAAAGCAAGTTTAATTTTTTTAGCGCAATCTAGCAATTAATTGGTTTTTGTTAAATAGAAGTTGAATTATTTTTTGAAGTGTGTGAAAGTTGAGCCTAAAATACCTGGAAAGCATTCAGTGAATGCTAATATATAGTGGTCTTCCCAGAACCTCTCTGATAATTATAGCGGCATTTTGACTTGCGGACAGAATATTCATGATATGCAGAATGCTTATCAGAGCGAAGCTAAAATTGTAGAAATCACAACAGTTCAGTGGAGGGAAAGCACCTTACTATGTGAATATTTTGTTAACAATTAACAACTTAGAATTCCAGACAGAAAACTCTGAATAGAAAAATTGGTCTACGAATATCCTATGAAATTACAAGAAGGATAAAGTAAGACTTTTAAGCAGTGCATTATTGTAACGTGCTCGACTGAAGAGCTCGATGCAGCAGCACAAAAACATTTCTGAGCGACGCAAAGAGGTAAAACATTTCTGAGCGACGTAAAGAGGTAAAACATTTCTGAGCGCCGTTACGAGCATCAGAAGTGGGCTAAAATCTCAGGGGAATTCACGTTCACTCTGCAGTAGCTCCACGCGCACTCCAAATGATGAATGTTGAACTAAAATAAATGAGAATGTAGGAAAGGCACCAAAATATTTTATAAAGTAAAGCGACATAGTTGCAGAAATTTTATTCGTGTTTAGACTGGAATTCACTCATGAAATTCACTTAAGGCAGATGAATGTTGTTGTGCACCGTTTGTGCTACTGGCTTGAAATATATTTTGATAGTAAGTCTTCTACGTTAGAATTGCTTCAAACGTAGCGTGATAAACATTCGTTGCTAGTTTAGTGGAGTATGGTTTCTCTACATATTGTATCAACTGATATTGGTAATGTAATATTAATATTATAATATATTAAAAATTATTACGTAAGCATTCAATCTTTTATTTTGCTAGGGAGTTTTATTGTTTTTATTTACCTACATCGATCGGAGCTTAGTGCCTTAAAACCTGTCTGTGCAACCCTATCTTTTTTTTGTCTCTTATATCATTTCTTCCTGGTTTCCGTTCCTCTTTCCGACATTTCTTTTTAATCTCGGTTATAAAGACATAATTACTGGATGTATTCGATTTTAAATTAATTTAGGGCCTTTTGGCCGATATGAGCAAATGTGGAGGAAATAAGCGTCGCTTAGGATTTTAGTTATCATATTCTGAGTACTGACCTGACCTAATTTAATCTGACTTAACTCAATAGCCTAATCTATATACAGTGGCGCCAGAAAGTAACTCTGCACTGCCTTATTTTTTATTATATTTTAAATTATAGCAAATATAACTAGTCGTTTGAAGCAAACTTTACACCATAAAATTCTACGCCTTTTAATCTATAGATTTGCATTCTCAAATTTATTATTCTGTCCCCCAGTAACTGTGTAGGCGTCATTTTATCTGAAATGGACAAAGTCTGCAGCACAAAAAGAAACTCTGCAGGTTAGGATTTCGATGTAAATATGCTACCATGTCCGCTTTTAAGCTGCGATCAGGCATTTGTAATTGTAATCAGTGCTAGTGAAGACCATAAAGTGCTAAAATCTTTAATAAATTTTAGTCATGCCTCGTCTTTCCGTTGATAACCGCAAGGAGATAATTAAACTACACAAAAATGGAATATCCAACCGTGAAATTGGTAGTCGATTAAACTGTGACGAAAAAACCGTCCGGCTAACATTGCAAAAGCATCAAACGACTGGCAGCGTTCATGACATCCCAAAATGTGGACGTCCAAGGGTGACATCGGCCAGAGAAGATCATGCCATCAAGATCCGAAGTCTTCGCAACAGATTTGAAAGTGCCCCAGAGCTGCGTAAAGAGTGTGGTCTTATTGGAAAGTGCTCTGTGTCAACTGTCAAGAATCGGCTGAAAGAGTTTAAGCTGAGGGGATGCATTGCCAGACGCAAACCAATGCTATCCGCAAAGAACAGAAAGCGTCGCTTGAATTTCCCTAAGAGCCATGAAGAAACAGACGCTTTTTTCTGGAGCAAAGTTCTGTTTAGTGATGAATGCAAATTCAACAGGCATTCAAATTCAATTTGCATTCATCACTAAACAGAACTTTGCTTCAGAGAAAACGTTTGTTTCTTCATGGCTCGTAGTGAAATTCAAGCGACGCTTTCTGTTCTTTGCGGATAGCATTGGTTTGCGTCTGGCAATGCATCCCCTTAGCTTAAACTCTTTCAGCCGATTCTTGACAGTTGACACAGAGCACTTTCCAATAAGACCACACTCTTTACGCAGCTCTGGGGCACTTTCAAATCTGTTGCGAAGACTTCGGATCTTGATGGCATGATCTTCTCTGGCCGATGTCACCCTTGGACGTCCACATTTTGGGATGTCATGAACGCTGCCAGTCGTTTGATGCTTTTGCAATGTTAGCCGGACGGTTTTTTCGTCACAGTTTAATCGACTACCAATTTCACGGTTGGATATTCCATTTTTGTGTAGTTTAATTATCTCCTTGCGGTTATCAACGGAAAGACGAGGCATGACTAAAATTTATTAAAGATTTTAGCACTTTATGGTCTTCACTAGCACTGATAACAATTACAAATGCCCGATCGCAGCTTAAAGCGGACATTGTAGCATATTTACATCGAAATCTTGACATGCGGAGTTTCTTTTTGTCCTGCAGACTTTGTCCATTTCATATAAAATGACGCCTACACAGTTACTGAGTGGCAGAAAAATAAATTTGAGAATGCTAATCTATAGATTGAAAGTCGTAGAATTTTATGGTGTAAAGTTTGCTTCAAATGACTAGTTATATTTGCTTTAATTTAAAATATAATTAAAAATAAGGCAGTGCGGAGTTACTTTCTGGCGCCACTGTAGATTAATCGAAACTATTTTTTATCCGGAATTTGACCACACGATCGCAATAAGTTCTGCCATCGGGGTGTGTGATATACGGGCAGTTATACCGCTTGCAAAAATGAAAAATATTCGAAGACCAAATTATATCAGGTGAAGTTATACCCAAGTCAGTTCAGAAGAAATTGCAAGCTAATTTATTAAACGGGTTTTAGCGTCTAATTATTGTATAAAAATACTTTTCATATAAAAAGTGCAATTGTAGGTTGTTTTAGGAATCTTGAGTCCACCGAAATTATTACAAGAAAAACTAAAATTATGCGTATATGATGCAAGCCTCAATTAATTCTAAACAAGATTGGCACATCTGTGGGTAGACTTGTATGGATTTTCGGTTATAAACTGCTAAAATGGATAATTTTAAGTTAGTCTGGCAATCCAGACGAGCTGTTTGAGAAATGGAATAAAACAAAATATTAATGGAATAAAGCAAAATATTAATTCAATACTTAATGTCAATGTCATTAAGGTCAATTGACATTAATGTTCTCAGTGGGAAGATGTGAGGTCCTGAGCTGATAGTTAGATAGTTGTCCTCTTGTTGAAAAAGAATTGTTTTTTGTTATGCCATGGATCATATTTTTTTGTTCTCTGTTGTCCTCTATTTAGCCCCTGTTATTTTGTCTTCGATTTTGACCTTGTCTCATAAACTTCTTTTCTAATTAACTGTTTTTATGCGCTCGGAATCTGGTGTTTGGAACACACTTTGTGCATGTATCCCACAACTCCATACTAAATGGTTCCTCCCTATATGCTCTCTTTTAAACGTTTTTAATTGTTGTGGTTGAGGAGGCTTAAACTAATTTTTTTAATCTGATCAGGTACATTTATTTTAAGGTTACAGATATGTCAATTCAAGGGAAACAAACATGGGGAAAGAGAGGTAGTGGCATTCTCGATCACTAAAAACGCTCTAAATATGTGCACTTGCTCTTTCACATTCTCCTGTCATTTTTCGGAAACAAAAGTTTTAGTTAATTTGACTAGGTAGCTTAGCTTGGTCGCATAAGATTTAGTTGTGTTCAGTTAGTTTGCAATTAGGTCAATTTCTGCTGGCATGCCTCCACTCAAATCCAATTTCGGGAAAAATGCATTTGCGCACATTAATTTCGTTTGGTGAATTTAAAATATGCTTGATACATTTAAGAAAATTACCTTGCCATTTTTCTGTTAATTTTTTAGCACGTGTTTAGTTTTTATTAAATTTGTTGCTTAAACCATTTTGCTTAAGAACCATTATAAAAAGCATTATGGCCACAAAATTGATAGAGGCGTAAAGGAAATGAACAACAAACTTTGGATTGTGATTACATATAATTCGGGAGCATAATTTCTTTTTTGCTGCTGTTCAGATCCAGCACAGGCACATGACTTGAGTGAGTTATTTGTTGACTTGAGAGCGCGAGCTGCAGCAGTGAGGTCAACTGCGATAGTATCGTCTCTATCGACCTGAGCTGGGCCTCCATACCGACCTGAGCTGGGCCTCCATACCGACTTGAGCTGGGCCTCCATACCGACTTGAGCTGGGCCTCCATACCGACCTGAGCTGGGCCTCCATACCGACCTGAGCTGGGCCTCCATACCGACCTGAGCTGGGCCTCCATACCGACTTGAGCTGGGCCTCCATACCGACCTGAGCTGGGCCTCCATACCGACTTGAGCTGGGCCTCCATACCGACCTGAGCTGGGCCTCCATACCGACTTGAGCTGGGCCTCCATACCGACTTGAGCTGGGCCTCCATACCGAATTGAGCTGGGCCTCCATACCGACTTGAGCTGGGCCTCCATACCGACCTGAGCTGGGCCTCCATACCGACTTGAGCTGGGCCTCCATACCGACTTGAGCTGGGCCTCCATACCGACTTGAGCTGGGCCTCCATACCGACCTGAGCTGGGCCTCCATACCGACTTGAGCTGGGCCTCCATACCGACTTGAGCTGGGCCTCCATACCGACTTGAGCTGGGCCTCCATACCGACCTGAGCTGGGCCTCCGTACCGGCCTGAGCTGGGCCTCCGTACCGACTTGAGCTGGGCCTCCATACTGACCTGAGCTGGGCCTCCATACCGACCTGAGCTGGGCCTCCGTACCGGCCTGAGCTGGGCCTCCATACCGAACTGAGCTGGGCCTCCATACCGGCCTGAGCTGGGCCTCCGTACCGGCCTGAGCTGGGCCTCCGTACCCACCTGAGCTGGGCCTCCATACCGGCCTGAGCTGGGCATCCATACCGACCTGAGCTGGGCCTCCATACCGGCCTGAGCTGGGCCTCCATACCGACCTGAGCTGGGCCTCCATACCGACCTGAGCTGGGCCTCCATACCGACCTGAGCTGGGCCTCCATACCGGCCTGAGCTGGGCCTCCATACCGACCTGAGATGGGCCTCCATACTGACCTGAGCTGGGCCTCCATACTGGCCTGAGCTGGGCTTCCATACCGGCCTGAGCTGGGCCTCCATACCGACCTGAGCTGGGCCTCCATACCGGCCTGAGCTGGGCCTCCATACTGACCTGAGCTGGGCCTCCATACCGGCCTGAGCTGGGCCTCCATACCGGCCTAAGCTGGGCCTCCATACCGACCTGAGCTGGGCCTCCATACCAACCTGAGCTGGGCCTCCATACCGGGCTGAGCTGGGCCTCCATACCGACCTGAGATGGGCCTCCATACCGACCTGAGATGGGCCTCCATACTGACCTGAGCTGGGCCTCCATACCGGCCTGATCTGGGCCTCCATACCGACCTGAGCTGGGCCTCCATACCGGCCTGAGCTGGGCCTCCATACCGACCTGAGCTGGGCCTCCATACCGGCCTGAGCTGGGCCTCCATACCGACCTGAGATGGGCCTCCATACCGACCTGAGATGGGCCTCCATACTGACCTGAGCTGGGCCTCCATACCGGCCTGAGCTGGGTCTCCATACCGGCCTGAGCTGGGCCTCCATACCGGCCTGAGCTGGGCCTCCATACCGACCTGAGCTGGGCCTCCATACCGACCTGAGCTGGGCCTCCATACCGGCCTGAGCTGGGCCTCCATACCGGCCTGAGCTGGGCCTCCATACCGGCCTGAGCTGGGCCTCCATACCGGCCTGAGCTGGGCCTCCATACCGACCTGAGCTGGGCCTCCATACCGACCTGAGCTGGGCCTCCATACCGGCCTGAGCTGGGCCTCCATACCGACCTGAGATGGGCCTCCATACCGACCTGAGATGGGCCTCCATACCGACCTGAGATGGGCCTCCATACTGACCTGAGCTGGGCCTCCATACCGGCCTGAGCTGGGCCTCCATATCGACCTGAGCTGGGCCTCCATACCGGCCTGAGCTGGGCCTCCATACCGACCTGAGCTGGGCCTCCATACCGACCTGAGATGGGCCTCCATACTGACCTGAGCTGGGCCTCCATACCGGCCTGAGCTGGGCCTCCATACCGACCTGAGCTGGGCCTCCATACCGGCCTGAGCTGGGCCTCCATACCGACCTGAGCTGGGCCTCCATACCGGCCTGAGCTGGGCCTCCATACCGACCTGAGATGGGCCTCCATACCGACCTGAGCTGGGCCTCCATACCGGCCTGAGCTGGGCCTCCATACCGACCTGAGCTGGGCCTCCATACCGACCTGAGCTGGGCCTCCATACCGGCCTGAGCTGGGCCTCCATACCGACCTGAGCTGGGCCTCCATACCGGCCTGAGCTGGGCCTCCATACCGACCTGAGATGGGCCTCCATACCGACCTGAGCTGGGCCTCCATACCGACCTGAGCTGGGCCTCCATACCGACCTGAGCTGGGCCTCCATATCAGAACTAACAGCCCTGGGCACCGACATGGACCAGTTCTGAAAGTCAAATAAGGCTAAGTGGCTGGATTGCGGTTTAAAAATAGCAGAAAGGTTTGCACTTCCAAATTACATTATGCGCAAGAATCTGAAACTCCCAGAAACAAAACGAATTACAAAAATTATTAGGTATTTTACCCATGCTTCCATTGAAAGGCTCGCTTTCCATTTCACTATGAAGGTATGTGGGTGCAGCGTATGAATTGCTGATTCACTAATCTTTGCTGATCTCAACTGGAAGCAATGACCAAGTCAATTTGTTTAAAAGAATAACAGAAACAAGTGCACCACGTTCTTGAGCAACTTTTAGATGTGACCAATACACGGAGAGACATTCTTGGACCATTGCTTTGGCATCCAAGCCCTCGAATTATTCGTATACGCCCATCAAATCATAGAACTTTCTCGAGTACAGTCTCTCGTTCCACATACAGGGATCTGTACGATATTATTTCTCAAATTTACACAAAGTATTCTCAGTTAATTTTTTGCATTCAAGTTTTATCTACGTGGTAACTTTTACATTGATGCTCATTAAAAGGTATTGCTTTCAGATTGATGCTATTTAAACGTAATTATTTTAAATTTCATGCTATCTGTATGTTATCACTTTCGTATTCAAAATACATTGTGTCATCACTTTTTCAATTTTACTTGAAGTACTCAAATAATTTTACATTTCTGCCGCTCGTAGAGAATCAAATTCCCGTTCGCTGGAGTGAGCTGCAAGACTTCGCTCAACGCAGAATTGCACAGCGGCGTTTGGCCCAACTTTTTGCTTCAATTTAAATAAATGCTCTCGTATTCGGGCTGAAAGGACCACTGGCTCTGGAGTTACGGCGCAATCTTCCCGTCGAAGTGTATGTAGGTATTAAGTTAAGGTACATGCATGCGTACAGTCAAGGTACATGCATGCGTAGAGTCAAGGTACAATTATGCGTACAGTCAAGCTACATGCATGAGTACAGTCAAGCTACATGCATGCGTACAGTCAAGGTACATGCATGCGTACAGTCTAGGTACAATTATGCGTACAGTCAAGGTACATGCATGCGTACAGTCAAGGTACATGCATGCGTAGAGTCAAGGTACAATTATGCGTACAGTCAAGCTACATGCATGCGTACAGTCAAGCTACATGCATGAGTACAGTCAAGGAATACACGTGGGTCACGTCAGTCTGCACCAAAGAGTCACGCCTGCCCGCGATGCAGGGCCAACCTCGTGTACGACGCGCTGAAACTGCCGATGGTATACGCCAGTGTTTCCCAAACTTTTTTGGAGTAACGCCCCTTTGGACAAGCCATTTTCAACAACGCCCCCTCTATGTTAAATTTAGCCTACTCACATTTCATCACCTGAAACGCAATATTTTAAAGTTAATATAGTTAAAAATGATTAAGACTTACTTTTTATTCTTTTAATGAGATGGGTGAGCTTGGTGTTTTTTGACCAATTCGTCTATTCTTGGCTCAATGCTACCGAGAAGTAGCCTTAATTAAATCTCCCCTTCGTACTAGCTGGAGTCGATTTCTTTGTTTACTGAGAAGCTGCGTAACTGCACTAAATCCCCGTTCAGCCATGTATGAAAAAGAAAAAGCGAGGAAATAAAGTTCCACTACCTCCCACAACTTCGGATACTTTTCAGGAATTTCTTTTTGTATCCAGAATTCAAGGTATGATTTTTTAAAAAGAGGTTTTAGTTCGAAGTCGTTCTTTACAGCTAACAGCTCTTCTTGTACTGCAGAATTGTTGTCAGTTTTCCACGCGTCTGTAAATGGATTTAGCAGCCAGTCTGGTACTTCCATGTTGATCAAATCTTGGTATCTGCGATTCATATCTTCATACAAAGAATTCAAATGATTACAATAAATCAGGATGTCATCATCCTGTGCAGATGTGCCAAACTTTTCATTTTCTCGATCGCTAAGACATGGAAATTGAGAAAAATTTCGGCGGCCGATATTATTCCTGAAAAGAGTAAGCTTGTCAATGAAACTGCAAATCTTCGATTTTGCTTTGATAAGATTTACATCATTACTTTGGAGTTGCAGATTTAAATCGTTAAACGTGTCAAATGAGTCAGCCAAGTATAGGCGATGTCACTTTTGGAAACAATGAGATCATCACTTAAGGCGCAGTATTTATTCTCCTGTAGAAACACCACGACGGTGTTGAAAAGAGAAAAAAAAATCGTTTCAAACAATTTCCTTTGGAAAGCCATCTTACTTCGGTGTGTAACAGAAGACGATCAAATTCTTCTCCATTTTCATGACAGAGTTGCTTAAACATTCGAGAACTTAGTGGTTGACATTTTATTTTATTTACTGCGTTGATAATAGCGTCAAGAGATTTAGAAAGACGATCGCTGCTCAAATTCTTTGCAACCAAATGATTTCGGTGAATTACACAATGAATCGTAAATACACCAGGTACTGCTTTCTTCAAATAAGAAAGAAATCCTTTGTATTTCCCCGTTAATGCGGGAGCTCCGTCTGTTGCACAAGCAATGATATTTTCCATAGGGATGCCTTTTTCTTTAAAGAACAGCTCAACTGCTGTAAAAATAGACTCACCACGAGTATCTGTTTCAAGTTCTTTTGCAAACAGCAATTCTTGCACTACTTCACTGTCTTTAATGAACCGAACATTTCCCAAAAGTAGTGCTTCATTGTTTGGTAGCGTGGACTCGTCCAACTGTAAGCCAAAATTATTGTCTTTTCAGCATGTTGCATAAAATGTCTTCAACATCTTCAGAAATTTCATCAACTCTTCTTTGAACTGAATTGTTACTAAGAGGAATAGATTTGGGAACTGCCCGTGGTGAAGCATGATGCACCAGTTTGTAGGACTTCTTCTATTACGGGCAATAGGAGCTGCTCGCCAATTGTATGCGATTTTCCTGATCGAGCAATCATTTTTGAAATATTGTATGCACAAACGAGTCCGTCGTCGTTTTTCTGCGATTGCTTTGACATGAGGGAAGCAATAGAACTTCTGTTGCGAAATTTGTCACGTAAAGTCAGGAAATAAGGCAAACTTTGGTTCATTTTATCAGGATGAATCTTCTTCAAGTGATCAGAAAGTCTGGATGGGCTCATAGCCTCATTAGAGAACACTTTCTCACAGAGAAGACACATTGGTAATTTCTCATTATTAGGAACACTAACGAAACCGAACTTGAAATATTCAACACTATATTGTCGACAATTTCTTTTTGAGTCATTATGAGCCATGATTAAGGGTGGTTAAACGCTGTGAAAACAATTTAACCTTAAGAGTGAACATTAAATCCACCAACACCAACAAACGTGCATTCGTTTTATTATGATCTTCATTGTGAAATCTTGAAAAAATGAAAATACTACAACAATAACGTACAATGAAAATTAAATAATTCGACTGCAACTAACTCAATTAGTTGACTAAAAAAGCGGAAATGTACAACGTTAATTCACGCAAACTGGTCAACGAGAACAGATTGTATTCTGCCTCAGACGCTGCGTATTTTTTTTTGTTTCAGTTCAAGCGTCGGAGCCTTGCGTTTGAAAGCTCTTCGCTAGATTTAGACGACATCTTTACACTAAGTTTTTGAAACAAATTTTAAACTACAAAGTTTACTTTTTTGTTTACAAAATGCACCTACAGCAATAAAATCTATCCCACTTGTTACAACAATAACATAATTGGTAATGAATCAAATACTGAAACAAACGGTTAGTAAGGTACAGTTCCCAATGCATGAATCACTGGCTCGCGCTGCACAGAAACGATCATCAGCACTCGACAATTTCCAGTTACTAACTGACCGCCGATCAGAGATTCACAGTTAGGGTGCATACACACCGAAAGACTGAAAGCGAGAAAGCAAGCGCGAGAGAGAGATGTTTGGTGACATCTATCACTCACCAAAAGACAGCCAGTTCGCGCATGAATGTAATGGAGAGTGTTCCGTAACAGAGACCAGCGTTACAAGCATGTGTTTGTAACGTTGAGTTTCATTCCTACTTCATCCCATTGCTTTGAAACATGTAATCTGTCACTGTGCTTTGAATCTTTTGAGTTCCAAAGGCACCGTATAGCATTAACTTCGGATATAAGGAGTTCAGTTTACGCTGAAAGAATTGAGCAGCGCAACTTACCCGTCGACATCTCGCCACGTCCTGCCGGAGGCTTCCCGCTGTAGCTTCCAAGCGTGAAACCATCTTCGAGTCGCTTTCTCGCTTCAGCCAATCTTCAGTCTTTCTCGCTCGCTCGCTTCCTTGCTTTCAGTGTGTGCACTCCCATAGGAATCCATGTGAATCAATTCGAGCTCACTTGCTTTCTCGTGTACGGGGCTTGAGGTGTAGATTGCATCGATTGCATCGATCAGTTAATTTCTAATTGTAAAATAAATTTACGATGATATTTGAAAAACTGATACAACGGAGGATCAACGCCCTCTTATGTCCATTCAACGCCTTCTTCAAGAGACAGAGGTACTAAGCGCCCCCCTGTGCCTTGTTAACGCCCACAAGGGGGCGTTTCCGCCCACTTTGGGAATCACTGGTATACGATTTGTAATGCAAGTTTATCTCATTGTCTGACTTTCCCTTTCTCTGTTATTATAACCACCGTTATTTACTGATACTAGCTTCTGGTTTTCACCTACATCCATCAGAATGAGGAATGGACAGGCCTATGACTTCAAAGGATTCTTAAATTTGCAAAATTTGATAAGAACTAAAACATATCAAAGCTGTAGATAGAATTAAATTTAGGAATCTACCTGAACGGCGTAGGGTTAACCGATGAAATTTCACTGACATTCTATTATTTCGTGTTCCCCGTGACATTTTTTTGTGGTTCGTACGCTTCATTAAACACTTTTATGATCTTTTCTTTTTGAATTGACCGTTCATCAGTTACTAACACACTAAATAAACTTTACTGCTATTTCACCACCATGCATTTGTTTGATGTGCAGTGTCCACAGTGCTCACTCTGCTTCCGCTATTCGCTAATTATATCTTTCTTCGGCACCAGCAACAACGTCAATTTTTTTACGCCTTCGCACTATATTTGCCTTCTTGTTCTTTATCACTTAGTCTCCCCAAGCCACACTCTCACGCTATCCTAATTCGTTTACTTTAAAGCCCTCGATCTTTCGCTGACGACCGAAGGTATTTTTAGCGTACGAGGGTTGGAGCGAGGGTAATGATGCGAGGGAAGGTGCCTGCTGTTGCTGCACTCTCACCCCTGCTACACCCACCTCACTCTCACCCCTGCTATAATCGCCTCACCCTCACTCCTGATACACTCGCCTCACCCTCACCCCTGATACACCCGCCTCACCCTCACCCCTGATACACCCGCCTCACCCTCACCCCTGATACACCCGCCTCACCCTCACCCCGATACACCCGCCTCACCCTCACCCCTGCTACACCCGCCTCACCCTCACCCATGATACACCCGCCTCACCCTCACCCCGATACACCCGCCTCACCCTCACCCCTGCTACACCCGCCTCACCCTCACCCCTGATACACCCGCCTCACCCTCACCCCTGCTACACCCGCCTCACCCTCACCCCTGATACACCCGCCTCACCCTCACCCCGATACACCCGCCTCACCCTCACCCCTGCTACACCCGCCTCACCCTCACCCCTGCTGCACCCGCCTCACCCTCACCCCTGATACACCCACCTCACCCTCACCCCTGCTATACTCGCCTCACCCTCACCCCTGCTATACTCGCCTCACCCTCACCCCTGATACACCCGCCTCACCCTCACCCCGATACACCCGCCTCACCCTCACCCCTGCTACACCCGCCTCACCCTCACCCCTGCTACACCCGCCTCACCCTCACCCCTGCTGCACCCGCCTAACCCTCACCCCTGATACACCCGCCTCACCCTCACCCCTGATACACCCGCCTCATCCTCACCCCTGCTGCACCCGCCTCACCCTCACCCCTGATACACCCACCTCACCCTCACCTCTGGTACACCCACCTCACCCTCACCCCTGTTACACCCGCCTCACCCTCACCCCTGCTACACCCACCTCACCCTCATCCCTGATACACCCACCTCACCCTCATCCCTGATACACCCGCCTCACCCTCACCTCTGCTACACCCGCCTCACCCTCACCCCTGCTACACCCGCCTCACTCTCACCCCTGATACACCCGCCTCACCCTCACCCCTGATACACCCGCCTCACCCTCACCTCTGCTACACCCGCCTCACCCTCACCCCTGATACACCCGCCTCACCCTCACCCCTGCTACACCCGCCTCACCCTCACCCCTGCTACACCCGCCTCACCCTCACCCCTGCTACACCCGCCTCACCCTCACCCCTGATACACCCGCCTCACCCTCATCCCTGCTACACCCGCCTCACCCTCACACCTGCTACACCCACCTCACCCTCACCCCTGATACACCCGCCTCACCCTCACCCCTGATACACCCGCCTCACCCTCACCTCTGCTACACCCGCCTCACCCTCACCCCTGCTTCACCCGCCTCACCCTCATCCCTGCTACACCCGCCTCACCCTCACCCCTGCTACACCCGCCTCACCCTCACCCCTGATACACCCGCCTTACCCTTACCCCTGCTACACCCGCCTCACCCTCACCCCTGCTACACCCGCCTCACCCTCACCCCTGCTACACCCGCCTCACCCTCACCCCTGCTACACCCGCCTCACCCTCACCCCTGCTACACCCGCCTCACCCTCACCCCTGATACACCCTCCTCACCTCTGTTACACTCGCCTCACCTCTGATACACCCAACTCACCCTCACCCCTGCTATACTCGCCTCACCCCTGCTACATCCTCCTCACCCTCACCCCTGCTACACCCGCCTCACCCTCTCCCCTGCTACACTCACTTCACCCTCACCCCTGCTACACCCACCCCACCCTCATCCCGGCCGGCTCCACACGCAGGTCAGAAGAAATGCGCGCAGCAGCCACCGCGCTACACACACGCGCATGCGCGGCAATGGCTCGCGCCGTCGTGGATATCCTGCGGTTAACACGCAACTTTGGCACTGTAGTGCCAAAGTTGCGTATGCATCACTTTTTGCGTATGCATCACTTTCCGTATGCATCACTTTTTGCTTCGTTCTCGTGGCAAACGGGAAGAAAGTGTAGACATTAGAGCCATAATACTTTTTCATGAAACGTTGTTGATATATCGTTATTATATTCATCACTAATACTACAGATAAACTTGGCAGAAACAGAAATGAAAGACTTATTAGAGTTATTTAGTTTCTATCGCGAAGTAGTTATGGAGATAAAACATGCTGTCGGGCATTGTAAATAGTCGTTATTTCATTGAGATCTCTGGCAAAATTATAGGCAGACTTCTTTGAACTTTTGGGAGTGATCGCTGCAAAAAAGCTAATTCAAGCAACGCATTTCAAGATAGGCGAATCCCTCGGCCAGTCCCTATACCATATTCTGCTGAGCTTCTGGACCTTAGGCGTTTAGTTTAACGCGTTCACGGCGTTTCCGCGATCTACGGTTGATTTGCTTAAGTTATAAACAGCAGAATTGGGAAGGAGACTTCACTGGTCGAATACTTTTTCATCCTTCCTAAGAAATATGAAAATGCAATTGCACGACAACATTTCACCTCGTGTGATAACATCTATTTTTTAAAAAAGAGCGGGAAACATGACATTTCATTGATTTATACTGGTACGTGAATGAACTATTTACTGAATGGTATGCATATGGCCCAATACGCCGAGAACGTGTTAAATGTTCTTGTCTTTACGAATATTCTTCGTAGTTCATGTGCTACAGTGAGCATGTGTTTATGATAACAAGACGAGCACTTGCATTGAAGCTGAAAACTGTGGAAAACATTCAACACGGATAACTTGCTGAGATCAACACTCTTTATGAGGCATATCAATTTGGTGTAATTAGGAAAAGATATCGCTAACAAAAACTGAGGAGCTGTTCCTCACATGAGTTGAGCAATCTTCCGCGATAATTTTACCTCCCGATATAAACATGAGAAATGTCATAATATAGATTTCACATGATTGTTCTTCGACGCATAAAATTTTAGCATCTAGCTCAGATAAGAAGAAGATTAAACGTCGAGAATTCATTCAAAGTGATTCAAAATACTGTAGTAGTGATCGCAGTAGTCCATATACGCGGCAACCGACACCAAGCCTCTGTCTTGCCTCGCGTTTTAAAGTTCTTAATTGCCTATGAGGTGTAATAGTTAGTTTGAGACCCAGTTTCTATTGCAAAAATATTTTCACAGAGGATAGAGAAGAAGCCATTTGATTATAAATTATATAAAACATGCAATCTTAGCACAAACAGTATTATTATTGTTATTACCACTCAGAAAACTCCGCGAACAGAAATAGCAAGCTAAGAAGAGGGAGGAAGAAGGGACAAATAGAAGTAGCGAAGAAAGTATGACAACTGAAAGAAGCAAAGTGGACACGAAAGACCGAAGTCCTGCAGGCATATCTATAGCAAAGGTAACCTACAGTATCTTATCGATAGACAAACCAAATCTCAATGCCTTTCCAATGCCCTCTAAAGAGTGATAATTACAAAACACTTGCAGCAGCTCCGACTAAAGTTGTGCAACAAGGACCCACCGTATCTCCTCACTTCAGTTCGAACAGCTGGTGTGCGGCGTGGGTAGCGGTAGGCGCGGCAACAGGACGCTAAGCCTCTCGTTTACCGAACCTCTATCTACACCAAACTAGGATGCAAGAATAATGCTAAATTATTGGGTTTGTCCCTAGTTTAGGACAGAATGCAAGAAAATACTAACCTGTTTCTATTTGTTGAAAATGGTAACACTCATAGATTAGCCTTTTATACCGTGAATATGATTTTGTATTATCAGTTCTTGCACTTTCGATATTTTCATACTTCTACCATAATTGCTGGCTCCAGCTTTCCTGCCTGTTTTGCCTCCCCTGCTGATAAGAAGAAGAAAAATTTTTTTTTTGCGTTATGGGACTACGTGTTTCATGCTCTGCTGAGTTTATTGTGTTATGTATGGGCAGTAGGATTTCATGATAGCTTTCAATGGATCAATAGGCGTTTGATTGCAGGATTTCATTCCTTCAATAGAAAATACCATAATCATTAAATAGCCTGGAAACGTTTTTAATGTGCATATTGTTTCGGAATAAAAATTTTACTATTTTGGCGTGCGTGTATTTATCTTACATAACGTCAATGAACAAGACAACAATGTTGCTAGTCTCAGGCTTATGTAAGACAATGAAGCAAACGAATTTTTTAATTTTTCCCCTCTTTTTATTCGTTTATCTGAACAAAAATTGGAGGTATAGCTTTACGCACTTAGCCTCGGGACAGAGTAAGGTTGGTATCGCAGAGACAGAAAGTAAACCAAGCTCAAATCAGCAGCCCATACCTACAAGGAAAATAAAAACAAAGCGAGGCATAGCGAAGGAAGCTCTCGAAGAGAGATTCAGAACCTTTAATAGCGCAGATCAAATCCTATTTTTGACTTGATAAACTGGCATTATCAGTTCGCTGTAGAGCACAGCGCGGGCTGAATGATGATGACAGAGTGAGGGATCCGCGTAATCACTCGCACACGCAACCGGTTTTGCCAGCTGGAGCTCAAGACGCCGCCTTGACATATTCCTTCCTGCTCATAGTTCAATACTCTGTACGTGTGCACCGCCACCGTTTGATACGCTGTGTTTGTTGACAGTGAGGGTTCGATATCCTCAGTTTGTGCATTACGCTACCTTTTGAAGGCCAGGAAGAGTGTAGAACTGTGTTCAAGTAGCGCAGAGAGAGGTACAACAAGTTACCATAGACGTTATACATAAGTGAATTGTAATATATACACCAAAGTAATTATTAAGAATACCTTTTCTGCTCAATACTTTTTTAAGAAAGTCATAGCAAAGGCTAAGTCAAACGATATTGTAATTAAACGTTTCAAGCCTCAGCTCATCAGTCCTAACGTGAAAAGGGAAAATTATCGTTAAATTTTCAAAATTTTCTTTCAAGTTTATAAATTGAAGTTAAGATATCAAATTAGTGTTTTTAAGTGTACTAAACAACGGAATTGAAATTGAAAATAAAATTAGAAATATAGAAATATATAACTAAAACCTGAACAATCATGAACCGGATTAATAACTAAAAATATGGTCAAGAAGAAGTAAAACCGTTGTACTGCCAGTTGCAGGCAGAGCAAACTATAACAAAATGGAACAGACGGAAACTTGTGCATTCTTGTTGTAATAATAATAATTGTAATAATTATTTATGGGATTAGCATTCTGAAAATCTGTCTCGGAAAGTTTTAATTTTTGCATGTCCATTGGCTCTGAAAGGAGTAAATTGTCGCGAAAACAATGCTCTCTGAGCACGTAACGCAGAGGGAATTTCAACCCCCACACATAATTAATATAGTACACCTTTGTACTTGCATGGTACCCACATAATAGGCATGGAAAATAAAAAGCATTGAAAGATTGAAACACATTCTGTTTAAGATGAACACGTGGAAAATTGGCATAGGGAAACATTCTATCGCAACACTCATTTTCGCACCAGAGCCCTCAGGCAAGATGTTAATGATCTGCGACATGATTGTTTTATCCGGCATAATGATATGCTACATAGACAAACGGAGAAAAATTCAAACACATTCTGTGTAAGATGAACACATGGATCTGAATATGACACATGAAATGAGAGATTCAGGCTAGAAAATTATTGAATGCCAGCGAACGATCACATGATTTAACGCAACTCAGCCTTTCTTGGCAATCGTCAACCCGGAGGTTCACGCACAAACAACATGAAATTAGAAACATAAACATGAACATCCTGGCTAGCACACACATTCATATTAAACACTGCGCGCCAAAAATGGATTGCACTGTTTCAGCGTGCTTTTATCTGTACCTATTCCACGATCACTGCTGCGAGCGCTCCCTAGTTAATTCACTGACGGCGGCCTGCGGCGGCCCGAAGCATAGCATCCATGTGAATTTTTACTGCTGAATACCGGGCTGGTGTGGAACTTGCTGTGCGATTGAGAACGCCCAGCATCAGACACTCCAGCCGCGGTGCTACGAAGACCCTCCCGCCTGTGAACAATGCACAGGTTTATATTATCCATTCCCTGAGATATGAACGTTTTTGCTCCCCCTCTGAGAATTGACATGAAGCTTCGACAGACACCCTAGCTTTATCCTAAACACTGAATAATCCCCGCTTGAGAAAACAAATAACACAGCACTCTGTTACACGACAGCCATATAAAAAAAACACGAATATATTTGATTTCCCTATGATAAATAATCACACCCTCGAACTTCTACCCAAATCTCAAGTGAAACTCTAAACACTCCCTGTTTGAGAACATTCTAAAAGTGAAAACCCAAAGAACTAATGTTGCATTAAACTGCTGACGTTACTCGATATTATGACTCCCTTCACTTTTCTAGCAGATAACAAAGAACAATATCTCACCTCTCCATTGAAGAACTCGTATCCCTACATCCTGCACTGAGTAAGTAAATCGGCGAAGTAGACCGGCTAGCCTTCTCTCCGCGTTATTTATACGTCGCCTCGAACAAGGGACGCGCATCTGCTAAGCGAATGCCCGCGCAAATCCTCGCCCTCTAATTGGTTCGTTCTAAAGCGTCCTTTCCTTATGCGACGTGTCCCTCTCTCCACTTTGAATTACTCCGCTCATTACTCTCAAATATCCAGACTTCTTCGTCCCCTGTTCGTAGCCAATAATTATTTTTTTTGACCCACTATTTTTCTGTGCTATTTTATTTATATACAATAACTCCCGTATATGTGATGGATTTCGGACTAGCCCTTGATACAGCCTCTACCCCCTACGTGCTCCTCCCATCTGCTGATGTGGTGCACCCCTCATCCCCTCACGATCCGCGCCCTGCTGCAGAACCGGTTGCCCGCGCCCTGCTGCAGAGCCGGTTGCTTGCTGCGTTGCGTCGGTTTTCGTACGTATATGCCTAATATAATTTATTTCATCACAAAATCAAAAGAATTTGAAATACTGTCGAAATTTCAAAGTGATTGTTGCTGAATATTTGTTCACACGGACCGCCACAGTGCTGTCTTGTATCTTAATAGGAAACTACTCCTGATAATCGTTCCGGACGATGACTTCCACCGGCATGCTCGGCGACTCTAATTGAGTTGGTCCCTCGTGCTGCAATGCGCACAGCACAATTTACATACAGGCAACGATAGTAAAGACTGCGGAAGTTCATCTTTAAAACGAAAGAGGGATCCGAGAGTAAACTTGTTGAAGAGATTATGTAGGAACAGGCTTCAAGTATTAATTTGTCAGAGAGTTTAAATAATAAGTCAACTTTTAGTTCTTTCAGATTGATACAAAAAAAAAAACACAGAACGCAATAAATTACAGAGGGAGGCTGTCCAGTTTCTTTAGGGCGATACACATTAACAAGAAAACTATAAATCGATCGTAAAATGGCGGTAGCAGGAATGTTTTTAGATGAAATGTTTGACTCGGAAATCAATTACTTACTTCCTGCTGAAAAGCAAAACGATTTTGAAGATATAGTCCAATTTCAGTTCAGAATATCCCAATCAAAGAAGCTCCGTCATTAGTACAACTATTTCGAGTCGTACCAAAATTCCTCAAAATTTTTGAAAATCGATCTAATAAGTTTTGAACTGCTAATTTATACAATTAATTTTACGAAGATGGCTGCCAAGTCCAGAACACTGGTGTTTATGAGTCGCTTGTTTTGAGTTGATGATTGTAAGCATGAAGTCAAAGAACCTCTCTCATTTTATCTAGTTTGTGACATAAGAATGGGAATCAATTTTCTCAGCAATGTTGCTGAGAACCATGCTCGAACGGAGGATGCACGAGTATGGTGATTCCTCATCAGATATAATAACAAATTTAAAATAAACTCAATTAAAAAATATTGACTGAAAAATATTAGGTGTGTGAAAACTAACATTTCTTAGCTAGATGACTTAATCAAATTTCTTTTAATTTTTCAAATGTCATTAACTTTTTCATTTCCATCGCAGAGCAAAATTTTAACATTCCTCATAGCTATGTGACGCACATTATAGTTAGACACGTACTGCTACTACCTGCTTGGTAAAAGGTGAGGTGGGAGGCTTTTTCACTTCAATAGATTCTTTTATTCCATAACTACCATTGAATTCCTCAACGCCAACGATACACTATACAATTGTAAAATTTCTGCTTGCAAAACCTCAGAGTTTTTTGAGATTACCTTATTATTTTGTAGTCCTTGACTACAGAGGCACAACCGAGCGATCTGCAGCAGGTGACGGGAACTGTGGCTGGAACGCAGGTGTGGTGTGCGCTCACTATCGCGCATTAATTATTCTTCAATACCCATCCCATTTATTTTAGTTTGCGTGAACGAGTGAGTGTCTGATTAATCTACTGAACTAGTTTTACAGTAATTAAGCCTTGGGCAATCCAACCTCATGCACCCTCCTAACGTATCAAGTATTCCACCGTTTCTATCCGCGAGATTGCCTCTTCATGACAATCCTCATCCTTGCCTATAGGTAAATTACATTCTATGATGAAAATTAGTTTTGAAAATACGTACTTTATGGCTGAATGCCAATAGTAACAATTGCATGTAAGTTGTAAGGTCGGGAACTTTAAGGTCGGTATTTTAAAACCTGCAAATTTGAACGTTCTATGTTTGAGTTAGCTTATATTTCTACGTATAAGAATTCGTTTTCTTTCATTAGCGTTGTCGATTCTGCATTTCTAAATAGCATTTGTAAATAAGCCGGTAGCGAAAATCATATATTATGCCCATATGAATACAGTTTATCGTGAAACCTCAGGTGTTCCAAATTTTCGAGGCAACCTCTGTCTGGGTTTTATCATAGGATTTATTTTTCAACATGGTTTTCCCAAAAGGTAAACAACAATCAAGAAAACAATACTCGATATGCAAAACACTCAATCAAAGGAATGCCAGTGCCGCTAATGCAAGAACGCTACCGTTACAATGATCAGCAAATTACTTTCTCGCTACCAACCATGGCACCACATGGTGCCCTTATACTACTTTTTGTTTCTTTGTCACGATTTGGTGGATGAAGAATGACTAAATTTCTCTCATCCTCAGGAAACTTGTGCTTCTTTCCGCATCTGGATGAGCTGTTGAACAGAGCGCGTCTGCTGCTGAAATGAAGTTTACATTATAACTTTCCAATGATGTCGTCCAACCAACGTATTTCGATATGAACAACTCTAGCTATAGCTATCAATTGCTTAACATTTATCTGCATCTCCTCATAGTGCTAGTGAAGAACAGTTGCTGTACTGTTAAGCCGATTATTTTCATTGTTGTTTTAAATGTAGATTTTCTTAGCCTTTTGTTACTTCTAAACTACCGCAATCTGTCACCATGTTTTTGCTTAATGTCGGATACTAATTCTTGTACATTTTTGGGAATACCAAGTAAATGAGAAGCCTAGAACGTTCTTTGCATTTGATTTTCATCAATTGAATTAAATTTTTTGTAATTTTCATCCCCAAATTTAAAAACACGATATTTATCTGCTTCTCATTTCAAGACCTGTCTTTCCTAGGTACACAGGCAATTAAGTCTTTAATTTTGATTAGAACAGAGTTTCCAATTTCATTACAAAATAATGGAAAACAACGCCGATTACACGCATTACATACTCATCATGCAGGAAACATTAAATTATACATCACAAATCATACGGGTATTCAGTAATAATGTACATTGACTCAGTAGCCCCACCCAAAAATATCGAAAGTTACTCGTGTGCACGTTGTGTTTTTCTGTATCCCTAACTGTAAATAAATGGATGAAAATGAACGTAGGCTAGGACTTTTAATTAATACACCATTTACATCCTCCTTTTCTTCTACATTGTACACTATGAGCGAGGATGAAAATTCATTTGAGCGTGAAGGTTTGTTTAATTGCCTAGGACTGGGATGTTGTGTGAAGCTTTCATAAGTTATGCTGACCCCCCCATTTTAATTACTTCTGAATAATTTATTCCGGTGCTGCTTGGGAGTTGCATTTTTGAGAAGTCATGCGGTAAGCATTGTCGCTCCGACTAGTGCTAAGTGCTAACACCACAGTAGTGTTTTTTTAACAGTACCATTATTTTTCAAAAGTACCATTAAATGCACTTTTGTTTTAAAAGTACCAATACTTCCGTTAATACTTTCAACAACGTTGACCACTATTGTGCAATTGTGAGGGCATTTGTATCAATGTGGAGGCTATGACCTGCATGGCGTTTCCAATTCGAAGTTTCAACGTTTTCTTGAGGTTTTTATCTAACTAATGGCAAACAACAAAAGAGAGAGAGAGCACTTTTACTGTTTTGAACTCGGTCGATTCAACTACTGCCTAAGATATTAAGATACTTATTTTGGTATTTCCACCTATGAGATTTAATGATCTTCAAACTGAGAATTTTTCAAAGTTTAATTAGCTGACCTTTTTAAAACTAACGTATTATAAATATACTGTTCTTCGTTGTTCTTGTTTTGTTTTTCTGACGGTATTTGAATTTATACGGCCGAGCACCCCTTTCTAGTCTCTGAGCACTAAGTTAATTATCTATCAGGCAACAAAATCCATTTGTTCTAGGAGTAAGTCGTTTCCCTTCTTCCTCTTGTTACTTCTGTCACTCCAACAACGCACCCTTAGGGAATTAAAATAGGATAAGGTTATGCGTCTTTATTTTGGCGTTGCCATAATTTGTATGTATTAATTCCAGTTGTCTTAAATTCTGCGTGTTAAATAATGAGATTATTTGTTATTTTAGATTATACGTAATTTTACTAGTAACTTATTATTGATATTTGTAGTTAATGAGTTCGGTGGCAGGCGGGCAACACCATTCCGACTTTTTAGACGAAATATTTTATTCTGTCGAAGTGTGCATCTCTGTGTCTGCCGGTAGCTATAAAATGAAAGGGATTAATCACAATTGAAGATTCCAGCAGCAAAACATGGTACAGAGAAAATAATTCATTTTTCCATGTTCTTGAAATGATATTTTCGTCATTGCACTTCCTCTCAAAAAGCGTTTCTCTGCTGTCGCACGGCTTCCTTTACCGAGTATAACTGCGCTGAGCAGGAAGGAAGCGTAACAGCGCTCTGAACGTATTGACCGTCACGTGCTGCTGTGTTGTTGCCCTCAGGCTGGACGGGCACTTCTTGCTCCACCTCACAGACGAAACTTGTCATGGTGCCTGTCTTGCAGCCTCGTGGGGCATTAACTTACTGCTAACTGGTGCTTAAGTTGCGTGCAGTTTGATCTCTCATCATGCCTTATTATACATGTAGTTGGGGTCCCGCAGCAAGTTCAGCTGCAGCATAGGACATTTTTGCAGGAGCATCGTTGTCCTTACTAGGCTTGGCCATTTTGAACTGACTTAAAATGAAGACATAGCTTTGCATGCTTTTTGGTTAGCGTACAAAGTAATTAACTGATAAAGGTGATAATTACCTTGCATTGAAGTAGTGGCTGCAATTTAAAATGTTTTCTGATTTGTTTTAATTAATAATCATTGAATACGTAGCAGTGATTTCAATTAAGCGTGTCTCTAGAGTTATTAAAAAGTTAGTTCGTATTCCGGGTTAATTAGGGAGCTTTAATAAAACCCTAATGCAGGTAAGAATTTTCCTATAAACTCCTTCAAATCTGCCCTTTGTTTTCTATTTCTGCTGGAAACTTCAGACGCCTAACTTGTACAGTGTGATCATTTCAAATGATTCGCTAAAGGTGATGCACAACAAATGAATAAAAAAAGATGATGAACAGAACACTTTTGTTTATTTCTTTCCATCTCTACCTTGCTTATTCAAATTACTCCAAATACCTGAATAGTTTTGCTCAGGATGACAATTCACTAATTTTTAATGATTTACTAAATTAAATAAATAATTAATAAAATCTATGTACAACCGAAAAGAAATTGTTATAAATTTTATACTCACACACAGATTATGCCACGCTACTTACACCTCTGGCAATCTTCTTTGAAGACTCAAATGATTTCAGCATAAATTCCGTTTTTCTTCAGGTTATACAGACGCGTGATGTCTCAAAAACCCCAATCAAATTATAATGCACAATTAGTGAACACAATTTTGAGATAAGCCCTGAACTTTACATCTAACGTTCAAACAATTAAAAATATTGCTTAAATTAAATATCACTTTCTATTCGAATGGATAGTTAATGGATTGCACGGCCGATTGTTTTATCGCTTTAGTTGCTTCAAAACTAACAATAAACACGTCACCAATCAGCATATAGGAGTGAGTACGTGTGATCTTTATGCAATCAAAGTGATGAATATTTAAAAATTGTGTCCGTAAGCCATGAACTCTAACGTGGTAACTTCAAACGCAACAGAGAAAGAACCACCGCCCGCTCCAGACCGTACGGGGTTCATTACTCTGACGTACCTTGGTAGGATTAATGGTCAAGTTCTTGACAGTTTGAGAACGCATAGCATTTCAGGGAATACCTGCCATTTCAGGGAATACCTGCCATTTCAGGGAATACCTGCCATTTCAGGGAATACCTGCCATTTCAGGGAATACCTGCCATTTCAGGGAATACCTGCCATTTCAGGGAATACCTGCCATTTCAGGGAATACCTGCCATTTCAGGGAATACCTGCCATTTCAGGGAATACCTGCCATTTCAGGGAATACCTGCCATTTCAGGGAATACCTGCGATTTCAGGGAATACCTGCCATTTCAGGGAATACCTGCCATTTCAGGGAATACCTGCCATTTCAGGGAATACCTGCCATTTTAGGGAATACCTGCCATTTCAGGGAATACCTGCCATTTCAGGGAATACCTGCCATTTCAGGGAATACTTGCCATTTCAGGGAATACCTGCCATTTCAGGGAATACCTGCCATTTCAGGGAATACCTGCCATTTCAGGGAATACCTGCCATTTCAGGGAATACCTGCCATTTCAGGGAATACCTGTCATTTCAGGGAATACCTGCCATTTCAGGGAATACCTGCCATTTCAGGGAATACCTGCCATTTCAGGGAATACCTGCCATTTCAGGGAATACCTGCCATTTCAGGGAATACCTGCCATTTCAGGGAATACCTGCCATTTCAGGGAATACCTGCCATTTCAGGGAATACCTGCCATTTCAGGGAATACCTGCCATTTCAGGGAATACCTGCCATTTCAGGGAATACCTGCCATTTTAGCGAATACCTGCCATTTTAGCGAATACCTGCCATTTTAGCGAATACCTGCCATTTTAGCGAATACCTGCCATTTTAGCGAATACCTGCCACTTTAGCGATTTCCATTGTGGTTATGCATTCGGCGAATTTTGAAGGAATAATGCCTATCTCAAAACCTGCCAAGCCCCATTTATGACCCTAATTAAAGACTAATTAGAGGATCTCGTAATTAATTTAAATTACGTGAAACAGCGATTAAAGCAAATACGACTCCAGTTTATTTACATAGCGCGTATCTGCAGGAATTTTTCCCAGCATACTCAGGTGAAATGTACCAGCAATCCCTTAAAGTTCCAGCAAAATTGGCCTCGTATTTTTCACATTATTGAGGAAATATTATTTCGTTGGTGATTTGATGAGAAGTGTAGGTAGAAGAAACTCTTGCATAAAACTATAATGAGTGAAGATTAATGCCTGAATTAAATCACTCAAACAAACCCAAAATAACACGTCATTGTTTGTTGCCTTGTAAAATAAGTTAAATCTTCTGATCGCATTCAGTGCGCACATTTAATGGACGAAATTCACTCAAAGTACTCGGCAAAGGATATATTAGCTTATCATCCGATATAATTTTAACAATTGTAAGATATTAAATAATAATCATTTGATCCAACGGGGTACCAAAATTTGTCAGATTGAGGATTCAACACATTGACTGTGGCAGGCAGAACTGAAGTTTAAAATTCAACTGAAATTTAAAATCAATTGTACATAGCAAGCAATGTTGAAAATAGTAAGCATTACCTGGCTCGTGCTTTGATCTAGTTTTAATTAAGCATTTATGAAATTTGAGTTGTGACTACTGACCAGTCACAAGCATTGTGAAAATATCTTCTGTAGCCACCGGGGGCTCATGTCGCAGCTAAAGTGTCAAACCAGAATCAAGACTGGCTGGTGTGCTGCTGGGGGCCGCCCGGTCGTGGCGTGTGGCGCAGGCACGGCACGGCTGCGACCAGCCACCACGCCCTCACGCAACACTTTTCGTACTCACCGAATGTCCCCGCTTCGTCTTTCTGTTTTTCATACAAGATATGCTTAGAAATGTATGTTTGTTCTGAAATTTACTGACAGCCTCTCCTCCTAGATTCACAGTCAGATTGGCGTTATTTTAAGTATTTTCTGTAACATTTACTTTGAGTGTCGTAAATTTTACACCTGTGGAGGATTCTCTGAACTATTTGTTGTACGATTGATATAACCCGTAAATCTTCCAAGGAATTTCAACCTTTGAGGATATTTTAGTGGTCCATGATCATTGCCTCGCCTCAGTACTGGAATAATAGGAACAAAAGGGGCAGGTGTGTAGGAAAACAGAGCGCGAGGGGCGGCAGCGGCTGGCACGGAGCTGACCACAACAGCGGGCGGCACGGCAGCTGCTGTTTGCCTGCTGGATAAGCGCAAACGCAATGTTCGTTAAAATTCATGTACAAAGATCGAACCCTCTCTCAGGTATGGTAGCTGAAACGTAGCAAGCACGTTCAGGTGAAGCAAGAAACGTAACAGGTTTGGTTGGAATGAACATGAAACGTAACTGGTAAGTTCAGGTGAGGTAAGGAAATTAACAAGTGCTTGTATAGGTGAAACTAAAAACATTTCAGGTGCATTCTGCTAAAAAAACGGAAAAAAGTGTACTTAGGAGGAGCAAAACACAATGAGTGTGTACAGGTAAAAAATAAAAATTACATTTTCGTTTATGTGAAACGAATACGTTAGAGGTGCATTATAGTGAACCAAAAACTATGACGGGAGCGCAGCAAGCGACTCATGTGTCGGTGTGGCCTGGCTTCATGGAAGCAAAGGAAGCGAAGAGAGGTAGAATAATGATTGTGTCCGAGAGGGATGGGGGTGAGGAGGGCGGGTGGGGTGAGAGGAGGCAAGTGAGGGCAGCAGGAGTGAGGGTCAGTGTGGGTAATACTGTGATCGAAGCAGGTAACTCAGGACTCAGCACACACCTAATCCAGGTGAGCCTACGTCTCCCTTTCCGTCCTACTCACCTTGTTTTAATTCTACGTATAAAATAGACAGAATCATCACAATACAAGGGGAATTGATAGGACAATATGCAGTAAAACATGGGCCTTAGAACTGGGCAAGCGGGTGTAAATCAACTGGGTCCGTTATGGCTGTGGGCCGTAGCAGTGATACCGCAGTCGCAGCTGCTCTTCACAGCCCTAGCGCCTGCAAAAAATAACAGCCATTTTAACTGGTCAAAACCAGCTCGTTCTTCTGCTCACATTACTGAGATGTATGTACGTTCGACTAGGTCTCGGTAGTGTGCAGAATGATGAGGTGATCTCAGTGGAGTCAACGCTTTTGAACGTACCACACTAATAAACTCAGCTGACATTCTAACTAAACTAGTAAGTTAGTCATGTTGAATGGAATACAGCTACCAGACGTACTAGGTAAAATATCCTGGCCATAATATTAAGTCAAAGCTATATTTCATTCATAAAACTTGTGTTTAATAAACTGTTGAAGTTAGGGTCTTTTCTTATGTTAACATCTTCATTTTTTATGTATTTTGACAACTATTAAATAAATTTAAATCCCCAAAAATGAATTACAATTCAAGAAGAGATTTTTCAATTCATTATGAAGTGCTTAGGTATCCAGTTTACCAGCAGGGAGTAGGGACGGACAAACCAAGTGAGCATGCTAGAAAGCCGATATCTGTAGATTGTTATGATTATTAAATAGAGGGAGAAATTTCAGAAAATATCACTTTTTTCTGTCTCACTATCACTCGTTCGTAGTACAGATACACCATTTAATGGGTTTGCCTCGAAAAGTACTTCATCCTATTTTTGCATCTCACGTCGTTGTACGGGGCCAGAGCACAGGTGCACTGGTTAATTCTAGAATGAGCTAGGAGATGAGAAATGACGTAACAGATAATTGCATTACTATTCAATAAACAAGTTTACTGAATGAATAAAGAGCTTTATCGAATAATATTTACAGGACAACGTGATCTACAGAATGCAAAATTTTGACTTGCCTTCTGAATAATTATTATAGGTCGAAAGATTTTTTCCCACGGGGACTAAAGATAAAAATTGAAGGTGTCAGGGGACGAAAATGATGTCTTGTTTTCTGACTGCACTGGCACTCTAGATAGATCAATAAAATTCTGTTGCGAGCATCTATCTTTCATGAACTTCACGGCTGTCGTGCGAGCTCTGACGCTGCAGGCCTCGCTCGGACGGTAGAGCTGGGAGGCTGGGACACTGTATGGCTGGCTGAGGAGTGAGCTGGCTGACGAAAGGGCTGACTGAGGAGTGAGCTGGCTGACGAAAGGGCTGGCTGAGGAGTGAGCTGCCTGATGAAAGGGCTGGCTGAGGAGTGAGTTGACTGATGAAAGGGCTGACTGAGAAGTGAGCTGGCTGATGAAAGGGCTGACTGAGGCGTGAGCTGGCTGACGAAAGGGCTGACTGAGGCGTGAGCTGGCTGACGAAAGGGTTGGCTGAGGAGTGAGCTGGCTGACGAAAGGGCTGGCTGAGGAGTGAGCTGGCTGACGAAAAGGCTGGCTGAGGCGTGAGCTGGCTGACGAAAGGGCTGACTGACAATACGGTTGGCTGAGGAGTGAGCTGGCTGACGAAAGGGCTGACTGAGGCGTGAGATGGCTGACGAAAGGGCTGACTGACAATAGGGTTGGCTGAGGAGTGAGCTGGCTGACGAAAGGGCTGACTGAGGCGTGAGCTGGCTGACGAAAGGGCTGACTGAGGCGTGAGCTGGCTGACGAAAGGGCTGACTGAGGAGTGAGCTGCCTGATGAAAGGGCTGACTGAGGAGTGAGCTGGCTGACGAAAGGGCTGACTGAGGCGTTAGCTGGTTGACGAAAGGGCTGACTGAGGCATGAGCTGGCTGACGAAAGGGCTGGCTGAGGAGTGAGCTGCCTGATGAAAGGGCTGGCTGAGGAGTGAGCTGCCTGATGAAAGGACTGACTGAGAAGTGAGCTGGCTGATGAAAGGGCTGGCTGAGGCGTGAGCTGGCTGACGAAACGGCTGACTGAGAAGTGAGCTGGCGGACGAAAGGGCTGGCTGAGGCGTGAGCTGGCTGACGAAAGGGCTGGCTGAGGAGTGAGCTGCCTGATGAAAGGGCTGCCTGAGGAGTGAGATGCCTGATGAAAGGGCTGACTGAGAAGTGAGCTGGCTGATGAAAGGGCTGGCTGAGGCGAGAGCTGGCTGACGAAAGGGCTGACTGAGAAGTGAGCTGGCTGACGAAAGGGCTGGCTGAGGAGTGAGTTGCCTGATGAAAGGGCTGACTGAGAGGTGAGCTGGCTGATGAAAGGGCTGACTGAGAAGTGAGCTGGCTGATGAAAGGGCTGACTGAGGCGTGAGCTGGCTGACGAAAGGGCTGACTGAGGCGTGAGCTGGCTGACGAAAGGGCTGACTGAGAAGTGAGCTGGCTGATGAAAGGGCTGACTGAGGCGTGAGCTGGCTAACGAAAGGGCTGACTGAGGCGTGAGCTGGCTAACGAAAGGGCTGACTGAGGCGTGAGCTGGCTAACGAAAGGGCTGACTGAGGCGTGAGCTGGCTGACGAAAGGGCTGACTGAGGAGCGAGCTAGCAGAAGAATGGGCTGACTTAAGAGCAAGCTGGCTGAGGATCGAACTGAAGGAGGTATGAGCTGACTGAAGAGTCAACTGTGAGGTAAAACGGAAATGAATCTTTGGGGAGCGCTGAAGACTTTGTGTCAATTGTATGAACTTCTTTTGCAGGAGAAAGAAGTCTGCGTCTCGGTCCTGAGTTTTGTTTGATACCTTCATTTCTGTTCTCTTCTGTGTTGGGTGCCTTCATTTTTGTACTATTTTATGTTGAGTACCATAATCCCAATTTTATTAAGTGTTTGGTACCATAATTTCTAATCTATTCTATGTTATTGAACTTTATTTCTGTTTGATATGATGTTCGGTGCCTACATTTCAGTTTGACGTGATGTTTGGAATCTTCATTTACATCTGACATGATGTTTGGTGCATAACTTCTTTTTGACGTGAAGTTTGAAGCTGCCTTGCGAAGCTTGTTTGAAATTTGTCCTTCATTCTGACACCTGGGGTTGTGGTGGCACCAACGTGTGCGCGCTTCCGTCAGTTAGAGGTGTACTAATTAAATTAAAGTCATTCGCTACACATCAGCTGACTATTTAAATTATGTTTATACCTTACGCGCTTTGCTCACGACAGCTCATCAAAGTCACGACTCAATTCAGTCAAACAAACTACTCTGGCGTCTGCTGATCGTA
This sequence comes from Morinoia aosen, assembly GCA_030386875.1. Classification (NCBI taxonomy): domain Eukaryota; kingdom Metazoa; phylum Arthropoda; class Malacostraca; order Amphipoda; family Talitridae; genus Morinoia; species Morinoia aosen. The sequence goes on along the minus strand of CM059567.1, from coordinate 14,713,518 downwards.
TAATTTGCTCACGACAGCTCATCAAAGTCACGACTCAATTCAGTCAAACAAACTACTCTGGCGTCTGCTGATCGTATAATTTGCTCGCGACAGCTCATCAAAGTCACGACTCAATTCAGTCAAACAAACTACTCTGGCGTCTGCTGATCGTATAATTTGCTCACGACAGCTCATCAAAGTCACCACTCAATTCAGTCAAACAAACTACTCTGGCGTCTGCTGATCGTATAATTTGCTCGCGACAGCTCATCAAAGTCACGACTCAATTCAGTCAAACAAACTACTCTGGCGTCTGCTGATCGTATAATTTGCTCACGACAGCTCATCAAAGTCACGACTCAATTCAGTCAAACAAACTACTCTGGCGTCTGCTGATCGTATAATTTGCTCGCGACAGCTCATCAAAGTCACCACTCAATTCAGTCAAACAAACTACTCTGGCGTCTGCTGATCGTATAATTTGCTCACGACAGCTCATCAAAGTCACGACTCAATTCAGTCAAACAAACTACTCTGGCGTCTGCTGATCGTATAATTTGCTCACGACAGCTCATCAAAGTCACCACTCAATTCAGTCGAACAAACTACTCTGGCGTCTGCTGATCGTATAATTTGCTCACGACAGCTCATCAAAGTCACCACTCAATTCAGTCGAACAAACTACTCTGGCGTCTGCTGATCGTATAATTTGCTCACGACAGCTCATCAAAGTCACGACTCAATTCAGTCTGGTGTCTGCTGATCGTATAATTTGCTCACGACAGCTCATCAAAGTCACCACTCAATTCAGTCGAACAAACTACTCTGGCGTCTGCTGATCGTATAATTTGCTCACGACAGCTCATCAAAGTCACGACTCAATTCAGTCTGGCGTCTGCTGATCGTATAATTTGCTCACGACAGCTCATCAAAGTCACCACTCAATTCAGTCGAACAAACTACTCTGGCGTCTGCTGATCGTATAATTTGCTCACGACAGCTCATCAAAGTCACCACTCAATTCAGTCGAACAAACTACTCTGGCGTCTGCTGATCGTATAATTTGCTCACGACAGCTCATCAAAGTCACCACTCAATTCAGTCGAACAAACTACTCTGGCGTCTGCTGATCGTATAATTTGCTCACGACAGCTCATCAAAGTCACCACTCAATTCAGTCGAACAAACTACTCTGGCGTCTGCTGATCGTATAATTTGCTCACGACAGCTCATCAAAGTCACCACTCAATTCAGTCGAACAAACTACTCTGGCGTCTGCTGATCGTATAATTTGCTCACGACAGCTCATCAAAGTCACCACTCAATTCAGTCGAACAAACTACTCTGGCGTCTGCTGATCGTATAATTTGCTCGCGACAGCTCATCAAAGTCACGACTCAATTCAGTCTGGTGTCTGCTGATCGTAGAATTTTTTCTGTGCGCGTTGTAGACACAAAAGTTCAAGAAAAGTTACCCTGTCGCTTCCACGGGCAAATCCACACGCACAACCAGGTTCGCGAGTCTCACTTGGATTTCAGTTAGCATAACTAAAATTTCCATTCTTTCACGGTGCCGGAAAGGAAGGAAATTCCGCATTCCGTATGGAACAGTTCCGGCTGTCAACCGCTCTCGTATTCCAGGAGGACCGCGTCTCGGGCCGCGCGATTTTGTGTAGATGAGAATAAATTCTCTGTCTCAGTTGGCAGCACGAACTGTCTTCTCGGGGTGAGGGTTGTCTCCTGAGAGTAATTTGTGAGGGTAAACGGGGGACTGTGAGGGTAAATGGTAGGAAAGTATTAAGGATAAATAATGGGAGAATGTGAGGGCAAGGGAGAAAGCATGAGGATAAGTAGTGGGAGAATATGAGGGTAAGGGGGTGAGTATAAGGGTAAGTAGCGGGAGAGTGAGGGTAAATGGCGGAGAGGATAAGGGTGTGTGGTGAGAGAATATGAGGGTAAGGGATGAGAGAATGTAAGGATAAGAGGAGGTTGAGTGTGAGGGTAAAGGGAAGGTGAGTGTGTGGGTAAGGGGAGGATGAGTGTGAGGGTAAGGGATGGGAGAGTGGGAGGGTAAGGGGTGGGAGAGTGTGAGGGTAAGGAGAGGTGAATGCGAGAGTAAGGAGAGGTTGAGTGTGAGGGTAAGGTGAGGATGAGGGTGAGGGTAAGTAGAGGAAGACTGTATGACCATATAGCCACTACTGTCGTATGCAGATGCTACTCGCATGTCAGAAAATTGTGTTAGCTCTTTTTCTAACGCGACTATCATGTTTTTCTGGAGTTTATTATGACTCATAATCAATAAGAAAAATTAATTTGTTTCTTCAATGTTCTTCTTCTTGTATGCTTACACGCTGCTTCTGAATTCAATCATGCGCTTACGCATACAGTGTTAAAATCATACACAGTAACTCTACGATGCATATTTTTATTTTGTAAATCGGGAATGATTTTCGGCTAAGGAAAGCAAAGTTTGAACGCTGATTCTTCGAATTTTTCAAAGCGACTAATATTTTAATTTGAAAGCTACAGTGTAAAAAATCATTCATCAGATTTACGACCATTTCTAGGCTTATTCCTTCAAGTTTCGCGTTCTTGGCGCTCACAAATCTGCTGAAGCGGTATCATAGGTACAGTCAATAGGCCTGAGTATCACTCACTGTACATAGTGTCCTAAAAAAAGCAGACCGAACTTCGAATTGATGGGGCTTTGCAGTTATTGTTGATAATGTGATTCTGTAAAGCAAGTTTCTTATTTATGTACATACGATACCACTTGCATGAGTAAAAAATATTTGTTAGTTCAAGTTTTCCCAGCATTTATCCCTCATTATGCAGTTAACAAAAGAACAGAGATTGTATGTAGTGACAACCTAGATTTCGACTAGAAGCATTAAACGTGTACACTGTACAGGCCTTATTCATATACTTTTGATTTTCATGCATACCCTGGAGTGAACGGGGAGCTTTATCAATTCAAATTTCGGTCTATTTGTGTGTTTGGGGCACCTTGTATGTATAAACTGAAATGCAAAGAGTTGAACAGAAACTCAGGAGAAATAATTCTACGGACTGGAGTCCAGCTAATCTAGCGAGTGTCCAAGCGACAGCCCTGCTCTAGAAAGTCGTTTACTGATCGCTTCACATTGGCAGTCTCATAAATTCACTCCAGTTTATTGGAAATCGGAGGTTTTTTCAACGGACCGACACTAACTGCCAGTTTAATGATACTGTCTGGGAGCTAAACTTGGACGAATGGCTGAAGCGAATGGGCGGACGAGGGACACAAGGAATACAGATGAATATAGAACAGGTCTCGTTTGACAAGGACAATCAAGAGGTTAACGTAACAATTGTTGTGTCCGATGTTGATCCTGAAACAGAACATTTGCTGCTCTGCACAAAAATGCGCGAACCTTCCCACAACTTCCAGCAATTAAATGAAGCCAAAAATACTTGAAGCTCACCAAGTTAACCCTGCGCCCCTAAATTTGCTTTCACTAAACATTAATTCCAGATTTCAAATGGGCAGCGGTTCAATGATATACTTGTATACTAATTTTGGAGAAGGAAGTTAATATCGTATTTTATCCACAATGCCGCATATGTGGCGCATGTGACACTCCTGCGCGGCTCGTGTGGTAGGTCACTTGAATTTTTGATAGAAGATTGGTCTGCGGGTGTACGCACATACGCACGTTGTGCACTTACGGCTACACACGCTGCACACACGCTACACGGGCTGTACATGCTACACATGCTGCACGCACGCTACACGGGCTGTACATGATACACACGCTGCACACACGCTACACGGGCTGTACATGCTACACACGCTGCACACACGCTACACGGGCTGTACATGATACACACGCTGCACACACGCTACACGGGCTGTACATGCTACACACGCTGCACACACGCTACACGGGCTGTACATGATACACACGCTGCACACACGCTACACGGGCTGTACATGATACACACGCTGCACACACGCTACACGGGCTGTACATGATACACACGCTGCACACACGCTACACGGGCTGTACATGCTACACACGCTGCACACACGCTACACGGGCTGTACATGCTACACACGCTGCACACACGCTACACGGGCTGTACATGATACACACGCTGCACGCACGCTACACGGGCTGTACATGCTACACACGCTGCACACACGCTACACGGGCTGTACATGATACACACGCTGCACGCACGCTACACGGGCTGTACATGATACACACGCTGCACACACGCTACACGGGCTGTACATGCTACACACGCTGCACACACGCTACACGGGCTGTACATGATACACACGCTGCACGCACGCTACACGGGCTGTACATGATACACACGCTGCACACACGCTACACGGGCTGTACATGATACACACGCTGCACACACGCTACACGGGCTGTACATGATACACACGCTGCACACACGCTACACGGGCTGTACATGCTACACACGCTGCACACACGCTACACGGGCTGTACATGCTACACACGCTGCACACACGCTACACGGGCTGTACATGCTACACACGCTGCACACACGCTAAACGGGCTGTACATGCTACACACGCTGCACACACGCTACACGGGCTGTACATGATACACACGCTGCACACACGCTACACGGGCTGTACATGCTACACACGCTGCACACACGCTACACGGGCTGTACATGATACACACGCTGCACACACGCTACACGGGCTGTACATGCTACTCACGCTGCACACACGCTACATGGGCTGTACATTCTACACACGCTGCACACACGTTACACGGGCTGTACATGCTACACACGCTGCACACACGCTACACGGGCTGTACATGCTACACTCGCTGCACACACGCTACACGGGCTGTACATGCTACACACGCTGCACACACGCTGCACGGGCTGTACATGCTACACACGCTACACACGCTGCATACACGCTACGCACGCTGCACACACGCACACAGCTACACAGCATGCAGCGTGTATCACACCTACACACGCTGCTCACACACCGCACACGCCGCAGACGTGTACACGCCGCACACACGCCGCACACGCCGCACACATCAGACACACGCTGCACACACGCCGCACACGCCGCACACACGCCACACACACGCCGCACACACGCCGCACACGGCGCACACACGCCATACACACGCCGCACACGCCGCACACACGCCGCACACGCGCCTCAAACATGCCGCGCCACACGCCGCACACGCCGCAAACGCCGCACCACACGCTGCACACACGCTGCACACGCCGCACAAACGCCGCACAACCGCACACACGCCGCACGCACGCCACACATGCCGCACACACGCCGCACACACGCCACACACGCCGCACACACGCCGCACACGCCGCACACATGCCGCACACGCCGCACACACGCCGCACACGCCGCACACATGCCGAACACGCCGCACACACGCCGCACACGCGCCTCACACATGCCGCACCACACGCTGCACACACCGCACACACGCCGCACACACGCCACACGCGCCGCACACGCCGCACACGCGCCTCACACATGCCGCACCACACGCCGCACACGCCGCAAACGCACCTCACACATGCAGCACCACACGCCGCACACGCCGCAAACGCCGCACCACACGCCGCACACGTCGCATAAGGCTGTAATGACGCAACTGCAGTAATCAATATGCCTGCAAGCTGGCCTGAGGCTTGTGTCTGCCTCATGTGTGACCTGCATGGCTGACGTGTGACCTGCATGGCTGACGTGTGACCTGCATGGCTGACGTGTGACCTGCATGGCTGACGTGTGACCTGCATGGCTGACGTGTGACCTGCATGGCTGACGTGTGACCTGCATGGCTGACGTGTGACCTGCATGGCTGACGTGTGACCTGCATGACTGACGTGTGACCTGCATGGCTGACGTGTGACCTGCATGGCCGGCGTGTGACCTGCATGGCTGACGGGCGACGGCACGGCTGAATAAAAATGGACCCTGTAACAAATTTAAAAGCAATTCAGCAACTGCAAGCATAGAAAACTGAGTTGCACTTTAACGGAATTTGCTCAAATTTACAGGATATAAAATACCCTCACATAGTGGAGCAAAATATCTGTCCCACAGGGCGGGTGCTTGTACGACAATGTCGGTATCTGGTCTTTGTGAGCATACTTTTGATCCTGTGTGGGTAGCTGTTGTAACGTCAGTGTATCTGTCTCACTGTGAAGGTATCTGTTACACTGTGAGGGTACCTGTACTGTTGTGAGGGTACCTGTACTGTTGTGAGGGTACATGTACTGCTGTGAGGGTACCTGTACTGTTGTGAGGGTACCTGTACTGTTGTGAGGGTACCTATACTGCTGTGAGGGTACCTGTACTGTTGTGAGGGTACCTGTACTGTTGTGAGGGTACCTGTACTGTTGTGAGGGTACCTGTACTGTTGTGAGGGTACCTATACTGCTGTGAGGGTACCTGTACTGTTGTGAGGGTACTTGTACTGTTGTGAGGGTACCTGTACTGTTGTGAGGGTACCTGTACTGTTGTGAGGGTACCTGTACTGTTGTGAGGGTACATGTACTGCTGTGAGGGTACCTGTACTGTTGTGAGGATGCCTGTACTGTTGTGAGGGTACCTATACTGTTGTGAGGGTACCTGTACTGTTGTGAGGGTACTTGTACTGTTGTGAGGGTACCTGTACTGTTGTGAGGGTACCTGTACTGTTGTGAGGGTACCTGTACTGTTGTGAGGGTACCTGTACTGTTGTGAGGGTACCTGTACTGCTGTGAGGGTACCTGTACTGTTGTGAGGGTACCTGTACTGTTGTGAGGGTACCTGTACTGTTGTGAGGGTACCTGTACTGTTGTGAGGGTACCTGTACTGTTGTGAGGGTACCTGTACTGTTGTGAGGATGCCTGTACTGTTGTGAGGATGCCTGTACTGCTGTGAGGGTACCTGTACTGTTGTGAGGATGCCTGTACTGTTGTGAGGGTACCTGTACTGTTGTGAGGATGCCTGTACTGTTGTGAGGGTACCTGTACTGTTGTGAGGGTACCTGTACTGTTGTGAGGGTACCTGTACTGTTGTGAGGGTACCTGTACTTTTGTGAGGGTACCTGTACTGCTGTGAGGGTACCTGTACTGTTGTGAGGATGCCTGTACTGTTGTGAGGGTACCTGTACTGTTGTGAGGGTACCTGTACTGTTGTGAGGATGCCTGTACTGCTGTGAGGGTACCTGTACTGTTGTGAGGATGCCTGTACTGTTGTGAGGGTACCTGTACTGTTGTGAGGATGCCTGTACTGTTGTGAGGGTACCTGTACTGTTGTGAGGGTACCTGTACTGTTGTGAGGGTACCTGTACTGTTGTGAGGGTACCTGTACTGTTGTGAGGGTACCTGAACTGCTGTGAGGGTACCTGTACTGTTGTGAGGATGCCTGTACTGTTGTGAGGGTACCTGTACTGTTGTGAGGATGCCTGTACTGTTGTGAGGGTACCTGTACTGTTGTGAGGATGCCTGTACTGTTGTGAGGGTACCTGTACTGTTGTGAGGGTACCTGTACTGTTGTGAGGGTACCTGTACTGTTGTGAGGGTACCTGTACTGTTGTGAGGGTACCTGTACTGTTGTGAGGGTACCTGTACTGTTGTGAGGGTACCTGTACTGTTGTGAGGATGCCTGTACTGTTGTGAGGGTACCTGTACTGTTGTGAGGATGCCTGTACTCTTGTGAGGGTACCTGTACTGTTGTGAGGATGCCTGTACTGTTGTGAGGGTACCTGTACTGTTGTGAGGGTACCTGTACTGTTGTGAGGGTACCTGTACTGTTGTGAGGGTACCTGTACTGTTGTGAGGGTACCTGTACTGTTGTGAGGGTACCTTTACTGTTGTGAGGATGCCTGTACTGTTGTGAGGGTACCTGTACTGTTGTGAGGGTACCTGTACTGTTGTGAGGATGCCTGTACTGTTGTGAGGATGCCTGTACTGTTGTGAGGATGCCTGTACTGCTGTGAGGGTACCTGTACTGTTGTGAGGATGCCTGTACTGTTGTGAGGGTACCTGTACTGTTGTGAGGATGCCTGTACTGTTGTGAGGATGCCTGTACTGTTGTGAGGATGCCTGTACTGCTGTGAGGGTACCTGTGCTGTTGTGAGGGTACCTGTACTGTTGTGAGGGTACCTGTACTGTTGTGAGGGTACCTGTACTGTTGTGAGGGTACCTGTACTGTTGTGAGGGTACCTGTACTGTTGTGAGGGTACCTGTACTGTTGTGAGGGTACCTGTACTGTTGTGAGGATGCCTGTACTGTTGTGAGGATGCCTGTACAGCTGTGAGGGTACCTGTACTGTTGTGAGGATGCCTGTACTGTTGTGAGGGTACCTGTACTGTTGTGAGGATGCCTGTACTGTTGTGAGGGTACCTGTACTGTTGTGAGGGTACCTGTACTGTTGTGAGGGTACCTGTACTGTTGTGAGGGTACCTGTACTGTTGTGAGGGTACCTGTACTGCTGTGAGGGTACCTGTACTGTTGTGAGGATGCCTGTACTGTTGTGAGGGTACCTGTACTGTTGTGAGGATGCCTGTACTGCTGTGAGGGTACCTGTACTGTTGTGAGGATGCCTGTACTGTTGTGAGGGTACCTGTACTGTTGTGAGGATGCCTGTACTGTTGTGAGGGTACCTGTACTGTTGTGAGGGTACCTGTAGTGTTGTGAGGGTACCTGTACTGTTGTGAGGGTACCTGTACTGTTGTGAGGGTACCTGTACTGCTGTGAGGGTACCTGTACTGTTGTGAGGATGCCTGTACTGTTGTGAGGGTGCCTGTACTGTTGTGAGGATGCCTGTACTGTTGTGAGGGTACCTGTACTGTTGTGAGGATGCCTGTACTGTTGTGAGGGTACCTGTACTGTTGTGAGGGTACCTGTACTGTTGTGAGGTACTTATACTCTTGTGAGGGTACCTGTACTGTTGTGAGGGTCCCTGTACTGTTGTGAGGGTACCTGTACTGTTGTGAGGGTACCTGTACTGTTGTGAGGGTCCCTGTACTGTTGTGAGGGTACCTGTACTGTTGTGAGGGTACCTGTACTGTTGTGAGGATGCCTGTACTGTTGTGAGGGTACCTGTACTGCTGTGAGGGTACCTGTACTGTTGTGAGGGTACCTGTACTGTTGTAAGGATGCCTGTACTGTTGTGAGGGTACTCGTACTGTTGTGAGGGTACCTGTACTGTTGTAAGGATGCCTGTACTGTTGTGAGGGTACTCGTACTGTTGTGAGGGTACCTGTGCTGTTGTGGGGATGCCTGTACTGTTGTGAGGGTACCTGTACTGTTGTGAGGGTACCTGTACTTTTGAAAGGGTACTTTAATTGTTGTGAGGTTGCCTGTACCACACTGAGGTTAGCTACCACAATGTGAGGGTAGCCCGCCAGATTCTGAAGGTAGTTTCTAGACTCCAAGGAGAATTGCTTGACTTATAGGGTAGCTGCCAGAAAAATCCTAAATAAGAAAGAGGGAAGTCAACAATGCGTTCATGCTCACTTCAGTTGAGTAAGGCGCCCGTACGACGCACGCGTCGACCTCTAACTCTACAAGCAAGATTTACTGGGTTGTCTCATAAAACTTCAACCTCTGTTGCCCAACCAAATACTCCTGCCTGCACAAAGGAGGCCTTTCGAAAAATAAAAGACTTTCGTGTTTGGACAGCTTTCATTGTTAGGCGACTTATTTCGGCCGCTCTGTGTTTTACAGGGCCGCAAAATGTCACCAAGATTAAGAAGCAATTTGCTCGCGAGTTTTAATGGTTAGGAAGGCTTAAGCCTCAATGGAACAGCTATTAGAATTTGAATTTTTCAATTTGCGAAAAGAAAGTTATTTCCGTAATCGTTCGTATGAATCACACACTGAAAATGAATCTTTCAATTTCAGTGACGATTTGTTAGTTATTTTATCAAATCTTGGAATTTCATCAGTATTCCTTTTCCGTACATACTGCTGTCTCATTCATTGCATCGTCTACATCACCGGTTCCGCATACCTCAAGAAGAATTCAGCTTCACTACATTTCCGTAAGACTGGCTAGAGATTCTTTTTAACAAATCATAGGCCTTCGTTTCATGTCAAGCTGCTGAGATTATTCTAAAACAACCCAAAAGGCCAAGCATCTGGTGCCGTGTTAGTTTCAATTATGGCGGGTGAGCGGGAACAACAAGCGCGTAAACTCACGCTCCGTATTGGCTACAGGACTTGTCTCATGGCACCAAATAAGGGCGTTAGCCTCAATCTAATTTTCCAGCAGACGCTCGCTCAGGTCCTTTAGCTCTGCTTGCAAAAGTGGAAAAAATAGCTATATTGTCTCAGCGTAGTCGTGTGTGTTTGCAGGGAAATTCTCACCGTGAAGTTTTCTCGTTGTTTCATACGAAAATTAAAAAGCAACGAATTGACTGCTTTAACGAGTTAAATCCCAACACAGTGAAGGAATTCACGTTTGTTTTGGTTTTGCTTATGCAAAATTACGACGTCGAAATGAAAACTGAAGCGTCGAAAGTAGGCACAAATTTCTTCAGAAGATAAACTAAATAAATTGATTTGATTAGCTGAATTATTTTGTGAGATTAGAACTCGTGAGATATTACCAATGACATTTTAACTTTTAGGAGTAAAATTAATTCCAAATTCCTGATACGACTGCATCTGATTAAAAAGTTGATTCACAGCCATGGACGAGGAAACTGCGTTAATTTAACGCTGACATAGCCAAGGCAGAAGAAGGAATTGCAATATCCTAAAGGTCACGCGGCTCTAAACAGAATTTATCGCTCTGTCATCATCCGAGAGTCCCGCCCAACCTCGCTGCTTGGCATGGCAGGAAGTGGAAGAATGAACGAAGTTGTGGCCGGAAGGCATGATCGGAAATTCCTGTCCGCTGCCTCTGTAACGCGAACACGGAGCTCTCGTGTGGTAAAGCCTTTGTATTGCAGCGCGCGATTTATGCACGACTGTATTACTGGGAAATATTTCTTTTGAACCTTGTTTTTCATAAAAGCAAAAGTGACTTTTAAATTTTTAACACGTTGATCCTGGTTTCAATGACGTGAATTTAGACGCTGTGTGGTGACGTAATTGCACAATGCAACGGAGGAGGGCACGAGTTAAGTTTACATGCAGAGCTGATGCGCATAGCTTCGGTAGGCCAGCGAACTGCCGCCATTAGAAAATAGTTTACTAATTTTTGTGCCCATTTAATCCCCTTTGCTAGGAACAACACTTACACTAACAATCCCCTTTGTTACGAATGAAAACATGAAAAACTGTGCAGTTTTGAACAAAAAAGAAAGTAGAAACATCCGTCTAGGATCTTTGTTTACAAGTTTGTCTTGCCTGGCATAAAGTTGCGCCAAAAACTTTACCTTTTGATAACTTTATATCAATCTAACTATTGAGCGTTAATCTTGTCTCCGGACTAGGTACCGACAATAAAACACTTATGAGCGGAATGATAAAAAAATGTTATCATCTCTCTCGTTGTGGTGTGTCATCTGCTGGTGAAGCCTGTCTCTCCATGCCTGTCCCTTTGTGGTCGTCACTGAGCTTTGCTTTAGTGACACAGTAGCAAGGAATTGATTGGAAGAAATGGACGGAAGATTGTCCAATGGCGCAGCTGCTTCTAGCTGCCACCAGTTCTTTCTTTCCTTAGTTCTGCCACCAGAAGCAAGAAATAATTCTTCTCGCCAACACGTGCCAAGGAGTTGTGTTAGAAGGGCTTGAAGATATTTTCGGAACGCAATTCTTAACCACAAAGTTGAATAACTACGCGCATCCACGTGGTTGGACAAAACCTTATGCATGGACAGAACCCTATACATATATAGATAGACAGAGGCATGAACACGGACAGAACATGCACCTAGATGAACAGAGCCCAACGTTTTGAAGCGTCCTGTCTGGTTGATTTTACGCATCGACGCATCGATGGTCGAGCGGTGTTTTGCTGTGAAACCTGCAGCAGCAGGATGGATGTAAACTGACCTACGCGCAGACCTGCACAAAAACAAATGGACAATTATCGAATTCCACCAGAAATGCTGATTTCTGTAAGAAGATGATTGGTGCTTTTTCCAAGTAGGGTTAAAAAATGTTCCGTGATGTTAAGTTAAAACGTGTAGTCCATGCCTTGTTTGTCTTCCGACCACAGCCCGCTTTGCAACACACTCAGCATGGAGAGTCGGCCCTAACAAAATCATAATTGGACTGAACAGTTGTAGTTCAATATCAAAGGTTATTGAACTTGAACTAGCGTTAGGTTATTATTAATCTCAATAACATAGCGTTGGTCAAAAGGCTGTGTTTAGACCGCCAATTTGCTTAGAGTTTAAGTTATTTTTAACTTATCGTTGATGCTATCTTTTTTTCTTTGTAATATTTTGCATTAATATCAATAAATTACAAGCCATTCAGACTATTTAACGAAGGTCGTTGATATATGTTAAAACACAGTTAACTGTATTGTACAGATTAATGTTATAACTCCTTTTGCAAGTGAATACATCTTAAAGGGCTAACCATATTCGGTGACTGTGGAGCGACTACAGCAAAGTTGAGCGCGCAAATTTCCTTCCATCTTCTGCTGTGAAATTGCTGAAAGATTTTGCTGACACAGATAAGAAGTTTGCAGCATTTGAGACGTAGCGGTGCAGATACATAGACATGAGGAGCTGCAGCTCTCTGACGACTAAATGGCCTTAATTACAGTGCTAATCTAAATAGAAAATTCATTTCAAAGTTTCCTCGCAATCGATAAATTGATTATGTTTTATGAGCCTCAAAATAGGCATACTGATAAGTAGGCTCAGTCAGAAACTCATAGCGTCAGACACTGACATTCGCGTTCGTTCACCCGTGGATGGCGACTCCAGAAGTCACGTGCACACGAAAGTTTTCCCATACTTGAATTTATTCCAAAATTCCCCATAGGATGTCACTGACACTTGGGCCGTTGAACTTCGTTAATGGTGAGGTGTACACGAGCTTGCAGGTCAATGTACTGCTTGCATAACCCCTGCCTCTCGCCAGGTGCTGGGCGGAGGTGCTTGAAGGGGGGGGCTATGGGGAGGAGGATAATTCCCGCGTTACTGAGCTAAATTGGGACCACGCGTCCAAGGAATACTTCTTCATGTGAGTAACTGCAGGCTATTGATCGAATGATTCGCACGAAAATATCCTGATTAAACGTCGACTTGCAAGATTGTCGGCTCCTTTGCACTTAAATAAATTGAACTTGTCATTGTCTCGACTCTGAAAATACAATTAACGAAACCATATCGGGGAAAGGTGCTGTACGCGCTATTGCTTAACGCATGTAATAATGTAATATGCTGATGTACAGATTACGGTTGTAGGTATATCTATTAAATTCTTGGTATCACACATTGTTGCTGCTAAAGAATACTTGGTGAAAAATTAGTTTGAAAAAAGGAGGCGACGGAAGAATATTTTGTCCTGAAGAGTGCTACTACTAATTGTTTTCGTTCGAATTCGCGAGGAAACACAAATTCATGGTTCATTTTTGCAGTAAAAACAAGACTCTTGTTCCTAAACTTTTAGATTTTTAGACAGAATATTTGAACCAGTACAAAAAGTACACGTTTTGGTTGCGGAGAAAAGAACTAAACCAACTAACGACCCTAAAGCGGGCTTTTGGAAAACGAACTCTTGGAAAACGGGTTCTTGTATTAGGGAAAAAGTTCAGTCAAATAAATTCGACTCTTTAAAAAACTTTCTTTGGCGTGAGCTTGCGCGAAAGTACGCTAATCACCAAACGTCCCGCTGCGCTGGGTGGCGTAATGCAGACAGCGCAGGAGGAGGGAGTCGACCATGTCATGCAGAACACCGCTCATTAAAGCGACCTCGTTATCTTTCACGCGAGGTGAATCCTCCCCCATGCAACTCATGTGCAGCGTTTGTGGAGCGTCGAATGAAGTAGGAGAATCATAAAGTTTGCAATAAATTACTTTGGCCTAATTAGTGCACACATTTAAGTGCTCGGGCAAACGTGTTCTCCTAAAGAAGTTTTTGATTTCTTTCATTCTTAGAAGACTTACTTTGCTTGAATAATTTGGAAAATAGAAATAGAAAGAAGTCAAAGAAAATATTTTGAATTTATTTTGAAATTTTCAATAGTGTGTGGTATCTACTATTGTACATCAAATTTAAGTGATAAAACTTGAGTGAAATGTGGTGCAACTGTGATATTAATTACAGGACAGCATATAACAGAAAAGGTGCACAGAAATAACACGAGGAATTAAATTTGTATTTCGACAGATAAATGTGATCTTATGTACTCTTTCAAAACATTCTTTTAGAACAGAAAAGTAGAATTTATACCTGCATAAATGCATCTAGTCATATATTGCAGAGCCTCGGCTCGATACTTCTTCAGAGTAACATGGCCAACTCGTATCTCTCCGAAACTACTGCACACCCTAAAAAAAATAGTTCCCTCAGTTTGAGTTCCTCATTTGCGCCTGAGCTTCTCAAGCTCAAGAAGTTAAGGCGGCAACCTTGTTCGGTAGAACCTTCGGAACCTTTGGAACGTTCGCGGGAGGTAGCCGTGTTCATCATGGCATGTTTAGGGACCGTTGCGAGACTGGCGGCTGGCACATGGAGCGCTGGCACGACAGGTCGGACGCGAGGGCTGCTCCCAGCTGACGTGTCTGTGGTGGCGTGCCGGACTTGAGTGTTGTCGCTGGCTACACTCTGATGCTCATGTTCATGTGCAAATGATAAGATTGCGCCATTACAGACGTCGGCTTTAGATTTTGGGATTTCTCCCTCAAAATCTACCCGATGGCAGAAGATTTCTCCCTTGAAGAAATATTTGCTGCATGTCAAGGAAAAGTCACGAGGTTAGAAAATATGCTGACGTTAGAAATACCGCTAAATGCAGGAAAATATGCTTAGAAATGTTTCCCCCCTCTCAATTCTATCACCTGAACACACGTGTTATTTAAGCGCTATAATGATTGCGAGAATGAAAAGTACTTGACGCCAAAACACGTGCATGATCCTTGCATTAACTGACCTAAAAATGTAAAGTTTACTTTTGTAGAGTTTATATCGCTATAGCAGTAACGTACTTCTTGGGGGGCGAAAATTAAAAAAAGAGCAATTCAGTCGACTGAATAGAGGACAGAACGAAAATAAAGAACACGACTGTCACAGCTAAAGAGCACGACTATCTGCTCACGGCAAAATAAAGATAAGGAATACCTTTCTTGGAATACTGTTCTATCATCTCTTGACTCTATAACAGGGTATATTGATGTCCACAAGATAATTAAGTCGCAGAGAAGTATCTGGGACACTGCGGCGGAGTGGTACACAAACACTTTTGTACTTGGATTTGTCTTTACGGCCAATGTGATTTCATTAAACGTATTGACTTGCTTACAAAAACTGCACTGTAAAAATATTTTTGACTGCAAAACATTTCTCCACGCGATAGCTATTGATGCGAATTAGAAGTGTAAGCAAAAGTTAAGTGAGTAAATTGGTACGCTGTTATATGCATAGGAAATTATGTCAGAGGTTTCAATGAGTGAAAGAACTACAAAGTGACACACCAGCCGGCTCCACAACAATCACATTTCCACCATTTATGAGGAACTTAAAAACGATGACAATTTCGAGGAAATTTATCATATTTAATAGGAAAACGTTTTGGAGTTCAGCTCCATCATCACTTCAAATCAGGGTTGGCATTAAAAAATCCAACCAAAAAAAGAAAAACACCTGAAACGAAAAACACCCGTTTACTGGTTTTTTTAATATTTAGTCACATATGAAAGCACAAACCAGTATAAAAAGGCACCATGCAGGTTTTATTATTTTTCTTATATTGGTTCCATTTTCAAACTAAACATATTGAATCTAATATGAACCTTAATTTCTTTCTATGGGTTGTACAACACGATTTGCATCATCATGTGGAAGTCTCTCTAGGCAGTGGTAGTTCTTAATTGCGTCATCATAGAGACCAGCATTCGGCCTCAAATGTTTGAATATTTTAAGGAGCATTTGAGCTGCCCCTGCCCCAAACCTATACCAAACATTGTCACAGACAATGCTGACTGGTGGAATGGTCTCGCGGTATGTATCCAGGCCACAGAACAGAACATATGGTACATTTTATTTTCTGTAACATCAAAATTAATATTTGAACTAAATAAAATTTTCCCCAGCTGAATATCAATTTTTTTGTATCATTGAGAAGTGCAAAGAAACTTATAAGTCCTACTTCGTTTTACTGGAGGTGGTGCAGTAGACTTCCTGTAGGTGGTGCTAATGCAGAAGAAAATGAAATTGACGGGTATTTGATGTCACTAACATCGGGCATTAAATTTAATTTAACTTTAATTTTGTCTCCTTCTTCTTCAGTTACGTAACTCCAGTGCGCTCCTTTTTTCCTGCCACTTCCTACTGTCATTGCTGATTTATTAAATAATTTCGAGCTGTGTAATATCTGTAGGTGACGTAACGCATCAATTAGGGGTTATTTAGTTGTAGGTCTGTGGTCATCAAAATTTTAATTATCTAAATACAGAAAATACAGCTCAGAGGAGTTCCTTAATTATAACAATTTAATAATAAGAAATATGAAGAAATTGATCAGCAAACACTCTCACTCACACGCACGTCCAACACTTATGAACTGTGGAAAACAACGAACTGCCTTTCATTCCAAGCGTCACCATCTCTTGCAGACAGGAAGCCAGTAGGCCCAACGAGTTAGGGCAGGTGCAGACCTGCTACCTTGTATTGTAGACAGGAAACTAGTAGGCCTAAAAAGCTAATGCAGATGCCGAGTCTGCGGCATCATCTTGTACTTGACGACACTGACAGCATGACTGGGAGAGAGCCTGAATATCAGAAATCTATTAGTTACCAAATCATACTCCTGATAGGGTGGTAGCTACAGCTTTTGACAGGAGTAGCTTAAGTAACTTATATTGCACACACAAATCATTATGTATGGATTAAAAAATGACTTATGAGGCGAATGTAGGATAACGCAGCCCAATGAAAAAACCAAAAATACCATACAACCAAATAAAATCACAAAAAAACAGATAGGCTGTTAAAAAAAAAACAGTTTTTTTCTACCCTGGTTCAAACTAATGTTAGAAACGGTGTCCAGCACCGTCCAGCTCTATCAGTTCTGAACTGATGATGGTGCTGGACTACAAAACGTTTTCTTTATAAATATGATTAATTTCCTCAGGATTTGCCTCGTTTTTACGTTCCTGACAATTTCCACCACAAATGTCTTTCCCAACACCATGAGCAGCCTGCACAACAGCCTCACTTTTTCGTTGATGCATCTATAATTCTAGTCACTCGGGTATACTTCCTGCACTTGAGGGCTAAAATCATAGATGTTACGGCGAAAAAGTTTAACTAGGAGGCGCCCATGCACCAGTGTCTTCTTATCTCACTCAATGAAAATTAGACTGCCGACACTTGAGAGGTGGCCTCTGGACAAAGATGAAAGTGCAGACAAAGAACACAACGCAAGCGTGAACAAAGGGCGAAAATATGTACGAGAGAAATATTAAACCTCCTCAGGCTATTTCAGGCAGATGTGAACGAAGTGCACGTTAACATAACGCATCGTATGCTCGCGTTGTATGAGAGGCGCCCCAAACTCGGTCATCCGTTTTTTATCTAGCTCGAAAACTGCGTAGTAAGATTCGTGGGAGTCGCACAGAAGCTAGACACGAGCCATGTCTCTTATATCTAGATCCAAGACTTGGCGCATGGTAATGACGTCACACTGATAGTCAATCCAATGGCACCATTTTCAAAAGAATCAAATGGAAATGAATGAGTACCTACGTTTATAATTCTTCACGAACTTTGATGAGATCGAGTGCAAAAGTTATAAAAACTACATATATGTGAATATCTTCAGACCTTAAATACGGTGATTGTTGTTTTGGTACTTTTTAAAGTACATCGTATCAATTGAGGGAATCGTATTTGGAGCGCGACAGCGCTTAACAGATCAAAATTTTGCCGTGGCAGATTTCAGAATAGGGTTCTTGTTTTAGCCTATTTCCGTTGGTTTGTTGAACTACTCTAAATTTTGTTGATTTTTGACGGCTTCGTATTGTATAGGAACAATATGAATTACATGGTCTGCGCAGAGTCGTCGGACACTTACATTTTTGGCCAGCATGAAGCTGGATCAGAATGACTTTTTTGAGTGAACCGGACAATGTTTTGCTCAGAGCATTTGAATTAGAATAACTTTTTTAAAATGTGCGTTCACATAATTTGAAGCCGTTTCCTTTTCGAAACTTGCAGTTTTAGGGTCAACCCCAAGAAAATCTTGGCATGAAAACGAAACTTCCTTTACCTCACGAACATCACTGTTTTTTAACGCTATTACGCAATTCTTTGACATGACTGCACTACACTTTGACCTCACTTCATTAGCTAGGAGAAGGTGCTATAGGTTCTGATAGATATAAAAAAGAGATCACAAAGTATGTACATTACTTGAATCTTTATTAAAAAATTCAAACAGTTGTATGTACTGCTCCGTTGCTGAGGCAGTGTGGCAAAGTTAGTGTTTGTCTTTTCGTTGCAAATTGAGATATGTTCATGTCAGTAGCGCAATTTTTTTGCTCCAATACCAAGTTACTTTTCTGTTCGTTCAACCAAGACTTTCCCACTTACCATTACGATGCAAATTGAAATGGACATCCGTAAACAGCTCTATTGTATTTTACATCTTGTCGAATTCGAACTCTAATGTGTTATTTGAAGTCAGTTTTTAGAAGTAATTAATTGTAAATCTGATGGCGGTAACGACAGTGATGCAAGTGCCAATCGAAAGAGGAAGGCTGTATTGATGGAGTAAGGAAGAAATGCAGTCCATAGAAGGTTGTATTCCATACAGCTTTTATGGAACGATTTTGGCGTATTAAACAAATAACGTTATTTTTTAGTTAAATTTAATTTTTATTCCCATAAATTGTTACAAGCAAGTAATTAAATAAAGTAAACAAGCATCAATATGACTTTTTTACTGAAGAAACAACCAAAATTCTCAGTGGACAATTAAAACTCAATCTTCAGTGAATGGTGCGGACTCGCTGCTACGGCAATCCAATGAAAACGAACACACGAGGGACCAGGTGACCTGAGAAGCCATTGTATATGCAGCACAATTTTGGAATTTCCGCATTAAGATTTAATGTTTTTTACCGCCCAATATGGACATATTGAGACTTGTGTGAGAGCACATCTCGCTTTGAAGGGGCGGGATTCGAAGGGACGAGTTGTATCATCGATGTCCTCGTACTTCATCTGTATTTTATTTGATGTACCGCATTGAACCTCGTTCATGCAACCGTCCTAACCGACCGATGGAAGAGATTTACAGTACGTTTTATCCAAACACTTCTGAGCGAAGTTTTTCGATTCTAGTACAACATAAAATAATTTCGTTATGTTATTAAGTGCAACTCTATTCAAATTTATTTTCCAATTCGCATCAAAATACCATATTATTAATCTCTCTCAAATCACTCAAATTTTCACGATTCATTACGAAAGAGAATTGAGTAATGTTGCTGAGTAAGGAAAGCGGTAGGCAGTCGGATGGGCAGGGAAGAAGGAGGCAGCTAGATGTAGAAAGGATATATGTTTGACTTAGGTAAATGTTGGCCTGGCAATTTGCAATTCACGGTTCCTCATCCAAACTTCCGAAATTGTTCTTTATAATATGCAACCTTTCCACGCTTCAGTCATCATTGAAACACCCGTGAGTACTGCACAGTTACAGTGGCACAGACGCTACGGGTACTACAGAATAGCTGCTGCCTAAATTGCATTTGAGGACTGCTCAGAGTGGCAGCTAGTACTGCACAGTAACAGGAACAAAGTTGCTCTGGGTACTGCACAGAGGGACAGCGAGTACTGCAAAGTAACTGCGACAGAGTGGTTGTAGATACAAGCACCTGTGTTGCGATTTATAACTTGAGCTATGAAAAAGAGATTTTGAGACTAATTTGGCGAATTTGAGTGGTAGAGAATGAAATAAAGTTAACACGTGATAAAACGAGGGGGCTGCAGTGTTGTGACGACTGGATGAAATGGTGATGCTGTAATCTAATAACAGGATGAAACGGTAGTGAGATAATGGGATGAAATCATAATGGTGCAATCATGCAATCATACGATAATTTCAAACGATTTAGGGGAAACGAGAATGATGAATAGAACTGTAATTTGGTACTACGATGGCGGGATTTATGATAAGATGTTGATGTACACATATTTGCTTTTCCTACTTGAGAGACATTATACACAAACTTCAAAATTTCTGCGAGTTAGGTTTTCAAGTTTTAATTGAAAGAGTTTCATCATCGACAAGCTACCTATTAAATTTCTGAGGCTTTATTTGTTTTACCCCAAAGTTTTTGTTGTTCATTGATGTGGTCTGCTGTTATATGTCCTGTGTGAGCAATGAACGCTTGATGGAATAAAATACCATCAGCGGATATTCTCCCATACGGAAAGTAAACAATAATAAATAACTGTATTAATCTTGCCGAGTGAATTCAGTACGTAAGATATAAGCAATTGTCGCAATCCCTTGCACAAAGCATTCATGAGAGGAAAAACAATTTTTCTCGTAAAAGTTGTATAAAAGGAAAATATTTTCTCGTTACAGATCGACATGCCCGATGCACCATGCTCAGTAGGCAGCGACAAGTTCAGCACAGAAGGGGGCTGATAACCTCCGGCCGAACCAGCGCTCACCAGCTGTTTTGGTTCCACATTTTCCTCTGCTCGTTGCTGTGGGCTTCATTTTCTGACGTGCAGAAGGCCTTCGATGCACTTCTTCTGAAGCAAGCGGCGCGCGAAGGCCCCTGCTACCTCCATCAAATCAGAGCCAAAAATGGCCCTCGAGAAATTGGTGGGCGAGGCTCCCTGAGGACGGCGAGCGCGGGAGGCCACCACGCTGAGGTGGCGGCAAAGTTTGGCCTTTTTGGGTCCGCTGAGGGCGATGTCAAACTTACATTCAGTGAGTCAGGAGTGTCTGAGTGTGAAAATGTTAGTTCGGATCTCTCCGACAGAGTGTGTAGTGGGAAAATTGCATCAAGACTATCTTGGGAGTTTCTAAAGTTGTGTTGTGAGAAAAATAGTTCGATTACTGGAACTCGAGTGTGTGTCCTTAACGTGTGTTACGGAAACTCCAGAGAGGTTGTGTATCTCACTTCCGCAGTCACAGATGACCGTAACGCCGCCGCATGCGAGTGGTTCCCTCTCGTCCCTCGGTGGCCTGCTTATGATGGGAGAGGAAACCTCATTGGTCTCTTGGGACAAAAACTTCGCTCGTTGCTAATCCCAGAACTTCTACAAGATTTAGACAGAGCAGCTCCGATGCCCCGCGTGAAGGATCTTCCCGGCAGATCTCACCCAGATCAGGGCACCGAGAAGTTAGGGACGATGATGAGAGGCGCCGGAGTGCAGGCACCAGAGAACTCTCTGGTAAAAGAACGCTGCTGTGGCTCAAAATCATTGTGTCCGGTCGTAAATTATGAGCCTTCTTGTTCGATTTTGCTCAATCACGGACTTAGGTATTCATCTAATGAGAATAGGAACCGAAACTCGCTCTGCAATAGCACTATTTCACGTCGTCTAATTTCAGTTTTGCAGTTGCAAGCCTCATATTTTGGAAGCGCTAGGCGTAGATTGAAACCCGATTCTGGCGAGAAAACCAAGAAAAAATTCCGCTCATTTTTAGCTGATGATTATTCTCACTTGATATTAACTTCCCCTGACCCCCAACTGTTCATTTATTTTATGCTTCGCTCAAGATTCATAGGAATCAGATTGCCAGGTTCTTCATCGTTTCTCCTCCAGAATCAGATCAATTCAGAGTGCTCTTCACGAAAAAGTGTTTTGTTTAGAACCCTAAAACTGCTCTCCCAGTCAAAATTTGACAATCTGCCTTCAACAAAAGTAGCAGAACAGCTCGACCCTGTGGAACAGGGCATCATGAAAGACCATGGAACAGCCGAGGCGTTTTCATGCGCCTCCATCAGCCCACGACCGGCCCGTGTGAGCGTGATGGTGGCTGCCGCCCAGCCTTCCTACACCACCGAGCGCCACATCTTCACTGGATTTACCACGACGCAGCCCCCTCCCACACTTCCTCCTCCTGACTTCAGTATCGTGGCTAAGGAAGAATGTGGCAGGTCATTTTGTCTCTTCCTCATCGCCTACAATAAATCTTTCAACTTCAGTCGGGTGAGTGAACAAGAGTTTGCTGAAGTGATTCATAATTTTAATTTAATGATATCAGTGCTTAAAAACTACTGTTTCTTAACGAAATTGTGACTGATATATACCTTATTTTCCATCTATACCAGCAAAAGCACTCAATGATTTAGTAAAAGTGAAACTCTTATTCTTTCCCAGCACAAGGCCCGCTGATGGCTAGGTACAGGACTATGACCAAAAATACCGTAATTTGTTGGGCAACTAAAGATTAGTGTGCTTGTGTCATTTATTGAACAGTGTTCTAAGCATCAAACTCCTTGCTGCAGCCCATTTATTATAAGCATGAGCATAGAAGGGGACTGCTATGACAGATGAGAAGTGAGACAGAGGGAGTGCGATGGGCTCAGCGTTCCAGAGGAGTTCACGAGTGTCAAGATAAGGGAATATCCTGCCCTGCATGTCCTACCACTCTTCCTGCTGCTCTAAAAGTCTAAATTATGAAATGCATAAGCGCATAACTACTTTACGTACATCGTATGTGCGTTTATGCACTGTACGTAGCCCTCATGTACGTGAAAGCAATGTGTGCATCACATTTACATTTATAGATTTATACACAATATGCATATGTGTATTTTATGCGCAACACAGTAGACCTGTACAATGAGCATCATAATTAAATGCAGCGTACGCATTACGTGCGTTAAAACTAGAATTAATTTTTTTTCAAAGTTCTATTGGTCTTATGGAACGTAAAATCGACTGAATGCGCTGAAATCTCAGCGCGGGTAACGATATTCACAGCAAAGTGTCCGCTTGAAGGGGAGAACTTGTACTTTGTTGTGGCGCAGCGAACACATCCTAAATTTTGCTGGGAAAGTAAAGACCCTCTATTATTTCAGGCTGATATATTTCAAGCGGATCATCATTTCCAAGCTGAACCAATGCCAGTTAAGTTCATTTTAGGTTAGACGGTAGAAGTATCTCCCTTCTTCATCTCGCTTACAATCATGTTGAGTTTTATTTCGTTGTTTTAGGTAGTAGGTAGTTTTTGTTTATAAACTAGGTTTCATCCTGCTGATGTAATCAGCAGAGTATTCTGTTTGGAGCCCAAATACTGGTTCTCAGACAAAATTTGGCATTCTGCTTTCACGAAAAGTAGTGGAAGAGCTCAAGTGTGTGGAGCAGGGCATTGTGGCAGACCATGGAGCGGCCGAGCGTTGGTCAGAGGCGTTATCAGCTCTGCTGCCACTCAGCGGTGCTCGAGACTCAGTCTCGGCACGTCACGTTGACGACGAGGAAGTCGATGTTGCTCGAGTTTCAAAGAGTGTCAACTGTGCTTGTAAATTTAAGGAACATTCTGAAAAACTCTTCCGCATTCCGAATGCTGGCTTGTGCAAAATTTTAGCCGTTCATTTCATAAAATTCGTAAGATTGTTTATTGTCTCTCAAAAGCCTCCAAAAAGGTAAGTTGAACACAATTTTTGCTATTATTCATATTTCATACCTTGTATATGGGAGTAGGTACGCTAGTTGTTGGTACACAGTGCAGAAATTGACGAATGTTTTATTGTTATACACTCTTCCCAGCGGTGAGATTCGTGCCATGGCTCAAAGCAGCTGAGCTAACATTTTTGCTCCAAAAAGAATAACAGAGGTCAAAATGACACTAAAGCCTAACGTTGTAGACATTTCAGGAGCCAGATTGAGGAAAATAAGAAGCCTACTCATCTGGAAGATCTATGGACTTCTAATAATGTGCACTTGCTGCCCTTGAACGTAAATAAAACTATAGTTACCCTGTGTCTTTCATCATACAGTAAACGTGGTTTTCTTTCTTCTACTGACAGTCCTACGTTCCTCAAAATTTAATGCGAAATTCATTAAACGAGACAAATACTCTAGGAAACAAATAGGAACGCACATTATATTTTTGTGTATATTGAGTGTGCAAATACACCCGCACCTCCTTGTGCACTAATACACCTATTTCTACCCTCACAATGCTACGTTGCTCACTTCGATCTCTGCCCGACATTACATAAGACGAGGGGAGCCGCAAAACAAGAGACACTGGGACCACGTCTTGCAAGTTACATGAGCATCGATTGAGCCGTTTTAATGATTTCATGAAATCAACTCATTGAACTCTCTCTGTGAGAAATGACAGAAACAGAATAAAATAAACAGCGTGAAATACTGATGTTTAAACTCTACGTGGGAGACTGCGCTAGGTTCTCCATCACCTGTAGCTTTTCTAGCAGGATGCATTTCTCAGGAGGTGCTTTGAAGGGGATCGTCCTTCAGTGCATCTTGGGGACTAGGGGATACTTAGGAGGAGGTGTAGTGATAATTTCTGTCTTCGTCAGTTTACTTTCAGGATATAGCACTCCTCCGTAATCACCTTACGACAGAATCCGCAACACTTGTCGTAAGAGTCTCTTCTGGGTTCAGAATTCTAGATAGATTGATTTTATCTCTTATTCTCTAATTCTTTGATACTCTGTGGAGAAGGCCGACGTACCGTGCAGCCGACCTCCAGCAAGAGTGTTTTTGTCTTCCAACTCTTATTATTATTTCATTTTATCGTCTCGTTGAGATGCATGTGCCTTTATTTACTAGCGCAGCGGGATGTGCCAGTCGAGACGCCCATATTTTGCGCCTTTGGGGTGCCACTCAAGCTAGAACTCTGTCGAGTTTGTAATAATCACTTGCTCGAACAGAGATGCAGGTTAAACCTTAAATGAAATGAAAATGAATTAGTTCGGGGACTCTCACGCTAATAACCTGCGTGACATTAATGACTAAATCGACCAACCCACACAGGGGACTGCACAGGCTCTCTACAACTGAGTTAGCATCATTACGTCACCAAACTTCTCTGTTACACCGCTTGTAGCAAGTGGAAAGTATATGATAAATGTCAACAATTTTTTGCTGCTCTCGAATATTTCAAACACTTTAAAAATTATTTTACAAACAAAGGTTAATTCATTAATATCCCAATAGCTGGCTAGTTCACTCGATTTTGGAGCGCTCGAATACTTCAAGAACTTTAAAATCAAACCTTACAAAACATAACTAATTTCACTGATATTCCAATAGCTGACTAATTAATACCTCGCTGCAGAGAGCACACATCACAGGAATGCTAATTTAATCATCACGGATTTCTATCAAGAGTTGTGAGTTTATGCACTTGCACTTTTGTACAATGCAAGCATGAGGACAACATAGCAGCACGCAACACTGGCAGTGAGGGACATGAGGGCAGCATTGCAGCACGCAACACTGGCAGTGAGGGACATGAGGGCAGCATTGCAGCACGCAACACTGGCAGTGAGGGACATGAGGGCAGCATTGCAGCACGCAACACTGGCAGTGAGGGACATGAGGGCAGCATTGCAGCACGCAACACTGGCAGTGAGGGACATGAGGGCAGCATTGATCAAACTTACAGCTCAAGCAACGATAACCTCTCTGCGATGTGCATTCGTCTTACCAAATATGGGCGTGTTGAGAGAAATTTTCACCATTAAAATTTTGTGTGCGTGAAATATTTTCGCATATTAACTTGAATCACTTCATCATCTTTATCAACATTCTTTTTCACACTAGCTAAATAACTAATGAACCGTGTTTGAGAACAATCAAGTTGGCTGAATGAATGCTGTCGGGATGAACTCTAATTTGTTAGGATTTTTTGAGTGAAGATCAGCAAGCCATTGAGCATGAATTTTGCCCTACTTCAACGCTATTTTTTGCCGTTTCTGAAGTCACACGGTATATCCTCTCGCAATGTTGCTGCATTATGAGGCACATTCTAAATTAATGATAACAAAAGCACCATATCATAGCTAATGCGTCTCTTTCACGGAAGTGCAATGTTGTCTAATGAGTGTACTATAAGCTGCGATAAATTTCCGCACATTACCCTTGAATTGCCTTCTAATTACTGACGACATGTTAACATCTACTGTTGCGCTGACTTCTAATTGTCAAGCTTCGCTAGCGTTAACTGAGGCTAATGCCTAATTAATCCGAGCAGCACGTTCGCACCACGTATGGTCACGGTGTTCTAGATATTGTTGTCGGAGGGAACTGGTTCACTAAACTTCAGCGCATATGCGACAGTAAACTTGCGAGCGGCGAGCCGGGATGTATGGCAGGCGCTTCCCGGACACGGTCCCGTCGCTGTCCTGCGCGATGGTGGCATCTGAACTCACTGTGTTTCTAATTAAGTCTTCGTAATACAAGTCTCTAATATTCTGGTGCTGTGAGGCGCTCTTGTCCAGGTGAAGTTAGTCAGTGTCTCATGTCCTGCGGGATTTATTCACCTATTTCTTTGCTGTGGTATGTCCTACCGCTGTTGAAAACCTCTATAATCTGCTGTAGCTAAATACCAGAAGTGCCGGTTTAAACTGTAATTTTGAATTGTTTCGAAGATAGCAATTGTTTATGGGAAGAAAGTTTCAAATGCATTATTCAAAAGACACACCGTAACTTGATGACACGTTTTAATTGCCTATTTTAGGTCTTCCAATTATGGATATTTGAAAAAATGACCTTCACTGTTTGAGGTGCATCAGGTAACGAATTTTAGCTATTTTCTTGACATCTTCATAATTGCTAAACCACGTTGGTGGGTGCGGCGGATGGGGCAAGAGTTCCCAGCCCGCTTCAGAAATAGGACCTCCGACGTCTTTCGCTGTGATGAGGGCTTGTTTTACAGCCAACTTATTTTCTCACGTCCTGTAGTCCGATCTAAAGGCTTTTTGATTAATTCGGAGCTTAAATTGGCAGTCGTTGACGGTATTCACTAGTGTTTCACCAGGTTTCTCATGAGGGTTCTGATCCCACCAAATGCGCAGCATCGAGGAACTTATAAACGAGAAAAAATCCAAGGAAATTTATCATATTTAATAGGGAAACGTTTCCGAGTCCCGCTCCATCATCAGTTCAAAAATTACAAATCATTATGTCTGCAATACAGGATGCAAAAAAATGGTGAAAGGAGTCATTAAAAGATATCACGGAAACAAAAATAGGGCAAAGAAAAATAAAATTGAAAATATTGCTATCTAGTTACTATTTGCACTGGGTATGAACTGTCGGTATTGTTGAGGGGTGGTTTTCGTTTAAAAATATGTAGCGACTCTAAAATTCTAAAGTCATAAGAAGTTGCGGCCATTCTCCCTTATGCTTTGCCATTCTCATATGATATTCCGTGAGGTCAGGCCGATGTACGATGATGTACACTGCACACTACTATAAGAATAAACCAGAAAGGCTCGCATATCAATCGGAAGCATATCCTTGTACAGGAAAAAAGAAGCCACCTTAAAATCATTAATAAGAGCGGCGCGTAACTAAAAGCTACGCGTCGTCGTCGCACAGCATTGTTTTCCTCCGGAGCGATTCGGTTTTGCGATCGATGTGGATGGTTGTCCTGGTCAACCTATAACTTTTACGTTTTGGGTTCCCAAAGTTGGTCAGTTTTACTGTCTCCAGCCTACATCTCACGAAAGAAAGACTTTCATGCCGAGAAAGCATTACTTCAGGGATCATTTGGCAAATGGCTTCTATTTAGTTTGAAACGAGACATCACCACGCACACACATCACTCCAACTCCAACTCCTCAGCACAACGAAGGCGTTTTGTCTTGTAGTCTCCCATGGCAGATATGGGAGACTACAAGATATCTGGCTTGGTAGCAAAGAGTGTGAGCCAGTCGTTTTTTCTAGCACTTTCTAGCGAAGAATTTAAGAATTATTTAAAAAGAATTTAAGAATTTAAGACTTGCACGGCTAGTATACCCACTAACCTTTCACTGGGCTTGGTAAAAGGTCACCAACAATTTTGTTCTCTGAAATGTCATTGCTTCGTAAAGCTTCACTCCTGCAATAAACATCGGAGGTCACTGCGTCAGACATGAAGATCAATGAATGAAACCAAAATTAACTTATTTCATGTTTGACAACCCAAAAAATTTGATGTTGAAATAACTGATGAAATAGCTTTGAAAAATAGACGAAATTCCTTGGGATATTCGCATAAAAGAATCAAAGTCAAATTTCCTAGAATTTGAAAAGCACACTTGCCTGATCCAATTTAAAATGCAATCATAGCAGACACTTTTTTCCAAGCGAAGACAGATGAAACCGGGTAAAAAGAATGTAGCACATCAGCTTCGCGCTGAACTTTTATTACGAAACTTTGAGGGCGAAGTCATTTCGTTTAGATTATAAGCTCTTGATAAGCCAAGAGTTAGCGGTAAAAACACAAGCCTTGCTCAGTGCCGCGTTGCGCTCACGTAAAACTGTAAAAAACGGAAAGCTCACGATTAACAAATGGTTTCAGAATGCCAGAAAAGTCGATATTTATAAATCTGAAACTTGAGTCACGGGATTAGAACGTTTGAATTTCATTTGGACGTGATGATTCATAATTTTCAATTTTGTATTACGTTCTACGTTTTCTCGACATTAAAACTGAGTTATGAAAATTATTTCATATTATACACAATGGTTTTACCTCACTACATAAAAAGTGATTACCGACAATGAGTTGAGAATTCACACAGGAGGGAACAATTTCAGTCCATCTACACTTATGGATGTTTTTTTTTTGAGTCAGATCACCAGCTCAGGCATCTATCTCAAGATGGTTTACCTCCGTCACATCATAGCGCGATGCCTTCTGCTGCAATATTTTTGAAAGGAGGAGACTTAGTACAAGACCTGCCTCCTTGTAGAAAAAATACCCATAGCCAATCAATCATTCTACACTTTTGCTGTCTATACCTAGTTAGTTTTATATTCTTTGTTAAGATCTCTTTAATACAGCTCTCATGATACTACGCCCATGCCTCTGATGACTTACGGAACGCTTCCGCATTCCAATTGTTATGTTATCTCTCTCATAAAAGCATCAGACACCGCCACCCGCATCTTAGACCACGCAGGCATCACCGAAAAGCTACCGTCATTAAACACGTCCATCTTAGACATCTAAGACCCATATAATCACAAGTCACACATAAGTTGTCTCCGATTTTGTGTTCTCTGGAATTTGTTGGACAAATGGTTTTGCTGCTTGAACCCGTCATTTATCAGTCATCTGGACAGGTTTGAGAAAATTCCGTAACCTTCTTCATTCAAAAAACCGTACACCGACAGTATTAGTTTTTCTAACCCTACCCAATCCAATAACTATGTATATGGCTCGTCACAACCGCTGTTCGTTGTGTTTTGTTCAAATAGTACGAAATATATTCTAGGTATATTCATATGGCTCGAAGCACGTTACCAATATACTTGCAAAGGTTGTCATCTGAAAGTCCATTATCTTGGAGATAGAGTATCTACAGTGTGAACTGCTTTTTAAATATACGGATGTAAGGTTTGGAATAGGGCCGATAAAGTTACGGATTCACTTTCTACAGCTGTAAGATTTTTCACTACGTACGTTTAGCAGTCACTAGAGCGATAGAAGAAATCATCAAATACAACTGAAGATGAAGGCTTAGTGATCAAGAGACAGTAAGAGAATAAATATCACTATGTTCGTAAAGATTATTGTTAAGCCTGGAAACTGAGCCAAGAGTACAAATTGAGTCAAATGCTTTCAACAAAGTCCATCGTGCATCCTAAAAAAGATTAAAATTTTAACAGAGCTTCTGTCGGTACAGTTAACATAAAATGACGATTTTCAGAGAACATTTAAAGCTTACATGATAAACTAGTTACTTAGGTACGGTATTCTCGAAATGCGGCGGCTTGTGAGTTTCTTAAATGTGTACACATTAATGGACAGGCCCATCAGAGCCAGATTAAATACGCTTTTGAGGTATTACGGCTCCAGTGGAGTTCTCGGTGATTGGTCATTTAACTCTGAATGGCTAATTGCTTAACTTTGTTTAATTGGCCACGAAATTCTGAGAGGTGCAATGAATTACTTAGAACGATCAATTTCAAAATACAGAATGACAATTTAAAGAAAAGTTATGCGTAAATTTATCCTTTAAATAAAACGTTAAATTATTCCTTGGTAATAAAATAACGAAATTATGTAAAGTGCGTTTACTTTAGTTAAGAATCATCTCAGTAACAGTGCAGGAACGCTGTTGCTGCTATCAATGGTCCAAAGGCAGCGAGATGAAAGACTTATTTTTTCGATTTCGCCAGATGAATTTGCTGTAGGTGCTGAGGGAGAAACTACTAACAAAAGTGTGAAGCAGCAAACGCAGTCGTTATTGCATGCACCATCACATGTGAATACAAAGTTACAATTGAAGGTATCGAAGGAGAAGATGAACTGAAAAATTGCATGATAGCTTACCCTCAGATTATGGATGTGGAGATTATTTTTGCGACTTTTAAGACATTGGTGACGAGGTTCATGGCGTAACTTAGAAAGTAAATATTCGTCTTTCCCGCTTGAAACACAAAATGGAAAATTCAAACAAACTCAAAGAACATTTAAAACACAGTAGGGAAGGATTTAACCGGTATGTGCGCCATGATTTCACCTACACGATGAAAATTATTTTTTATAATAACAATATTAATACTTTTACTAAAAGAACGATAGCTTCCCACGATGAATTTCTACAAAATAGGGAAAAGAAAAGAAATCCGAAGATGGCCGCAGTCTCTCTGAGCGTTGCAGAAATTTCTGCGTGTCCATCCCTTATTGATGCAAATGGAGGCAATTTAAGAGAGACCTCAGTAAATGTTATCCGGCGCTGAGCTCCGCTCCAAGCTTCATCGAATCAGTTTGTTTCTATTCGAGCCTGACTCGAGGCTCACTTTTTTTAAAAGCCGAGCGCTTCGACCTGACCAAGTCTCTGAGAACTTCACCTCGTTGAGGAATGCAAATTTGGACGATCGCTGTGGTACACTTCTCGAACTCGGTCGTGTCGTGGCGAGCTACGGGAGCTTCATGCTCAGATGGTATTGAGTTCTGCTCACACTCGATGAATTTTACGAGAATGTACTCGTAACTTGTTTACATCTTAAATTTATTCTTTTCCGAGCACGAAAATTTTTCTCTCAAACTACAGTGAGTAACCCGTATGTATTGAGTGACTGAAATCGAATGAAAATGCACGCATTCATTACTGTATTAAAACTACTGGAAAAAATTCTACTGCATTCGGGACAAAGCAGAACGTCATCTTTTCCTTATTTTCGACATTATTTCAACAATCGCACAAAATAAGTTAGATTGCCTCTCAGTAGTTAGTGCGCGCAGCGTTACTCACCCCAACCGGATGGAGGAGATGTTCGTTGACAGAACGACTTTTCTCGCCGAAATCCGCCAGTTTGAGGTTTTTACCGCATAAAAATAAATCATAAATAGCTGTTTGCGCTTATAAAATTACAAGGTTGTCAGTTACTGAGTTCCGTTTCTGATCAAATTGTTTTTGAAAAAATTATAAGCTTGTGGTTGTTGTCTGGAAAAATGCCCATCTACAGCCAAAGTATACGGTGTTTTGGAAAAGGAAAATGAAGTGGCGGTAACTTAGAAACGGATTTATAATTTGAACTAGAGAGGTTAGAAAAAAGGAATCTTCTATTACAAGCAGGGAAATAATTGTAATGCTACTTGCCTGCTTCAAAATAGTCTTAAATGAGCATCGGAATTAAATCATGGGTAAAATTTACTTTAAAAAAATCATTTGGCATCCGAAGAAGGAAAATAATGCAGCTTTAACTGAAGTGGAAGGAAAGACACGGAAATTTTACCCAATGAAAAAAGCAGTTAACATCGAACATTCTAAAATCTCGAATGGAATTCTTCACAATCAAAGATATTTTTTTGCTATCATATTTACTGATATGCAAATAAAACTCGCAAACGTTCACACTTTAGAACAGGGCTTTCGATCGCATCTTTTCCGGACGCACTCGAAGTCCTGCGTGGGTTCGATACGAGAGACACGGAGAGTGATGATACGACAGCATTGTGGTGGTCGCGTGATAATAAATGACGTAATTTGCGAGTGACTGATCGAAATGCAATAAACTGGTGGGCAGGTAATTGAATTCCACTGGACAATCGTCAATAAACTCGAAATTAGCTCGCATAGTATGAGCTGGAAACGAGTTGGGGTGGTGCCATAGTCTCCTATCTAGTGAAGCAATGTTCAATTGACTGAGCTGAAAATGAACATATCATGAATATTATTTCAGCGGGATATTAGCTGCTGGGATACGGAGAGTGATTCAGATTTGAGGCAAATATTTTTTTAGGGTAAATAAAGCTCGTGAAGGGTAATTTTGCATTACTATTTTAATTTTAGCGTGTGTTCTTTTCATTCCTCAATTAAAAAAGTAATCCTATTTATCCTGGGAACTTGACAATGAAAATATACTCAACGCATTGTAGACACAGGGAATAAAGAATTTTTTCGCTCCTAAAATGCTTTTAGCAAGCCAATCAACAGATCTTAAAATAATCCCAAAGCAAGAATATAAAGCGTCTTCCCTAGATCTAATAGGGTGTGGAGAAAACCAGAGAACTGACCTTCCTTCTGATGAGAAACACCCGAGAGAAATTGCAACAAAACCCTCGGCCATCTACAAACTCCTCGCTGCAGCAGCCAACGCCAGCAGATCTTTGATGCAAATATTGCTGGTGGAGGAGGATGGTTACCCTCCTCGAGATGTGCTGAACTATCACGAACTTACAAAATTTCATAGGAGTTCAAGGATCGATGAAACCGTCGTATTCTCGCTTGCGTTGATGAAAGCACTCTGCTACACCTGCAATCGACTAATGAAATTTACTTCTGTGTTCTGTAGGCGAACCAACAGAGCTACAGAGTGTATTGTTCTCAGGTTCCATGGAAGGCAAGGTTATAACTTCACTCACCGAAATCCTGAATCCATTAACTTGAAACAAATTCAATTCTGAGAAAGACAAAAACATATTCTCGGAAGACTTTTCAGAGTCCAGCTGCGCCGAAAAGGTCTGTAAAAATCATTACATATCTGATTTGAAAGATGAAATCATAGTTGGCTAAAATCGTTACAAAGTTACAAATATATCTAGAAAAATAAAATTGGGTAGATCTAATGAACAGATAGACGATTACGGGAGATACGAGCTGTCTGCATTATTCAGCTTCAGTTTTCTCGTAAAAATATGCAAAGATTCTTGAATTATGAGATTATCCATCATTCATTAAAAGCGTTCAATTTCATTTTTTAAGTCCAGTACTTGATGCTTCTTATTCAAAGTTGTTTAATAATTATTTGCAAAATGCAATGATTTTCTACTTAACTGACGATGAAGCTGCCCCATAAAAAGTTTTCTTAGTAAATGTCAATATTTTTTCCTCAATTTTTTTCGTTTTTAAATTTTTAACACATCTAAGACTCACTGCAATTCGCATGCAATCTTAGTATGGAAATTACGATTCTGCAATGATTTGATATACAAGCAAAATCACAACTAGTTCTTCCTTCCACTTTGCTCCAACAGGCATGTATGAAACTTAACTCACGTAAATTTCCAATCTTTAAGAAGCAGAGGTGCTTTCTCAGTTTGACGAACACTTTCAAAATTAGATAAAAAAATCTCTAACCCCATCGAGGACCAGCCATCATATCGAATCGAGGCTGGATTCGCAAAAAAAAACAATCTTTCGCACGCAAGGACTAATTTTTGTATGAAGTCATGTTCTCCACAATTAAATTTCTCAATGTGGTCTTTATGTTAAAATAAAGAGATAGTCACACATCCCTGGAGGCTTTGAATATGAAACTTCTGAAGGAATAGTGCTGAATTTCAGATGAATGCCCATGCGCCACACACGTTGCAATCGTACAGACTCAAAATAGCAATTTGAAACATAGATGACTAATTTAGTAGAGTGAGGTGACAAAGTAATTGTGTACCGTTAAAATTGGTGCTGTAACCATATGTTCGAAAATATTTTCTCTCATTTTCACGTAAATAAAGCGTGTGTAGCCCTAAGTCTGTGTCACATGTAGTTTGAGGCAAAAGTAGGATTACTCTTGCTTGTTTTCTATTTATGTTTCTGGGTCATCGACCAGATACTGAGATAGAAAAAGTGCAATAAAGTCAAATACTCCTGCTGCCGCTAATCTGCTTTCATTAAAATTGTACAATGAAAAACATTGCTCACAGAGTATACTTGCAGAGGTAGATTAGTTCACCCGGAGAGGTGGATTAGTTCACCCGTAGAGGTAGATTAGTTCACCCGTAGAGATGGATTAGTTCATCCGTAGAGGTAGATTAGTTCATCCTTAGAGGTAAATTAGTTCAACCGTAGAGGTAGATTAGTTCAACCGTAGAGGTAGATTAATTCACCCGTAGAGGTGGATTAGTTCACCCGTAGAGATGGATTAGTTCATCCGTAGAGGTAGATCAGTTCATCCGTAGAGGTAAATTAGTTCACCCGTAGAGGTGGATTAGTTCACCCGTAGAGATGGGTTAGTTCATCCGTAGAGGTAGATTAGTTCATCCTTAGAGGTAAATTAGTTCAACCGTAGAGGTAGATTAGTTCAACCGTAGAGGTAGATTAATTCACCCGTAGAGGTAGATTAGTTCACCCGTAGAGGTGGATTAGTTCATCCGTAGAGATGGATTAGTTCAACCGTAGAGGTAGATTAGTTCACCCGTAGAGATGGATTAGTTCAACCGTAGAGGTGGATTAGTTCACCTGTAGAGATGGATTAGTTCATCCCAACAGGTGTGTTAGTTCACTCATACAAGTAGAATTTACGTAAACGACGTGACAGAAGGGGAAATACGGGACAGGAATTCCATTGATCACTAAATCATCGAAATCTACGAGCGTTGAACCATGCTCCAGCGAAGGAATTTGTGCGTACCGGGAAACTGACGTCATGGCACCTTACGAGTGTATTTTGTATTTGTTTAGAATTTGTATTTGTTTAGAATTGTATTTGTTTCAGGCGTAACAGAATGCCGTCAACACAGGGGCTGGACAAAATGATGGAAACACTTTAGAAAATGAACTAAGTATATTTTAGATTGGTGTAGGTCCACCTTTTAAGGTAATAACATCTTCAATTCTCTGAGGTAATGATTCATACAATGTGTGAATTGTTTCCAAAGGAATTGTAGCTCATTCTTGAGTTAAAACATCCTCCAGTTCTTTTAGAGACGATGGCGGCGGAAATCGACTTTTTACCTGAATCTCTAAAACCGACCATTATTGCTAAATAAAGCTGAGGTCTGGGGATAGTGGTGGCCAGATGAGACGCTCAACTTCATTAGAATGTTCCTCGTGCCATTCTTTAACAATTCTAGCTGCATGGATTGGGTCATTATCATCTGGGAAGACGGCGGGAAGACGGCGTTCCTTGGAAAAATGTGCAACCATAGGTTGAATTTGATCGCCCAAAATTCCTAGTTAGTCTCGGCTGTTAATTTTTCCATGAAGGTAAATCATTGGTCATGAATTAGCACCCCAGATCATCACAGAACCCCCGCGATGTTTTACGGTTGGGCGATCGCTGTCTGGATTAAAGGCTTCTTTCGTCTGTCTGCAAACGCACACTCGGCCGGAGGTCGGAAATAAGGTAAACGATGATTCGCCGAAGAAAATCCCATTTTTCCACTGCTCGACGGACCAATTCTGGTGGTTTCTACAACGCTCTAACATTTCGAAACATTTGTCTTTGAGAGCATATGTTTTTTAATTGCTGCTCTTTCGCGGAATCCCAATTTTTGCAGCTACAGATGATCATTTTTTGTAGAAACTAGGATCTGTAGGTCTTCATTGACGTCTGCAGTGATTTTAAGAGCTGTTGTCGTGCGACCCTCACTAATAATTCGGTTAAAGGTCCGACGGTCTCTCTCAGACAACTTCGACTTTGGATCGGACCTGTACTTTGCTGAAGACATTTTTCCTTTGTTTTCAAAGGCACTCTCTTTTTTTGAGACAGTCCCTCTTGAAACGTCGAGCATATACGGGCAGTTTCTGCTACACTTGCACATGTCACACGAGCACCTACAATTTCGCTTCTTTGAAAGTCAGAAAGGTCTGTCATTTTCATAAGAGGAAAATCAAATTTTTCTCATAGATATCTGTAAAAAAGTTAATTTGAAAAATATCAAATAGATACAATAAAAAAAACATTAAAATATGTCAAGTTTTGATTGTTCATAACATGTTCTCAACTGAAATGGCATTACTGAAATATGAAGAAGCGATTGATTTCACTAGGAAGGCTTACTAACGGATGTTAGGTACTAGCATCTCAAGAAAAAAAGAAAAAAAAAAGAAATGTGTTATTTCAGACTCAAAGTTGACTCAAAGTTAAAATACGCCGAAAGGTAAACGAAAAGAGCTCAGAAAGGATCGACGTCCATGAGATTGATTCAACGTAGAATACCTGTAATTCAATGAGAGATAAGTAATAAGGCAAGGAACTGGTAAAATAATGATTTCTTCTTTGCTCTACAAAAAAGACCAGCAGAGCAGTAAGAAAATTATAATAAAATATTCACACGCATGATTCATGCTAAAGTTTGAAAATATTCAAGGTTGTGGATCTCTACAAACTCTTCATATGAAATGCATGCATAAAACATTGAATACTGAGGACGACAAAGAAATTGAACAATCATTAACTGCCGAACTGGCCATCATGATTACACAACCCGAAATAGAAGTAACTTCATACTTCCTCATAATTTAAAAGCTCGGTCACCACACAGTATCTTCTCCATTGAAACTACGAGTAAGACTTGGAATTCGATCACTGCTGAGATCAGTGAAGAAAGTTCCACAAAGCGATTCCTGAGTCCTAATTCCTATCGGAATATTAATCACGTAAGGTAATCAAGACATTCTTTTTCTGCTATATGATTCATCTTGATTGGGTAATTAACCATGAATAATGACATTGATCTTAAGTGTGATGCAAAGTCTTTTCTAGACTAAACGTTTCTCATCTCGCCCAGATAAAAAACTGTAGTAAAATTTAGCATCGAATCATAAGCCAGCCGATTTATCGATCAGTCTGGTGTACGACGAGGTTACGTAAAGTTGGTTAAATAAAACTGTATGCTATAAAATAGCAATGATGATAGAAGTCACTGAACTTACTAAGGTCAAAAAGTAGCAGCTCTACATCAGCCTGTAGCCTGCATAACTTTAGCCATAGCCTGCTCCACATCAGCCTGTAGCCTGCATAACTTTAGCCACAGCCTGCTCCACATCAACTGTAGCCTGAATAACTTCTGCCCATAGCCTGCTCTACATCAGCCTTTAGCCTGCATAACTCCAGCCCATAGCCTGATCCACATCAGCCTGTAGCCTGTCCCCATCTACTGCACCTGAAAACGCGAAAGTAATTAGGGCGCGATACGAGCACCTCATAACTCGAGGGAGATAACGAGGGCGCGATACGAGCGCCTCATAACTCGAGTGAGATAACGAGGGCGCGATACGAGCGCCTCATAACTAGAGTGAGATAACGAGGGCGCGATACGAGCGCCTCATAACTCGAGGGAGATAACGAGGGCACGATACAAGCGCCTCATAACTCGAGGGAGATAACGAGGGCGCGATACGAGCGCCTCATAACTTGAGCGAGATAAAGAGGGCGCGGTACGAGCGCTCAAGTACGGCACAGCGCAGGAGCGTGCAGCTGCACAGCAAATACTGCATAATTCAGGACGGCGCTATCGACACTACCGCTCAATGCCGCCATGACGGCAGTTGTCGATCTTGGCATCGAGTGACGGAGCGGTGCGGGCAGCTTTGTGTGATGTGAGGGCAACGAGGGTGGTGAGGGGAGAAGTGAGGGGTCAGGTGACAGGTTTGGGAGCAAGTGTTGAGACTTCCGAGGTAACAGGTCAGGGAACGGTTTAGTGAGCAGGTCAGGGAACAGGTCAGGAAGCACGTCAGGGAACAGGTCAGGAAGCAGGTCAGGCAACAGATCAGGAAGCAGGTCAGGGAACAGGTCAGGAAGCATGTGAGGGAACAGGTCAGGAAGCAGGTCAGGCAACAGATCAGGAAGCAGGTCAGGGAACAGGTTAGGAAGCATGTCAGGAAACAGGTCAGGAAGCAGGTCAGGCAACAGATCAGGAAGCAGGTCAGGGAACAGGTCAGGAAGCAGGTCAGAGAACATGTCAGGAAGGTCAGGGAACAGGTCAGAAAGCAGGTCAGGGAACAAGTCAGGAAGCAGGTCAGGCAACAGATCAGGAAGCAGGTCAGGGAACAGGTCAGGAAACAGGTCAGGCAACAGATCAGGAAGCAGGTCAGGGAACAGGTCAGGAAGCAGGTCAGGGAACAGGTCAGGAAGCAGGTCAGGCAACAGGTCAGGAAGCAGGTCAGGCAACAGATCAGGAAGTAGGTCAGGGAACAGGTCATGAAGCAGGTCAGGGAACAGGTCAGGAAGCAGGTCAGGCAACAGATCAGGAAGCAGGTCAGGGAAAATATCAGGATGCAGGTCAGGCAACAGATCAGGAAGCAGGTCAGGGAACAGGTCAGGAAGCAGGTCAGGGAACAGGTCAGGAAGCAGGTCAGGGAACAGGTCAGGAAGCAGGTCAGGCAACAGATCAGGAAGCAGGTCAGAGAACAGGTCGGGGAGCAGGTCAATGAACAGGTCAGGAAGCAAGTCAGGGAACAGGTCAGGAAGCAGGTCAGGGAACAGG
The DNA here is from genome assembly GCA_030386875.1 of Morinoia aosen. Classification (NCBI taxonomy): domain Eukaryota; kingdom Metazoa; phylum Arthropoda; class Malacostraca; order Amphipoda; family Talitridae; genus Morinoia; species Morinoia aosen. Next base: position 14,674,581 of record CM059567.1, on the reverse strand, counting down.
TCAGGAAGTAGGTTAGGGAACATATCAGGAAGCAAGTCAGGGAACAGGTCAGGAAGCAGGTCAGGGAACAGGTCAGGAAGCAGGTCAGGGAACAGGTCAGGAAGCTGGTCAAGGAACAGGTCAGGAAGCAAGCCAGGGAACAGGTCAGGAAGCAGGTCAGGGAACAGGCCATTTAGTGAGTGCAGAAGCAGGTGAGGGCACAGGTGATAGGAAAGGTGAGGGGACAGGCGAAAAGACAGGCGAGGGGACAGGTGAGGGGACAGGCTAGGGGACAGGCTAGGGGACAGGCTAGGGGACAGGCGAGGGTACAGACGAGTTAGACAAGTTAACTCATACAAACAACACACGGTGAACACAGCTACTATGTTTTCATCCGCTCGGATTACCATAGAACTTCACGTTTTTCATTGGTAATGTTTCACAAAACGTGATCAGAACCAGAATGAACATATATTTAAATGCTTTATAGTTTTTCCACATTTAGAAACTTTGCAGTGCCCTTCGCTGCGTACATCTGAATTTTTTCTCTATGGAAGGAAAATTTGAACTTAGTTCAAAAGTTGACATTTCAATGACCAAGTATAATAGTTTTTCACAATTTTTTGCGAGAGCAAATGTCATATAGAAAAAGAAAACGAACGAAGTGAACATTTGTGATGAACTTGGCTGGAAAATATTTTAGCTCAATAATTAGGCGACGAATTTTAATAGTATTACTGTGGGCTTATGTTAAATTTTTGCTGGAGTCATTCATAATCGAAATTTTTGTGCCACTCTAAAAAGCACAGAAAGAATTTCCAAAATAGATTTATGCGTCCAAAAGTTGCTTGGTGATTGCTTCCAGAAGCTGCAGTTGAAACAAATGACAAATTCAGCAACCGATCGCATCTTCGAAATCATCAAACGTGAATGCCATTGAATTAACAAATAACCACCCAAGAATATGATTCAATAACAGAATATGTTGTCATTAAAATACATTGCTTACAATGACGTCACTCACCCTAATATCATCCTCTGGACGTAATTTCACTTCAGGCTTTTGACAGCCACTACTTGGGTCTGTAGAAGCAAAAAATTATGAATTGCCTGAAAATCACCTTTTTCTGATATTAACTCATCATTACGAAAGAAAATCAGTAATAATTGGCCGAGAGCTGACCACAAAGGAATGATTTTCCTCACAAACGCGTCATTTTTCTGAACATGTTAGCCAAAATTTAGACCGGCCTGCGAGCATGGCGAGTCAGCTGCCACTCTCATCCGGGCTCGGTTTCTAGATCAGCTTGACTAGACGTTTACTAAATTGTTTGTACTCTCAATCGACTGCTCATTGAGCTGTTAAACACTTCGCTCAGTGGACTTGTTAGCGCACTAATTAGTCGACTGTTCAGTTCATTTAGAAAGAGTAATTTATAGTAGACTGTTCAGAGGGGACCGTAGAGCTATGAGCCCAGCTAACGATTTGTCAGCGGCTCCTAATATATATATACTGACCATCTAGATTCTAGAGCAATCCGGCTCACGCAAACCGGTCAAACCTGGCTGTCTTTACTGGCAGACGACTAATACGAGCGACTGGATGTGGCATCCAGCCATTCTTTTATCAATACCTTAGGCAAATTGAAGAAGTAAACGTCAATACTAGTTTACCATTTATAATTGAGAGGCAAATGATTAGTTGAGTTTGCATAGGAGTGCAGTGGAAACTTAGGACTTAAATAAGTTTTTGCAGAAACAGCGAGTCTGCATTGTACGGTACTTAGCACCTGAGCTGCGCTCCAAAGCGCGTAAGCACGCGAGGAAGCGCAGGGCAAACCACATCGGTGTATTATTTATATTGTTGTGTCATACATGATGCATCTTGCTTCAACGCCCCTTCGCCACAATTCGATAACAAATTAAGTACAGGTTGATATAATCAGGGATTGAAACTTACACACGACGGAGTAGCATAGAATGAAAGGCTGATAATATCACAATTGATTGCTCAAAATGTCTCAACATGAAAATGATTAGTCGAATAACACACCATATTAGGAAACATTAGAAGCATGACAACGATTTAGCAAAAGATTGAGAGAAAAAAGTAAAATATATTCCCATGCTGGTATTAACAATAAAATAAATTGCTTGGTCGGCAGTATCGTAAAAATGGAAAGAAGGTAGCATAGTAGAGTATAAAGTATAGTGTAGAATCGGAGAGTGGACGACAGGCAGCGTTGTAGAATAGAAAAACAGGGGTGAAGTAGACTATAGGGCAGGCTGAGAATATGGCGGACGTATGGAGGAGCCTATGGTATAAATAAGATATTGGCTTCGGTGAGAATGAGGCAGAAAGACATGCAACAAACTGCAGCGGTAGCAGTCGGGAGTTATACAGGCAGCCCCCTAAAGTACGCGGCTTCGTTCAATACTCAACGAATTCCACTCGTAAAAAATCTTCTGTTTTTTATTACTTACTGCTCAGAAAACGTAGAGCAAAAATTCAGCTTCAACCTTGATGCACTCGAACGAGGATTTGCTCATCAACTTCCTGTGTTTAATCCTTCCTCTTAATTACTGATTTCAACATGCTCCTTACGAAAAACCACGCGAAGTGGGGAAAAGAAACTTTAAGGGCCGGGAGAATTTATTCGTAGCCCACACAAGGTAAGTTATAGTTATAGTTATAGAGTCGGGTCGTAGCCCTAACAAGGTGAGTTATAGTTATAGTTATAGAGTCGGGTCAATTTATGGGAGCGAATTTTATGGAAGTTCAATGACAGCTAAATCACTGGTAGACGTGCGCTAAGTCTACGTGAACTAACCTCAGCTGCCATCAAGTAGGGAGTTCCGTTGACGACGCTAAGGAGATCTGAAGACTCCCGTTCAGGCACGGAATCCCACGCAGTCATGGGTGCCGAGAAGAGGAAGGCGGGGCAATGCAGTGCGGTGCGGTGAGAGGTGACTCAGTCCCTCATGGTTCCCCCACGAAGTTAGGGCGCATTCAAACAGTCAATGCTCACGCTCACGCTCATCGAAGCCTCAGGAGAGCGGTTAGAATGGCCCAGGGGAACGCCTCGTAACAAGTAACAAGTAGAACAAGTAACAAGTAGAAGCACGAGGCAGCTGCTCGGTGTTAGGTGTTCTGCTGGTAAGCCTTGCGAGGGATTTAGAAAACGGTTTCTTTACCAGCCTTCAGTCATAACTTAAGTAAATCGGAAAATTCGCATGACTGGAGCAGCCTACCAGTGATTATGAGCTTCCTTTTATTGAAATTATATTTGTTTTCTTTACTCCTCAAGGCGTTTTATATCAACGCACCCTTACCTTCTTTTCTTGCCACCAGTGTCAATGAGCGTTTTGAAACATAGGGTGAACTATTCCTGGGAATAACAATTATTGCTTGCTTTTTAAACCTTTTATTCAACCAATGGTCTTGTTATTATGGTGGGAAATATCGTACGTTAATCCACTGATTACCTACATGTTGAGACGTTTTTACTAATCAAAGGCTGTGAAGCATTTTTCGCTTCAACTTTACTCGCAATAGTATCCCTGTATTCTTTAACTGTATCATTACCATTGAACCTGTCAAAGAGGTGTATAATTAGCGAAGGCCTAACCGATTTTGGAAACAAATTTACCAAATATTTTGAAGTTCATCTATGTAGTTCCCGTTAAGCGCCTACGAAAAACTCAAAAGAAACCTTTGGTAGAGAGTTGACAGTTCCAGGTAGACAATTTGAATGTTTACATCTCGAATGCGAATGTACTGATCACCAATTCAGGATGAAATTCGATGACAATACATTGTGAAAGTGAATATTTACGTCAGAAACCATTTTTAACAGCATAAAATGAAAACAAATTCCGGACCTATCCATCAGGTTGTTTTGACACAAATTTGCGGAGTCAATGAAGCTCTGTAGAAACCGCGTGTCCTACAACATGCCACGCTCTAGAAATCCCACTCAATATTTTATCTAGTGCTCATTGGGAGAGTCATCTGTATGACTGAAGGTGACGTCGTGAGGAAGCCGGCTAGCGTGGCAGTCCCGGCGGCGGTTACGAGGGAGGAACAGTGGCAAGAAGCAACCAGGCTACATCGACCATGAACGAAGTTTCACAAAGACTTTTGAGCTAAAAAACAAGAGAAGTGGCTGGCAGTAGAGAGCTGACTCGTCGAGACTATAGAGTGGTGTTCGATTCGTGACGTAATGAAGAAAGTTCACTTCATTGTTTGCGTATTGTTGTTTTGTGTAGTTTTGATACTTGTGAGCCGTCATGTGTCGCGTGCGTCAGCAATACTGGAATTTTGATGGGTTCATTAGTCGAATTGTGTTCACTTCCCGATTAGCAGGTGATATACGAGAGAACATTTACCTAGCAAGAGCCCCCAGAGCATGCATGTACTTTTCAAAAACTTTGATTAGTTGCTGTTAGGTATAGAGAGGCTTGCGTGTGTGCTGTAACATAACATCATCGTTCTAGTTCAGGATTTATTCCCTTCATTTTTATCCAACTTTTCGTTTCATTGCTTCCCTCAACCACATTAATTAAGCGTTGAATTTTCTAAGATTTCTTGATAATTTAAGTAATTCTTATCTTTTACTCCCATTAACAACTGTTTTCTCATAGCTAACTATTCCATTAATTTCATGTCAGATTTCTACGTTCCACGTTAAAACTATTTAGTTCGCAAACTCTTTATGTCATCCGTGTCTTTTCATTCTATCCTGTAGAACTGTTGTCCTTGCCTCATGAAAAGCATCGCGCGGCAGCCTGCGCTGCAGCAGCAGTCGGCCCTCACCAGAGGTTTTCTTATTATTTTCTTGCGTCCGACAACCTTGTGTTTGAGGTCACGTTAATACCTGCAGGGAATCAAATAGAGGCGCAGCTTCCATTCCAAAGAAGGACTTCTGCCGCTCTTGACCGCAAAACAAAATGATGGCTGTTCTTTTTCGAGGCCTTCGTAATCACATAGAACGTTTTCATCAGAAAAGAAAGAGCGTCCCTCCGAAAATTCAATATCGAACAAAGGGCGGAAATTGCAGCATCTCAAACCGTAAATACCTCTTCTGCACAGAGCGGCTTTCTTCTAGGAAAATTCCTAGGGGGCATTTTAGAGACTGACGGTCCAAAAACTTGTGGGTTATTTATTTCCTTTGAATTTTGTATGCTAAAGCTACTGCGATGAACTTGCTGGGAATTACAGAGCTCGCTGGTGCCGGGAGCGGCGTGAGGGGAAGATTGAAGCGAGAGGGCAAATGATGCTCTTAAACGGAGTGCCTTGTTCTAGACCAGCAAACGAGGTACGATAAAATAGAGATTAAGTTAAAGGCATGACGTCACGGTACAGTACGACTAGGGTGATCATTGCATTGTCATGAGATACAAAAACTCAAATAAACAGAAAACATTTAAAAAAATCATGGTGAAACTTAAAATAGGAATGCGTGATACTCAAACATACCAAGAGTTGATTATCAAAATCATGAGCCTCACTCAAAAGAACAAACATATCTCATTTAAAAACTATAGACAGTAGACGAGTCAGTCTCCAATAGCATGTGTGGCGAATTGTTCAATTTAACTGTTCTCTTATTTCATTCAATAGTACATATTTCACCACAGTGAAAGTCCGAGTTTCTTTGCGAAGAAGAAAACTTAGCGTGTTTCGCTTGAGGCAGGCGACAGTCACTCTTGCACGACATGAAACAAAGTGGGTCGCTGGGCCTCAGAGTACACCACGGACCACGGTACAGGAAAGAAGGTAGTCATTTCTGTGGGGGAAATCGCACCTCTTTTTGTTCGGTTAGCCAATAGAACGGCTTTATTTCAAACAAACTTTATGACGTCACCATTGCGACATTTCGTTAGGCCAATATGGGTGCCAGATTTGAGGCTAGCAGTGTTGCCAGATGCAATATGAGCACTGTTATAGTTCGTTGCTATGACGTCAGCATTGCCACGTTGTCGACGGAAAAAGACTTGTCTGACCCTACCTCGTTTCTTCCACCGTGGTGCTCACTCTCTCATTCGACTTCCGCAGACGAAGTAGCGAGGCATCGGCGACTGTTCTCCACGCAGGAGTTAGCTGGGGCGTGATTGTCCAGTAACGTTGTCAGGCCAGGCGGCAGTCTGATGACGGTCAGATGAAACCTTACAATATTGCACTATTCAGGCAACAGTTGAGTAAAGTTAAGGTGACAGTCAGGCCATAAGCGGGCAACCGTTCAGTTAGTCAGGCAATAGTCTGGTAAAATTAATTTAATAATGAGCGCGAGTTGAGCAATAGTCAGGTTGCAACCAGGCAACAGTTGAACAAAAGTCAGGTAACAGCTAGGCAACAGTTCAGTCAGGCACAGGTCAGGAAACAAATGAGCAGCAGTCCGGCGCAAGTCAGGGAACAAACATGCATGTCATTGGAACAATCCGATATCACAATGTTAACAGGATAGGTAACAGTCTGATAACAGTCTAGCTAGGAGCTGAGGAGCAGCTCAAGAGTAACTCTCAACAGCAGCTGTGAAAGTAACTCTCAACAGCAGCTGTGAAAGTAACTCTGTGAGATAGTTGAGAGTAACTCAGCGGAGTAGCTGGGGAGTAACTCAGTGGAGTAGCTGGGGAGTAACTCAATGAAGCAGCTACAGTGTAACTCAGTGGAGAGGCTGGGGAGTAACTCTGAGCAGTTACTCAGAAAGTAACTCAGTAGAGCCATTGAAAGAGCAACTCTGTAGGGGTAACAACATATTGGGTGAGTTAAATACCCTAAACTCTACCTTGCAAAGCTCGTGCAGCAATGACGAGGCAATGCTGAAATACCTTCCCATTTTCGTTTTTGTAACTCTCTGTTCAAAATACTAGCGTACTTTCACGAATAAGGCTGTCAGTCTCAAATGTTAAATGAAGTAGCCATTTATGAATCCTAAAAGCTTGTTTAGTTCATGAACTACTGTTCAGAAATCATGCAAAATTTGTGCAAATCTATTGTGCCCCGAGCCAAGTCAGGTAAAGTCAAGTAGAGAGCGATTTATTCCTACACAGATCTGAACGTTGCAGATGTAAAGACAGGATTAGCTTCATATGCTAGGGTAATTGACCGTTTTTCAGTTAGGTTGCTCTGTCTGAAAAATATGCGTTTTATTAAACTGGGTTATCTTTGGCCTACTGATATGTATATATATACATATATATATATATATAGAGCCATATTTTTTATGAATTTATTGAAAATAGCACTCAAAAATCAAATATCTGTTGTTGAAACTAAAAGTATAAATTGGTTCTCACAAAGCGGACGCCCATCTCAGTTTTCTGGATGTGATGGCATAAAACTTTTTGTCTCTTAGTAGACATTGGCATGCTCTGCATAAAACACAGCCAGGGACGTGGGGCGCACTCAGTTTTCTGAGTCTGCAACGTCCCTGAATAGAAATAATCTTCTTCGTTAACAAAGTATTCCTGTAAAACCAATGCGTGATGCCTGAGCACTACCAAGATATAAACGTTCGACCTCATTACTGGCGCACGGCATTACTACAGACAGACCTGCCAAGGAATATCAAAGAGAACACCAGAGACGTCTTTATTGCGTCCTGTGACCGGTAACAACTGAACTTCTAAGGAAAGTCCATGTACCTGTGTAGTTGGCCGAACTTCAAAAGACATTCCCCTCATTAACTTAATAGGGGCCGGCAAGCAAGTAAAATTCAGGGATTCCAGCGAACTTCATCGGTCCAGTCAAATATGCAGGTGTTGCCGCTCTACTCTGCACCAACATTACTCATAAAGACTTTATTTTTAACAACTGTGCAGGAGCACCCTCGCTGAATTTAGGTCATGTTCGTGAACTTCTTAGTCTGGTGTCGTTAAGTATATGAAGGACTGGAAAGACTTCACAGATTATTGAAAACCGTAGATTATGAATAATGAGCTTTGAATTAAATTAATAATAGTTATCAAATTAAAAAAAATTGTTATACATTAGTTACGTAATACTGAATATGCTACACGTATGCTGTAATGTTAATTTATATATAGTATTTTGTTCTAATGAACCATGAACATAGGGATATACTGTATGGGACAAGGTCTACATGAATGTCGCGGAGATTTTGGTGATTTGCAGAAATGACTTAGTGGCTTCATTTGGACAACTTGATGAGCGTATTTGGCTGGATGCAGACGCCTTGCTGAATGAGCTTCACGATTTACTTCAGGTGATTTGATGTTTTTCTACCAGTGGCTGGACAGACCTGGGATGAAACAAGCGTGCTCTTCTTCGAGGCTCACTTCTCGAGTAAATGACCTGAGTGCAAAACAACTTTTCTCGTACCGAGGAGAAGCAATCAAGTTTACAGGCAGGACTCGTAAAAAACGAGTTAAGAATTAGACTTAATGCACACACAGCCATACACTGTGTCCCCAGAAAAGCAGATCGAACTTGACCGACTGGAGCTCTGCAGTCATTAATTGTTGACAATTTTGTTCTGTAAAGGCCAGCTTGTTTTTATGTAAATCAGTACCAACGACACCACCACTTGCATGAACAAAATATGTCTGTGAGATCAAGTTTTCCTCGCAAATACCATTCACTGTGCAATTAACACAAAAACAAAGATTGAAAACATAAACCAGTTACGGGAGATATCATCCGAGAAGTGAACCTACATATCAATTCAAAATTCGGTCTGCTTTTTTGGGGACACTCTGCAAAACTGCAAAATAACACGTGTGTACAAAGATGCATGCACAGGAAGACCCCAAACGAAATTCTAATAGTTTTCGGCGCGTAATGCGACTTTGTTTATTTATGTAAATTAAGAATTCGGTTTTGGTTTGGAAAAAGAATGCTAATACTTTGTAGACCCTACTCTTTCTTTCTTGTTGCTAAATTACCGAAAAATAAATGTTAAACTTGTAGAGCTGTAAGTCATACACACCACGAGAGACCAGAGGAGGATAGTGACTAACTGACTAAATTAAAAATGGCAGATCTAAATTGCAGAAATAACTGGGCAGCTGAGCCTTGAACTATACTGTGTGTGTCCTGGATACGGAAGCACGTAAAGCAGGTCGGCGACGGTAGATAATTAGGGGATTGCTGCTCAAGGCCTCGACTGGAGTGCAGTAACGGCTCAGCGCTGACCCACACCAGCGGCGACCCGCAGCGAAGGCTGGGTCGCTCAAATGGCGGTCGTGAATGCTGGAGCGATGCGCGAGCTGTTTTACGTTCTCGATCTCCTGGCTGAGGGTAAAAAACTTATTTGTACGGCAGAGTTAGCTCACACTTCACGCTTTGCCGGCTCATTTTATCTACAAGACTACATTCACATTTAAAAAGATTGAAAACTAGTACAGTTGATGATTATTTAACATAACCAGACATCAATTGAGTTTTTCGTTTTTTATTTGGTGATTGTTAGTGACCACATACTCGAGTACCAACAAATTGAGCATTTATTCGCGGTCACTGATGCCGCTTATTTCATAGTATAAAACAAAGCTCAACGCGAATAACGATGCCGAAACTTTCTTCGAGATCTCTCTCTGCAAAAGGACACCACCGAAAAATACGTGTGCCTTTAGCTATCACTTTTGAGGGAACTCGGTAATTTCGCACCATTAATGCCTTCAAACTCGTATTGTGCAGAAGTTTAAAGAAAATTTTTAACCTAAATTTCAGAACCAATCACGCAGCGAGTTTTTGTGGAGACTTCAATTTCAACTCGTGTCGAACTTTGCAGCACACACAAACGGACGATGCGTAGGCCGTGCTGGAGTAAAACTATTTATCGGCGGAGCTAAATTTTCAGCACAGGTACACGACCACACCAGGTACACCCCCACACCAGGTACACCACCACACCAGGTACACCCCCACACCAGGTACACCATCACGCCAGGTACACTACCACACCAGGTACATCACCACACCAGGTACACCACCACACCAGGTACACCACCACACCAGGTACACCACTACACCAGGTACACTACCACACCAGGTACGATGTCTCAATACCTCCCTCGCTAACTCACAGCAGATGCTAGCGTCGTAGGGAGAGGAAGCTCGTCTCAGGGAGAAACATAAATAGTATTGCCAGAGTGTGGTAGAAGGTAAAGCATTTATAATGATACACACACGTGCGATAACTATCTGCAAGTGAGACGATCGATGGTATCGACCAAGTATAGGCCGTAAAACTAGCAATTAAACTTTTTGTTTGACAAAAGCTTCCTTTCGAAAATTTCTGTAACTACAAAACCAGTTTCTTCACCTAGTGAAAATTTACGGACACAATACCTTCACGGGGATTTTAAATTATACTCACTCAAATTTCGCCCTCATACACAATCACTACTCACAATGACTCGCTGACTTCACCGCAGCTGATTCATTTACAGTAGACAGGCACTCTGGATGTGCCGGTCAATAATCTCCGCTTTCAAACTCGCAAAAGAGAATAGACACACTATGCCCATTGTGAATGTTCGATCACATTTATATTACATCTTTACAACAAAGAACAAGGATTATTAAAACGTCGCACAAGGAATCGTGACTTTCACGCCAGTACTTCACCCCGGAAAAGAGAAAGGAACGTGGTTCAAACTGTACTAATCACAATGCTTTCGTTCATTATTGAGATCACTTCGATCTGATCCTACAGTACGTTTCAAATGCTTGTACATTAACTTTATTTTGACGTCAGTGTCTCCATTGGTGGCTTGGTACAACGTGCCGAATGGTAATGGAAAGAATTCGCTGTGGACTATCCGAGATTACTGCACAAGTGCATCTCCAGTCACAATGTTGATCGCATTTTCGAATGATCCTCCAACTATAAGTTAGAATTATAGGTTACTTAATATTCCTACGTCGCTCTGAGCGTTGATCAAGATATTTGCCAATGTCTTCATCTATATATATAAGATTCAATGTTTTTATTCACTCCAAACAAGCTTTCGAGTAGTTGTATATCATACAACTTACTTTCATACTCACCCAAGCCTATTTCAAGTAGTATACTATTCTCCTATTAATTCAGTATTAGTTAACATGCTGATGTACTTGTTTTTATATAAAGTGAGATACCCTTATTGAAATTTGTGATGATTGACTCATGGGTATTATAAATGTTACTCTAATTTCAGTATTTTTATAAATTGTAACATTAATTTGTTAGAAATTATGAAATACGACACTTTTTTGAAATTTAATTCAAAAGAACTACAGAATTAAATTCTTCCACAACAAATTATTTTTTTACTTACGACGTGTTGTTGCCGGCTATCATTATTTAAGCTTCTGTCACACGGTCATGTGATATGAAATATGAATTTCGCAAGATGAGGATTTAACTTCTGTTCACTGGATTCGATACATAAATTCTTACTCAATACCTCATGGCACGTCGACATCCGCCCTTTTCGATAGCAATGCAGAAACTACTAACTCAAACAAATTTTTTGAAACGCATCTTAGCACCTCCTATCTTGGTTGTTCCCAGTTTTCCTTTAACCGAGTCAATTCTAACTTTCTAATCATTTACGTCATTCCCCCCCACCGCAGGGTTTACTCTTATTGTTGCCAACCCTGATCTTCCATCCCTCAGGTTTGGTTTCCGACATGACCAATGAAAACACACTTTCCGGTGAAATTTTCCGCCTATTTTGAGGAGCCCAAGAGGCATAAAAACCCAATCGTAATATGCTTTTAGTGTACTTTTAAATCTTGCAAATATGTGTCGAGTTTAACGTTTTCCGAGAGCATCTTGAAAATAAGCATCCTCAGCCACATGCGTTATATGTCAGCATGCGATCCCAAGGCAACGGCGCTCCCAAATAATCGCTTTCCTTCGCGCCTAAAACATACAACGGAAAACACTGCGCATTCCTTCCCAAGTAGCCCGACTCCAGTTTTCTCACTTCTGCAAGTTTAGTATTGAAGTGGAGCGCAAATTTAATTCTTAGTTTTCGTAATGATTCTGATATGAAAAATATTTTTTCAATAAATCCTTTCAGAAAAATATCATTAATAAAATATCACCCTACTTAGGTTGAAATTTCCTAATATTCTAACATATTACACAACACCATCGCTAGGAGTGCACCATCACACTAGTTATATCACCACACCATACCAGATGCTCCGCCATACCAGGCGCACCACCATACCAGGCCCACTACCCTAGCAGGAGCGCTACTATACCAGATAAAACGGTGTATATTTTTAGGTTTCAGCCGTCAGATTGCACCTAGAAAACGAATTGCTGCACATCATCAACCCTCATCGAATTACTGTACTCCCCTATAAAAAATCTCACGAAGGCACTGAGTTGCTCTGTAGAAAGTTATCATATCTGTTCATTAGAGACGTAAAATAGCTCGACAACATGGAATTTCACCGAGCAATACATTCGTCATCTATGTATAAACGTATTCTTTCTCCTCACAGAACGTAATGAATACTCTTCAAAAATCAAACGGTGCTAATTTTCTTGTATTAATAAATAGTTGTTGAAATTTTAAAAATAATTCCATGAGGCATTCAAAAATAAGTAAAACACAGTGAACTTTTTCCTTGACTATTCACTATTCAGTATTCATAAAAAAGTCTTTTAAACAAATCTGCCCAATTTGTCTTTCCATGTTAAAATTCAAACTCAAGGGAAAAGTAACATAATACTAGCAAATTTTGACAGTCCATTTGGTAGACCATGTGAACAAAAGTTTTATTCGATGTGACCTCCTTCACCCATGATGGTCGCTTCAATATGCTTTCAAATGCTGAACCTCGTGTGAATAACTTTTGCCTTTTCCACTCCTTTTTTAATGTCCGTTTTGAGGGCTGTGATGCTATTGCGGGCTTTGCATAAGCTTTGACCTCAATTTAGGACCAGAAATAGTAATCCAACCAACGAGTTCAGGTCAGGTGAATAGAAAGGCAAAAAAAGTATTTCTCCTAAAATCGCACGCTAGACCTCTTGAGCAAGTCAACGGCTTGGCTCGACGAGTGGGTGGGAGCCGAGTTCTGTTGGAACATAAACTTCGTATTTGAAGCATAGGCGTTCATCCATAGAAGGACTTTTCATCGCAAGACGTTAGAGTAGGATCCGACAATCGCTTTAGGTCGAGGGTCATAACGCTAGCTGTTTTTTCGCGGTCATCATAGGTTGAACGTTAGTGCATGACGAGGCAATCCAATAAGCGTTACGCTGTTACAAACCCTATCAAGTGTAGAAATTTTTCATTTGAAAAGAACTTAAATGGACTGGTCCTCAACCAGTTCAAAACTTTTTTGCTCCTCACCAAAAGAACTCCTTTTATCGTATTTTCGAGGAGATTCTTCGTACTACTCGCGCAAAAGGTTAGGGGAAAGTCTTTGATGGTACTTTTAATTGTCGTGATACTGACGAGCCTATTCTTAGGCATTGTCGATAATTACACGGTTGAACTGCCCTTGACGTATCCTTCGGCGTCGGCTAGAAAGCGAGGTCTGCCAATTTCATCTTTTCTCAACGTGTGGGTGGATCTGTAATTTTGGCCAGGTTCATCAAAAAAGTAACAAAACATCGTTAATTGTCTGCCAATGATTCTGTAGGGATTTTGCTACAATGGCTGGCATTCGGCCCGTGCGAGGGAGTTCACAGATAGCTGAACGTTTTGCCAGTTTCATCGCGTAGTGCTTATGCAACAAAGTCTAAATGTTATTTGCCATCTTCATAGGTAGATTGGAATAACTAAAACACTGCAGTGTTGCCACTTCTAGGTAGATCAGAACTTCCGTTTTTTTGAAAATGTACTGATTCACATGACTATGCTTTATGCGACTATGACTATGCTTTTTGACTATGCTATGTATGACCGTGCTATGCTTTATTGGCGTTTGTATTCATGTACGCTTATTTTTATGAGAACTGTATGCGCGAGCTGCTGATAAAATAATGGAATAAAGGCAGAGTAGATCGATGACTCATTAACCGTTAATTTTGTTTGGTGCTTGAATCTCGCTAAGTCCGTCGAACTCATCTTTTGAGCTCAACTTAGTGAGCTACATTGAACAGTTTTAGGGTATGTCATAGCATGTACTGCATTCGGGCATGTAGTTGTATGCAAACAATCGCGTGAGAAGTAGTTTGTTCACGTGTGTGGGCCACGGCAAATGAACAGCTGGTATTGAAGCTGAAATGGTTGGAAATATGGTATTGAACTGTCAGAAAACTAATTGATCTATGACCTTAATGAGGCATGAGTTTTACCTTTATTCAGCGTTTGTCTCAGTCATATAGTTCACTTATAAAATTATCTTGTATTTTGCATGACTAAATCGTTCAAAAGTTCTCACCAATCTATCTTCACCTGAATATTAGTCGCAATAAATTAGGCAAGAGACATAATGAAATGAAAATGTGTGAGAGGGTAAAAAACGAACAAACACTTATTTCGCTTTTATACTATGCATTTTCTTAAGTAGTGTCAGGATGCTTAAGTAGTGTCAGGATGCTTATGTTGTGGAGTAAAATTAGATCATCTACATTTATTAGCAAAGCTTATTTTATTTCCAAATCATAATGTGCACAAACTGTTTCTGGCAACGTGATAATTATGTTGAAGCTGTTAACTGTTGATTTAATAGCTAATTGAAAATAACAATTGTTGAGAACCGGAATAATTATATTGTTACCCGTTCAGGATCACCGACCTCATTTACATGCTGTTTCTTCCGCGTTGCAAATGCCTGCGCAAATTTGTATAACTTTAATAATCCCAGAACTTTGCTAAAGAATAAATTTTGACTTTAATTTTGGTGTCACAACGCAAGTCTTAAATTGAATTATATCTTTTAATATAAGCACAGATACATAAACAAAAACCAATCTCACGCCCCACATAGTAACCTAACCTGACCTAACTGAACATAACATATCTAATCCTCACCCTATTAGCAGCGTTTCATCATAGCGAAAATATTAAAATAAATCCGGCATGAATACGGTATAGACTATCTCTTGTGAATACCACTTGGATTTTATCTTTCGCGCGGTGTGCTCAAATGCAAAAGATTAATTCAGGTTAGATAATATTATAATTTGGTTTGAGCTTCCCTAAGCTGGCCGTAATCTTAGACTCAAAAGTTGGAGTAATGGATATCCAACATGCAAGTCAGAAAAATAATACTGTCAGATTATTCAATAAGCGTAATTATTTGATACAGAGACCATTTTATTTTTTAAGATTACTAGAGATTTTTAGGCGTCTTTTATGCGACTCTCCATCATTTAACAACTGTTTGGTGCGCTCATTGTTTTTAAATGAGTTTCCATTTCTCATTTCTTGTAATAATAATAAGGTGGAAACTTACTTTTTTTCTATTCGAAAAGCAAAGGGAAAATGGGATATATTTATTTATAAAAATTTATTCGCTGCTAATTCATGTCTTTGTTTCATGCAAAGGTGAAATAAATAGGAATAACAAAGAAGAAGTCTTTTGAATACAAATATTTAGCAATACAACAGCCTACTGTAGTAACATCACAACACGACAAGCTTCATTTAAGACTGTGGTGAACTTGAAAAATAAAGTCAGGTCACCAACAGACGTAAATGACAAGTATTCCCTCAGAGGGTATCAGAAGATGCATTAAGTCGAGGTTATATTTTAGTATAAAAACAATCAAGCGCGTTAGTAGAGTTATGCGGGCAATTAAGTTCAAAGCCTAAAAGGTCTGGAAAGAGGGAGTGCGGCCGTTCTGCTGTCCTTATCGAGGCAGTAAAACGCCGATAGTTCAGGCCTGATAAAACTTCGAAGGCAACATGTAATTGCCTCGCTGGTCTCCCTAGATCCAGTTTTCGCCCGACAGTTTAACTGAAATCAAGACAAAGCTCAGAAGCAACGTGCCTCTAAATTCTTGAACGGGCCTACGGAACGGCTTCTTTTCTAGCCAATGAAATGCGAAGGCCTCTTTGGCAGCATAATACTTATAACGTCAATGGCAAGGTGTGTCGAATTTCTGAGATCAAGAGGGTGTGTCAGTTCCTTGCACAGTTCCAGTGATCAAATTATTGCGAACTTCTCCTGAGGTAGATAAGTTAAGATCTCGGGTAGTTACTTGGCAGATAATACATTATTTGAGGGACAATTCGAATTAAGTTATACATATCTTCATGAAAAATTCTAAAATTTGAGCTTTAATCCTTTAATGTCGGATTTTTACTTGAACTCTAGTTCATTTTTAAATAATTTTAGCTCTGCACTGAGTGTATCGGCTTACGTTTGAATGTGAATTTCGTAATCTTGGCATCCCGAAACAATTAATGACAACTTCCACAAAGATTTACCACCTTTGCAGGTGAATACCACTTTGTATCATGCGATACAAATGATTTATTCATTCAAGCTTTTGTTCAAAATTTTTTTTTCGCACAGATGTGTTCATCAAGCGATCTGTGTGCTTTGAAGCTTGAATTTCATTTAGACAACAGCAATGCTTCATTCGGCATTTTACATGCATGTGAAGAACAAACCCCTATATTTTTCAATTAATGGTTTGCGTCAACTACATGACATATCACATAAGTCTTGAATTGAAGTTCGTGCGAAAGATGCTCTTCCCTGTGTACTCTTATGAAAATGACGTGTCAAAAATCACGGCATTTAATGTTAACCCTACTTTTTGTTTTCTTTTCTATTCGTGAAAATGAAGCGGTGTTAATTTAGAGGCATTTAACTTTATTCCAGACATTGTGTACACGATGCGGGTATTCTGCGGTGCCTCAAACTCCTGTATTGTACTCCAGTCATGATTCACTTATTCAGTTGCTGCAGTTATGCGTCAGTTATGCTCTACACTCGTGCTCCATTTATTTTACCTTTACCTCCACTGAAGCTGAAGTGGTGTCCACTTATATTCCTATTGTATTACTTTAGTGTTCTTGTCCCACTGTAAGAAAATCTGACTCACACTGCAGACCCAAGCATAAAATATTAGACCTGAGCTTAAAATTTTTGCGGTAGATGAAATCCTTATTGCGGTATAATTTTACTTTGGTAGGCGGAGTACTAAAATTTGTGAATTCCTTTCAAACGTGCAATCTGCTTTTTATGGTTTAGTTTGATGATAAAAATAGTCGCTTTACTTCATGAGACGAGACTACAATTTTCGTCACATATCGTTACATTGAAGTTTGTTTAAAAGATGTTTTACCGATTTTACAGAGCTACTTTTCGACGCAATCACCATGCAGAAACACTTGCCTGTCAGTGGCTTACCTTCATTCAGCTCTTGAACGAAATTTTGCCAATGGCTATCGAGGCTGGGGAAGCCAAATAATGGTTACAAATTTTAATCCCTGGTTGCGGCTACAGAATTGGAGTTTTTAAGAAGCGGTATAACTTTTTCTGCTTTGAGTCAACTCCCGCAAATTAGACTTGAATTTCGGCTCTACCTGGCAAGCTGCCGTAGAAATAGAAGTCATTTGAATTTTTCACGCATTTTTTCCTTTTCTTTTGCTGGATATCACATACGGTTCGTTTTAATCCCCAGTTTTACAGACACTTGATTCTGCGGTTCAGTATCTCAAATACGCTATTCTCGGCGTCAGTTGTCATGTGCTCGACAAATCTAATATGAGTTTTTTCAACACTTTTCCAGGCGCTTGTTATGACTTCCATTTATAGCTTGGAAAAATTACTGAGGAAGGAAATGAACTGCATTAATAATTTGATTACTTTTTGAATCTTTCAAAGCCAGAATAGAAGGACAGGAATGTTTAACTCTAGCAGGTATAGATATAACGAAACTGCTCTTTGTGCATTACTTGATTCGATCGAATCATACCATTTCAGGGTAGTATATACATGAGAATGCCAGTAAAATGTCTCAAATATGGTGAGGTTGTGTACGGAACGTTGCAGTGTGGAAATTAAAAGGGAAAGTTTATATATTGGCAAGACAGGTTTAGGGTACGTTTATTTTAAATGAAATCTGCAAATAAGGAAAGAAAATAATTAAATGAATTGTTCGTATGAAAAAATCGAGAGCTCAGAATAATTTTTTTAGAAGCAAGCAAGCTCACAAGAAATGCTGATGTGCGATTTTAAGAAGTCATTCACTCTGGTGCTCATTAAGAGCTTCAAATGATGACTGAATCTTTTAACGTTGCAGCTTCAATTTAATTAAAAATTCAATTCCTGTGCTCTCTGATGGATTTTTTTCCTCTGATGGAAGATTTTTCTGGGGACAACGAACCAAGTTAAGTTATCGTGAAATTTAAATTATTTATTCGCCAATGTTGTACATCTAATATATGGAATACGTTCTTGCGCAATAAAAAACAGCCACCTCCAAAGCTTGCACAATCTCAGACTCATTCTTATAAGTGAGTAATTTTCAGCTTATTTGCAAAGAATTCACAAGTTAATGCATATTGCTGAGACGGGTGACGCTCGCATAAAACACGGTTTACGAGCGCAATGATAACGAAAAGACTATTGGAGCGCACAACGATATCATTTGTGTCTAGGCCTCTCGCTCCATTGTGATGCAACAGGATGGTTACATGAGAATGAAACTGTATTATTTTAGCTAAGAGTAAAGTTTCTCAATGTATTTAAATCCATAGATACAAGCATGTTCACACGACCAGTACTTTCTCATCAACAAAGCGGCGGATTCATGAAACCTCGCCGTCGATTTCAGTTGCGTTTCATCTCTCTGAGGGCAAAGTTCTTTGAATTCAATGAGCGGAGTAACGTAACTGCTTTTATTTTACAGAGCTGGTCTCTGATCTGAAAAACTTGACCATGAATAAAATATATTTTCAATAATGTATTCTCTGAGAGACTTCGCCGAGAAATTATTTTCACATTCCGATTTGGTTGATGTAGAAAAAAAAGACTCATCTATGGTGTGTTCAATGAAATGTCGGAATTTGCTCGTGTGATGCAATGTTATTTACGGATCTTGGAGTTGCAAAAAATATACCCAAATGAGAAAGCATGTATGATTATAAAACTAAAACATCGTTTTCTTTGAGGCGTAAATTTTGTCATAATTTGGATACTGCCATGATCCCATAAACTTCTGCAGCAAGTGATAGCACCAGCAGTTGAATCGTTAACGTTTGTGAATTGTATAATTTTCAACGCTTTGAAACAGAAAAGCCAGTTTCACTTGTGGAGTAACCTTGAAATATTTTAAAAAGGAGGCATTTTCTGAAGGTAACGCTTCCCTCGACGTCCAGTTTTCCGACTGAATTTCACAAATACTCGAATTGGTCCAATTCAATTCAAGCTCACTGCGAACTGCCATGTGATATTCGTGTCGCAGGCACGCGATGCCCATCACAGATTACGCGTAGTTCCATTTGCATATCCAAAGAAACTCTGCTAATGAACCAGATGTCTGGCTCATCTCTAAGCGATCGAATTCCACTGAGAGAGGTCATCTGCCCCTCGGTAGTCTATAGATTTTCTTTCCTTTGTTTGCGAAAACAAAGAATGGACGTTCAATGAACTGCACGTGGTGAACCATGTAATCTGTTTTTATTGAGGCCTTAAGGCCTAGGCCTCGAACACAAAGCTTTTGTTTGAGCACTCGGTGGGTGTGGAGCATCTGGAGTGAGCTCGAAGCTCGAGATTACAAATGAGTTCTATTTAGATTCTTCTTACCCTGAAGTTTACGTTATTCTGCCTGTGAATGCTTCGAGAATACGAGATACTCGGCATCTTAAGGAAACGAGTCATTATTTTCTGATGAGCAGCAATAACGTGTATCAATGAGCGAAGCTTTCGCTTTGGTAAGCAATTGATTATTTAGGTAAAAAGAGGCGTTCGGGATTTTGTTTTGAAGTGAAGTAGCTTGAACTTGGAACGATTAAGCCAAACATGCAGAACCCGAACCGCTGGTTTAGAACCGTCTGAACCGAAATGCAGCAAAGGACGGCGCCAGATACGTTCACAAAAGCTAGTATTTTCAGCATAAGAGTACGAGTAACATCGGGAGCGCGCTGCCTGTTCAAAGATGAAAGCCTGGTTAATGCTATCGTCGAACTGGGAGCCGTCAATGACGAAAATTCTCAACTAACCAGTTCCAAGTCTAGGTGCGTGCTGTCAAATACCATCATCGAATATGCAACCATTCGAGACTGGGATGCGGTTTAAAACTCGTTGACTGTCCCTCCAAGAAGGTTTTTGATAATTTTCCCTTCACTAAATTTTATTTCTGTCATTTTTATCATCATATCTTGTGCTGAACACAGTCTCTCTCTTCCCTTCCTCAAAGCTTGTTCTCTCCCATGCCTCCCTCCTACCTCCCTTACAAGGAGAATGACTGCATCGCACCCTTCCTACCTCCAGCTGCTCTCGCCAGCCAATAAGTTAGCCAGCAATGCAGCGGCGCATCGCCTTGCGCTGCATTCCATCCTCATGCAGAGGCAATAACGGTGCAGCTGTGGCTGCAGGGCGCTAATTATTGCTGCAGTCCTGCGACCAGCTGTGAGCTTGTCAACGCCGTTTAGCTGCATCACCTGCAGGTCTGGATGTCACAGGTGATACAACTGTCTCGTCTGTCAGCTCTGCAAGCAGTTGTGCCATCGTTGCTCTTAAGGTTTTCAGGCTTGTTGTTCAGTCGACTGATGACCTAGCGTGAGATGATATGATAATTTTAAGTTAGACTTAGAAGAAACTAATAATTTTTACCGAGTTCTCTCTGCATATTTTCCACAACATGTGCAAGTTTGGACTTGACGTGCGATATGATGATTATTTGACTTGTCGCTTGAATACCTCGTTTTGCAGTTTGTTCACTAAAACAGCTATTTGCACTTTTTTGTTCTGCGTGACTTCTAATCTGTCAATACAAAGTTATTGGAAGTTTAAGTGCCTCAAAGCTTTTCATCAGTCTGCGTAAAAAATACGCTCAAAGTTTCTGAATTGGTTTGCTTCCAACAAATCGCTAGCAATTTATAAATCTTGGTTTCCTTCTGCAATCGAAAAGCGCCAAATTGAAATGAAATCAGCAGAGTTCACAAGCCAGTATTCAAGTATGTAAAAAGTGTGCACCAAAATTAGGCCTTCGATTCAAGCAAGAGAACTCTTGTGGCTCCAGACAAGTAAATTGAGTGCAAAACTATAATTCATGACTAGAAAGACTCATGGCGGTCACTGCTCTGATGACACGGTTACGTTCTTCTAATGGTAGCTTCCAAGCTCACTTTCTAAGAACTTTTCAAGGCTTCCGCTAAAAAGTTTTTAGATCAGCTTGAAAACAGGAAAGATTGACTGCCGTCAGCAACACGACGGCTTTCATCGGGATCAGAACTGAAAACAAAATCATGGACTCTAAATGCGATGAAAATAACGAGGGTGGCGAAACTTGTTCGAAAAATAAGAGCTATTCGAGTTTATAAGAAGTTTTCAGGATTTAGGTGATGAATTTATTTGATTTTGATTTTTGCCTCGTTTTTTATGAAGCTGTTTATGTTCGTTCGTCATTGTTTGGCTCATTGCATGCAAATGCAATTATTCCAACTTAAACCCGAGTTTCTCACATTTGATTGACAAAGATTGGTCATAAGATGATTTTCCCTACCCACAAACATTTACGCATTGTAGGAAAGGCGACGCGGGAAAGGCGATAATAACGCGATAATAATAGCCGAATAAACATGAGGTAAACATCGAACATTCCCTAAAAAATTTAAAATACATCAGCAACACTGGTATATTCTAGTAATAACAAATGTAATGATATGATATTCTAGTAATTACAAATGTCATTATCGCTCGCTTAAGATACCAACCAGCCTTATTTTCTTGTTCATCAAAAAGTAGTAATTTAATTTGTTTTCATCAACACCACATCATCAGAACCTTGTATAAAGTAAACGTTCTCCAAATTTAGAAATTCCTTCATCACGTATGTTGGTGTTGATCTGACAGCGTTAATCTTATAAGCAAGAATTATTTTTATTCATATGAACCAAAACTGACCTTACTGAACTAAATCTAATCTGACTCAACCTCGCCCTATCTCTTTTGATTTGACCTTAACGTAAAGTCAAAAATTATCCGACGAAATCTAGCTTGTTTGCGCGCGAATAAATTTGGATTAAGAGTTCAGTTCATCTTCCTCATCTGAAGATAAAACTAGGAATATAAAATATTACAACGCATGGTATCAAGTCGTGTCATGATTGAATTCTTCAATGACTGTTAAACTACCTGAGACGTTGACAAAGTACCATTATAATAGTGAATGAGTTTATTTTAAGTGAGTGAACGAAACACCCTCGGGCTCACGCTAAGTCTAGCAGTGTACCTGAATGCGCAAGCAGTGATATTGAACTGTGAATTTTTGCATCATGCATAATATAAACGGAACATGAAGTAAAGGTTGGTGGTAATTATGATGCGAAGGAAAGTATTAAAACATCAAGGAAATAATGCCTATGATTGCAATTCATGGATGAAATGTTCATTTTCACAGATGGACCACAACACAGAGGTCAACAGTCCATTCCTTAAAGTCGATTGCTAAGATATGCCCGAGACTGTTTCATTCTCTCACTTATAATCATTTACAATTAACTCACCAGTTGATTTAATGGTACTTTTTTCGGCGTCTCGTGTAATTCCATGGTTATACAACAACTGACTTATTTATGTTCGATGACATAAGTCACATTATTTTAGTACCTTAGTTCGACACGCGGGTATGACGGTTGTTGGTGGGGTAAGATGTTCTGCAGGAAAAATCGATTCTGCCTTCTTTCGGCTCTAAAGATCATGTAATCGACTTGAAGAAATAAATTTAATTCGGGATTTCGGCTGTTGGTTATTTCTTTAACGTTATGTTCCGTTCCATTATTGTTTATGTTGAATTGAACAGATCCACATTTTCACTGTGGGCTTACCAATAACTGCACAATGTAAGTGGCAATACTTGCGTTTGGCTCCAGCACTCATAGTCTCTCTGTCGTCAAACACGGCCATCTGGTGAGCTCGTAACCTACATACTCGAGGCACTCCCGGAGAAAGAATAATGAAGGATTATTGACAAGGCTCAAGGCCTTGTTAAGATGCTGAGATCAATATCGCCTCGGCTTTGAACATGTAAATGCAACAAATTTGCCTCAGATGATACAGGCAAATAGTACGTCGTAAGAACTAAGCGCATTTCAATTTTCACGGGAGCTAATTATATATTTTCTTTCGAAGTTAAGAATGTTGTATGAAAATCGTAATTGCTTCTAGCCTACAAAGCAATTCCTACATTGATTCAAGTATCTAATTTTCACATGCCGTGGTAGAACATCGACATGCTGATGCTACTCCTTTCATTTTGAATAATGTGGCTTTTCAACCACGAGAAAGCTTATGCAAGACTGCAACACAGCTCAACAAGTACACTATATAGCCGGTGGGTGATAAACAGACCTGCAGGGCAGGTGTTGTGACGTTTTGATGGTGTTGCGAACGAGCTGCTGACGTGTTTGGTGCCCGTTTGGCAACGAATTAGTAAAGACGTTAGTATTCATTAGCAATAATAAAGTAATATATTTTGCTACAATAGAACCTCGAGAACACACCAAATTAACACAACCACCATAACTTCATTACCACGCTCTCATTCATTTATGAGCAAAAGCCGGAAAATAATTATTTGGAGCAATTGATAAACTAAAGATTTTCAAGTTATATGAGACACTGAAAAGTTAAGATGTTTGAAATCTACATTATTCCTCACAGTATTTCAGATCCGAAGGCTGATTGGCAACTAAGGAAATAAATGACAATCATTATCCCACAAAGGTATTACAACATACTTCCATTCAGTCCTACATGGTGGTATTCGTATTTAGTATCTTCTAGTTCTAAATGTTCCTACTTGGTATCTCACAGCTCCGTAGAGCACAGTGTACAAAACAATAATGACTTCAACTTCTGGACTGGAGAGTGGAACCTTTTTAGACGCCAACCGTGACGCCCTGCATCAGCCCTCATCTTATAAATGGCTAAGTAATTGGCAGCTTCAAGTGTGCCCCATTCTTAGACGCATGTGTTCAACGATGCTGGCAGCTATTGGTTACAAAATTATTGTCGTGTAATCGTTCGTAACGTGTTCGTGCTCTAATGGTAAGAAAGGGCTTTAAGTTGCGTTTAAATAAACTTCAATAACTGTAGCGAATAATTTTTGCGATGTTATTGATGACTCTTGTTTTGATTTTGATGTTGCACTATCATCACCAGTAAATGAATGAAAAATATATTTTTTTCATTCAGGTCCCACATCTATAATTCAACATCGCATAATTTTATTTAAATATAAAACACCAATAAACAGGGAGCCTAAAAAAATAATGCATTCACGCATTGAACTGTTATGGATAATTTATTTTCCTACCTGCAAAGTCATACTTTACGAGCATTAAGATTAAAATCTGTCTTGACAAATAACTATATTTTTTTTTGTCAAACAAAAAGTTTGAAATGTTAGCTAACGTATTTCAATTGGTGACCTTCAGCGACGATACATTTTTGCGCACAGATCCCGACGCATTATACATGTTCAGCACCAAAGCGTCTCCTGGGATTTCTGCGCACACCACCACCCCGACACTCGCATCTTTACTTTCTGTCTAGTCCCGTCCTCAATATCAATCTTTCGGCCGAATATTGTTTTTTTCGGCTGTACGCGAACACGAATACAGATACGAAACTGTCAGATTTCGGTGTGTTCGTGTTTTAGAAGCTGTTGGAAAACTTCGAACACAAACTTTCGCAGAAACAGCGAACACTCACCTGTTTATGTATTGTAGATGGTATTTTTGCTCATGAATTGCTAGGTTTCAACGTCTATTTTTCCTATTTGATCGATTTCATTGTGGTTTTCTTGTGAATACAGTAAACTGTAGGACTGTACGAATATGTTTGTATTTACCAAAATTAACTACGTAACGTGTACAATATTTATTCACTAATAATATTTCTCAATAGGTTTGAATTTAATTGAATTTAACCCTTGAGCACCAAACTATTTTTCAACATAGCGTACACAGTGCATATGATCCCCATGTTTTTTATTTTATGGTTAATTTAATTAAAATAAAAATTAAATGCCAGTACATGATACTTTTGCCTCACACCGCCGAAAACGTAGTCAGGATACAATTCAGAAAAGTTTGTGTTTCATTCTGTTTTGGCGTGTTTGTGATTACCGAAAAGTTGGAAAGTGTAGACGGGCCTTATGCCGCTGTTACAGCGTCGAACTTCAGTACCACTTATTAAACTGTTTTCACTTCAGAAGGCTCAATCCGCCATTTTGCAATGTGTTACCACACTTCGCCCTTCTTAGGAGAGTTCGGTGTTGAAGAGGGGATTTCAACTCTCTATAGGGAAAAAGAGAGGGTAGAAAAGTTAGAGAGGAAAGATACTCAGAAAGAAAGAAATAACGGATAGTGAGAGCTTCCTACGCTGCTCTTGTTTGATCTACACGGGGTTGATAACGAATGACAGGTAGATTAAACTATTTTATTTAAAGAAAACACGCGAGTCAAAAAAAGGCATCATTGTGAATGAGCGCGCAACCCCGTGCAACCAAATAATTTAAAACGAGACCCCAAAAATAATTTATAGGGACAAACGTGGACACAACACAATTTGAAAATTGGAAATATAGTATTTAAATCACTACATTATTATATGAACACCAGGCATACTCTCGGAAGAGCCGTCATCCGTAAAAAATACACGCTGAATTTTGATTCTTCTTCACAATAATGGAGCACTTAACGGTCGTATTTTTCTTGCGTAACCTCGTGAACAAAACACTCAATTTCTGTATTAGTGACTTTGTATTCTACATTTAAAATCGTATGCGGTTTTCATGAAAAATAAATAATTACTTTCACATTATTATCATTGTCGAAAGATTTTTCGGTTGTCGATTGGCTTGCCCTGCTGTTGTACCGGTCCCCTTTTCTTACCATGTCCTAAATCACACAATTCTCACTGTTGCTTAGTCTTCACCCTCGTCATCAACCACGCAGAGAGAAGCGGTAATCCTCATCAGTGATGGGTGTCGGATTACCGAGATGAATGGCCCCCTTGAAATTATACCGATAGACAGAACCGCTTATTTGCACGCCCAAGGTTTTTCGCGGTGTTCCCGTGTCCTCTCACCTGGGGACCAATTTTTATTACTATTGCCTATTCCTTTCTAATTCATTCCTCTGGAAATCAATAAATTGATAGAAGTTTAGCTACGTCTCAGATGCATAAAAATGTAATATGTTTACTTAATATTTTACTAATTCAATTTGAAAGACAGCATTTGATTTGATTTTCATTCAATTCCTTCTTCTCTCTTAGATAATGAATTAAATAAAAACAGCCGCTCAACTCATTCCTGCATTGATTCAAACTTAATAAGAAATAGAAACTGAATTGAAATCTTGGTCTAATTAAGTCTCTGACGTTTAAATCAACCTAAGATGGTGTCGGCACCCTCACCAGTTGGTTTCAAGGGAAAATTTAAATGATGTATGCAGACTAATGATGGAAAAAACAGATTTGATTAGATTAGATTATTAGTTAGTTTAAGCCTCCCTATCCTCAACAAAGGCTATCCAAAGAGAGGAAGGAAGAAAGCAACATTTAGTATGGAGTTAAGGAAACGCGGAATCTATGCAAGAAGGGCACAGAAACAGAAAGCTAAGAAAGAAGATCATGAAACAAGAAAAAGTTGAAGAAGAAAGTAGTGGGTGCTGAAAAACAGGACAGCAGTGAACAGAAAAAAGATGGTCCGTAACAAAACAAAAACCTCTGTTATTTTAACAAAAAGAAAGCCTACCTAACCTTCAGCTCGGGCCCTCACATTGTACCCCTGGGAATGGAAAAAACATCACACTGTTCAATAATTCACTTAATAAAAACGAAACACTGAATGATTTAACTATTTACGTACCTTCCGTTTGACTAAGTTTTGGTTCTACAGTGCATCAATTAGTATAACAAAGCGGTTCACGATACAATTGCAGAGGCTTTAGAGGAAAAGAAGACCTCTCATTCCCCGGCGCCGATTAAATAGACCGCACCTTCTGGTCCAGGCTCGCTCAAGTGGTTCCCGTGTTCTCGCACTCCTCGAGCTGCCCTCAACATTCCTCCGTGTGAGCATCTAGATTTTACCAGCATATCTATTATCCTTATCTCTTAGTGTTGTAAAACCGACAATTTAAAACTGAATTTATATAACTCATATTTCAACGTCCAATTTTGCCCACCAAATCTGTTTTAAGGAAGCATCCCCACGTTTCTCCCTTCAGTAACGTACGCCACCCAACGCCTCGATACAATTCTCATCCCTTCCCTCCAGAGCGGCGGAAGGAAAGTAACTCCGTTTTTTTCCCGGATTTTTGCAATAGTTTTACCACAAATGCTGGGTCGACGATCCTAGCGCCTTTCAAGGTAAGATTACATTTATTTTAATCAGAAATTCAGTCACTTAGATAAGTGAGTGCGTTTTTCCTACTAGGGCAAAACGTGCGCATAAATTTGAAGTGACCAAAAATTCCGTTAGGCACACTGGTGCGAAGTACGAAATCAGTTGTGACTCATTTTAAAAAATGTACCGACGCGGAAACCCTACAGTTTGAACATTAATTGTTACTTTTGCATCATTATAACCTTTCGATCGGGGAAAAACGGTGCATGATTGCAAAACTAATTTTTGATCTTATTTTTCACATTAATCTAATCTTGCAGGCTGCAAAAAAACTTTCTATGAGAGTTTGAAGAGTATGCTGTATACACATTTTGAAGCCCCTGCAGGTGGATATTGCAAGCATTGTCGCTGAAGTAAATGAGTTTTGGTGAACAAGTGCCTGAGGATCTAAACATTCGTTCAATCTTCACAGTCGACCTAAATATACAGTTTTTTTCTCACGAGTCAAATTATTTTTCCGTACTTCACAGGTTCTGGAAGACTGCAACTCTCTGCTCTACGCATTTGCAACAGTTAGCTGAAAACTGAGCATTTCCATGGACCGTGGGCTATCTAAGTTCTGATTCTCTGGGGCGATCGTTTTTAATCAGGAGTCACGCAGAGACCATTTCTCTCGAGCTCAGGAGAATCTCCGTGGTTTTTAAATTGGGTTGCCTGCGGCGCTCAGCATGCGCTAGTCTCAGCCAATTAACAACGCTGAAATCTTCTAAATGGTTTCTACCCTTAAATGTTCGAATCTTGAAATAAGTTGAAGCTCAAAATCTGAAAATTTTCAATTGTCTTAAAAACACAATTGCTTGAATAGACCGTTGTGGGGCTATTCGAGAATCGTTGAGCACCTTCTGAGTCAACTGCAGCGGAAGCTGCCATCGCCTCCTTCTTTTGACCGAAGGATGTTTCTACTGCCAGACCAATAGAGGGACCTCTGTCTGTTGTACTAAAGAACACGACTCACCATTTTGATTCGATTTGCTACAACGGTAGAGAAAATTGAAAAATTTGCTCATGTGCATAGCTTATCAGACGAACAACGTGAAGAGGTTTTTGCACAATGCGATTATTTCACCTGTCATGTTTTACGGCAGGCTACGGTCGGCATATTGGATCCATGGTATAGTCCAGACCTGAACGCAGCTAGTGCGCTGCCTGAACTTAGCTCAGTATGTCAAAATTTAACTCCTCAAGTCATTTTTTATTTATAGATACATCAACCGATTGCTCCATTGAAGAAAATTCGAACCTATCAATAATCGGTTTTAATACAGTTGACCATCAGTTTCTCTTTGTAGTATTAACGTAGATATGTACACTGCACACATACCGGTGGTCATTGCAATTATTGTCTGAATCAGGGAAGAAACGTCGTCTGCTACCCACGTACGAGTATAGTAACCTTTCCATATTTTATTTCTTTTCAAACCCATCGAGTTCGTCTTGCCTAGGTAAATTTGGGCACCGTAACCCCGAAATTCTCATAATAAAGGCAGTCTACTTTTGGGCTGCTCTATGAGATATATCATGTTGCAATTTCAGATTTCAGGTTTGTTGCCAAAAAATGGCTAATAAAGTATCAAAATTTACCCTTGCATTTAATATCACCATCCTTATCACCAACTACAGCCGTAAACCTAAAAAGAAATACAGCACGCATTTATTTCGATGGAATTGTACCCTATTCCAAATGGGATTTTGTGTTAAAAGAAAAGCAAAATCGGTGTGAGGGATGGTTAAAACCCCTATTTCCTGAACCTGATATAAATCTAAAGGGTTAGACATGTGACACTTTTGACAGATTCCAGCATCATCGCATGTAGACGATGGAATGCTCATCCAAATCTAGGTTTACTTAAGTTATTTTGGCCACGTGTGATGGTGCTGATGAGTGTCGAATGCTCTAAAGGGAACCATGAAACGATCTTCTAGTTGATTAGTGAGCAGATTTCAAAAACGTTCGAAGTATTCAGCTGCAAGTTGAGTTTGTCCACATTAGGGCACAAAATCAGCGGAAACCTGCCAGTGACTGTCACAGCGAGCCGAATCATTCCAGACCATGTTGTTCGACGTCGCCTCGCGTATTCAACCTTCTATAATGCTTGAAGAACCCAAGACGCATGTGGTCGCTCTGCATGTTGGCGTATTTTTTGTTTGATGTCATATATTTGTTCACCTATAAATCCCAAGTTCGATGGCATACCTTGTGAGATCACTTTGAGGACCTCGTCCCTCATTCTTTCATTAAGGTGATTAAACGTAAAACTGTGGGTTATAATGGAAAATTCATCACCAAATTCTTCGCCAAACGTCGATACATCGAAGATCTGCTATCGTCAGCTGCCTGAACCAGGGTTCGAAGTGATCGTTGTGGATTGCGACTCATTTATCTGGTGTTCTGGCAGGCTAAGATGTGCTCATATTTCTTCTTCTGCCTCGTCTTGACATACCTGCAGTTGTATATGTCTCACACTTCTGAACAGTTGTCCGAATAGTTTATTTTTATATTTTTAAGTATTTTTCTGCAGTCAATAAATCTTTTTCTCTTGAATTTGAATTTGAAAATGTCATAATCAGTAGCCATTATAATGACAATTTAGTGTATTAGTAACCAGGGATAATTATCTGAACCAAAACGCTTAATAAATTAACCTTGAATTAAAAAATCTACTTCATTGGTTCAGGAAAAGAGTGAATGATAACAAGTAAGATGACACGTCTTCTTCCCGCAAACATTAAATTTCTTGGTTCATGAAGGACATAACCCGCAAGGTCTCATTCTGAGTCATCTTGTACTTCACAGATCGGGCAGAATATTTTAAGAGACACTTGCGTCTAATCCATTTGATGGACGAGACGGATTTTTTGTGAATAATAAGCACTGTGCTGCACTGGGCAGATCACGCTCGAGTACAGAGATGGGGACACGGCCAACCTCACGATCAGCCTGAAGCTCAACATCACCACGGGAGTAATGGGCAGCAACTACTTCGGGGCCAAGGAGCGCCGCAGAGGGTGAGTCGAGGCTCAGGTCTCCTGCATACTTCCTTCTGTGTGGGTGTGTCTCTGTGAGCGTGTGTGTTTGCTTGTGTACTTGGGTAGGTATGTGTGTTTGTGGATCTCTGTGTGTGTACCCATATGCGTGTGTGTACCCATGTGTATGCACGTCTGTGAGGGAGCGTTTACACCACACGAGTACATGCAACTGTTGAACAATGCAAAGGAGGTGAACAAGCTCACTTTCTGGGTCTGTCAGTTTGTGGGTGAGCATCGCTCATTTTTGAGAGGATGATGAGATTCGTATTCGGCTGCTCTCAGTGTTCTTAGAGTATAAATTTTAATATATACTATCAATCATTGTTTCTGAATGATAAGGATCATTCGAGAATGATCCTCACAATAATCCTCTTATGATCATGTGCCGTCATTTTTCTCAACGCTTAAAATATATTACAAATAATTTTTCCAAGCAGTATCAAAACGTCTACTTCACTGCTCGTTCTCGGACAATCACGGTACTAACAAAGCCTCATTGTGCTTGCGATGCAGTCTACAATAGAAATTTTAAGTTTTGAGAGTGACGTAGTGTTAATTAAGTGTTAAGGCTAGAACGATCCTCTAAAAGTAGCAGAACGGAAATGCCTTTTCGCAGTTCTCGTCTGGTTGAACGCCATGGAGCTCGCTTTAGTGTATGTACAGAAATTCCAAAGTGAACTGCGTATAGTTTGTAGCCTCAGTTCTCCAGTTATCAAACACACCAACTCGACGCATGTCGTCGTCCGAGCCCCAGTTCCGCTAGCTGAAGTTTCCCTTTAACACAGTAGTATGCGCTTGTCCGCGCAAGATAGAGATGCGAGTATAGTTAAGTTGCGTTGATTTTGAAATCTTCCTCTTTCCTTGAAAAAATAGAAGTGCATACGATTCCTATCAGTACCCTCTTCTTATGGCTCACCAACATTTTATGATGATGGTGTTTATGAAGAAGAAAGTGGTATAACTTGTGGTGAATCTATAAACATAAACTTGCGCATTCGATGAGATGTTTTATTATTTTGTGCTACCAACACATTCCTTTTTTCTTTTCGTGCCCGCATCAACTTCATTCCATCCTTGTATTATTCGAATTGACTCGAAGCAATAATCGTAAAAGCTTTTATTTTCATTTTCTCCCTTCACCTATCCTATATCATTGATTGTTTTCGTTTCACGGAGTCCACCTTTCTTGTACCTTTTCAAATTAACATGAAATTCTTATCGACTTCATGCTGTTGTTTAGTCGATTGAAATGCTTGCGATCAATGATCAGTAGGGTGGAAAAGTGTTTATTTAAACCCTCTCAACCATGTGTTGAAGATTGCTCAACCAAATGTCATTCACCTTGTGTGTGGATATGGCCCATGCAGCACCTACACAGTAGATCGTCATTGTGCTGCAGGTGCACCTCAGCGTCCTCGAAATCACTTCCTTACAGCTGCTCGACAGCTTCTCAACAGTCCCTCCACACCTTCTCAACAGCTTCTAAACTATCTCTCAGCACCTTCTCAACAGCTTTGCAACAGCCTTTCAACAGCTTCTCAATAGCTTCTAAAAAGCCTCTCAACAGCTTCTCGACAGCCTCTCAACAGCCTCTCAACAGCATCTCAACAGCTCCCCAACCGCCGCCCAACAGCCTCTCAACAGCTTACCAACAGCCGCCCAACAGCCTCTCAACAGCTTTTCAGCAGCTTCTCAACAGCTTTCCAACCGCTTCCCAATAGCCGCCCAACAGCCTCTCAACAGCATCTCAACAGCTTCCCAACAGCCGCCCAACAGCCTCTCAACAGCTTTTCAACAGCTTCTCAACAGCTTCCCAAACG
The DNA here is from genome assembly GCA_030386875.1 of Morinoia aosen. Classification (NCBI taxonomy): domain Eukaryota; kingdom Metazoa; phylum Arthropoda; class Malacostraca; order Amphipoda; family Talitridae; genus Morinoia; species Morinoia aosen. Next base: position 14,642,237 of record CM059567.1, on the reverse strand, counting down.
CTTCCCAATAGCCGCCCAACAGCCTCTCAACAGCATCTCAACAGCTTCCCAACAGCCGCCCAACAGCCTCTCAACAGCTTTTCAACAGCTTCTCAACAGCTTCCCCACAGCCTCTCAACAGCCTCTCAACAGCTTTTCAATAGCTTCCCAACAGCCTCTCAACAGCCTCTCAACAGCTTCCCAACAGCCTCTCAACAGCATCCCAACAGCTTCCCAACAGCCTCTCAACAGCATCCCAACAGCTTCCCAACAGCCTCTCAACAGCATCCCAACAGTTTCCCCACAGCCTCTCAACAGCCTCTCAACAGCGTCCCAACAGTTTCCTGACGCGAAAACGGCCGCCGAACAGCATCCCCAAAAACCTTCAAATATATTATCCTAAATGCGTTTGTCAGCTGTAGAAGCAACTTGAATTTAAACCACATTCTAACAGACATTTTTCTCAATTCCCTGATATTGAAGTACAATTTCCGATAATGAACCAATGTTCTCACTGAAATTCGGGCTCCATCCTTCGCTATTGGACGGAAAGCTGCCGTTGGTTAACGCCTGTTTGTGTGCTAATACTTCGAAGGAACGATGCAAGTATTAATAAGCCTTTAGACCCCGAGGGGCTGGACGCTTCATACATCGCACGGTTTTGAGGCTCGCAATATTGCAGAGAGCGTAAAAATATCCGATTCCTTTTGCGGTCGAGCAGAAAGACAGATTAGTGACGAAGATTCAATTTCATCCGAAGGACGTCTTCATATGAGACCGGTTCTTTAAAAATAAATCTTGCAGGATGTGGGAGAGTGAGCTTTGGTACACGAGGAGAGATGTGCGTAAACTAGAATGTTTCTTGCTACGATTTTTCTGTTTGTCTGATATCCGTTTGATGTAGTTCAAATTGTTTCAATAATTTGAAAAACCCAGTATTTTTTTCTTCTTCAGGGAGAATTGAGGAAACTTTATTCGAAGAACCCGTTGGTTTAAACCACTTCCTTTTCTTCTTACTCGAATATATATTATTAGTCAAAATGTTGCCAGGGAGCTTTCAAAATCAGTTCAACTTTCAAGCCATTATCAGCTCGCATCGCAGCTGTTCGTTATCGAGTGTTAGCTGCGCTTATCAACGTTCAGTCATCCTATTTTATTTTCGAGGCAGGAAACTTTAAAAAGAATGTGTGTTAAAAATAATGTTCTATATTTTGGCTATTTTTATCGAACACTCGATCCCAATACATTTTTTATTCATTAAATTTTTTAAGTGCATAAAATCTGCTCGTCTGGAATTCCACATACTTATAACTGGGCCTTTTTCACTATAAGTGAACAGAGTGTCAAATCACATTCCTCGACTGTTTAGTGCGGCCACGACTTCCCAAAAATTCGACAAGAATTTGTAGCTTTTCTCAACGGAATTCTTTCAATACGCCACGGACCGAATCGGCGTTTTTACCTCGCGAAATTCTCCTTCAGGTTTCGAGCCGGACGATCTCCAAAACTTGCGGAAAACATCTTTTTCGAGTCCTAGACACTGAGGATGTAGGCGGGGCTTGTGAGGTTTAGCTTGTCGTAGATCAGAGGGAAGCGTCGGAGGCGGCGGATAAAGAGGGAGGGAGGGAGGAGAGAGCCGAAGCACAACTGGAGGAAATTGGGGAAGAAGAAGAGGAGGAGGAGGGGGAGGGGGAAAAAGAGGAGGAGGGGATGGAAAGGGAGGAGGTGGTGGAGGATCATGAGAAGCCCGAAAAGACGGAGTTTATAATAGTTATAGCCCAAAATAAATCACAAGGAGGAAGGAGACAGGGCTTGTAACTTTTAGTCCAATATAAATTACATTAGAAGGAGGTTGAGGGAGCAAAGTTTGGGCAAGGTTTGGCTAGACGTGGATTAGAAGCTAATGGAGTAAGCATTGCTATTTCCGGCATTAAATTTAACCTCACAATGACTCGGAAAAGTTGCTAGAACTACTCGGTGCTTCAAAACGCGCGTCTATTCGGCTGCCTGCGCCAAGGTTTCCGTCGGGCACTCCCTAACTCGGAACTGTGCGGACCTCGTGAGCTCGAGTGGGACGAGCGCACATAACAGCTTCATTCGTCTGGCTAATCACTTCTAGGGATCAAATGAATTTGTTTTAGGTATGAAGTATACGAGAGCGCTTGTTAAACACTGTAGCCAGCGTCTCCTTGACAATTGATTAGCTTCTGGTTGCAGTCTCAGCTCTCAATCAATAGCTCTGTCACGGCACTTTAATTGCCGACGGTTCTTGTTTGCGCATATATATAGAAGCTTTTTAAGACAGTGACCACCGAGGTGAACTCTTTGTCAGGGTGATAGATGTTTTACGATACAGAATTTCTCTACGGGAAAGTTCAGTGAATACTACAAAAATTATTGTCAGTAATATAAAGTCTTAGAGCTCAATCCACAGTTGCTAAGGAACTAACGGCTCATTTTACATCTCAGGTTGAGTCACTGCGGCAACTTATTTCCCTTTGATTTTAAATTTCTAATTTTACAAGCATCTACATTATATTTCATTTTCTTATCTTCGTTTAGTAACGACGGGAATATTACAAAAAAGAAAACAATAGCAAAATTAAGTATATTTTCACGCCAGCTTGTTTTGCAATTCTATTTTCACCCCAAGCTCGATCTAAGACTCTCAACAAAGTGTTTGAAACTAATTAACCTCATCTAGCGCAATCCCCTATGCTGTTAATAAAACTTTCTTTTTGATGATATTCCAAACTTTAAAACCATCATTATCAGTATGTATAATTTTTTGATCATGAATGATTTTTTCTCTCCATAAATAAACTTTAAATGACCAAATCTTACCTACATCACGTAATGAAACCTAACTCATCCGAAGTTTTCCTTCCTTATTCCAAAACTCCAAGTTATGTAGAAACTTGAAGAATTAATTGTCATACATACCGAAAAGCCAAAAACGAATTACAACATGTATCATAATAATGGTACAAACGTGCAAGTAATAATCTCAATCAATGGTTTTGAAAACAAATTCTGAAAAATAAAATTTATCCTCTATATGAAATACAATAAATCTTAACTACAGACTAGGTAAAGCATGATATTTTCTTAGTTATGAAAGGAGCCTGAAAAAACCGTTTGTTATAATTTTCTGAAGTCATTTCCAAGCCTGAAAATGAGTCACGGTGAGCCAAGAATGTTGCACAAACTTTTGTTTTACTTTCTGTATTTATGCGCTCAAAGCAACCGAAGTTCATGGGCCAAGCCGAAAAGTTTAATTGAAAATCAGGCCCATTCTTTCTATGTAAGCCCCTAAACAAGGAGGACGGTGCGCTGGTCACGCTATAGCGGCCTCGATCCTCGAGTTTTGTTTTCTTTTGAGAGAGGACAAACCTTGAGATATTGCCCTCCTTAATTTAGGGTCCAGGGCAAACTTTTTCCTTCGGTCACCAAATTATCTCCGGCCCCTGCGGAAACATAAAGGAAATTGTGAATTTTTTTCGCAATATTTAGATTTCTCTGATTCATTTTGCGAGTAGGTTACTGAATTCCCAATCTGAAGATGACCTAGTGGGAGGTAGCCAAGAATACCAGCAACTTGTGATGAGGAATACTTGTTAAATTATGTTATAACGACTGTTTTTTGAACATCTGTCTATTAAGTTAAGAATGACAATGATGTCCATAAAATTTACATCATGACAATTTTTTACAAATGTAAAATGAATATAGGCAAATGAATATCCACTATGAAGCCATTAGAGTCATCAGTAAGTCGGAAAAAGTTTGTTACTCGTCAGTAAACAGAAGTTGGACTGTTGAGTATTGGAAGCATCTGCTGTGGTCCGATGAGATCAGATTCATCCTCGTTGAGAACAATGGTCGTGTCAGGGTGCGGTGACAGCTACATGAAGCTGTGAATCCATCTTGCATCGTCCCGGCTGTTCGAATAGTTGATGCTTTTGTAATTCTTTGAGGTTGTTTTGGCTGGTTTGTACATGGAACTGCCATTCTTTGCAATCATGAATTGAACTTCGAGGACTATTGGCGAGTGTTTTCTTATTATGTTCATCGGACATAAAGTTTCTGTTTTATGGTAATGGAATGTTTTGAGAGGACAATGCATGCACCCAAACGAGTAGAATTGTTCCATATTGATTTATGCGAATACAGCAACATTTGAGGACTTGGACTGGCAACCGCAATCCCCTGATTTGAAGCCCATTGAAAATTTATGGGATGAACTTGAAAGCGATCTGCAGGACTCATCGCCCCTTCCTCCTACATTAACGGAGTGGGAGCTGCAGAAAATCCTGTAAAAATAGAGCTGCAGAGAATTCAGTACATTACAGAATCAACGTTAGGTAGAATGAAAGCTATGGGTCGAGTTAAATGCGGTCCAATTCCTTATCAAAAATTTTTTGAACTACGAGAAAAATTTTGCCACTCATTGTAGTTTGTTCTCTGGATTTTACATTACCAAAGTTCACTAATATTGTCACGCCACACTGCTGTGAAATATCTTTTGCAATAAAAAAATGTATTAAAATATTAATCGAAGAAAACATCTAACACTCAGTGATCTTCTTTGAGTTACCAGTGAAAGTATTCGGGAAAAACTCAAGCTATTTATCCTCCGAGAGTCCTTTCAGTTATTTTCATTCAGACATTCTTGAACAAATCCGGCTTAGCTTCTGTGACGCTCTGCAAGATGATAGCAAATTATTTGCCGCTGTCAAAACGACATTTGATGAAGACGTGGAGAAGTATTTGCCGGACTAGATGGTTTGAAGGGACATAAATATCTTATTTTCCTTATACTCGGTTTGGAGTTGTAAAAGTATTGAAGCTTCAATCATGAAATGACTATGAAGTGTTGCCACGTCAATCAAAACGCTTTTTGGCAATGACTTACAACTGACAGAGGCGGCAGTGTTGGAGTGTATTTTTATAGACCCAATAGTATTTTCTTCTTGTTGGAATAAAACGTTACTCATCCTGTCGTGCACTCAGAGGCGACGAACAGTTCATAATTCGCAAAAATTATCCATTGCTTTTCAGGTTTTTGAGCTCTTTCTGCGTCTAAACGCACGGGCTACTCGGATGATCGTGCCAGTATCGTACAGATATAATGCAGCTGGTCAACGGAATTCCTGTACTATGTAAAAGCTTGCTCTCTTCATTTGCTGCAGTACATCGTGAAACACAGTAGCCAGGTAGAACATTTATCGATTGTTAAAGTTATCTTCACAAGTAACGAAGGGTAATTGGTGGTTATTCAGTTGCAGACTACGACGCTAAATTCCACCTGGAAAATTCTTCAAGTGATGGTGAAAGTTCCAGGTGTGCTTACGGTTGCGTAAATAAACGCAGGTTTGAGTAGGTGCATGCCGCAGATATTGTACTCGTACTGAAAAAAAGACGGCTCTTTTTGAGTTTCGTTCAATTTTAAGACACCTAATTCATATAATTTAGACGGTCAATATTTTACTGAAAAAAATAATTACTCTATGATTACTTCATCTGTAGTATGATAAGCGTATCAACAATACAAGCTGCTCTACCTTTAAAACCGTTCCCAGCAACGATAACATAGATTGGCATACAAAACCAAAATGAGCAAAAACAAGAATGAATTACGGGTGTTATTATAGGGTAGGAAAATATTGTAGATGACATTACGCAGTACTTAAGCAAATTTTGCATGTGCCAGGTTCGTGTACAACTTGCGCGGGCTGTCGGGTCGCCGGCGCTACTACGTGTGTGCCCGCGGCTACCCCCTCAATGCGGCCAAACACGGCATCAAAACTTCGTGCGAGAGCTTCATGACCAGCGACACGGACGGAGGTGAGTGGCTTTGGTCACGGCCTGCAGTGCTGCCGTAGCTGAGGGACGCTTCAGTCTGATATAATGTGCGATGCTGGAGGGGGAAAACGTCAAGTAAGCTCACAGTCGTAACGCATCTCAGTGGAGGTGGTGGTATTCATTTGTGTACTTCTAATCAAAATTTCTGAACCTATATTCTAACCAGTTACAATTGAGCTAGTGGAGGTCGTTGTCCAGTTTCAGTTAACGTTAATAAATTCTCTTTCTCCATTCTGACTATTCCGAAAATGGTTCCAAAATAAAATGTTTGGTATATAAACGAGAACTCCATCACCGTAGTTTCAAAGAGGGATTATCAGATGTGGCGCCTCAAGTAAGTCCAATAGAAATTACGAGTGCCCATATGTGCAGGTAGATTATCAAAACAGGAATAAAACCTCTGCGTAATTAAAATTCCTGAACAAGGAAAAAGTCGATGATGAAGTGAGCGAAGATCAGCTAATGGCTAGTCGCGAGCAATCGTTCATCATTATTTGCTAAATCTTAACCAACCTTCTCCAACAAAAGTCACAGCATTAAGTACTCATGCTCTTAATAATTATCATGGGATATTTCCATCTAGTTTTCTCGCGTCTGTCAATAACACCAGTTAAGACAGACGCAATAACGCGTAATTCGTAGAGCACTCATTAGCAATGAGGCTTAGAACTATCAGGCGTTCTGTTGTGTGGGATTATGTGAGGATAAATTCTAGGGATTAGGTGAGAGGATGAGGGGACACCGGTAAGGATAGAGTGAAGTGACAACTGAGGCAGTTTTATGCATCGAGGCTGCGAGGTGAACATGAACGAAGTTGAGGTCTATCGCGAGGTAATGGGACTTGCGTGGGTTGGCTGAGGGAACGTGTGAGAGGGCTAAGGAGTCGTGTAAGTGGGTTGAAACTTGAAAGTAGGTTCAGGGGACCTTTAGGTGGGTTGAAATAAGTGAGCGGATTATAAGGACGTGTAAGTAGGTTGTTAAACGAGTAAATAGGATACGGGGACAAGTTAGTGGCTTAAAAGGACGAAAAGGCGGGTTACGGAGACGGATAAGTCAGAAGGGAGCGGGGGAATGGATGGTTTAAGACGGCTTACGGTTAACTCAGATAAAGACAGCGTGGGTGAAAAGATGGATGGCTGGGTGGTGGCGAGAGGGGCGACTATGGGAGAAAAGTAAAGTGTGATCTATCAACTCTAGAACACAGTCTTCGGAGGATTTCCAAAAATTTTAGGAACTTTATGCCACAATCTTGTAGAGTTTGTAGTATAGAGTTAAAGATAGGAGGTGATAGTGAGATGATTGTGAGAGAGCCAACGTCACTCTCCAACTTCAGTGGTCGGTGTGGCGGTCGGTGTGGCGGTCGGTGTGATGGTCGGTGTGGTGGTTGGTGTGGCGGTCGGTGTGGCGGTCGGTGTGGTGGTCGGTGTGGTGGTCGGTGTGGTGGTTGGTGTGGCGGTCGGTGTGGTGGTCGGTGTGGCGGTCGGTGTGGCGGTCGGTGTGGTGGTCGGTGTGGTGGTCGATGGGGTGGTTGGTGTGGCGGTCGGTGTGGTGGTCGGTGTAGTGGTCGGTGTGGTGGTCGGTGTGGTGGTTGGTGTGGTGATCGGTGTGGTGGTCGGTGTGGCGGTCGGTGTGGTGGTCGATGTGGCGGTCGGTGTGGTGGTCGGTGTGGCGGCCGGTGTGGCGGTCGGTGTGGCGGTCGGTGTGGCGGTCGATGTGGCGGTCGGTGTGGCGGTCGGTGTGGCGGTCGATGTGGCGGTCGGTGTGGCGGTCGGTGTGGCGGTTGATGTGGCGGTCGGTGTGGCGGTCGATGTGGCGGTCGGTGTGGCGGTCGGTGTGGCGGTCGGTGTGGCGGTCGGTGTGGTGGTCTGTGTAGTCTCCGGGTGATGGTCAATTTAAGCGCTGAAGTCATCTAGTGCTGAGAAATTATTGCAATGAGAAACACACTCTCATTGACGCACAAAAAAATCGCGAGTTTTGAACCGCGATGATTAGCCTTTTTAATGGTTATTGTGGATAAGTTGAACTATTTTTACAACCTTCACTTATAAAATGCGCCTGAATTTGGAAAATTCTCAACAGCTTTAAAATATGCATTCCATTTGTTATCAGTCAAAGTAAAAAACAAATTCGACTCCATTTTTGTACGCTTGAACGAGTGCTTGCTTTCTCAATCTATTTCGTGAAAATTACTCAATTTTAAGTTTTTCTTCATTCTTAATAACGAACTTGATTTTTGAAGTTTGAGGAAATATTTGGCATCATGCATCTTCAGATACAAAGGTTCAGTTCGATGAGTTCGTAGCAGAGAAATGGTGAGCTGTCCAGCTAGAGATGTCCTACGGCTGCTACAGCGGCTACTGCACGGTAAATTGAGAGAAATCTTAATACATCTAATTGCCACATGTTCACGATTCCCACGTGTGCACACTTTTACTTATAAAACCCAACATACACATTCTCTTTTTCTAAGGCGACATCTAGTTTCACTCCAATAACAATTAAAAACAGCCCTTCTTTTTGGAAAGAGACGTCCATTTTTTTTTGAGGACGCAACATCTACTTCATTATCTCAGCTCGAAATTATTTTTGAAGGAAGAGATTTGACTCCATTTCTAATTGTTTCACGTATTTCGAAAAGATACGGAATGGAAAATAAATATGTAAATAAAGCCAACTAGACGAGAAGGAATCCCCACAGCGAGATCGCAGCCAGAGCAAGAACAAACTCTAGATTTTGTTGTACGTTTTTCATACGGGAATTCCCAGCGCGCCTTTTACCAACAATAAAGATTTATTGTTCGCGTTGAGATTTGATACATGCGTTGGAGTGGCGCTACAGCTGCCCGCTGTGCGAACAGCCTCAAGGGTGGGCGCGTGCGTTCATTTACGAGCTATTTTCTTTTATTGCTTCTAGGGGCGATTTTATTGGGCGAGGCAGGTGGTATTCTGGAATCTAAGTGTTCCATAGTTCTACGGGAAATCTGACGGAGATGGTGCCTATAAATCTGGTACACATAGATCAGACGTACATGGCATCTATAAATCACACGTAGATGTCACCGTTATATCAGACGTAGGTATTGTAATAAGTCTCAAAAATTGTCAATGCAGATGAATGGCATATATACATCTGTATTAGAAATGGCCCTAGCATTTTTAGCGGACATGAATCAGGTATATCTTACCGAAATTGGCAGATTTTAACAGAAACATTGGCCTTGCTGATCTGATGTAGAAAGTTCAAATGGTCATTTTCAAGGCATGGTCACGCTAACTGTTTGAAAAGAATAACAATCTTACCTCATTTATCATCTATCGTACTACAGTTTTATGTCTTATTAGTGTACTCGTCCCGCCGAAGTGACAGCATTCAATAATGTTCAATTAAACCCGAAAAGCTTAAAATTTGGTAGCTAACCCAGAGCAGCCATTCTCTCGGCTTACTAGAACTACGTAGAGTGAGTGATATGCGCCTCTGAGAAAAGCTTCGCTGCTCTTCGAACTTCCCAACATAATTCTTGAGAAGCGGGCACCAAACAATGTCCCCTTCCTAATTATGCGAGTGACTTAAATATTTTTTTCTGTGCCGCGATGAAACCTGCATCACAGATACGCTCATCAAGCACTTCAAACTGTTTCAGAAAAAGATATTTGATGGTTATAAAATATATATCTAAAGCCTTATTAATAGTTTGTCTATATATACAAGGTGTTTCAGAACAAGTGGTACAAAATTGCACACAGGTAGGAAATGGCCAAACAAACACTTTTTCTTCCACGAAATTTTCCGAAAAAAATCGGGTTTGTGAGATATTAGCTGTTTATTGTTTTAAATGATGAAATTTAATGACACAATTACGCACACAATTTATTTAGAATTTATTTTACAATAATTGTTAAAAATGTGTTCCGCCTACATCAATGCACTTTTCAAATATTAGCTTTAACGACTGCCCGATATTAGGAAACACGTCTGGCATTTCAGAACCCTCACCGGCAGCTCCTGCAATTCTGGCCACGAGATCATCCTCAGATTCAATGGGCGTAGCATAAACAAGGCTCTTCATGTGTCCCCCCCCAAAAAAAAAGAAATCGAGTGGAGTCATGTCAGGCAATCTAGGAGGCCATACAACAGGACCATTTCCCCGATCCACCTAAAATATTTAAGTAATTGTGTAATTAAATTTCATCATTTAAAACAATAAACAGCTAAAATCTCATAAACCCGATTTTTTTCGGAAAATTCCATAGAAGAAAAGGTGTTTATTTGGCCATTTTATGCTTGGTGTGCAATTATGTACCTCTTGTTCTGAAAACCCTGTATGAAACATACTTTGCCTAGAATATAGGGCATTATTACAATTGGCAGCCTAAATTTAGCCGCCTATAGTTATGTCAATCGAGAGTTAGCAGCCCCCAGTTAGCATCCCACAGTTTTCATATTGCAATTTCCAGCCCAAAGTTTACAGTTTCAATTAGCAGCGCAGCCCACACTTAGCAGCCCAGTGTTCACTACCCGTTGTTAGCCACTCACACTTAGCAGCATACAGTGAAGCAGCTCGCCCTTAGTAATCCGCAGTTATCCGTTTTCAGTTAGCGATCCACTAGTAGTTTAGACGACTTCATTTTCTGTCCCAAAACTCACATAAAAATGGAAAGGCTTCATCTCGTCCACATCCATAAAAAAGGGCGACTCTCAGATTTGTATCGCGCTGTGTATCTCTTCCTGAGCAAACTGTACCAGCAGCGATGCTTACAGGGCTTACTTTGAACTGCAGTTTGAGTCATGAGTCACAGGCTCGGACTGCAATGATTTGTGAGACTCTAACCTTTGCTTGATATCAGAGTTGACATAAAATAGATCCTGGGCAGGCTTTTGAACTCGTATAATTTCTCAGAAGAATTTATTGCTTATGCTCAGTCTAAACAAACAGCTCCTTTGCTTTTCACAGCTTAAAGATGTATTCAATTTTCAATTCAAAACTTGTAATATGCAACTGACTTTACTGATATCAATTTTACGTTAATTTCTTTCAGTAATGAACCGTAAATTGTATCTATCTTAAATTTTGTACATTAATCTTAATTTTTACGTATCATTATTCCCTCAACTCAACTGGTAATCCTGTTTTTCATAAATTACAAACTTTTATGTATGATTTTTGTTGGAGTTCCCGCAGTCCAACAGTAATTAAGGTTGGGTTTTTCTTTACTACCATGAATGGATGCTTGTTCGCATGTTCATTAAATTCGGGATAAGATGAGTGAATTCTAACAGAATATTTTCATTTGTGTCATCTTTGATTTTTATGCATCTAAGGTCTAAAATTAGACTTTCGTTTACAGAGACGGACATGTACAACCTGACTGGCATCTTCCTCGTGCTGGGCATCTCAACGATCATCATGACGGTGGTGCTGCTGTGTGTTGGTTATGAGAAGCTCATCGACCGCAAGAAAGACGAGTGCGTCGACATCCTCTTGTGTCGCTACAAGAGGAAAAAGACAGACAAGAGGCCGGCCAGAGGGACCATTTCCCCTGAGCCGCTGGTGGTCCCCCACAACAACGTCAGGAACGCCCCGCAGGCGTACGACAATGACACTGTTTCCTTATCATCCACGGAAGACAGGAGGTACTAGCTAGTTTCTTGCCATTCATGGGAGACAGGAAGTATTATTCAACTTCTTATTCCCTGGAGACAAGGGGCACTTATCAGTGTCTTGTCAATCATGAAGATATGAGGTGCTAGTCTGTTAATTTGGCATTCCTTGAAGACAAGAGGTACTAGTCAGTTACTATGTCATCCCTGGAGGACAGGAGGTATTAGGCAAAGTGGAATGTTTTGGTTATCGGACAGTTGATGGTAACACGCGAGATGTATGTTCAGGATGTGAATGAACATGATAAACTGAAATAAGTAACAACGCATCTCTTATGTTAATTACGTGGTATATGAGCATGACAAGAACTGCTACACCCAACTCTAGTGAAGAAAGTACTGACCACTGGCAGAAAATGAATACCAGCGTTAAACGAAATGAAGGACTGATGCAGTTGAAAGGAATATGCCAGTGATCATGCCTGTGGTTCACTAGTGACGATCGTCGCTCGGCTTTTAGTAAAACAAAAAGTGTGCTCCTGAAGAATGTGCATTATTCGATGAATAATTTCCGTGACTGGTACCACGTAAACGTCAATAAATGTTTGTTAGATTAAATTAGATATTAGTTAATTTTTTGAGTGACTATTAAACAACACATTCAAAGTTTATTATTATTGTTTTAAAGTCATTCAACTATGACTGTGTACTGTGTAGCCAAGTTTTCTTATCAGAAAATGGAAAACTGGGTGTGGCATGTTGAAAAATTATATTGCTTCGCTGAAATTCGAGTTGCAAATAGGGCTAAATGCTTGCAGATGCGGTTGAAAAACGCACTACTGGAACAAGCGCTTGTTCAATCAAGGCTAAGTAGTTCTTCTTTGAATAGAATATCTAGTCATGACGAAGAAATCTGTACCTTTTTATCGCTGATGAAGAGACGAAGAGATAAGAATCAACGCAAACGATCAACAAGGAATTTGCAGGCATTTTGAAAAGCGGTGACGAGTGACTCACTGAAAGAAAACAGGATATTGAGGCTAATTATGAGTGCCCATCATGGTGATGATGTGTACTCTTAATTGGTACACCAGTTGTGAGATTCTATATCTTATTAGTTTGCTTGCGCTCATATACCAAGAAATTAACATAGAAAAGTTTGTGAAAAATATACTTATATCGATACATATTACCGTGCAATTATGCTAATGAATAACAATCATTAAACGAGTAATTTTTCATATTATGCAACTATGATTTTACGTAATTACACCATTGTACTACTATGCTAATATATATAAGTTAGTGAAGAATGTATAGTATTTATAAATATTAACAAACAGTCTCGTTAGCGACAAACAATCGTGGGTGTAACTTCTCATGTAAAGCAACTCGTTGCAGAGGGGCTGGAGGGAGCGGCCAACACAACGGAAACTTTTTGGTGAATTCTTTTTTTTTGTTTGTTTTCACATGCGCTGTGAATCAGGGAGGCCAAGTTGTTTATTCTTACTAAAGTCGACAAGTTTTGTTTTTTACAAATAAAATTTTATGAAAAACTCAGTATGTGACAACTAGGTAGTGCTACCAGATGCTGAATGGTCTTTAAAGAGAAATTTTATTGGGAAAGCTCAGTCGCGAAGATTTTCACCAAAAAATTACTCGTACATATTGTAAATATTTGTCAGGGATAATTGAGTCTGTAATGGCGAGTCTGTAGGAGTAAACAATGCGAGGTGCGTTTGTGTCGAGTTTGAAATGCTTGTGAGTTTTATCGCGACCAATGTGTGAGGAATCAATTTTAAAAATTTTAAATAATTCATGATTCCAATTTTGCACAAGTTTATGCACAGAAAAATCGGAACTTTACGTTGAAAGCTCGACTTCAATTACGACGGAATATTTTTGCAACTAATTCATAGTGCATAAAATATCATAAAAATCGTTGTACCTACAGCTGTCCTTCTTCGTCGGGATCATTTTCATTACAAGGGGAGAAATATGAAGTTTGTGCGAAGCAATGATTTTATGAAATGATTTTATTTTTTTGTCAAGTTCCCCGCAAGCCATGTAAATTTTACAGTAAAAAATAAACTTTTCAAATTGATACAGTCACTTTAAACTATAATTTCAACATGTGACACGTGTTGCAAACACTGCGATGTAAAATTTTACGCGTATGAAGTGAATGTTTTAGAAGCCTAACAAGGCAGCTGTTCGAAAACTTCTTTTACATATCTCAAGCGCTGAATGATCGTTTTAATTGACCAAGACATTCGTAAAAACAAAGACTATTTACAGGATGGCCTGCTCGAAGGAAAGTGAAAAAGAAACTCCAGTTCAGATGATGTTTAGTAGAGTTCCCTAATTGAGAAAACTAACCTGAATCAAGCCTTTATTAATTGTTGGATCAATCTAGATGCCTTGCGGTACATACCCTGGTGTGTGATGTATATGGTATCCTTTACATATTAATTTTTGTGTAACTGATGCTTTAAATGTTTCTCATTCTGTTCACGCTTACAATAACCAAAATACTTTGTAGTAAACACAATTCATGGCAAGTTAATGATTTAGAGAATAGACACCAGACACAAATTGTTCCAATATTTCATGCGTCATAATAAAATTCAAATTAATAAAAAAACACCTTGAGGTATAACACGAATCAGAGCGTAACCGTGGTAAAATTATACTTGAAAAAGTGACGTCAGAGTATGAAGCGCAAGTCGAACGATCGACTCCAGCGGGCGACAACGGGGTATGTTTCTGGGGACGTAACCTTAATTGACGGTGAATTTAGGGTCGGAAAGTTGGAGATTTGGCATTCAATGAACAAGTATGGCAGCCTCTTGGAAGAGTTCGCGCTCTACTTTCTCCAATCATTCGTGAAACTTTACCAGCGATTTGAGGTTTTAATTTTTTCGAGTACTCCAACTCGCTGAGAGCAGGATTAAAAAGTTATGTGGTCGGCCTGACATAGTATGAGCGCTATTTTTTTCTAAATAATGTTTTAATAATTCGGGGATGAAGAAAACGTCAGTTTAATCTCTCAGTGAAAACATTAAAATAATCCTTATGCTCTTCAAAGATGGTGTTTTCCGTTTAAGATGCAACAAATAAAATTCTTCCTACAGAATTGTTCAGCGGCCTCTCTTAATTCCAGTCGTTGGAACCTTCAAACTAATCGATATATCATCGAGCAAGTACATTGTTTTGATGTCGAAAAATTATTTATGAAAAATGTTTTTTTTTCACCTGCTACGGTACTTCAACCGGCGCACGTGTTTATGGATCGACAAGTAATCGAGTCAATGATTGTTTCAAATTTCTGCGCCATGAGCGATGATTACATTCATGCTTGAGGTTGGTACAATTTGCTCAACAGAAATACGGTTTGCTCATTACACTAATAATACGAAAGAACAACATTACTCCAAATTAGATAGAGCCTTGAATCACTTCAGAAGAACTTTTATATTTTTCCTTTCATGAATACAGGGAACATTTTTGAGATACTATTCACAGAAGTATTGACGCATAATTACTTCGTGAGAACTAAATATGCATTAAGTTTGGAATTCCGCCAATTTCAAATCAAAGTCTTCACTCTACGCGGCGTCTGCTCCAGCTATTAAAGCATTCAAAGCCTCTAATCGGATTCTAACATCGATTAGGGCCGCAGCCTTACGTTCTGAGAGTCTGTAGAGCTGGCTACGGGTTCCTATTTTATTAACATTCGACAAATTTTCTATCCAATAAACCTTTAAAATACATCAAACACTAAAATATCAGGCTTCAAGAATTGCTGTACAGACGCAGAGCTTGAGTTTAGTGCCCGGATAACTCTTAGGTGTTTTTATAATCGTGATAGAAAGTAGGAGCGAGATCTGCGTGTAGTCTTTTTCGGACACCCAAACTTGACAACTGAATGGAGGCTTTGGTTCCTAGATATTTCATACTAATACTACTCGTATATTTTCAATAAATTGCTAAAAATGTGAGTTTCGCTATGCATGAATTATAGTTAGAATTCTGTGGGATAATTTCTGCACATCTCTGTAAGTTTGCTGTAGATCTTCGCTTATTATCATGGAGTCTAATAAATTGTTCTTAGAGTTAAAATGGATTCGTTAAATCATCAGAATGGAACATTATTAAGGGATTTGATGTCTCCATTTTATACTATTATGGCGCTGTTCTCTCCATTTAACTATAATTTGTCTGTGTTTTATTTGTTTTCGCTGTTCTAAATATTTCTTATTCTCTTGCTTCGTGATACATAACAATTTTTGAGTGAACATTCAATATTGTTTCTGTATTATAACCCCCATCGAATGCTTTCGGTCGCTATTATGTTATTTAAAAATAGTTGATGCATTGTTTATTTGTTGTACAAACTTAAAAGCAATTTGAAAGTTTGTTAAATTGTGTGCTTCAATTTACTAAGATTAAAACGAGAAAGATTTAATATTATTATTTAGTGCGTATGACTGCGAAAAAGCGCAGAAGTACACGTTAGTTAATATTCTCTGTGGTTTTGACGTGTGTCTGTTCTTGAGGGTGTTGGTAGTCATTTGTTTTCATTTTGTAGCTCGATTGCTTACACAGGCAGACTTTGTGGACGTATGCGAGAGGTTGTTCTGCTTCAGTGAGCACGTACGGTACTTCGTTAGTGTGTCCCGTTAGCGGTTCGTATTAGGCGGTGATATGTAGCTCTTGTCAAGGCGTAAAAAGAAATTTATGAAAACATCTGTTGGTATCGTCTGCCCTAAAGGACATAATACAAGAGCATAGAGCTGTATTTTCCCGTCGACCAAACGTTCTGCTTTGCTACGTCTTACGGCTGTTAACAATTTTATAGACTATACAATTTTGCAAAAATATGCTGGTGAAAGTCGGACTATTAAGAAATTATTTAATTTCCTTTAATAAATTATTAATTTTGGGCAGCTGTTTGGTAATTTTTAGAAGAATTCAACGTTACCAGCTATTACTATGCGTTCATATATAATGTTAATTTTACCTGTCAAATATCTCTCAAAATAGTTGCGCAAGAATACATCTTGGTTTTTAATCCAATGATACAATGTACTTATGGCAATTACTTCTTCAGCATGCTACTAAAATATTTTTATGTGTCAAAAAATATTTTCAATAAATCAAAATTACGTTATTCTATTAAAAAAATTTTTACGAAGCGCCTCGCCTGCTTGATTATTGAGCTCAGATTATGGACATTACTTCAGCACTAAATATCCACTCTGCTTTATCCTAGCTGAAATCATCCAACCTGGATCATTGAGTTCGAACTCACAGCTTCAATGGAACCAATACTAATCTTTGCCACTTTGAATTCACCTCCTCTCCATTCGTCAGAAACTGATGTATCGAAGTAACGTATCGTAAAGCCGCTTTTTCTGAAGTCTTTATTTACGGCATCACTTCATCATGATGAAATGAGCACTAAGTTTTGCTGTCAGTTTTTGTTGATTTCGATTGCCATTGCCATTTGTGAATGTAAATTGCCTTTAATTGCGATGTTCCGTGGTTCTTAATCACGGGTAGATATTTTTTTTTTATGTAGACGTGACGCACCGAATGAGTGGTGTTATGCTTTGAGAAACTCATCATATGAAGCTAGTTTTGTTCCACGTGGACAAGTAAGATTATGAATGAGTGGTATCGCTCATTTTCATTACACAGCAAGCGGGTAACTGTGGTAACTTAGTCTATGACTCCAACTCACAAATGCATAGATAGCCGAGCATCTCACAAACAATGTAGGTACGATATATAACGAAGAAATCACTCCTATTCAAGCTAGATTTCTAGAGAGACATAAGTCAAAGGAATACTTACTAGAAATAGATAATATAATACAGATAGCCTCCGTCTCACCACTGCAGGTCACGGAGCAGGTGAGGTGCATGCTCCGGATGATCATAGGCTTGAGTGAGATGCGACGTGTGTGGGACGGCGCTAGATTTGTTCTCAGGGACAAGTGTGGTGTATCGCAACTTGTAGGCTGCTTCAGCAGGCTTCGTGCATGTATAGTAAGGGTTATTTTACTTCAGAAGTATTGCATAAAATATATTGAAATGTGTGAGTAATTGCGACAATTAAACGAGGTTTTTGACAACGATTCCGGTAAAAAATGTCATTTGGATTGAATTTTCGGACAACGTTTTCTCAATCCTACATATCTGGTGTCAGAAATTTAGTATTAAGAAATGTACTCATTAGACGAGTTCTCGACTTAAAATATATGTTCAGGCTATACGCATATTTTTAAGTTGTTACCGCATGACTGGATTCATGTAGGTATATATATATATATATATTTATCCATACGTATTTATTCCTGGAGTGAATCTTGTTTTTTAATATTCTGTTGCATAGGTGCGTAAGAAAGAGTATGCTGAGGGAGCACATAATTCTAATGTTATTGCTATCTCTCATGAGAGAGAATGTTTAGCGTAATAGACATATCTAGGTAAAATTAACACATATTTATCATGCGTGTATATATCGTTGTTTTGGAATAACAACAACCAAACTCTTACTCACATTACAAGTACGATGAGTTCGGTTTTGGGGTCACATAGCGGAAGTATGATGTTACATGGGAAAACTTGTGCGAATAGGTTCAAAAATTTTCGGTGTCGAACTTGTCATCACAGGGGATTCCAAATGCCATTAGTCTAGTCTTGAAGTTATAAATGATGGATTCCGTACATCCAGTAAATCTCATTTGAGCATGTAAGTATACATATATACATACAATCTTTGAATCTCGAATGTCGTATAAAACATTACAATTCCTTGAACAAGGAGGAAAACCTTAATCCATCCCACTCGTTCACTTTGACACCGGCTGGAGATCGTTGGCATCGAAAACGGATGAGAATCTTCCACATCGGCAACGGCTTCATATTGTCGTCTTTTAAAACAGCTGGAAATCCCTGGCTTCGATGACTGATGGAGACATTCAGGATAGATCATGGATTTTCACCGTAATTCAATGAAATGAAATGTTTTGACTGGTACTTCAACGTCTGCTTTTCTTGCAACCACGGGACCAATTCAACAAGCCAAATGAATTACCATTGCAGCACGGCTAATATAATAAACTTGGTTACCTAAAGTAGCTACGATGTGTAAATTCATTTTCTTTCTTTGCAATTATAAATTAAAACTTGAGCGTTTTAGTCAAGAAGCCGTATGAATTTTAGTAGCATTTGTAGAACGATGCTCTTCGTAGATTACATTTAAGAGATTTGGAAATGTACCTCTACTTTCTCTGACACAAATGCATGTCCCCTACTCTATGAAGTGATTAAATATTGGAAACACTCACATTTCGCTTCTTTTTCAAGCAAAAACTATCCCAGACTTAAGCAAATTGTGAACTAAATTTAAATTAATGGAGCGAGTGTTTTAATCCCATTCGTCACTTCTGCTAAGTGGTTCATTAATTTTTTCTGGGACGAAACTCTCACAAAGAGTAAACCTTACTTCTGATTGCTTTTCAATTTCGGTGTTTCAATGAATACAATATTATAGCTAATTAGTTTTCGCTTAAATTAGGTAGAAATAAGTTAGGCAGGATATAAATGCAGCACTTCAGCGAGTATGTTTGCCTCCACCAGCACGGACAAGTCCCAAGCTCCCTCACTTCGATGCACCGACGCGAGTTTCACGCAGGAGAGGAAAGCGTCCGGTGTGTCGCTGGCTGTAGGCTGGTGGTGAAGAATGATGGCGGCTGTATCTGCCTAATGCAAGGCCTTGTTGTTTACTGCATCTCCCCGCCCGTCCAGCCGAATATTCTGCGTCCTTGGGCGAAACGACTTAACTAGGAATTTATACGTAGAATGTAGTCTAGCTCTACGAAAACACGTAGAAATAAGGCAAGCTATGTCTCCATTAATGAGCATGTAGATTGCAATATCGTGCACATCTTCTTCATCTCTTGAATTATGAAATATTTTTGCGAATAATTTGTGGCGCGCTTAAAACTTGGATGAGGACAATGAAGTCAAAGATAAAGACCCGTAATTTCAATATTATAACTCTATAGTGTACAACGTCGGCAGTGTCGCTTGTGCACTCACGTCAGGTGTTTGAAGAACATATTTATTTCCCGTGTTCCTGCAAATATACCTACATATAAATTCTTAAATTTTTGCATATGTTGTTAGTCTAAATGCTCTAGTAAGTAACAGCTGTGCTCTACTCAGAAAGGTATTTATTACAAGTTTTACATCCGAGGTATTTTCTTTACCCGTTACTTTCAGGGCAGTGAATTTAATGAGACGGGTGTGCTCACACACACTCACAATTTCTGTCGATACATCAAGTGGCGCAATGAATTTTGATGTGTTTTAAAATTTAATGACACGGTTACTTCAAAAACTCTAATTTTTTATTCTGGAAAAAACATACATCCCAGTGATATTAGTTTTTGGAGTCCTATACCCAACAGCATTTTAATATTTTTTATTCATACAATAATTACTACAGACCTCCATTTAATTTTTAGCTTAATCATGGCAATGTTTTTCCTGGAATAACGTTCTAGGCGGCTGAGATGATAAAATCAGCTGCTAAAGAATGGTAATAAAGATATATCTCCGTACCACTATGATGACTCTGGCACAGAATCAAGCGCATTATATGGGGACACACACATTATCTTGATGAGTAAGTGTTCCTTTATGACTGGTTAAAATTTATGGCTGTTGCTCAATGCAGCTCTCACTTGTTGTTACGGACTACAGTAGCTGTCACTTCTTTTCCGGACAAAAGCTTAGCAATCGTTGTCTTTTTTCCAATTAGAAGCTGGTAGTGAGTGTTGCAATTAACCATGTCCAGGAAAACGGCACTAATCGCATGAACTAAGCGTAAGTTGTTATTAAATAGCTGCATCATACGTACACACGAATAAGAGTTCATTCGAGCTCGTTATTTCCGGAGGTTTGTCGTCGCACAGAATTCTATGGTAGATTGTGTTATTCACCTTTTTTACTTGCTCGTATGAATTTCGTAGTTTTTTATTTTGCCATGATAAAGACCCACTGAAAATTTTGCACAATGATTACTTATAAAGTAGTAGGGGAAGACCAAAAGACCTCCGCTGCAGCACACCAGCGTACACAAAACGTCGAGCGTCTTCCTAGGCCGAGTTTTCAAATATTCCCCGTTTTTCCGACGGTATCGCGACAATAAAAGTTCACCTGATAACTTGGCTATCCTAAGTTCGGTTTACCTTGTTTTTTGATCAAATCACAATGCTTGGCAACCCTGAAGGGCTACCAGATGTTCAGTGCTGAGTTTGATTTAAAAAAGATGAAATTTGAGAATATTTTCAAAAAACATCATTACGAGAGGTTGCTAAGTCGACAGGTGGAATATTACAGCTGCTTATATTGCTAAAATATTTAAAAATCCAGCCTCAGAATGGTACAATAAGATAAGAAAAATCAAAAGTCAAATTTCCCATGTATTAGTTATCCAGTATTTCAACAAGTCTCAAGTTCTAACTCAAATCGCGAGATGAAAAGAAAAATAAGTCAAGAATAGTAATCCAAACATGGAATGTCTCGTCACAAGTAATTCAGCGATTAATCGCCACTCACAATTCGATAGTACAAAATTATTCATATCCACACGTAATATAATTATTCATGACATAATGACCCATTATTTACCTTCAGACAAACCGCAATTGGTTCAGAGCGATTTGTTTGAAGTTGAGGTATAGATCCCAACAATGGATAAGTCGCGAGTCATTATAAGCGACAATGACATGATTTACAGACCTCCTGTAACAAAAATTTGTGACTCTTAAAATGCTTCCACTTACGAGGCTCATACACAGGCTATCACTAGTGCAGAGAAGCAGCTCAGGGTGGCGAAAAGAAGACCGTCAATTGTTGTTCTAGTTTTTACACTACGGTGACAAGGCAAGACTTCGGGAATTCGGATGGCTGGAGGACGATTAATAGTTAATTTTTAATCAGCTAGGATATTTAAAGAGAACACAGCGTGCAAGTTAAATGAGTTGTTTCAGGGCAGCTGATGGGTTCTAATTTTAATCACTGTAACCATTGCGCCGCAGTGTTAATTTGGAAGAAGATCGTTTTTCTCCCAATCATTTACTTCAACCAATTGTCACTGCAACCGTGGACTCTCTACCGATTTTCTCGTTTTAATTTAATAACCTAGCGTGCTTACTTCATATTGTTAAGCGCAAGAGCAAATATTACAGTATACTTTCGCTCATTTTATTTTACTCGAAGAGAGTTGATGATATCGCTGTTCTCAATCAAGAAATTAATCGCTGGCTATTTAGCTCTCAATGTTTGGTGTTTATAAGCCATGGTAAGTTTTTAATCCCTTTTCCTACGAGAGTGTTGTTACTGGAGGAGAAAGAATTTGAGGCCTGATGTTATCAACACCCAGGAATATATTGCAAATTTTGCTAACATCAATTACTCTCAACTGATGCTGAAACTGGGCTATTCTCGAAACGAACTTTAAAACGCTATCTATCAGGTAATCCCTTAAGTTCTGTTCGAATCTTACTATTTTTTTAAATTGAACGAAATTTAAAGAATGTTTGAAAGAAAATGTCTAATGAAGCTGAACAATATTTTTATGTTTCGGTGCATTTAAACTGATGCAATTTTATTTTGCAGATCAATAAAATTAAAATTTGCTTGATTACAATCCTGCTAACATGGAAGCACCCAAGAATCATTTGAGGCACATAATATTTTATGAGCTCAAGAAAGGAAACTCAGCAGCTCCTTCAGACTGCCGTTTGTTACGTGGCTTACCAAATCATTTGGAAGCAACAGCTTTTGCACCGCAGGGAGTGGTTGAAACTGACATTTGTGAGTTCTACAAATCAAAACCCCAAAATTTTTACAATAATGATATTAATTTATTTGTTAATACAGACAAGAAAATCATAGATAATCATGGAAAGTACATTGATTTATGAGTCTTTAATTAAATATAACATTTGATCACTTGTTTTATTTATTCAAAATTCGGACAGAACTTATGTGATGACCTGATAGATAAGTTTTGTGAGGGAATGCTTGTACTTTCAGATACCAAGAAAATGTATTTTCAAATTTTATTCAATTAAATTTTATCTAATTTAAAATATGCAAACCTTATCATTACTTATCAAATTATCTTATTCAAATCGTTTTCATTTATCTTATTCGAATCTCATTCACTGAAAATGTGTTCTTAAATCTTACCCAAATCAATATATACCCAGAACTCCAGCTCGGCAGAACAAGAACGAATGTTGAAAATAACTTTGATTTTGTGGAAGGAAGTTTTCATATGCGCGCGTGCCCTGCCGAGCTCCGTGGGCTCGGGTGCAGCAGCAGGGGCGCGAGGCAGGCGCATCTGCCGCGCATATAAGGCAATCCTCAGGACAAAATACGGCCGCCTGCGCCGAAATAAGCGCCCCAATGGCGCTTGAAAGAAGTCATTTTTGCTTGCTGGGTTTCATTTAGAGAGCAGCTCCCCCATGAAGACCAAAAGCAACTGCCTGCAGGCATTCAAAGAAACGCCTTCCGCTCACTGCTATTTTTTACGTGTCAATTTACTGTTTCAATTGTAAGTTCCAAGTGGTGTTTACCGGCATTGGGCTGATACTGGTACCAGACTGACACCGGTACCAGACTGACTCTGGTACCAGGCTGACACACGTACCAGGCTGACACCGGTACCAGGCTGACACCGGTACCAGGCTGACACCGGTACCAGGCTGACACCGGTACCAGGCTGACACAGGTACCAGGCTGACATCGGTACCAGGCTGACTCTGGTACCAAGCTGACACCGGTACCAGACTGACTCTGGTACCAAGCTGACACCGGTACCAGACTGACATCGGTACCAGGCTGACACAGGTACCAGGCTGACACAGGTACCAGGCTGACACCGGTACCAGGCTGACATCGGTACCAGGCTGACACTGGTACCAGGCTGACACAGGTACCAAGCTGACACCGGTACCAGGCTGACATCGGGACCAGGCTGACACAGGTACCAGGCTGACACCGGTACCAGGCTCACGTACAATTCAGGCTGACATAGGGACCAGAACACCGGGCACTAGACTAGCACAAGTACTAGGGATTCAATGCTTGACTCAAGTTCTCGCAGTTTTTGTAGAGTAGACACCCGCTCATTAACGCCTTTTATGAGAGTAAAGTACAGGTATTTTGAAGCTTCTGTTTGTCAAAACAGGCCTGTTTGAACGCGTCATCTTTTTATAAAGAGCCTCATTTAAGAAAAAAACTTTCACTCAGCACATGATCATTCGTTTGCCTATTCTTAAATTTTACCTTAACTTGGTGCGCTATCAAGAAACCAAACTTAGGAATAATCTTCACGGTTTATTTTTTAACTTCGATGAATTTAGGAAACAGCGGTTATGTTTATATCTAAGTTGTATATTTACCTCCCTCATTTGATTTGAATGATTAATTTGATAAAGTTTGATGACTCTAATACCTATAACTACTCGTGTCTGACCTTGTGAGCCACGAAGTATGGGTAGTAAGGCTCTCAAAATATCTTTGCTCCTCCACAAGGAAAAATAGTTTGACAAGGCTTATTACTATAATGTTTACGGGAATTCATGATAGGCTATAATTACAACTGTCATAAATATCGGTAGTTTTTCGACCAGTTTGCTCTTTGTTAATGAGTTGTCTACTACTTAGTCAGTATATCTACTTAAGAGATATGAGAACTGCGAATTATTCATCATCTAAGTCGATGCAGTTCCATTACCAAAAAATTTCCCATTAATTATCTTGCATCACACTTCGATGCAAGAAATCCTAATCATGGTTTAACATTTTCGCTTGAATAATAGAAAATTTTTATTGAACATGTTTTATGCTTGAAATTTTGCTTATTTCTCTAAACTAAATATTTCTAAGAAGCAAATTTCCGCGTTGTGTGCGCAGCGCTTTTGTGCGCGTGGTGAGATACATGTGAATACTGATACATTTGATATCGGTAAAAATTCTTTGAAGCCTAGCTAATTTCAGCTTTTTATTCAATACAACTCCCACAGAATAGCAAGTCGGGAAAAATGTCGTGATCGCTTCACGTGTTTTTGTTGTCAGCAGCATTTTCTTAGGAAACGATATCGCTGAGCAAGTTGCTATTGATATAATGCCTCAAGTATTTTTTTACTTATAATTTTAAGATTTATAAAAATTTTTGGTAAAATATGAACCAGTGCTATTCTCTAGAACTGACAATGACAACAATTCTAATAATTTGATGTCCGGTGACGATAGAGGACATTTCACGGCATCACCAAACACCGGACGATTGTTTCTGGAACTCACCCGTGTCGCATAAGTAAACCGGCTTGTTACAGGGCCTGAACAAGTTATGAGGGCATCAGAACCAGGGCATTAGTAAATTTTCCAAAATATTTAAAAAACATTGGTTGAAAGCTAAGGGATCTCCAGATATAGGAAATTGCTCAAAGAATGAACTATTCCTCGTTTTTCCCAACTCTCACTTTTTTCCGGAAATTTTCTTAACGAACACTTCACATTTTGCAGCACAAAAACAAGGGGAGACTCTCCATTTTTTGAGACACCATTTCTTGAGAGTTTTGAGCTCTTAGATACTTTCGATGCCTCAGTGAGACTGATGCATTGAATTTCGGTGAGACGCTATCATTTTGAGAGCTGAAAAATTGGTAAGCAATGCAAAGATCATATTTTCATGCGTTTTTAAATTTTTCGCAGTACGAGCATGCTGCTGGAGTAGCTTTGAACAGAAGTTGTCCCTTCTTTATGTTGTATAGAAACGTTCTCAAATTATCAAGCCATAACTTTCTCATGGTCCTTGGAGGAACTTTGGCTCCTGAAGCCGCTTTCATCGGAGATCTTTCTTAATTAGCAACAATGAGCAACACGTTATCTTTCCACTCGCTATACTGTGCAGTTCTGGGACTTGTAAGTTCGTAAACGCCCACGTCTGCGTCGCTCATCGATCAACGAGGTAAGTCTTCTAAGAACGCAGTCTGTTTGACCAAGATTTTCTTAATTTTAAGTTTTGATATTGAAAAAAATTGAGCGTGGATTGATCTCCATGTTGAAAAATCTATCATAATTTCACATTTTAAATTAATTGACTATTTAATTTTTAGCATCCGAAAAATAGTAGGAAAACCGTGACGACATTATATACTTAGCGATTCTAATTTTACTTAATAGATTCAGTAACTTTACCGACATGTGAGGAAATTCAAATTCGCGGAACTTAATTTACGTACTGCGCACAAAGTGGTAATTCCTTTCAGTACTGTTTTTGAAGGATGCTTGAATGTAGGCGCTGGAATTCTGCGGATTAAACTCAACAACTTCGGCGAATTTTTCATGTTGTTTTGAATTCATATGTAACTCCCGTTCATACAAGAAACCTCAGAAAATCAAGCTAGCTTATGTCAATTACTCGGTAAGTTGATGATCTGAAGTACACACATTGATTAATCGCTGGATTTCAAGCAATTATTTTGCGCTTACCGTCAAAGATTCATAGAAACATGTCATTCAGGTAAATTTTAATTTTTTAAGTCCAGCTAATGGTTTTGTACGGTCACTTCGTCGCGCGCCTCTTACTGAGAATGAGTCTATATTTCTCGGCACCTAATGCGCTGCGGGAGCAATTGTACAGCACGGCGGCGCTCCTGGCCTGCCTATTAGCAGACTTCTCCAGGATTGGCCATTTCCTCGCCTAACTTCTTCTTTGATGTTCCGACTTGAAGAAATTTTTACGGGCAAATATTTAGCCTTGAGCCCAGAGAGAGCGTTCTACACATTTTCTGCTGGAGAGGGGAGATTGGGTGACAGCTATAGGGCTGAAGTTCAGGTCATATGAATATCTTGCATGAAGTTGAGGTGAAATATTTGCATGATATCTGACATGAAATGATGGGGCAGCTGCAAAAAGTGGCATATGTGTAAATTTTACGACTCTACACTTCAATTTTTGGGAATATACATTAGTTGAGTTGTTGTTTATTCAAGTGAATTCCTGTAAGAAATTAGAAGATGAAACTAGACTAATGGAGCCACAATCTTCAATTTCTTTCAGTCATAAGGTTATTGTTAAGACTTTTAGATATAGCTTCATAGGAACATGGTACTGGGAACAACCATTCGGTGGGGCTTAAGTAGTGTTGAACGTTGTTTTTAGCGAGCAGGAAAGGCTCGAAATAGATTTTATGCATGAATAGTGAAAACAAAGAATACTGGACAGCACTATGAAGAATAGTGGTTTCCTTGATTAGCACTATAGAAAACGGGAATTGCAGTTCATATGATACCGGAGCGAAGCTTCTACCGGGAGCAGAACTACTATCTGCCCGGAGCGCCGATTTTTTCCGCCGTGAGCGTAGCTTCGTTCCAAAGGAGCGGAGCTTCCTTCCCTCGGGAGCGTAGCTTTTTTCTACCGGGAGCGGAGCTTCCTTCCATCGGGAGCGTAACTTTTTTCTACCGGGAGCGGAGCTTCCTTCCGTCGGGAGCGTAGCTTTTTTCTACCGGGAGCGGATCTTTCTTCCGTCGGGAGCGTAGCTTCCTTCCATCGGTAGCGTAGCTTTTTTCTACCGGGAGCGGATCTTTCTTCCGTCGGGAGCGTAGTTTCCTTCCATCGGGAGCGTAGCTTTTTTCTACCGGGAGCGGATCTTTCTTCCGTCGGGAGCGTATAGCTTCCTTCCATCGGGAGCGTTGCTTTTTTCTACCGGGAGCGGATCTTTCTTCCCTCGGGAGCGTATAGCTTCCTTCCATCGGGAGCGTTGCTTTTTTCTACCGGGAGCGGATCTATCTTCCGTCGGGAGCGTAGCTTCCTTCCATCGGGAGCGTTGCTTTTTTCTGCCGGGAGCAGATCTTTCTTCCGTCGGGAGCGTAGCTTCCTTCCATCGGGAGCGTTGCTTTTTTCTACCGTGAGCGGAGCTCAACTCAAGTCTCGATGAGTTCGGAATTATGACGCACCTTCATATATAGCAGGCTACCTGCAGAGTGCGGCGGTTGTAAGGCTACTGCACCGGTCTGGAATAGATGGTTCCCGTTATTCGCGTTCAAAAGAATTAAAAGAGTATTTTTAGATTGAATCGTTTCGTATGTTCGGGAAAAACTTTCTCCGTCTATTTGTGGATGCAGTCAGCAGTTCAAATTAGTTTGAGTTCGGGCCATGATTGTTTCGCCCCAAGGGATTGTTTCTCGATACCTCCGCCAACTTCATCTAGTAGAACTTTAGTACAAAAATGAAAACGCGAGAAAAATTGAGCCTTCTGGCTTTTCTCGTCGTGAAAACTTCACGAATTTCATACGGAAGTTGGGAATAAAATTTGCGGCATTAAAATAGCACTCACAGCTCGGTGATGCTGGAGCCGAGCATGGAGCGTCAGATTCTGTGCTTCAGTTCTGCAAAGAACAAGACAGACAATCCAGCACCTTCGTCTTTCACATTGCAAGGTGAACTTTTTAGGGTAGACTTATGAACGTGAACAAAAGATTTTCAGCAGCAACCTGGTATGGTAGAGACTCGAGGTATTTTGTGTCAAATTTTCTCAGACGACGAACTGCAAAGGAAGAACATCTGAGAATCGGCTCGAGGGGAGGTGGGATGTTTGAGCGAAGAGGCTAAATAAACTAATGAAGGCCTGGAAAGGATTAACCGAATATATTTTTTCATCACGTTTATGAATGAAGAATTAAAACTCTTCTACCGTGTTTATCGAGTTGATTGTGAGTGCTACCTACATATTTACAGGGATCAGGAGGTTTTGAGGATGTATCATTTTGTTTATTACACAATCAAAGGCGTTAATTTTTCATATTGTTACACAAAACACTTAGAAAGGATAAGCCAACTCGAGAAATTAGATGTGTGAGTAACCCCGAATTCGATATTAACAACTGTGTTCGTGCTGGGGAAAAGAATGTTCAGAGAAAATGACTGGTAGTTATCAACAGAGCAAAGGAAATTATAGTAACGTGTTAATAGCTGATGCATCCATAGTGATGCACTTTAAATTTTCGGAAACAGTGGAGATGTGAGGGTCAAAAGGTCGGTGATTTAGCAAGGAATTAAGGAATTACGCCACATAAGGCCATACACTCATCAAAACTACTCAGTATTCTTTCATAAAGTCCTAATTACCCAAAACTGGTCGGCAATTTGTACCTTCATGCAACGTCCATGTTATAGTCATGTGTTGAGAAATTGCGGCGGCGGGGGATATGGGGAGAGTATCAGGAGGGATGCTTTTAACCTTTGCGAGCCTTGTAAAAAAATATATACTACAGTAATGCACCAGAATGATTAAAAAACGTGATTGAATTAGTTTAAAATGTAATGCATGTGAAATTTCAGACCTTTAAGTGAAATTTCCTATTGTGGACAAAATACTTATTTCCCGTATTCATTTGTACTGTACATTGGGCCTTTTTATACACAGTGATTATTCTTTACTATATCGCACACAGGCCGTCAAAACTGACGAGATTCAATATTTTCCTTGAAAATTTTTCCAGATATGGATGACAAACAAATATATCCGTCCTAAAATAATAGCATCTGCGATTAAAATATTCTTGAATTTGTGCACTGGTGAAACTCATATCACAGATACAGTCATTAAACATCCTTACGAGGGTGACATAGAGGCGGAAAGCGGAGACCAAACAAATTTGATAAATTTGACAGTTTTATGAGGAAAAGAAAAAGCATTTGGTATCTATAAAATTTAATTGATTTCAAATAAATTCGATGGGCAAAAAACAATTGACTAGTCTCGAAGAATTTTACTCAAAATTAGCGCCATTAACGTGTTTTGCAGTCTCTATCCAGGCCCAGAACGTGGAGCAGGCTGATTTTACACTTTCATTTCGAAGACCCTCAAAAGGCACTTTAATTCTATCGATTAGCTGGTCTCTTGTAGTACTGGCACAGCGATTGGTATCTTTCTCGACAGCACCCCATACACAATAATTCATCGGGTTAAGATCAGGGGAGTTTGGAGCCCAAACATTGGGATTTGTGTGCGTCACATCACCCCTTGAGGGGACGCATCCGAAAATCATGGCAGTTCGAGGAAATTTAGTCTCTTCGTAGTCTTCATTGCTATTCTCTAGTTCAAGCCTGATTTTTTTTTGTGAGCATTGAGCCTGATTGGATTCAAGCCTGATTGGAGCATTGAGCAGCGACCAAAATCTCCTAGTTTTAACGGCCGGCGCGAATCACATGATACAAGTTAATATCTTCCACGATTTAGGCTGCTCCCAGTCATGTATTCTTGCTGTCATAGTGTATATGAATGAAGGAAGGTTTAAACTTGGTATGAATTAAATTTTCCTAGTTGGTACGAATAAGTTTTAAAAATCTGAGAAAATAAAACGGTATTCTGTCAAATTCATCTTGAACACCATGTATATAAATGACTAAACACACTAAGGGTTTTAATATGTAAAGTGAAGAATAGTTTTTGACTTATTTGAATTTATGAAACATGTAGTTCCCTTCAGATGACAGTCATAGTGGATAAAAACATGTGTTTTTTCGTCTATTTTCTTTTGTCATTGAAGGATACTGTAAAAAGCTTTACATATAGAAGTTTGAAGCCTTTTACGACATAGATCATGTATAATATATGCAAATCATCATTCATGAAGAAATGTTTTTAATTTTCAAAATGTAATCCATGTATATGTTTAGTCAATATTATACAAGCAAAAATATAGCCATTCACATAACCCCTTGGTTTTCTTGAACTCATTGCTTCTACTTCAATGAAAGGAGACTTTCGTTTCTATGCTAATAAAGCAGAATGTCAATTTTTAAGTCACGGTTTTCAACTCTGCAATCCACTATCCGATCTTAAGTAATATATGAATCATTTGCTTTTCTAATGATATTGACTTATTCAGAAACTATACATGTTGAAGAAATAATATAAATGATATATGGAAGTGAAATAGGTTTTACAACAGTATAATACTGTTGGGTGAAACTGATTTTTTTGTTTATATGAAATTGAATTTCGCTCGGGTGAAATTGTCTTTGCGTTTGTAGGATATTGAATTTCGTTTTTGTGAAATAGTTTTTCCTTTTTGTTTTTCGTTTGTTTTTCGTTTTTTTTTTCGTTTGTTTGCCTAAAAACTGAAAATGGTTAGCGTTCACGGCCCGTCATAAATGACGGAATTTTATACCCAATACTACAGGGTGTCTCAAAAAAAAGCGCTCAGTTTTTGACTGCCCAGCACTCATGCATTTTGTATTGATGTAGGAGTTTAATGAAGTAGAAAAGGTTTCAAAAGATTAGCAACCAAAAAAATAAAAGAAAAAATTAGTAAATTTTAGAAGATTGAATGTCGTAATAGGAAATTGAGTCGCACCTTAAACAATCAAAGTGTGCATGAGATATTGTCACCCAAAGGGTGAGTATACTTTTTGGGACACCCTGCACGTAAAAAATGCTAGGTGTTTCATTAAATTATAAGTGCATGAATAAATTTATATATTTTTGTGCGTTATTTCTCCTACGTTATTACAATGTGAATCTCATTGAACACATTAAATTTGTTTGTCCGTCTCTCTTTTACGCTCTTAAGGATGCTTAATGACCGTATGTGACACTAGTTTTACTAGCGATTCCAATGCGTGACAAATTAACAGTCTCTTCCTACCAAATGTTGACTTTAATATTCCCCCTATGTTTATCCTTGAGAGGTGACAGAGAGACGAGCCAACCAACCAAACAATTATCAGTTTTGTGTAATAAATTATTTAGTTTAAATTTCTTTTTAAGCCGTCGCTAATTAGTTATTGGATGGAACTCAGAATAGAATAATATGACAAAGAGCAGCGTGTAATACTCTTAGATTAATTTGGCATGCTTGACATTAGTACATGTTAGCAGCTTGTACCTCTACATTCATCTTTGATTCCTTCCTTCTATTTTTACCATGTCTTCCTACTGTGGGCTTTGACCCATTGTAGTGCGTTGACAAACCATTTCAGTGAGTACTTGTTTCACTTTATGTTCCTGATTAGTTTTTGTATTTCAGAGGCTGTTTTGTGGCTAGAGGGTTCTGCCGCCGTTCGGGAGACCCGGGATCGAATCTCGGCGTTGGCAGTGGCGATTTTCTCTGTTGGGTATAGGAGAAAAATTCCAAGCACAATACCCCACTCCACCCAGGTGTCTGAAATGGGTACCAGTCTCGACCGGGGGAAAGCGTCATGGCGTCCTGGCGTTAGTCATAAGGTATTAGAAAATCCAATGTACGAGGTGATATGTATCAGGCTTGATTGGAAATAAAGCATCCGTAGATGCCTTCATTTCATTTAAATTTTTATTTTAAACACAGTGAATCAATTTTATTTCTTTTTGATATTCACTGCTCATCTAGTCACCCATCTAACTCTGTATTTAATCAATTTGGCCATGTGGAAAAACTTTATTAGATATGAAAT
This sequence comes from Morinoia aosen, assembly GCA_030386875.1. Classification (NCBI taxonomy): domain Eukaryota; kingdom Metazoa; phylum Arthropoda; class Malacostraca; order Amphipoda; family Talitridae; genus Morinoia; species Morinoia aosen. The sequence goes on along the minus strand of CM059567.1, from coordinate 14,610,259 downwards.
TAGAGTAATAGCTTTCTGCAGACGCAAATAAAAGACGAAGCTTAGCTCATAAAATCTAACAGATAGCTGGAACATATTTCGAAACACTCTATGGGGCTGTTCACTAGAAACATTTGTTACCATAGAGAGTTGCGCTCGTTCACGATTTGAGCATCTGTTAGATTGTGATTTATTGAATGTTTATTATTTATCAGAAAGTTGATGGCAATTTAGAGTTTAAGTTGTTCAAATTCATCAATGAGATGCAATTCTACATTCGTGAAATAGTTCTCAAATGACCTGATCAAGCGCGTACCATTGCTTCTATTGTATTATACTCTTGCGATTAGAATCTACATACACATAAACGTGCATTTTTCTCGTCCCCAGAAGTAAGGAGAATCTTATAGTGCCATTTCCCTATAAGATACATTCAAGTTCAAGCTTTCGTAACATTTCAGCGTGCCTGGGGCAGTTGAGCTGTGTTCGCTTTTGCTGTAGTTAAGCAGATACGCTTTGGCTACCATTGTGTTGGCGACCCTCGTTCTATTGTGAAACCTGCAGCCCTGTGATCAGACATGTAATTCAGTTCGAAAGCGGTCGGGACTTGTGGTGCTTGTCGCGTACGCGCCTGGCTGCCGGTGTTGCTTCCTAGAACCGTGGTCCTACCAACCTGCGCTCTTGCCTTGCTCTGCCTCACTCACCCGAACACCTTTGTTACCTTCCTTCTAACCTATTTAATTACTACTTAACTAATTACTTACCTACTTACTCTCTTACCTACTTCTCTTATAAAACTATTAACTTATTGCTTACTATTACGGTGTGAATTAAGGTGTGCTTGTGAATCTGCTTCAACTTTTAACTGATTACCAGTAAGATTGTCGATGACGAGCTGACAGAACCTAATTTCTTTTCTTTACTAATGTTATTCCCCGTTGCCAGACTTGTAGATAGCGTACTATCTGCCATTCCTCTCCAGGTAATTCTGTTAAAGCCCCTACCTGACACAAATAACTAAACTGCTTCTGCTCAGCATGAGCAAATCCCTTCCCGTAACTTCTTACTTTGTCATTTCGACTCTGCTGAGGAATGATTAACTCAGGTTAGGTTAAAGGTTGCCGTTTTGACTGGTCATTATTTCACATTATGTCACTTCTATTGAAGCCATTATTTTAGCCCGGTATTTCTATCTCTCTCGTAGTAATTCGCTTCCTATACTCCTTGCAGTACCTGCCGCTGTAGCTCCAACTTGGGACTCCAGTAGCCACATGGTGAGGAGATGGTTTCAGGGCACTGTTCAGGACTACAAGTTTATTCTGCGCTTCGTGCGACGTCGGTGTTGCTACTTTCGCTTCTTCTCGCTCAGCTGGAATCTACTTGAACCTACCGGCTGCAAGAGTTTGTTTAAGTTCTTGTGACCCTCCGAGGCGGAGGGTCCCGACGGTGTGCGGCTGGACGCGAGTAGCGAGACCAGTCCGACCTCTCTGACGCTAGGCATCGCGGATCCACGTAAGAGCCTCGCGTATCATTTTCGTCACTCACTCACTCACTATCTTTGCTGCAGCGATGCTGCTACCGATACCGTGCGGGGTCGCCATTCGTTAATTTAGTAGGTTTTAACTGCGATAATAAATATTCAAAAGATTCCCCATTCACGTTCGTTCGTAAATTTTCCTTAAACTGTATTCGTCGAGTCACGACTAATATTAAGTGTTCGTTCGCAGTAGTTTAGATGTGGCTTATAAGGTAATAAACATATTTGGCATCATCGTGAGTGTATTTGTCTTATTCCTATTTCTGAGGATTCTCCACAATGTAGGCGCTAAAATTAATATAAAAAGTGTGTCTAAAATGTCTGTACTCAAACATGAACTGTACAACATCACCAACGGAAATTGTCTGACAAGAAGATATAAATACTTTGAGATTAAATCCTTATCTGAAGCCTATTTCAGGTTTTCGATCTTAAAAATCTTAACATGCTATAGTAGATGTTATAGCAAGAAAATAAATTACAGCCAAATGCTTGGATGGTAGTACAGTAGGTAAAACAGAAGTATTTAGATGGTGCACCACCATGTTTCCACGTAGAAATGTGTTACGCTAAGACGGAAATAGTAACAACAACAGCATAGTATAATACTATGAAATAAAAAAATTTTATGTTTGTGCTCGTGTATCTTTTATTTGATTGCTATTTTATGCCAGCTTACTAAATATGTGTGATGGTGAAATCACGTTACGGCGAGAAATTTCATAATCCAACACGCCTGTGGACTCATGCATCAATGCCAGATTGTTATTACTATACTCCTACTATAATATAATCCCTTGCAGAATGACAAATGCATGCTTATGTACTCTAAAATTAATGCTCAAAAATCGTATTCGAAACCCACATGACAAAAGTCTGTGAATTAAGTGAATAATTTTAATACTATTATTCTCTTTTATAAGTATAACACAATACATGAAACTTTCATTGATGCCGACTACTAGAACACAATATTGTATAATACTTTGTACAATCACGTGTCCCATTCTGCTAGTAGTTCCGCAATCAACTCTGCATTCGATTCAGGTACAAAATAGCATACGTTTTGCTGAAAATGAAAACTTTATGACGGGAAATACGGCGCCTTCTGGCAGTTATATCATAAAATCAGCTGTACGAGTATATGTCCCGCCTTACATGTGTGAGTCGTAAGCTTGAGTCTTTCAAGCACAATCCTACCAAAATGAACCACTACATAACCTATAGCAGCTCTCCCCACAAATTATGTACTTGAAGAATCGTTTGGTTAAAATCTACTTAAAAAGGGTGTCCCTGAAACATTCAAAAGTGGAAAATACCATTTTGATTTCTAGTCGACGTTTTTTTTTATCTTATTTATGTATTTTAAATTTTCTAACACACGTATTTTTAACAAGGGTTTTGGCTAAATTCACAACTTAGGTAAGTAAAACTTCAAAAGCCGAAGTATATTTCGGGACGGTGTTGGTGTATTATTGAAGAGCGATATGTCTGTGAAAATAAGAATATTCGAAAAAACATTAGTTGGGGAATAAGTGTTCTAATGTTTTTTGAACAAATTATTCATGGACACGCCTTGAGCATTAACGACTGCTTCAACCTAGAGCTGAAACCGCTAATACCATCCGATCTTTTTTTAGCTCGCATGTCACCAGTACAATGTGACCATCAGTAAAATTATGGCATTATGAGAGTTGTGATAAGTTCTCCATTCAACTGCGCTCCCCACGTAGCAGTCTGTTTGGCTAAAATCTGGTGATTTGGAAGGCCAGGAACTGCAGTTCAGCAATTCCAATTTCTCAAACACGCTGCAGTTCCAGAATTTCACGCATCGTTCTGTGCATGTTCTGCGCGATACTGCTTTTGACAACACTTCAAGCAAGTTCCATTGGATTTAAAAGGCAAGAATATGGAGCAAGGCGAATCAGTTACACATTTCTGTGTTCTTCTGCAACTGACTTGACACGTGCATGACAGGGAGCATTGTCAATATTAATGATGGCTCCTATATTTCTTGAATAGTACATATCTCGCCGAGTACTTACTTGTTGAACAAGTATTGTGCCCTTTTAGTTATGTTAACAGGAGCATCGACATAGTAAATTATTGGACGCAATTTTTTTTAAGAAAATTAGCAGCCAGTCCTTCATCGGGGCAACATACAGGTATGAAGATACACTAAACCTACTCGTTACAATAATTGTGGTGAGCTCCACAATTAACAGATGTTAACGGATGTTTTTCAACATGATCGAGGATGCATTTTATCATTCCTTCTGTCCTTTTGGTCTTTGATCCTCTACTTTTTTGCCTCAGGTTACTTAATTCGTGTCCATCCAAGAATTCTTTTCTCGTTTACAGATGTCTTGTTATATTTCACTACGAGGTCTATCTGTATTTGTAAATATCTTCTAAGGAATAAAGAACAATAACTCTTCGTTGGAACGGTGAAACATATTTCCAGTTGTTGTGATAGCGATACATGAGGTTAACTTTTTGTTTGTGTGAATTTGCTGTTCGTTCGTGCTTATCTAAATTTTCGTTGGGGAAAAATTGTGTTTCCTTAGTGTGGATATGTTTTTTCGATTGTGTGAGATCGTTTCTTAGTTTGATTGAAATTGTTTTCCGCTTATGTGAAATTAAGTTTCACTTGCATGAAATAGACCTGAATATGCTTAAGGAACTACATTATGAGCCGCCTCTTGTCATCCGCTAGCGACTTCCGGAAATGAGCTGGACATGTCCTTTCTCAAATAAAGAAGTTCCTGCTTTCAGTATAGCTTTCATAAGTTTAACAGCTGAGTCACAAAAACTCACGATGTCTTTTCTGCATTTAGTTCAGGAATAAAAAATAGCTTAGCTGCTTATAATCTGGAGCATCTGGAAGAGAGGGAAGAACAACGTCTTACTTCAAAATAGACCACCACCACTGTTTAAACCTCATCTCTCTCATTTTTAGATCTAAAGGTGGCAGGAGATTTTAAACAAAAAATCTACAAAAATTTACCAGCAAAAAGTTCCGTTTTAGTTAAGTTGAGTTGCTATTATACGAACTGAAGTTGAAGCCAAACTCGAGTCAAGTTTTTATCCTGTCTGGAGTGGATGAAAAGACTTTGTAAGATTTGTGCTGCTACACTCTCAGAGTGAGAGGGTATCACACTATCTGGGCTGTGCTGCCGTTCTTCTATAAAGACCACAGTTTAGAGAGACGTTTCCTTTCTGAGATTTAACCTTACAAGGTTAAATATATAGAAATAATGTTGGCAAGGCCCCATTTGAAGTTTGAGTTTAGATTATCCCTTGCAGAGCGCGCTTCAAGTATCGGCCAATGTCGCATAAACAGCTATGGCATTTCCCGTCACCCTCTCGACGTGTCTCACTAAAATGCAGTTCTCGGGAATCTTCGATTAGAAAGTTTGCTTGAGCCTTCCGAACTCCAAAGAAGGGATTGCAAAGAAACTAAAGAGAAACGCGCCATTTAGTATAAAGTTTAGGCAACATGGAATTCACAGCATGCCAAAATTGTGTTTCCTCCCAAGACTACGCGCACATTGGAACAGTAAGTTAAGAAAAAAGTTTATGAAGCAAGAAGATAAAAGCTGGAAAATAAAACCAGAAGTGCTAAAAAAGGACAACAGTGATCTGAAAAAAGATTGACCTTTACAAAATAAAAGCCTAATTTATTTTATGAGGAACAAAATAAAAAATAAAAGCCTTTTCTATTTCCTTTAGCTCGCAGCTACTCATTTTCCTCCTGTGAACACTTAATCGCATAGACACAATAATTGTATCCTCCTGAGGGGTATCTCAAGTCTATTCTTTCATATACAGTGAAAATGACCACCAAAACCGCTGACAGAGAGTGAATTCAAAAAATGTGCAACATAATACGATCAATTTGTTATTGTGGGCTGCCCTGGCGTACATGATACGAATGTTAATATCTAGTCAATTCAAAGAACGCCACGCCACATAAGGACATTAGGCGCAGGTTGGCCCCGCTAATGGGAACAGAAAGGACTTCAACTTGCACTGGTGAGACCGACAAGTCTGAATTAAATTCTAAAACTTAATGAGGCGTTTCTGTGGTACTTTGGCTCCGAATTATCAAATTTATCCCTTTGAAGTCAGTATTTTTGAACCATTGTTGCCGCGATCACAACCACCGTCATTAGACTGGCGCTAGCGTCAGGTTGCCACCGATATCAAAATGAGGGGAAAACTGCCACTTGTTGGTGAATTTCAGCGAACACAATAAAAAACAAATTTAACAAGATATACCGGGTATCCCACAAAAATGTCCCCGAGTTTTTAATTGATTATAGCTCTACTTTAAATTAACATATTCGAATTGTCTTCTTTCACAATGTAGTAAATCTGGTTTCCTTTTCGAATGATTCAAGTTTTTGAAAAACGGTTGAATTACCCGTTCACAATGATCGATTTACTGAAAGGGGTAGACAAACTATTTGATCAAAGGAAAAGTTTTACAAACCACACTGATGTTCTTCTTTATTTCTCAATACCTACTGTTCAAAATACGAGTAACTTCACAGAGATGTATCCTACATACCACCAAGTATGTCTCACCTCCATCATTAATAATTCTTCGGCAAGACTTGAAGAAGTGTTTCAAAAACTGAAAGAAAACGGTGAAATAATCCGCAAAACTCTTCGTTCAATGGTGGCTAAAAATAATACTTGCCTTGAGTGAAATGGAGGACATGTCGAAGGAAACTAGATTACTTTATTTATTTAAACTCTATTTAAGGTTACTCCTATAGGGTTAACTTTATTTGTTACTCTTTTAAATTTTACTTTGATCGTTTTATTTGGAAATTGCATAATCAGGAAAAATATCAATATTGTTTTAAAAAGTATTCATTTGAACAACTTGTTTTTCTTCCCCTTTCAGTACATCGATAATTGTAAAGTGGTTATTCGACCGATTTTCAGAAACTGAAATTATTCGAAAAGGAAACAAATTTACTACATTGTGAAAAAATACAATTCAAATATGTTAATTTAAGGTGGAAATATAATCAAATAAAAAGTCGGGGACATTTTGGTGGGAAACCCGGTACGATATATAAAGGCTACTTTCGAAAAATGATCGTGTAGTCCTCTGGGGTGTTAAATTAAGGGTAAATGGAGCGTTAGGATAAGAAATCAAACGAATTCAACTTTCCAACATTTTGTGCACCTAGATATTTCAATTCGAAGTTGACAAAATAAGTTGCAAAGTTTTAAAACTAACCAGTTTGAGACAAATTATGAGATGGACTTCAAAAAATATTTAGTATTAGAGCTTGGACACATGACGAAGAGAAAAATTAGTAGTGAACTTCGGAGTCATGGACTAAAATCACGATCACCGAGCAAGGCTCAATGACAGAAGAAATGCCAGTTGAAATCAAGATTGCAATTTACTCAATTAAATTTAGAGCACGATGATAATTATTGTACATCAGAAAAAATATAAAATGATGAAAGCAAGATAGAGGTTAAGGAGGTCACTTCAGGCCACATTTGGCCCGCGCGCCCAACTGGGATCCATTTTTTGGTTGTTGTTGAAAAAGGACCCTTAGGTTGTGGACTATTCGGTCCTAAAATTTTATGGCGCTGCGGACGCTAAGATCCCCGAGGGGGTCTTAGGTAAGGGTAAGGGGATCAAAAATCAGGAATTTTTTATTTCACGGAAATGGACAATTTTCTAGCGTAATTTTATTAGCAATGTTCCATGGATTCTAAAACTGTCTTTGTTTTTGTTTTAGCATAAAAACTCAATGAGTTCTATTTTTTGAAATAACGATGAAAAAAACAATATGTCTAATTTTTCAAAAAACTAAGGCCTGAATCGGAAAAATTATTGAATAAAATTGTGTTTATTTTCAAAAATTACATATAATAGTCAAATTTAAAGAGAATCAGATCCCCAAAAAAGTTCATAATTTCGATAAAAAAAGAATATTTATTTTTTTTCATTTTTTGGAAATTACAATTCACAGTGAGAATATGAAGTAACGAATGGAGATTATCGAAATAAAAATGAAAACAGCATTCAATTACATAAATTGTCCATGATATTACAATTCAAGAAAATTATTTCTCTTTTTTGGCTCTCCTGAAAAATCATATATTTGAACATTCAAAAGAGTAGAAGTCATTTAGTTTTCATGCTAGAACAAAACCAAAGACAGTTTTAGAATCCTTGGAACATTTCTAACAACAGAACCGGTCTCAAACTTCCAAATTTGACCAAAATTTTTGTTATCAAGCTCAAAACCCAAAATTATTTCATACGCTAAATATTTATAAAATATCGCACATCAAACAATTTTTTTACAATTTTGCACCGTAGTATTGTTAGAAATGCTCCGAGGATTCTAAAACTGTCTTTAGTTTTGTTCTAGCATGAAAACTCAAGGACTTCTACTTTTTTGAAATATCCATATATTATATGAACCTAAAAACTAATGTTTCGTATTTTCCAAAACAAATGAGGCCTAAATCGAAAAAATTACGTGAGTAAAAAGTGTGCAATCTCAACAAATACATATACTGGCAGAATTTCAAACGAATCGGATGAAAATAACTATAATCGTGAAGTGACTCCCTTAATTGCAGTGATGTCACTCAAGTTTGGAGAAATGGTGGATCACCCTACACTCAGAACAGCAAGAATCATGGATAGAGCTGAAAATCTCAAGACCTGATAGGAAAAATTGAAAAAAATCTGTTTTGAAACCTGATGTTGGATCTTAATGACTATATCAACATGACAGTGATCCTTTGTGTACCGTCAAAGTAATGCATAAATGCTGCAAACACAAAAATATCAAGGCACTGAAATTCACTAGTCAACCTTCGGGATTAAATCTATCACAAAATTTATAAAGTACTCAAAAGTCAGATACACGCAATTAAGACCACCGACCGACCGCGACAAATAATTGATACTGGTCGTCAACAATGAATGAACTGAGATTGCATTCATTCCTTTCATGAGAGTGAAAACTCGTATGATTTGCGTTAGTGACGTGTTTTATAGAGAACTCAAAGCATGGACGTGCCACAACTAAATACTAAACAGAATTCTTCCAAGTGTCAAATTATATTTCTTACTCTATATTTCACTGAATAGTACTTGAATTCTATGCAAGCAATATTTATATTCAAATATTTTCCTTTTTCAGTTGTGTTTCTTGGTGACAATCGTATACTCTGTGCAGATCTCACGGTTATGTGTCCTCAATGAATCCTCTTAAATCATTTGTTTTTTGTTTATGTACAGGAGAGCTAAAATTCTTAAGACGAGATCCAGAATTTTTTGAACAACTAGTCCCAAATTATACGAACACTCGTTGAGCTACTCAACGTATCAAAGAAGTTCCCTGAAGATTTTGTCCGAAGATCCTCTTGTATCCTAAAATGTATGAAGAAAAATTCTTGGAAAGATGAAGATAATGGGGCTAGATTTCATCGATCCCGTTGCAAGAGGTGGGAGGGAGAGTATCATGACAATAGCCTGTGGTTAGAAAAGTTAAATCTACCTCACGGAAAAATAAGCAACACAGCTAGGGTGGCACAGAAGTAACTGGCCCTTTTAATTTGCTAATAAAAAGAAAACTATGAACGCTAGAAAGTTGAAACTTGTTTTATTTATAAGAATAACATCTTTATAGTTCATTATATGGTATCCTATATACTCAGCTAGCATATAAACTGAGGAAAGTGTGCTTCATTTCATAACCTCAAATTTTCATAATGGTTCGCTACAGCAAAGAAGAAAGAATCAGAATTCTGCAATCCTACATTAAGACGACGTCAATAACAAAAGTGCAACGTGACTACAGAACCCATTTTCAAACAAGGATTAGTCCTTCTAAAAACACAATTAAATCTCTCCATAGAAAATTTGTGGACTCTGGAAATGTTAATAACAAACCAAGATTCGGAAGATTGGAAACATTGAAACATTGAAAAAAATTGATTGAAACATCCAGTGGCCCCCTCGTTCTCCAGATTTGACCCCATGCGACTTCTTGTGGGGCTACCTCAAGTCATGAGATTATGGAACAAATCCAACAAATTTACAAGAACTTAAAAACAACATTTTTTCTTAAATAGCTCAACTCTCGCCAGATACGCTAAGGAGCCTTATGGAAGCAACAAGGAAAAGAACCATAATTTGTCAAAACAACCGTGGCGGCCATTTAAAGGATATTATATTCGAAACATAGTGTTAATAAACCATAAAATTGTTATTCTTTTCAATAAAACAAGTTTAAACTTTCTATCGTTCATAGTTTTCTTTTTATTAGCAAATCAGAAAGGTCAGTTACTTCTGGGAAACCCTGTATAGTAAATGAAAAATTTGTTTCATTCCATGAAAGTATGTCCATGCGTTTGTTTAGTAACTATGGAAATGCGCACAAGAGCGCATAAAGCGGATGAAAACTGATTCTCGGCTCCCTATACATTCTATTTAATTTATTGATTGAAAAAGTAGCAGAGGGTATTTCAAAAAAGTAACTAAACATGTGAGTACTTTCTAGTAAAGTAAAAAGGCTAACTTGCGCACCATGTAATTATCAACCGAGTGAAGTAAAACCTCAAATAGTGCTGTATAATTTTGTGCCTGAAAAAAATGTTACTAATCAGTGAAGATATTCTCAAAAAGGAGTCATCTCTTACGAATACTCAAAGTCCAGTAGAAGTTTTGCTCCTCTTACGTGAGGAACCAGTGGCCTTCACTGAAGATTTTATGAATAAATGTGTTGGAACAAATTAGAAGTACCACGAGCAAACTTCGTTTATTTTAAATTTTGAGGAATCCGTTAAGTTTCGCCGTAAGTCGCGCGCTCGATCGTCCAAAGCAGTCTCGTTCCCGTGTCCGATGTCGCTCTTTCTCAAGCAACAAGCTATCGTCAGTGGCAGCTCATCTCCAAAAGAATTGACTGAAGCAGAGATTCGTAATGCTTGCGTCATTACGGATTACAGCTAACGATACTATGTCGACGTTGTGTCATTCTTCAACAGTGAGGATGATTTTTTAACTCTATGGAAAACAAGATTTATAATTCCTTCAGAGGGCCTTGGGAAAACATGACGTTTCAAGTACCTCAAACGCTATGATTTTGTACGCTGTGAAGTTATTGAAAAATATTAAAGAAAGGTTATTTCGATTTTTGAGCACGTTCTTATGATCGTGTTCTCGGTGTGACTTGGAGTGATGTGAGGGATTTGCTAAACTTCAAGAAAATATGAAAACATCACTTGAACAGCAACCAAAAATTGTTGACCACTTTACGTCCTATCTTCCAGCCATTCAAAGAATGCTCGGACGGACTCTGATGTACAAAAAAAAACTGCAGTAGTATAGATACCCTAGGACTCGAGCAATTTAAGATTGTGCTAAATAGGCATCCTGCAGTTTTTCGCATGCCACTGTAATTTATATAGTAAACGTACAAGCGTTAGCAACTTGAATGCGCTAATTGGAGAAAGTTCGATTGGCGTAAATCATGTCAAAACATTCCGATTATATTTATTATTCATTCCAATTTGAAGGATGTGAAAGCTGCGCTTGTACAGGTCAGATCTGCCGGTATGTTCAGTAGAAAAGTCCGCAGGGTTGCCAGATGCTGAATTTTAGGGGAAAAACCAAACTTGATGATTTTAGTCAGAAAAAGAAAGCAGGACAACCAAATCGATTACATTTGCTACCAGCTGTCTCTTAAATTACTGGAAAATCCAGCCATAGATCAACAAACCATTGATTGCTGCCATGTTTCCTTCACAGCCCAATACTTCCGAGAGTTTACAATAGGTGGATTGCCAAGTCATCAGTTGCCACTACACACCGTGATCAGTCAATACCAATACACACCGTGTGCTGGCAGCAACAGTTCATGCCGTGTGTCTGCAATTCCGGTACAGACCGTGTGCCGGTAATTTTGTCATTCCCTCACACTAGCAGGCAAACGAGTGCTCGCGTTTCCTATAGATGGCTGACGTTCATGAGCTGAATTTTTTAACACTTCACATCGTCTGCAACACAAGTTCATCTATTGACTTGGTTCACAGATGTGCGATTTCCTGTGTTCAAAAGTACTCAATTTTCAGCTATTTCCGGTTAAATTTGAGTTTGCAGTATTCGGCATCGCTATCAGATGCCGCTCAGAAATGCTCAAAATCCTGCCACGGTCCACCAAACCCGACCAGCCAGGCTGGCGTCGCACGCCTCATGCGTGAACATCGGAAGATGACTGAACTTGCGTCACGCACGTTCCTGTAGAATGTCAGACTCTCGACCACTGATGTGCTTTCTTTGAACACTAAATAGAGATAAATAACTTGATCTTGATCATGGTCTCGATTTTAATCAGAACACAATCTGTGCTTAATTATTAAAAAAAATACCTCGGTGCTTTTTTCGGTTCGTTCGTTTTGAACTAGATACAAGCCAGCAGAAACCTCGGGAACGGAATTCAAATTCCTAAATTTCATTCAAATCAAGTACGTCTGGAGTAAATATATAATAAAAATACTGAAACTTCACTACATAAGTAAAAATATAATTTTTTAGATCATATAAGTTTTTTCAACACCAAAATACCCAAATGAGTTTTTACGCCCGAAATGAACACTTAATTTATTTAAAGATTCACAGTCAATCGACTCAAATGAAGTAAAGTGAAATAAAAAGTTTGGCAATGGACATCACATGACCATAGTTTGATTCAAAATGCATCGCCGGAATAATTGTTTATTTTTCATAGAAACATTACTCTCGAATCTCACGGAATTTCTCACCATCATGCAATATATATAAAGTGAGTGGAAAAAATATCTATTGTAAAAATATCCAGTACCCAACGGAACGATATTTTGAGGTCAGTCTCAATTTATCATAAATCCCAGAGAACAAAATGTCTTATGTTTTTACTGAGAACGCTATCAAACTTCAATCTAGAATGTGCTTCTATACTTCCCGAAATCCATTACTATTAATCACTTTATTTATACGCTGTCAAATAGTGCTTAGCCAACATCATCAATCGCTACTTTGAAGCACACTCGCTCAGTACACAATGAGGCATTTCCTAGTCGAGTAAGCTCATTAACCCTCGTCACATGATTGCCTGCGCCTTTTGCCGTCCTTCCTGTCGCTTCTTGACGGTGATTCACTGTTTATCTCGTTACTTATTTCAACATAAAATTGTATATGTAAAGAAATTGCACTTCAACCTTTTTAGTAGCACGAGCAATCATCTTTTGGGATGGCACCCTTCGTTTTTTACCCAGTGCCACGAAATGGATTTCATCATCTCTTCGCATACCAACCTCTGAAACCATACACCAAACCCGCCTAACTCCCCGTCGCGACCCTTACCTCCAGCTCAACTCCCACGAGACTTCCCCTTATTGAACCTAAAATTCCGAAACAAGAAAAATGCCTACGTACTTTCATAAAGCCAATCAATACATTTGCTCCATCACACACGTTCGATACTTGAAATCGAAGCGCTAGCCACAATTTCATCCAACAAAGTCAAGTTGAAGTCAATGTCCACTCAGCATCAGAGTATTATTCTCGAGTCATTTGTGAACGCAAAATAAAGGACGTTCGAGACACCCTTCATTTTCTGATCACCAAGTAGCTTATATGACTTGTAGTTAATTGTCCATTTTTCAAGCGGAGAATATTCTCAAGAAGTTGTCAATCGCGTACCGACTATAAGAGTGGAAAGGTTCTACTCGTTATACGTCGAATCATTTGTTGTTATTGGGTACATTCCGACACCCGAGGCTTTGCCGCCTGGCTTGTTTTCCGCGGCGACGCTTACATGCATCGTCGTTGGAGGTGCGTCTAGCGTTTGCCTTAATCCTTTTGGGCGCCAGTTGCAGCAGCGTCAATAATAAAGGAAGGATTTGGAACACTCCAAGGTAGGAAACCGAGGAATTGTAGTAGACTCGAGTCTTCTATGGCGATAAATTCTGAAGTCCTTGAATTTCAGAGTTTAGTGTCAATAGAAGACAGAACTATTGAGATTTTCAAACGAATTTCTGAACGCAGCGTCTGTGTTAGATTGAAGAAAGAAGCTATCACAGTTCTCAAGATAATTAAAAAGCACCAAATTTCACAATAATAATTGGTGCAAAATGAATTTTAACCGACGTTACGAGGCTCAGAGCAATTATTAAGAAAATAATGAACAATTCTTTGATATTTTCGACAAAGAGTTGAGCACAACTGCATACTAAGTGAATAAGATTAGTTTTGAAGAATTTTTATAGTTGGAAAATACATGGATATGAATTAATTTTATTCTCTTACGCGCATATGAGGACTGTTCAAAATGATCGAACGTTTAAGATTTTGCTCAAACCTTTGCGTTGATGAACTTCTCAAAAAAGCAGATGAGGAACTATTTTAGCATTGAGAGGCCGGCTACATCTTTAGACTCGCTCTCTCTCTCTCTTTGGAACAGCTTTGTAGCGGTAAGGGAAGCTTAACTAACCTGTTATCTAATCTAATCCGCTCTGTGCTTTACTGATCAGTTTCGGACTACAGCTGTTTCAACAAACAAGTGTACTGTGCAGTGGCCGCCTGCTGTGTAAATGTCATCAATGCGACCGAGACGATAACTTTTTCTGGGAGCAGCGTTCAAGTGCCATTTACAACGAACTTCTGCCACAAAAACTGGTTTTCAGGAAGCGGAACTACGCCATTGTTTTATAAGTAGTAAATTGAAAATAATACAATAGGCCTTTAGCAGTAAAATAATATGAAGAACGCCCAGCAGTTCACAGAAAATTCATTAGAGTTTTACTGAGGGCATGGCGCCTACGCTAAACCGGCGTCTGCCAATTTGAATGTAGCCTAGGTGGATGACGTCTAGTTGAAAAATGTTTATTATTAAAAGCAGTGCGCTTGAAGAGCAATGACTTTAGCGGCTTAGTGTGAATTTTTGAACCAAACAGAGCGTGCATGGCTATAAAAGACGTCTTCTCATAAATTAACTACAAAGGGTTTTGTGGAAATGCAAGAACTGCGTTCATCTTATGTTGGTTTTTGGGAAAAAAAATTAGAGTTAATGTAAATTTCCAAACAGCACTACAGAATGAAATCATTTTAAAATTGATTAATGGTCTTTCCCATTCATATTGACAATAGCTGACAATACTCAACAGCCGAAGCGAAGACGACTCTCAATATTTTATTGATAAAGTGGATTACTGGACGTCTTTTGGGTGAATTTTCTATTCCTGCTCTTCAGCGGAATCATAAAGACAACCTTAGTTTAAAACCCAAGCTATTGGCATGAATGTGTTCCTGTCATCATCAGGAGACGATGCAAACTTTATTTTGACGAATGTAAGCTCGGTATCTAAGCTACGAGAGCTTACGGTGAAGAACACATGCCTCGATAATTTTATCAGTTATAAAAATTCGGGGAAATAGCTGTCCAATGAAGTAAAAATGCTTATTGGTACATATGATGTGGTTCCTTTATGAGATAGAATGCTTCAATTCATTAACATGAATTTTTATTTTAAACTTATGATACCACAGTTCGAGTTCACTTCGTATCAGGACTCATATCAGATCGTTTATCATTTAACGAAGTAAAATTTCACACAACGCACAGTTTCGACGCACAAACATAATATCATCAGACAATAATTATTGTGTAAATTGTCGCATGTTTTGTCACATTTAAAATCTAAACCAGATAAAAAATGACATTATAAATTTTTCAGGATTCATGCCTGTTTGAAGTGGTAAGGACGGTAAACAAGATAAATCCTAAAATTATCCATTAAAATTAAATGTGAAAATTGAGCAGTTTTCACCAACTTAAGCGATATTGCTAGTGAATATTTTATGAGCAAATATATTACAACAGGTTCATAGTTCTCTTTGTGTTTTCGATACATTCCTTCCAGATACCAAACATGTCCAGAGATTATTGTAGCTCCCAGGTAATGTCACAACGAAATTTCTTTTGTTGAAATCGAATGTGAGATCAAACTATTGATAGTGTTGATAAACAAACGATACAAATTGTTTTACTTGCTATATTTTTGTGTGCGTAGAAACGAATGCCTAAGTTCTGCCTGGCTTCTAAGATAACTCAGGTCGTAATGGCTGTACTGAAATTTGTAAACCAATTTCGGACATTCACGAGGTGTTCCCATATGTGTAAAATGACGCTAGACATTGTAAAAAATTGTTATGGCTTGTTCGCTATTCAACTGTGTGTGATTTTAGTTTACGCTGAACGCTAATTGAGCTAACTTTCAGATACGATACACTCCTTGGCTTCCTCGTTTCATAATTGGGGTTGTCGTTTTGACTTTAAAAGAGTTAATTTTTTCAGATGTTTCTTAATATGTCACAATCTTAATTTTGCAGTATGAAAAACCCTACGTACTACAGAAGGGGTTGTACGACCTTTCTGAACTTCTATTTTTCAAATTTTTCTCAGCCTAATTGATGAAGAGCTCTATGTCGTAAATCTTGCTCATTTTTTCTTCTATAGAAAAGTGGCTGCTAATTTTAAAAGTCATAGTATTATTCGGTGTGAGTAGCTTTTCGATACGCGAAGTATCCCAAGTTTTCTCTGCGTCTGAGATGAATTATTTGATCCAAAAATGAGATGAATTTTTTTCTTTTACCACACAAATAAGATGATGACAAATGATGGCTCGCAGATACTGTTATTGATGCCATTTGACGAGTAGTCGCACTAATCGGTTTCATAGTAGCCACCAGAGTAATAATCCAGCTTATGATTTGTGTAAGACATCAGGATTCACAAATAAGAGATATGGTATTCCATTGAACACGATCCCACATTGGAGCATTGAGGTAGGTACAAAGACGCATGATCTCCCGTTAAATTTGTCAAAAACAAAACGAGCTTGACGAGTACGACGCCTGGTCTATTTCATGTAAGTCAGGTGAATAGTTACAGGATGATAATATAGACGTGTACGGCGAGAGCAAATGATTGTCAACAAACTAGGACCAAATGCGGGCATTTGAATCGAAGCGTTATCTCAATTTTATTTTAAATTCAACTTCATATGATGCAACTGTAATTTACACCACATCAACAATCTACAACCCTACCAACCCGACTACTTCTGTTGCTTTAACATGAATAAACCTCCTCACTCACTACGGATAAAATCATCAGTGATTTGCACTAAGTTAAAACATTGTTGTACTTCCATATTTTTCTACGTTTCTGAAAAGGCTTTGCGAAAGAGCTTCAGTATAAGTAATTTATGATTTCATTTTCAGTTTATTGGGTTGAATGAAATGAGCTGTTTATATCTTGTTGAAGAAAGAAGCGCATTCTTTATGCACCGACTCAGCAAGAATTAATTGTTTCTTTGTCTGCGCACACCATATATTCAGTAACTACTACACGTACCAGATTACATTCACACTTTTCGTATCAACTAACGCACTTACTTCTCTACCTTAAAGTCCTCTCTCTTGTAATGCTGGGTTCACATTGACACTCGCATTGGAAGCTCATAACCATCGGGCGCGGGCAAGTGCGCGCAGCTAAAGGGCAGCGATCGTTCACATTGGCACAGCGCTAGTAGGCAGCAGAAGCGTCAAAGTCGGCGGGCAGAGTGTGTTGCTCACACAGCTCAGTTGCAATACAGACGCTACGTTGGGGGGTACTGCGCTCTGCGCTCTAGTACTTCTCGCCAGGAGGGCAGATGATTAGTAGAATAGCGCTAATAATTTATTTCGTATGTCATTGATTGCACATTCTTTAATGTTCTTGTTTTTACTGATTTTTGTAGCGCATATGCAGCAAAAAATATGAAGGCTTCGGCAAGAATTATGCTAGTAAAACCATACGTAGAAACACTCGATGCATATATGCTACACTCTATGCATAATTGTGGAAGCGCATATTACATGCTAAGCAGAAATATGTATCAATATAAATGCTTATAATAGCTCCAAATTTATATTTTTTGTGAGGAAGATTGCGCAGAAACAATGATACAGGATACAGTGTACTTCTTCATACACGGAAAAAATGATTTATTTTATAATTTTCTATTAATCATTAAGTGCATACAATTCTCAACTAAGTTTTTTAACTTATCTGAACATAAATATTTTGAAACAGTACCAATTCTAATCTGAACGAATTAAAGACGGTGATAACGAACGAAAAAAAAGTGATCTCATCCAAGTTTGATTTTGAAGTACATATAATGTTTTTCATGAATGCAAGGATTATTTGTTAACCCTTCTTATAAACGGGAATATATTTTAGCATTAAATTCGAGGGTTGCACTTGATAATTGCGTGGTATTTTAGATTTTCAAAAACAAATCTTCTACGAATATCTGCCAGCAAAGTTTTATGCAGCAAAAACTTCCACTCGACATCGCAAGAAACAAGAGGAGCAAAGGTGAAGCAAGTTAGTTCGGAAGGTGAATATTCCTTAATGGATTCATCCATTGCGTCAGAGATCTCACGAGTCAAAATTTAGTTGATTGTTTTTATTTTTTCAAAACCTTCGTTTTTCACCAAAATGCATTTTAACTCTTGATAATACTTTTTATCATATCTGTTCTTCAATGTTTCCTATACGATATCCATTAATTTTATTGTTCTCGAAGTAGGAAGTCACAGTGTTGCTATGCAAGAGCAATTCATATCCTTCGGTAACAATAATTTGATAAAGTGTGCACTAAGCCCAACATGGTTCTACGTGATAATATTTGGAAACTAAAACCTTGAACCACGCAAAACTTCTCTCACGTGCACTGAGTGAGAAAAAAGTTTTATATTTCACCTGTTTCTCGCAATAAATGCAATAGAGAAATTCTTCCTCGGCTTGAAAATCTTCAAATTCCTTGAAGTATTCTAAAAATGATGCTCCTTGTTCACCTTCGGCATGATTGTAAATCACCACTAGCCGTACTAATCTCAAATACTCTTCATAAGGAGCTATATCTAAAAAAACTTGAGCTAATTCCCGCAAAATTGAAGTAAACTTTTGAAGTAGCTGTAGCAACTTACAATTATTATTGATTTACGAAAAATTTCAATTTACAAAATTGATCCAGTTAAACAAAAAAATTAAATAAAACTGGATGAAAAATGAATATGGTTTAAAAGTAATGGGAAGGTTTTACTAGGTTTCAGTTTACTGCCACTTACAGTTAATCATGCATGTTCGTCATATTTTATGCTGTTCCGAGGAAAATATGCGATATTCGCACACTGCATATATACTTGCGGGCATATTTTATGCTATCTAAAATATACTCAAAAGCATATACATGCAATATGTTCAATGTCACATCCCTACTGATGACATGCTGCAGGCTACGGCTCATCTGTAGATGGAGTGATTGACGGGCAGGCGGCGGCAAAGAATGGCTAGGGAGAATGTCCAAGTGAACCTCACTTTGCCCGCCTGCTAGCCCGGCAACAGTGTATGTGCCCGCCGAAGTGACGCTCTGTGTGGTGAAAGAGTGTCAATGTGAACCCATCATAACATACACATCGCAGCTACACGTCAGACACATGACTAGAATAGGGCAGCACATGAATATAACATTAACACATTACAATCTACAAGTTTCCATGAACCGAGGTAACACTTTTTCGTGGATCATGAATAGATAAATTTGGTCATTAATTCATTTCAACCGTACCCCATTTCTACGAAAAGCATCGGAGATATTAGGCCATTTGATGCAACTGCAACCCACACCATTGTTATGCTGCAGTCAGCTTTTAGTTTCTAAAGAACACATTTACTTCTTCGAGCATGTCTATAAGAAGGTGCATAAGTTTTATCATTGTTGTAATTCGCAAAAAAAATCTACAGTAAAAAATTTTTGCTGCTGCTGAATGAAAATATTTAATGAGACCGATTAAAATTTCACTTCAGGAGCGTTTTGTGGAACAAAACATTCATCAGCCGTGGACTGTGACGTGAATTGGTTATGACGCACTTTCTTGTTCTTTTACGTTTGTACATTTGAGTCTAACTCAATCTGAAAACGATCACCGATGCATAAAAGTGTGTTTTCGCGAGCATTTTCGAAAATTCTTCGTAAAATTAATTGATTATACTACATTATTCATATGGAGTGACGAGACTGTGCTCTATTTACAGTAATCTTGGAAGGAGCTGATGTGTCCTCATACAGATGCTCTTCCACGAGTGTTTTTTCTCTATTAGCGACTTGTGCAACATGCCGTTATTGTTGACATCCACCGATTTTGGAGCTGAAATTTGACCCAACAATTTATTTTACATTTCGTTGTAGAATGAATGCTTTCTCTCAACAATCAGCAGAAGGTTTTCCAATTGATAGTTTTGGTACGCTGTACTGAATTTAATGTAAATATGCACATAGTTGACACTAACACACAGGTTAAATTCATTGGATAAATTTTCATGAATAATTTGAGGAGAACTGTGACATACAGGCATTTGTACTTGGATTGTGGTCGTAACACAAGACAATGGATCCCAATTTTAAGCATTTTTGATTCTCCTAAGATAGCTAGGCCAATTCATCCAGAATCATTAGATATTTAATTTGATAGTATACCTAAAAAAGATAAGGGTGTTCAACAGTCGTTTGGACCCAAGCTATGATGAGTGCACACGTTAAGAGCTAAGTTATCCTTGATCATACGTTTGCTGTATATTGTTGTCCTGAATGTACGAGAATTTATTTGCCAATATTTTGTGCGTGTGATAAGATCAATGATAGACGTCTTTGGGGTGAATGTTCTAGTTTTGCTCGTCAGAGGAATCATAAAGACAACCGTAGTGTAACCCAAACATTTTTTAGAGAGACGAATGCTTTTATTGTAGAGACTGTATTTTTAAGTTAACTCTGATAACTGCAACAACGAAAAACCTAGCCACAGCAGCAAGTATTACAAATAATTTCAAGTATCTCCTAGCTTCCCTATAAAGTCAGAAGTTTTTGGCGCACGCTGGTGGTCATGGAAATCGAGGCTGGCAAGCCGTCGCCGATGGCTGGAGGTTGTATTGCTGCTAATGGATCTCATTACCTCGCTTGCTGCTTGCGTTAGAATACCAGATTAAACCACTTGTTGGTCAACCTATAATTTGTATCATAAAAGACATTTTGAAGACTTGATGTCTGCTTATCATGCAAATAAAATCCACGACTTGCATTCGCGTAGAGCAAAGTTTATGTCACAGAATTTATTGCGGCGGGAAAAACCTGGTATGAAATTTATGGACAAAATAGCGCGGAAACGAACAACATGAGTTCTGATTAAGAAAGTGCGATATTCTGGCATATTCTACCTGATTTTATCATATTTGCAATACATGCAAAAAGAGGAACTGAAATGCTCTTGTAATTCACATGTGCCTCATTTGAAAACGTGCGCTTGAGAATTGTCAAAAATTCGAATTTTATTTTGGGGGCTGGTTCATTGGTGAGATAGTTTTAAATGGTTGCTGGTGTTAAACATAGACTGAAATCATAATCATTTAATTCTTCTCGCAATTAAAGCCTCATTTAACCTGCAAGTGTTTTGGCAGTTTTTTTACGCGCAGAAAACCTTCAGTGACCTACAACCAACACAGAGTACAAAATAATATAACAGATCCACAGACAAAAGAAATTTTTAAGGTATAGCCATTGAATTGGATAAAGACACTCCTGCAGTAATGATTACAACTGAGAAGCCTGGAAACAATCTCACGTCCAGTCAAGCGACGCCTAATTGAGCTGTTGCTCTTTTGAGGCGGGTGGCATCGATATCGGACATCTGGGCGTTCTCCAATGTGTGCGGTCTTTTACTTGCCTGATGCGGTGAGACCGGCAAGTTATTGGAAGACGGTGAGTCGCAACCATTTTTTATCACTCGGCTGCTCGTCCACGGGAGATAAGGCGTGAGGTCTAGCTGAATAGCGCATTCAACGAAGAATTATCTCTATTGATAGAAGGATATAATTGTCAAACATGAAAATTTTACTTCTTTTCTGAATTGTTCAACAATTTTGGAAATAATGATGTTATTTTAAATTAGGGGAGAGGAGGCGTAGCATAAAGACTGCAGCTGCAGCTCTAACTCATGCCTGGAGGCTGCAGCTGCAGCTTTACCCCTTGCCTGCAGACTGCAGCTGCAGCTTTTACTCCTTGCTTGCAGGCTGCAGCTGCAGCTTTACCTCTTGTCTGCAGGCTGCAGCTGCAGCTCTAACCCATGCCTGCAGGCTGCAGCTGCAGCTCCCTCCCCCTTGCCTGCAGGCTGCAGCTCCAGCTTTACCCCTTGCCTGCAGGCTGCAGCTGCAGCTTTACTCCTTGCTTGCAGGCTGCAGCTTTACCTCTTGCCTGCAGGCTGCAGCTGCAGCTTTACCTCTTGCCTGTAGGCTGCAGCTGCAGCTTTACCCCTTGCCTGCAGGCTGCAGCTGCAACTCTAACCCATGCCTGCAGGCTGCAGCTGCAGCTTTACCTCTTGCCTGCAGGCTGCAGCTGCAGCTTTACCCCTTGCAGGCTGCAGCTGGAGTTTTACCCCTCGCCTGCAGGCTGCAGCTGCAGTTCTAACCCATGCCTGAAGGCTGCAGCTGCAGCTCTAACCTATGCCTGCAGGCTGCAGTTGCAGCTCTAACTCATGCCTACAGGCTGCAGCTGCAGCTCTAACCCATGCCTGCAGGCTGCAGCTGCAACTCTAACCCATGCATGCAGGCTGCAGCTGCAGCTCTAACCCATGCCTGCAGGCTGCAGCTGCAGCTCTAACCCATGCATGCAGGCTGCAGCTGCAGCTCTAACCCATGCCTGCAGGCTGCAGCTGCAACTCTAACCCATGCATGCAGGCTGCAGCTGCAGCTCTAACCCATGCCTGCAGGCTGCAGCTGCAACTCTAACCCATGCCTGCAGGCTGCAGCTGCAGCTCTAACCCATGCCTGCAGGCTGTAGCTGCAGCTCTAACCCATGCCTGAAGGCTGCAGCTGCAACTCTAACCCATGCATGCAGGCTGCAGCTGCAGCTCTAACCCATGCCTGCAGGCTGTAGCTGCAGCTCTAACCCATGCCTGCAGGCTGCAGCTGCAGCTCTAACCCATGCCTGCAGGCTGCAGCTGCAGCTCTAACCCATGCATGCAGGCTGCAGCTGCAGCTCTAACCCATGCCTGCAGGCTGCAGCTGCAGCTCTAACCCATGCCTGCAGGCTGCAGCTGCAGCTCTAACCCATGCCTGCAGGCTGCAGCTGCAGCTCTAACCCATGCCTGCAGGCTGCAGCTGCAACTCTAACCCATGCATGCAGGCTGCAGCTGCAGCTCTAACCCATGCATGCAGGCTGCAGCTGCAGCTCTAACCCATGCATGCAGGCTGCAGGCTGAAGACGCGGGCAATTATCGGATATTGGCCCTCGGAAGATCGGGCAAACCAGGAAATTTCCTCACCTTCTTGTACAGTCGTAATGAAGTTCTTCTTTGACCACAAATTACTTCGTGTAACGAATGGTGGGCTTGTTCAGCTTGTTTGGCCTAAATATTTCCTTGCACACGGCGTTAATAACTTGGGCTATTGTATGGATTTGATGAATTTTGATGAATTCGCACGTTGCTTTCCTGACGTGATTAGACTGACCCGAACGATCTGTACAGTCATGGCTGCCGAATTAATTCTTAAATAAATTGACGAAATGGATCCTTGGAATCTAATTTCCAAACGTTGACGATTCGTCTCCTGTTTGGTGACTCGCCTCCATTGACTCCAATATTAGAACGATTTAAACAATTTAGTTACCACAAGCGATACAACAGTAAATTGTTCTTAAGTGTAGTACAATGGACACATTTGGTTAAATAGCTACTAGTGAGCCCGAATATGCTTAGCGAGTTCTAGGGCATCCTAGCAACAACGCTATTCTAAGGTGTTCAAATATATTTTTTCTGTTTCACTTAACCTGATTATTTAAGAACGATGGAGATGCTTATAAATATATAGAAGTTGAGACACAATTAAGCATTGCAACGAGAAAACTTCAACACAGTTATTAATGTTCGAAGTTTAGGCGGTAATTCACCAGAAATCCGCTATCATAGCGGTGAACATCAGAATTGTACGAATCCTTTTTGAATTGGCTGGCTGCGAACTTTGTAAGTACAATTGAGTTAACTCACTCGAGTGCTTCCCTTCACTCATGTGTTCAGTCTCTCCCGTTCTGCAGAAAATTTTGCCATTTGTGGCTTAGTTGCCAATCTGAGTCGGTGATGGAGACACTGATGAAATGGGAAAAAATAGCTTCAAGTACAAAGAAAAAACAGGTTTATGTTTAATGCAACGTTTCCAGTTCTGAAATCATTGCTTGAAATCCGACGTGGTTTTGCTTCTGTTAATTTTTTTGCAAAATTTTATATTTTTGAATGAGATAGAACCAAATAAAATGATATTAAAGTCAAAATTATGTAATAAATGACTAAATAATTGTTATTTGCATAATTTAAAAAAGTCGGACAAAAACCCTTCACTTTCCTCTGTGTGTAATAGGCATTCACTCCTGAAACAATATTTATGCGCCATGAGCTATGTATCGGATGAATATTATAAGAAAAGAAGCGTAATATTTGATGACGCTGAATTTAGGTTGGAAAATACTCCTAACGTAGATTTCGATCAGCGTGAATTTCAAACAGCGTCCCCCGCAAATTATCTTTCAAATCTGCATAGAGTGCAATCAACAGTCCGTGTAGATTTTGGATTACAATCGCCATCGACTGAAAACCACTTGATACTTACCCTGCACTCGCTATAAACTGAAATCTGCGTGAATTGTTACGTGATTTCTACCTCTGTTGTCATCTGACAGCAGCATCGATTGTTATCCGCAACGCAGAACTACGGATGCCGCAATCTCCATATAATATTCGCAATCACAGCAGGTCGAGCCCTGCGACCCAAAACGTGTCGTTGGTATTTACGAGGCCCGCTCGGGCTACGAGGCCTACGCGCTACCGGTAAATTGCAGTCGTAACTTTACGGTTACCCTAAATTTGAGGCTGGATCCCGACCAAGTGCTACGTACCTTATGAGCAATTCCCAGCGTAAACCCGAAGGATGAACCTTCAGCGATACCCGATATATTGGATGACCTAAAGATAAATGATGCGGAAGGTCGGTAAATTTCTCAGGGAAATTTGCCCCAGCAAACAATACTATTGCTTCGTATATTGAGAAGTTATCTACGGAATTTTCAGGACCTCTGTTTAATTTCCTGGGAATCAAACGTGCCCCGTAATGGGGAATCCAATACGCTTTTCCGGCCGTTCTCATATTGGTTAACGGACGAGATAGCATAGCTGTTTTTGAAGGAGCATGTCACGATAAGATATTATTTTCAACCATTGCAATTGTGGAGTTTAACAGAGTAATGCGAATGATTTGTAGAAAGAAGATTCATTCAACATGTACTGTCTTGAGGAAGTTGGCAGAGCATTTTTTGTTATATCATAGGACTGAATCCTCTAAGCCCAGTTGCACTCTGAAATTTCTTTGAAAATTTCATGAGGCGGATTTATAGACTCAGCCTGTATCGGTAAAAAGTTGCATGGAAGCAACAATGGGTACATATAATGTATAATGTATTTCACAAGTACTTCGGTCGACCACTACTATAGGTACTTGCACCGCCAACCGGCTACATGAATTTAAATAACGCACTAAAGGATGAAATTTGCAAGTACATGGCCGCAAGTACCAGAATACTGGGGGTGCACAACACTGCCACGTTAGTTGCTCGCGTACCGAACTTTGTCCTGATACCTCCGAGGCACCAATCCTCAACCTACTGGCGAGTTCTCAAAGTTAAGTCACTTTGGAGATTTTAGGACCAAACCTCGTGGCACTTTACCTGTGCAAAAAGTAAATCATGATCAACTTCGAGTGTGCTTTAGTGACGGTGGGATCAAGAGCCTAACTACTTCATAATTACTTTTTATAGTTTTTTTAACTTACCTCAATCTCAGAGAGAAAAATGCATCATTAGCAAGGACTCGTCATACCAACGTGCGTCTTTCTGCAACATGTACAGAAGCAACGATTTCACAGAGCTTTGATCGTGTTAAAGTAAAACATTTCCCAGACCACATCATTGCCATGGTACTGGAGTAACGCCTCGATCCTGTGGTACACTCTAACTCTTTGGGTGATGAGCTTAAGTTATTGCCACGTAATGAGAGGCAAATGCACGAGTTTCTGCAAGATTTCATCAAATAAAACAACCTGTGGTGCGAATAAATCTAGAGCGGTGTTTCTCCCAGAGCCAGACTAGAGCACGACCTGCCGGCGACAGTTCAAATCACTCCACCAGATACGATGGTATATAACTTTGTTAATTAATGACTCAAGTTTCTGCGTACATTCTGGAGCTGTGATTTGCAAACGACTTTTGTTTCTCGTGCTGCCTTGCTAGCGAGCAGTCTTTTGAGCAAGTTCCAGGCATTTGTTCGAATCGCATTTAATCGCGTATCTCGCGATTAATAACATCCATTCTTTGCATGAGTGTGTTTGTGTCGGACTCGACTGCAGTGTGTCACAGTCCCAAGCGGACGACCCAAGCTATATGTAGTGTAGAACGAGGCTTTTTTGGAGCTATTTGCTATCATGACATGAAGATATTGTCTGAAGTCTTTGCTCAAATTTATAGCCTGAACTTTTGCATTAAAATGATTGCGCAAACTCGTTCTTAGGAGTTACGGTTAGGATCTGTATCAACACGTGTCGCTCAAAGCTATCATCCTATACCCAGCCATGAATGACTATACATATTATCTGAACTGATTATTTGAATTCATTGCTTTCATTTATCACATGCAGTCACCGTTTAGAATTGTTGCGTTAAGATAATTCTGAAATGACCGTCAACTGGCCACACCAATATTGACACTCGACAGGATATGTTTACAGTTATTTCACATGAAGTTTGTCCAAGTTTGCGGTCGAGGGTGTTCCTATAAGTGGTCATCGGAGTTAGGGCTTGAGATAATTGTGGAAGGTATTGCTCGCACGCAGGAACTAATTTTCTGTTCAAAGTTTTTGTTGAGTGAAGTTTGTATCTAAAGTTGTGATGCTAGAGCTGCGACTCAGAGTTGCCGAAGTTTAAGCCCTTTGGTTGCAGATTGAATTTTGCACTGAATTCCAAAGTCATCGAAATCAAAGAGTTCATCTAGAGACGGCATGCAACAGTTTAGGTGAAGCCAGTCAAGTTGGAGGTTATTGACTGCTCGTGATATTCTGTGGAATGTGTCGATGGTATGACATCCACGTTTGCAATGTTTCAGAAGATATGAATCGATTGGTATTACTAAGAGATTAAAGGTTTATCAAAATATATTCATAAGAAAGATCTCACCAAAAGATTCAGGTTGCAACAAAATGCGTACTATGTATGAGGTGTGCAATAAGTTCTTAGATGTTGTTACATATTTCCACATCAAAATATTGAATACGTGAACAATTTCATGATCTATTATACCGTACGCTCGCGCAAATTGAAACTTACTATCTAGGCCTCAAATAATTGTTACAACTTGCGTCTTTATGATGAAATTTTGGTTCAAAGGGCGTATTCGTGGTACGGTTGCTGAGTGATTGAAGATGAGCTACCGGACGACGGGAAAACATTTTTGAAACTCTTGAAACTCTTCCAACTAGGTATTCAAAATAATAGACTGTGAATGGCCAAAGAATCCCCGCATTGCATTCTTACTTAGTCTATATATTTGCCTTATTTTACTTCAAAGTTCATTTGGTTTCAGGCAGACTGTTCAGCACAATATGCTAGAAGTGTTTATCAAGTTGTACAGACCTGTTATGAGTGCAAATGGACTTGTCAGTTTTCATTTACATCTGAAAAATGAAAACAAATAGAAAGGATCTCTCAGTATTTGATAGATGATGCACGATTGGATTTCATCAGCGAGGGAAAATTAATGCGAGGAATTGTAGAGTATACAGTTTAAAAATCAAAACGATGAATACGAGAACCTGGCTCGTATACTGGAAACTGTAGACAGCCTAACATTCTGCACGAGAGACATTAACGTCCTCTGAAGAGATTTGGGAAGAAAAATCGGTGTTCATCAGCGCAAATGTTTATTGGTGAATTTTGAAAATGGTAAAAAACAATTCATCAAAAGAAAATTTCTTGATAGTGGAGGAAAATGAATGTAAGCAAGTACAAATCCATCAAGAAGCCATTTGTGCCAGCAGCAAATCCAAAAAAAACGTCTGTTATTTCATCGGTAACCCCGAGAGTGGACCGTTGAAGATTGCATGGAAGCTTGTAATACGGTACGTGAGTCCCGATTCCTCCTCTTCCAGGACGACGAGCGTGTTAGAATATAACGATAGCTGCATGGAACTCTGTACCCATCGTCCCAACTGTTCAGGCATTTGGAGGCAATTTACTGCGCCGAGGCTGGTTTCGAAGCGATGGACATGGACCTGTCACTCCTTGTAAGAGTAAAATGAACTCTCAGGACTATTTTCAAGTACTTTCTGACCCCGAATCATCTTTCCACGTTTGTAGTTTAAGCTTGCTGAAGGCAACGGTATTTTCAGGACGATCATATGCTGGCATCCACAGGGCTAGAAATGCTCAAGATTGGTTCTTTCCAAATGAAGGAG
Source organism: Morinoia aosen (assembly GCA_030386875.1). Taxonomy (NCBI): domain Eukaryota; kingdom Metazoa; phylum Arthropoda; class Malacostraca; order Amphipoda; family Talitridae; genus Morinoia; species Morinoia aosen. The sequence continues at coordinate 14,582,056 of CM059567.1, read as the reverse complement.
CTTCAAGAACATGGACTGTCGACAACAGTCTCCCGATTTGAATTCCACTGCAAATTTACGGGATAAACCTGATTTGATTCTACGTAAATTAATACCCCTTCCTTATTCTTTGATTGCTCAGGGGTACAGATTACTTCAATTATGGTTAAAAGCATGAGCTGTTGAAGACCAAAAAATTGTACAATAAATGCTATGTTAACTTAAAGCTGTAACTTATGGTAACGGCGATCCAATCGTTTACCGATAAATTTCTGAAACACGCGACTATTCTGGGTCACTTTGTGTGATTTGCGTTGAAATTTAGTTCCCATACACTGAATTTCAAGTTCCGAGAAAGAAGAAAAAATAATTGAAAGGTTGTTTTCTGAAATATTCACTTTTTTACTTGTTATAGAGTCATAGGATTTGAGCAATGTGATTTGTTGTTTCTAGAACAGCTGGAAAAAGCGTGTAATGTTGGATTATTCAATTCTCAGCTCGAGAGGCTCGTATTTAAGAGTAAGGCCCGTATAAAAAGGGGCAGCAAGTTTGTTCGTTGTTTAGAGACCTAAAGAATTGTGGATGAAAACTGAAAGAAGGAAATGTTATTTTGTTTCGTTTGAGCTCGGAGAGTCAGACTCTCGGTAGATCGTAGCCATCCACGCCTGCTGGATCATCACTCGCTTCTGTTACAAAAACCATTCCAAACGAAGGCCCGATTTCAAAATGTTTTGAGTTATTTTCGCATGCAATCAATGCTCGAGATGCACAGCAGCCTGTAACAGCTGTATCATACGCAGATAAAAGGTAGGCTCGGCTAGTCAATCAGCACGACGCTGGAATCAAGTTGAGGATACCTGAGAATAATTGGGACTAACTTTTATTCGTTTCATATGAAGTTTGGTTAAGATAATGTCGTTTGACTCAAGGATCTACTGGACACATTTTCTATGCGAAAACAGTAATTTTTATATAGACCAAGTAATTGAGGCGTCAGGTCTCTAAAATGAAATTCAAATTTTGCTGAGCAAAATATATATCAGTACTCGACCAGTAGGAAAAACTGAAAAAGTTGATGATATGAACAATAGTTATTTGAAAAGCAATGCAAAAAGCATTTCGCCAGATTTTTTAGTCATTTACGGTTATACTGTTGCCTTTTCACACTATAGTGAAGATAGATCGCCCACAACTAATGAAACTAGAAGCAGTGCTAACACACTCTCGATGTGATAATGCAACAACCGAGAAGTGCTTTCTTCTTCGGGGCTCTCCTGCAGAATATCTCCTTCTGTTCAGCTTTCTTGACCTTGACTCTCCAAGAAGACTCATAATAAACAGCATTACACGTGCCGTGAACTCCGAAAATAACACGGCAGATCGGGGACTGCCCTCGTTCAAATAAAAGACAGAAGAGGCTCCCGCGGAGCAGCAAATCAAGTGGGCCGCTGCTCTCTATCACGGACGGACATTCAATCTCTTTTTGACGGACCTCGGACACGTTCACGGCGGCCGTTAATCAAAGTGGCGAGCGAGATACTATATTTCACCGGTCAATAGAACTCGCTTCAGCAACTGCAGCGGTCTTCCGTAGCTTCAATGTTATTTTCCACACTTAAGGTGGGGATAGGTCAGAATTTAATGAAGTGCCTGTCAGTATTATTGCCTTCGGAAAACTAGCTTTATCAGACTAGCTCTTCATCAAACTTGTACTCCATCAAACTGTCTTGATACATAACCTGGCTTACATAAAAATTCTTCCCGACACGATAGCACTTTATCAAAGGTACTCGCAATTGGCAATACAAGTATACTTCGGTAGAATGAATTCGAAAATTTCCATATGCCTCACCGTAAGTTAGATTTTCATCGTTTCAGAGTAGTTACTCTTAAGAACAATTTTTTAACTCCATACGTGTATTTACAGTAATTATATGAATTTCACTCAAGTAAAAAAAAAATTGAATCGTAGGTAAAATTGTTACAATTGGCTATAAGCTATTTTCAGATCAGTATTCAGTTATTTTACTATTAATTCTAAACATGCGTTCAGTTGGGTGTTATGTATGTACAAAAATGAACTAATCCAGAGAAAAACTATCACCTTTTTATAAAGTTTAAAATTTTACTAGCCTAGTATACTGTAAGGCAACCCCGTTACTGAGAGCACGAGGACAACATCCTATCTTTTTGGGATTGCTGAAGTCGCTTACGTAACCGGAAAGTTAAAGATCCTCGTCTTGATCCAATCTTCAGGGATTACCTTCCATCCTTGCAGGCTCTCCAGCATCACATGAGGTCATCCTGATATTGAGAGACAAGTCCTCGCACCCAAACTTGATGGCCTGGATGTTCCTGCTGCACAACATGAGTACCAGGTGCAGTCCACGATCGGATGCTTCGAGCTCCACAATGCTTCAGTAATTGAAGGCTTTTCGTATAATGCTGCATTAGGCTACACGCAGAGCTGGGCATTAAATACTTTGTAAGTACTAAGTACTAAGTACATGGTTCATAAGTACTTAAGTACCAGGTACTTTTATTATATTTACTCAAGTACTTAGTATGTTTGAATGAACTTAAGCACAGTAAATTTTAGGTACATTTTTAAGTCCATTATTTTGTCAATACTAATTTGTGACCCAATGTCGTATTTCATTTTGGTCGATTTAAAATTTGCGATAAAATGCTGTAACTATTTCCTCATAGTCTCATCGCTCATACGCATCTGGGAACATTTATGCTGTACTTGCTAATGACAAAACGGAAAATCCCAGCGGGGCTGATTAACGCGGTCGGCGATTGAGGGTTCAATGAAATAAAAAGTGAAAAGTATAGGGTATAATGTTCCTGTTTCCTGAAGACATAGTTAATCACATCGAGAATATTCTTTGCACAAATATATGTATATATATATGAATATATATATATATATATATATTTATATATATATATATATATATATATATATATATATATATATATATGTGAATAATAAACAATAAAATTAAATATTATTATTTAATATTAATAATTGCTACACATATATAATTATTTTTAATATCCATATAAAAAGTTTGCCTAGAGTTTTCTTGATGCGCTTAATTAGGAGTTACCTTCTTGGCGTAAAGATGAATATTAATAGAGTATAACTGTACTAGGCATAGTTACATTTGTGATGCCACTGAAATCCCTTACTATAGAGAGAAATATATTTTAATGAATTTTACCTGTAGATAGAAACAGTAATTTTTTTCTACTATTAATTCTAATTCTAATTTTCTAATTTTTCTAATATTTTTATACTATTATTACATCTATTAATTATATGTATATATCACATGATTTAAAAAGCTAATCTGTTATTCGTTCGGAGCATGACCAATGTTCAGAGTCTTGACAGATAGTTATGATATTTTTGGTATTGAAAGCATCCCTACAAAAGAGAAGAGCCTTTCATCAAGCGCAGATAATGGAATCTTTGTGTTGTACCACCTAAATAAATTTCTTAACAAAGGGGCCTGTTGTAGCTCTTCAAGCGTCGATTTAGATCTTTCAGAGATTCTAAAACTCGCACGACTAACAACAATACAAATCTTAGCTGAATGGTAATCTTGTTTCCAAAATCGAAATAGTCCTCTTAATTCATCCGATACACTGCTAGAGGTATTTTCTTCCACTGGAGAGTCTACGTGGATTGATAAATCTTTGGCAGCGCGTAGATGTATCTTCTTCACTAGCTCTTCCTTCTCTTTGTGGTTCCATCTTGAATTGCCCGCTGAGCTGGAACCTGCATCGACGATATGATCGATCGCGCACCAAGATTGCGTAAGGCTTAAGCTTCACTGCATCAACACAATCAAACACTTCCTAAACTTGTTTATTGCTTGTACGCTAAATGTATTGAGCTTAACAACATTAGAATATGTAGCATGATATTGGTAGCGTGGTTCTTTGTTCTGTACAAGTTGCAACATGCGAAACAGTAACCTAAAATTTAAAACAATTTTTCTTCAGATTTAGACCGGGAAGTACTTATGTACTTAAATACTTTTGTACTCAAGTACTAACGTTGAGTATAGATAAAGTACTTAAGTACATTCATTTTTTAAATACTGCCCAGCTCTGGTGACGAATTAAAATTTACCGTGTCCGGTTTGTGGTATTTCCTGCAACACTATATATAAGATTAGACATAAGACTCTCATCGTAATTCTGTAACACAGAGGTTTCTTAAATTTACATCAACTCCACTCATGTCTAACATGAGTGAATGAATAATGAATTGTCTTATCATGAATAATGAATTGCAAGCATGTAAATACATCACTTTGGAATTTTTTTCCATCTCTCGACATACTCCTTTAAAATACTGAGGGATTTCCTCTAAAGATTGGTCAAGACGATTTTTGAACTTGTTTACTATTCCAGCAAAGACGACATTCTCTTGTTGCTGAGGTAAGGTTCAGGTGATTTTAGCTGAAAAAAAGTTTAACGCTTAAAACATTTTCTCGTCAATTTCTGGCGTATACTGTATGTACGTTTGGTACGGTCGGTGCAATGAATGGCGAAATTGTTTGACGACCTGAATTTGGCTCCTGTGGGCTTACATCGCTACAAGTTATTAAGATATGTGTAAGTTTCGATTAGTTAACCTACCGGTTTTCTTCGTTCCGTGGACATAAGATTACGTCATCAACGACGACTTTCATAGCTTAGATTACTAAATTTTGAAATTATTTTGGGTGTTTTAAATTTGAATGTCTTCGTCTTATTGACATCTGAGTACATATTTACATCGATATATCGGAGACGCATCAAATGTTAGGCTACATAAAGAACTAGCGAGTATTCAAAAAGTTATCACCCAATTACATATCTCGTTTCATGTACTCGTCATAACGTAAAAAAATAAATATGTTCCTCGAGGCGCTACCCCTTCGCTTAGGTGCCACTACTCGATCGTACTAGAGCATGAAACGCCATAATTGTATAGTATTTATTGTTGGTTCATTTTGACCAGGCGTAACAAGGTTGCAGATGCTTTAACCAGGAGGCATATGGTACAACCAATAGTGGCACACTTTATGTCCTTATGGTTCCTGTTACATCCTATGGACACTAGTTACAAACTCTAGTCACGTACATGCTGTGCTGTTGGCACATGTTTCAACTTTATGGCAAACTTTAAAACTCTGCGGCACATGTTGACACATACAGAAATGTTGAAGCTGTTGACACAGAATGACAACATTAGGCGCGTTTAACACTTTTTGAAGCACGATACAATATTTAGGTTCATGTAATAGTCAGCTCATGCAGCTTGGAGGCTGTTGGAGCATGTAACACTCTGTCCCTGAGTATTTCCTAACTGCTAGAACAGGTAACACTCTGTTGGCGTACACGACACGCGCCTTTGATAACTGTCAGAGGCAGTTATCAAAGGCAGTTATTAAAGTTTTTTTGACAAATTGAAAAAACAACACACCAGCCATCAATTTCGGCTCAAGATGATGTTTTCAAAATTTGTCGCCACCTTCTGTAAATCTAGGCACTAGCTTCTTGCCGCAACTCCTGATGAAGTCTATGTTTCCTTCAACCTGTGGACAAGCTTTTGATAAAAATGGGGTTGCGTTGTCATGGACGCGTGTTGTGCCTCAGCCATCATTCAAAAATTTCAGATTTAGCGAGAGCAGCTAATAAGGGAGTCATTAGTGGGCTTAAAAAGTGCCATTAAATTATGCGCTACTTTGCTCTCTTTTATGCGGGTTATCACGGAACAATCGGCAACTAATTGCGCGCCCGCGCCAAAAATCGCCATAATCAGTCGGCAAAGAATGCGGGAGGCGTGTAATCACTGGCGTAATTCCCAGTGTTCTCGGATTTTTCTCTGATTGAAAGAGAACTTCATATGAGGAAAAAATGAAACTTAAAATGTTTATAATGTTCCAAACTTTTCAAAGAAATTTTATGCTTGTGGATCAGTTTTGTAGGAGAAACTTCACAGCGGTTGTCATTAAGAAAAAGTTTTTAAAGAACACTCACTTTTTTCAAACGAAAAACTTGCACAAGGTAACATCTCAATTCTGTACGCTTAAAATTGTTAGTGTTTTTACAGGGCTGAAGTTAATCACAATTCCAAAAGATGGGATGTGAAGGAAAAATAAGCATGTTAACCTGAACTTTAAACTGAGTCGGGGCAGAGTTCATACTTTTCCGTTGAAGAAATAAAATAAGTTTCCTGAAGATGATTTTTTCATCTCACGCTCTTGTAAATTCTTTGATTTATAGATGGAATACAAATAAGAAAAATTGCAGTGTCAGATGCAGCCTCCCGTTGCACAGCGCGATGCCTTGGCTAGTAGGAATTCCAAATTGCTTTTTCAGTTACCCGTAGCGAAGAAATTATCCTTAAACCCATCATAGTACTATAACTTTACTCATTTGCAATCGTTAAATCCTGGTTTGATTTCAAACTCGTTTTATGTTGTAACAACATGTAAGAAAATTTCAAACTCTGTTCTTAGATAACTGAATTGATTAAAAATATTGACCAGAAGATTAAGTCAAAGGACGAATTGATAAGAATATCTATATTAAAACGTTGGAATACGATAATTTTTAAAGGTCAATCTCGTAGTCACGATCGTTGAATCATAGATCTCGCCGACAAAGGGAAGTTTCATTCAGTCTCTTGATGGGGTCATCAGATATCGTAACTAATTTAAGCAATAAAGCTACCTTTTCCGCTTGAACTAAAATCGATCTCGAAAAAACACTCAACCATTTTTGTGTTTATCTTTCTTGCAGTGAATCCTAACGAGTGAAAGCCTCCTCCCGTACACCTCAGTTTGGTGCCACAACATTGTCGATTTTTTCAAGTTTGCCTCATCACTCCTAGTCATTCGTTCTCAAATTGATTGTTTTGCGTTCTAGGATTAAATCATGTTTAAAAATTCAGCGTACTGAGAGATAACGCGGATTGTGAGGCTTACGGCTACGTTAGCCGCTTCTGGTTAAGCATTATTACTATTAATAACATCCATTTGGTTTTGTCCACGACGACATGACGCTGCAATTTCAAGAGGATTTTATAATTTACTGATTAATCTTCTTAAGATATTAAAAATTAGCATAGATTTTAGCACAGCTCGCAACGCTTGCAGAGGGAGGCATAGGTCCCTCAATAATAAAAAAAGTCAAATCAGAATAACAATTAAAAGACGATAACACTTTTGCAGGAGGTCACTTCCACGGCACTTCGGCCTCCCACATGAGAAATAAAGAGATATAAGCAATAAAAAATGGAAGCTACCTGAATGTAAGCCCACAACAGACGCCTGTTACAAATGCCACTGGTTCTGCCCTGGATTGATTGTGAGACAACGAGCGAGGGCTAGTTTCCCAAGGATTCCCTCCACTTAGGCTCTCTCGTGAAACTCGGAGTCCCTAATTTTGTGATATCTTGTGACACTACTTTAAGTTATGAGTTTTGTTTGGGTGTTTGGCTCCGTCGATCTGCGCAACATTTGGTAGAGTTTTTCGATGGATTTTCATCTCAATATGCCGTCGTATCGTACGTAGGAATTGATATTTTTCTTCGACCAAATCATATAATTTTAAGAATCATTTCAATAGGATATTTGGTGTCAGCTGCCAACAGGATCTTATGAGGCAAACCTACATTGATTTATTTTATAATTCATTTATCAAATAATATGATTGAATGATTCACTTTATTCATTATGATGAATTCTTTATCTTCTGTAAGCGAGTGTCGAAGGTATTTTCAGCGACGTATTTTCAAGGCTGTATGATAATTAGTTTCGTCTCATATTTTCCAATCGACAGTCTCATTAATCCTAACTGAAAAAGGAAATTAAAAACATGTAAGATCACTTATTTCACATTTCAATAATGAACGCGGAAATCTTCTTATCTCAAAACTGCTGAGAGCGATGCTGGTTAGATATGATAGTAATAAAATAAACTTAACTGAGGAATCCAGTTTTGGCCGTGGGGAAGGTATACGAGGAGGTTGATCACTTTTATATAGAAGTTAACAGTTATGATCTAGGCAAGATGGATCTCATGTTCTAATCATGAATTCACGATGAGTCTTTTAATTCATTCATTGAAATTTTCAAATTTGAAGGCATCTCGTTGTGTTGTTGAATGAACCATTTTTTAAATCATTCATTGCTCCTATGCACTGCAGATTTGCATCGCAGCTGCTAGGTGGCACTACTGAGGATTACGCTCCAATTTTAGATTTCCCTTCTCACAGACGACAATGCAGGTTGAAATTCGTTTCATCAATCCAAATTAATGTTCTTCCAGTTGCTCGAGCCTGTAAACAATTTTTTTAAATTTTGTTCTATTTTACTTCTGTTATTAGGAACATTAACATTGTAAATCATGGAGCGTACATTTTTTAGGGGAATTAGTTGACCGTCCAACCAGTTCTTCATCGGGGCACCTCTATAAGATACACTGAATCTACTCATTACAATTGAGGTGAGTTTCACAAGAGTTGTTAACGGATATTTATCAATATGATTGACGATGCGGGTTATGATTTCTTCTGTTCTTTGGGTCTTTGGTCCTCCCTTTTCTTTGCCTCTGGCTGCTCATTTCGTACCCAGTCATAAGCTCTGTGGACATTAATCTCCAAATTTTTACAAAGCTCTCTTTAATTTTTTTCCTCATTGAAAGCTTCGCAAATTGTTCTTGTGTCGTTTGCAGATATCCTGTTGTACTGTTATACTAGGGTTTTATGCATGTGATAAAATCTCAGAAACACTGTGAAACATTAAATCTTTGTTGGAATGCTGGAACATATTTCCAGAAGATGTAACTGTGATACATGGTAAATTAATTTTTCGTTTGAGCGAAGTTTATTTCTGGTTTCTGTGAAATAGTTTTTTCATTCGTGTGAAATTGTTTTTCTCCTTGTAAGAAATTGAATTTTGATTTTGTTTGTGTGAAATACAATTGAAAATGGTATGTTTCTCTTTCTCCGATTTACATGAATACTTGCGCATGATGGCCAACTGGTCGCCGACTAATTCATACAAATCTATGAGTGTTTTAATGGGTGAAAAGATTCGAAGGGTGCAATATCTAAGATCTCTAATCAGTGATAATCTGTTTTTACGTTGCCATCCGCCTCCGCTGCATGATCTCGTCCGTAAGCGAGTCGAAGTCATGCGACCACTGTCCAATATTTCAGTTTAACTTTTTTTCCAACCGAAGATTTCTTAGAGGCTGATTATACATAGGTCAGCACTTCATGTTCTTTTCGAAAAATATGATTCTAATTTCTGTCGCTGGATTAAAAGACCTAAATGGATGAAGGGAAACAAGTACGGTTCAATGTTATGCGAATCTTGATTGGAAGAGAGACGAAATGAAATGTATTGTGGGACCTATGAATAGGTACTGTAAAATTGTAATAGAACAACAGTTGCGAGCTACAGAATAAACTTTATAACTAGGATCGAAATCGGAACACACACACTTGAAAAGTCAGACCTGACAGAAAAATACTCCACGCCCGCATGTCAATCAATCTTTCAAAATATATTTCCTAAGACTTCAGTTTATAGCTCATTTGAGAAATTATACACATGTCTACACAGCTAGTGGTTGCATAGATCAGTTTGAGATTTGAGCGAGACAAGCTACGTGTGTCAACGGAATTAATTAATAGCCCCTGAACTGATGCCAGAGAGCGAGCTGGTGTTTAGGTAATCTGTAAAAAATCTCTTTAATCTGAAGAATCTTTAAAAGTTCATTCAATTGGGCTTCTGTTTTGCTAATTCATATACTTTTTAACTTTGTGATGGTGGACAAAAATTTATAGCTGAAAATAACATACATAGTCTGGAAAGTGTCATGCACAGAAGGATTCACAAGCGCGCTAGATCAGTCTGTGGTAAAAACATTTTTTTGATACTAATTACTCGCTTTTAAAAACGTGGAAATTTCAGAAGTTGCAAGAACGCTTATGAATTTGCTCTGAGATTATAGCGTATTTTCAATGTAAGAGTGATTTCATTGGTGATTAGACTCCGATGAAGTTCTAAACACGCACAGAGTTTTTGAAATTTCATGGGGGCTGTGAGTCATTGAAGTTAGCGAGAAGTAAAATGTGCATTTTAAGGGAAATACTTTTAAGTAGAAAGCTTTCATAATATCCATTGATGCTTTTACGGCAGTTTAAAAATATTTTTGTGTTGCCCTCAGAATCAGAGAAAAAGACCGACGCTGCTTCTATTCTAAGTGGAATGTTTAACGATGAACCCGTGGAGTTTTTCCTTTTAGAAAAAGTTAAGCACTATAATTAGAAGCATAACCTATCCAGTTGCTATGGAGACGAGTGTCACCATGGCAGCCTGATTTTATCTGAATACAAAACAGCGTTTCAATAGCCTCCTCCCAATACTGTCTTGACGTGCTCTATTGCTATTTCAACATCAGAGCACAGTTTGACGCCATATGGAAACCAATGCAGCATTAGCATGCTGTCTCACTGTATACTGGTGCTGCGTGCTAATACTGTATGCGTAATACTGCACGTCGCCTCAGTCACTCGGCAAATTGGTTCTGTTTCCATAGCGCCGCGGACACCGGCGTCATCATAAGAGCCTGGTGGTGATGAGGGCCTGCAGACTGATGGAAAATTTTCAGTCATTGGCGTAATTTTTTAATCAATTGATTTTTTAAGCGCGTATCAATAGTCAGATTAAAGACAAATTTTCTACAGTGAAATTCCAAGTGATTATGCATGACAGCTATGCTCCAAATTTTTTAATCAAAAAAGCACAAAAAATCGCCACGTATACATACTAACATGATAATAAATAGTTCATGTTTGTTCTCAACTGAACGCAAGAGCAGGAACACAAACGAATCATGAATTCATCAAAACCCAGTCTGAATTTTATTCTCTGACCGACGATTGTTTTCATCTGAACTAAGCGGTAATTATAGTTTTCTGTTCCCATAAACCAACGGTATATCATCGGTATCACTTTCGTGAATGTCTCATTATGTCGTCGGATTACCGGTTATAATTATTGTCAAAGTTGTTGACAAAGTCCGACGATAATAACCGGTTAATTACCGGTAATTTTTATCGTTAGAACGATCGTAAATTTGAATCGGAATTTACCGAAAGATTTCGTCTATTTTTACTGTCGGACGGACGGTAAGTTATAATAAAAATTTACGAGTAAATTTCTACGATTATTTGTTGTTGGCTTTATGATCGGCATTGTTTCTTTATTTCTACGATAAAATAACCACTTTAACCACTCTATTCCGGAAGACTCATAAGCTGTGCAACGATTTCTCCAAAAAATTACGAATTGCTCTCGATAACAATAAGCCACACTTTGTGAAACGAGTCTGTCCAATCACCGCATATTTAGACTGCGCAAAAATTTCCAAAATTGTTCAATAAAATTGTAGGAATTTGTTGAATACTCTTTATATATTTTGTGTGGTTTCTTACAATTTTTGATAATTAAACAAATTAGGATTACAGAGCCTGGCCTATTGTACCAAGTAACAAGGTATTATTATTAGAGAAATAACTGCAATGCTGATGAAAACTTCAGTAAAGAGAGCTCAAATTGTCCTCATCACAGAAAACAAGACAATTAAAATTATAAGTCCCAGAATAAACGGTAGTATCAAATGGCCACCGATTTACATTAGAGGCAAAATAAAACAGATGTTTAACAAATAGATTTCTTTTCCCCGTCGTTTCTTTGTGCCAGCCATCATTTGCAAAGTCTCAGGACGTCATATGGTTGACGCCTTTTGCTTTTTATCGTCACCACAGCCGACTGCAGCTAAAGTATCTGAGGAATTGGAATACATTAGTAGTATAAACTGTGCAAATGAACACTAAATAAAATAAATTACCCTTTTACCGACCGACTGTTCCTGCAAACATCGTGTTCAGCTAGCTTTGCTTGTTGTGAGCACAACATTTGGCCCCTCTGGCTATCGCTATACTTAGAGAATTCTTAGTCGACTAACCTAACCGTGAATACAACACTTGATATCAGTGCCCTAAAGCCCAGCTTGGCAGTGAAGTTGGAAGACCATTTTTTTACAGTACATCTGAGCGATCGAATCTGAATCAAGTTATATCGTCTAAATAAAAAAAACTTATATAAAAACGCAGCATTGAGGACTGATATCCATGTAATGAAAATATCCTATATTTATTCTATGATCAAATGTATTGATGAAAAACCAATACTTGAACGAGAAAATAACGTATTTTATATCCATGGCTGCATTCAGTTACCGATTATACGTTTTGTAATGTTATTAAGTTTAGTTTTCAAACGTTACAACCGCTCGTCGTTGATTGAAAATCTAGCCACACTGGATAAATAAATTTGCACTGAATCGAAAAGGCTGTATAAGATATAACAATTCGAACAGAAATAATTATTTGAGCTTCCTCGAACTTAAATTAACTGACAGGAGGGATGATCCTTGAAGGAGATTTTCGGCCGTTGACGAGCTTGTCCAAGTCGCGAGTATATATATATATATATATATATAGGACATTTGTTTGGCCTCATCAGTCGTCATGATGCGCAGGAAGTTCTCCGCGTGGTGTCCCGCGAACTGACCCCAATGCATCGCTGCAGGTCCGTCATCTGTAAGGCTCCTATTATTTGAACATTTTTGTTATGAACTGACATAAAATTGTTTTATCAGAAAGTAATATTACGTTTAGTGTATGAAATATTACATATCGTGTATTACATATTACATATAGTGTATTACATATTACATATCGTGTATTACATATTACATTTAGTGTATTACATATTACATATCGCGTATTACATATTACATATAGTGTATGACATATTACATATCGCGTATTACATATTACATATTACATATAGTGTATGACATATTACATATCGCGTATTACATATTACATATAGTGTATGAAATATTACATATCGTGTATTACATATTACATATAGTGTATTACATATTACATATCGTGTATTACATATTACATTTAGTGTATTACATATTACATATCGCGTATTACATATTACATATAGTGTATGACATATTACATATCGCGTATCACATATTATATATAGTGTATGAAATATTACATATCGTGTATTACATATTACATATAGTGTATTACATATTACATATCGTGTATTACATATTACATTTAGTGTATTACATATTACATATCGCGTATTACATATTACATATAGTGTATTAAATATTACATATCGCGAATTACATATTACATATAGTGTATGACATTTACATATCGCGTATTACATATTACATATAGTGTATGACATATTACATATCGTGTATTACATATTACATATCGTGTATTACATATTACATATAGTGTATTACATATTACATATCGCGTATTACATATTACATATAGTGTATGACATATTACATATCGCGTATTACTACATATCGTGTATTACATATTACATATAGTGTATGACATATTACATATAGTGTATTACATATTACATATAGTGTATTACATATTACATATAGTGTATTGTAAATCGAAATCCAAAGCGCACCCCATACGGGGAATTGCCTAATTGTAAGGAGAATGAAACTTTATTCGTTTTAAAAAATCTTAACACCGTATCAAACTGAATGCTGTGTGACCTAGACGCATCCAGTCGAATAAGCCTTTTCCCCAACGCTCATCTGAAAACAAGCAATAGAGAAACCGTGAACATAGACGTACATATAATCACAAGAGTTTGCCAAAACGACATCTCATTCACAAAATCGGAAGTAAAACAAAACAAACGAAATAAGTGCTGAACCTCGCTTTAAAACACGACACCCACGGTGTCACAGTGCCACTGTGCCACTGGCACGGTGTCACAGCCTGTAATGCTGTAGGTTTGCTTCTGATTGGATATTTAGGTAACTAAGTAGAATGGAGATTTCCTGCAGCTTTTACCTCCTTATGAAGAGTTTCTATGGAGTGCTAAATTCTCAATAAACGGTGGCTAGACCTGTCAGCTTAGCCTGTGTGCGATAATTCATAGCCCTCTGCGGGTAAGTACTACAAAGAGCGCCATCACAGCCTAATTTATGTATTACTTACAAGGTAATGATTTATTTCATGTGTGCAATCACAGACCAATTTCACGTTTTTTCAAAATCTTTTGATACCTTATCCTTGTTGACTTTCGCATAATGTTGGAAACTGATAATTTTGATGTAACTTCTGTAAGTTTTATGTCTATCATTATTTAAGGACAAAATTTGCATTAATGTATTTGTTTCCCAAACAAAAAAAAAATCCCTGGAAAGTAATTTCCTGTAGTGAATAGCTGAATATACAGGGTTATGTTTTTTATCAAAACAAAATTCATCATGAAATTGAACGTTTACACAGACACATCACAAGAATTCAAATATCAACATAATCTGAATGAATGAATTGTCTAATGATCAACATATTATATTAGTATTAAATCAACAGGAGTTGAATACTTCTCATTTCATCACGATAAGTCTTCCAGACCTATAATAATATTTTACTTGATGTATCAGTAAGGGCATCATTGTAGGAATTATAATGAAATGAACTTCTGTCTCTAGGTTCAGACACAAGCAAATATCAAGGGAAATCACTGATTAAGCTCAAACATTTTTCTAATGTTTTACTAATATGCTTTGGACTATCATCAGTGGGAGCATCACATATTGAATTTTGATCGTTCATTGGAACAGATTTACTAAACAAGTCTGAGCTTTTATCAGGAAGTGACTGAGCAACTCTGAGCTGTTCCTTTCATTTGTATCATTGTATGATAGTGAAATCTATTTATTACAAACACAAGGCTTAGAGTCAGAACCAAGTCCATCTGAGAAAATAAGACAAAATAATTTGTCTGTTATGATAAGAAAGAGAACACTCTTCTGAATTAGCTCTTATGACAATCCTCTTTTGCTTCTACTGTTCAGGCAATTCAGAACATAATGTGCGCTTCTGCAAAGACATTGTAGGCTGGTAGTGGCAAGTTAGTAAAGGTATCAGAAAGTAACTATCAGTAGAAATGAGTTGAAGGGTGAGAAAAATATCTAATTTGATATTTCCCTGAAAATATTAGTGGTGTCTATTAAAAGTTTAATTCAGAAATACACCCACTTTCTACCATACTTAATCACAAAAAAACGCAGCTATGGTATTTCAGGAAAGAAATTGTAATGTCATTCTATCTTCAAAGCAAGTACTTAATAGTTTTAAATTTTCTATTTTTGAATGCAGTTGGAAACTGATACCTTTGATGATTTATCTGTAAAAAGTTTCACGTCTATATTTATATATATGCAAAATATGCATTTACATATATATATTTCACCAAAGCAAATATATAACTGGAAAGTAACTACCTGTAGTAAATGGACATCATTTTGTTTGTTATCATAAGTTGATTCATTTTTTAATTACACATTTACACTGAAACAAATCAAAATGATTTTCATATCAACATTCTGGTAATTAAATCTTGGTCTACATACTTTCAGCTGAACAACAATTTCAAGATATAGACTTTAATATTTCGAAACAATGGTAATCAGTATTAATGTACAAAAGTTGGATGACTACAATTAACAACACTGCAACGCGAGACTGCAACATCAGGCATTATCTTCAAACTTTACTCAAATGAAAGTTCCAGTCCGCGAAAGTTCCAATAATGTTTCTTTTATTTGTTTACTAATTTAAAAGAAAATAAATTATATTTTCTTAAAAGAGTATTGACTAATTTAAAAAGTTCTTATTAATTTGAGCTGTGAATTTATAAAGGTATAAGGCTTCTATTTTTTTTTAATTTTCGTTTTTGACTGACATCAAATTGTTTTGTTAGGAATTAAGTCCCATTCGGGCTTAGTGTTGGGATGAATACGAACGTGAAAACAATTTAACGCTAGTATTCTAACTCCTTGTAAACGATAAACGTTTCGAAGCCTGAGTTATACATTGAGTAAAGTCAGAAATACATTTTTTTCGTTGTAATCAAAATACAATAACTCATTTCATGCATCCAGCGTTTCCTCTTTACACATAAATAAGCTATCTAGTAGGAATGTTCATATTTTATATATTCATCATATTGGTCCAGCATTATTCAACTTAATCCTTTTACCTTGGACTTGATGTGTAAAGAGTTAAAGTTAAAGCTTTGAACTTAAATTCAAAACATTTGCAGCTGAAATTAAAGACCATGAACTTCATATTAGAATTTCTAAAAATAAAATTAAAATGACCGGAATGCCAACTTTTGACCGGTCGCGTAAACGCTCATTTCAATGCACTCTTTCTACCTAAAAAGAGGGTAAAAAGGGTTAATTTTACCAGGTTCTAGTTTCTGACCTAATACATCTAAAAGCATAAATTTAGTCTTAATTTAAAGCTAACACTTTTTCTGGTCTTTTAAAGAACTCAGAATGTTATTTTCTGCCTGGAAGGGGTTGGAGCGGAGCTCCTCTACCACCACCATACGGTCCCTTCTGCTAAAAATATATCAATTTGATCAGGCTAAAATGTATAAAAATAGACTGGTAATATGTAAAGATGTCATCTGAGAGACTGTCACTGTTTGTTTACTGAGACTGTCACACTGCATACTAATACTGTCATGCTGATACTGTCACACTGCTTACTAATAATGGCATGCTGATACTGTCACACTGTATACTAACGCTTACTGATACTATCACTCTGAACATAACCCTGTCATGCTGATACTGTCACACTGCATACTAATAATGGCATGCTGATACTGTCACACTGTATACTAACGCTTACTGATACTATCACTCTGCATATATATATAAGCCTGTCATGCTGAAACTGTCATACTGCGTACTAATATTGTCAAGCTGATACTGTCATACGTCATACTAACGCTCACTAATACTGTCATACTGCATACTAACGCTCACTAATACTGTCATACTGCATACTAACGCTCACTAATAGTGTCATACTGCATACTAACAATGTCATGCTGATGTCATACTGCAACCTAACGCTGAATTCTGATGCTGTCATACTCAACTGTGATAATATTATGCTGCATACTTATGCTGTTTACATACTTGAATTGAAGATCAGCATAGCAGTGCCATGTTGATGAGAATCAACTAATGACGAAAAGTTAGATGATATGTTGCATTTTTTGACACATTTATATTTTATGTCAGGAGTTCAAACATAACTCAAATACACGGATATGATCAACACGCGACAGTCCTCGTATCGGTCAGATCTTCCTGGTTGGCAGTCTTTGCATCCCGCTTTAAAATACTGCATTAAAACTTGTAACAAAAAGAACCAAGAGTACCTGGACTCCAAACACTCCCTCTGAACCACCACTCATCAGGTGAACTTCGAGCTAAAAATTACCGCTGAGATTGGGGCTGCCCGTTCATAACCAGTTGATCCTTTACGTAACTGTCAGCGCAGGTAATGAGTAAGTAGCTATTGTATCCCCGCTGTTTGTGGTGCAATTGTCACTTGAGTGCAATTCTGTTTAGCCGCACGATATTCTATTAGCTGCTATCTTAAGTTTTTCAGCGACATACTTTCATGCAACCGTATCTGCACTGAACTGCGCTGCACGGGCCTTACTGCGCTAATCTGCACGAGTACCCACCGCAGCCATTTAGTGGGGTACGCGACGGAACGTTGGGCTTTAATTAACCGCGAATGGTAATTAAATTTTCACGATTATGCAACGGATCTCTTTCATTCCTAACCGTGCGAATTCCAAGCTAAAAAAACGAATGATTTCTTGCAATTTTAATTAGATTTCGATGGGGCCAACAAAGGGGATTTTCGCATTGATTCGCTCAAGCCATTCAATTCGAGTGCAATAAGTTTCGAACCACGAGCGAGTGGAACGCGTTTTGACTTGTGATCCTCTCCGTGTTTAGTGAGCGATCATCCAAGCATGAAGGGTTGCGTCAGGAAAAGGGGGAAATTGTATTATCCAAATAATGTGGTCGAATGCAATTTTTATTTCAGTTTGCACGAGGGAAACCCAAAGAAATCTGCTCTTGTATGTATATCGTAGCAGTGAAGCTGATGTACCAGGAAAAGTGTAATGTAATATTCAAAAATTGAGTCAATAATGTTTGAATTCTATTTAGCTTTGATGATTATGCATATAAATTCTAAATTTCTTCATGCAAGTTGAAGGAAAGCGTCGATGAAGCCAATTTTTATTCAACACCAATTATACACGCGCAGACTGATGTTATGGAGCTCTCTAGATCGTCTGCTCTCACGCCCACTTCGAACGATAGCTTAACATTGCAATCTCAATATAGATTATTCCTCGACCAAGCGGTTGTGTATGACTCTAGCGTATTAATTATATGAGCAAAGGGAAACATTAATTCTCGCTAATCGTACAAATGATCTAATTAACATGGGCTATTGAATAATGACAGAAATAACAATGAAGAATCTCTCTTGTGTCGGTATTCGGCAACTCCTTCAGTCAGTTGACGTCCTTTGCTTCCCCGCGATCTCGGAGTCGACGTAGAGTAGAAACAGAAGGAGGGAAGAATAACTACTTAGCACGACTAGCAGAATCCGATAACCGTTCCTCGAAGCACACGACGTCTCTCTTCGGCTGCTTTGGATCATCCCGAACATATAGAGGCGTCCCTCGTTCTGAAGATCCTTACGTTGTGATAAGATCACAGCAAAATCCCCCTTCGTTGGCGATGAAGACGATCTCCTGATCGTTGACTTTCTCTACAGCTTTTGCGTGCCGTGGTAGAGGAAAACGTTGATAAGTCGGATCCTTTCTTTTTTTAATATCCACGCAATCCAGCTGTGATGATTTTACGGCAGTGCTTACTGAATTTGTACATGTAACGTACTCTGAATCGAAGTCCCCAGACAAGGCTACGTTCTACGTACGTTTTTGGCAAACGATGGTCACCGCAGAACGAAGCGACGGCTTCTTCAGCTCGCAGGATACCTCTAGAAGATATCCAATGAAATAAAAATTTCATTAAAGGACACGGGACAATTAAAGTCTCGGTCGCCGTGATCATACATCAGCAGCATCCCTAAGGAAAGATTTTAAATTCGTCTTCGCAATTCCTGTTTTTGAGAATGTCATTTTAACCGCGCCTTATCATACACGATTTTTCTTCGCAATGGGGTTTGATTTTTGAGTCCTGAAGACTTCTTTTAAACAGCCACGAAGACACGCCGATGTCGCAAGAAGATCATCAAAATCTTTGTAGTTGTAGTTCTTTTCGTTGTTCATGATGCGCTGGTATATCCCGGAGCTTCGTCGTAGTCGTGTTCCCTTCCTCTTCTCGTCGATGATGTCCATACCCAGATCCCGTGGCTCCAAGTACACTCGTAGAAAATTTTAAAGCAGTTGACCCAGTCAGCTGGCGGACGGTTTTCTTTCGTCGTTTTCCTCGAGGTCGTGCGTCTAGCTCAGACTGTTCTTGTGGCTGAAGTGTCGCTGAGCAATGTTCTGGCGGTTAGTTTTCTACGACGTTTTCTCCGCGTGTGTGCGTTGAGCTCGTCGGTGTGTTGTTGTTGTTGTTGCCGCCAATGCCCCGTTGTTGCGTCGCCGCTACCATGTCCATGTCCGAGCCATGTCGACACGTAGCGCGGACCACGTGAACGCGAAGCCTGCCACGGGTGTGGGCCGCGGCAGTGAGCTTGTGAGCTGGGATTGTGGTGACTCATTGGCGCATGTGGAGTGCGCGCTGCCTGAGCAGAGCGTGTGGTGGTACGCCGGTAGTGATGACGCAGCCGTCCACCCGACCGCTCGTAGAGCCCCCCAGCATCAGCTGAAATTACCGATGTTGTTATTTATCGTTCTTGTGAATTTCATTCATTCCCAGACAAGCCACCATCACATACAGACATATGCCCAAACATCTCGTCTCATTCCACCCTTCTGTGCTTACAAACAGGACACACATTGAGCTTAAACCTATTTCGGTATTTCCACTGTTTTCTCATGACGTTAAACTCTAAAACATTTCGTAGAAAGAGAAAAACAGAATTTCCCTGGTGGTAAATTCACGTTGAGTATGTCTAATGACAAAGTACTCCTGCGATCAGATTAATATCAAGGGTGTTTTCACCATGATCGAATTTTAAATTTGTTACAAACTCCATTTTCCAGATGACGAGATACTTCATCATTTAAATCACATGACGCTGATATTTACACTATCACCCGATTTCGGAGAAGTATTTTATGTGCATAAAGCGTGACTCAATACCTTTAGGTCGTGGTTTGTTAACGAAAATTTTTTCATTAGAGAAGTAAATTCAAATTTTTAAATGAATGAAATTATTACACACTCGCCACTATTCATCACATATTTATAATATTACATCAAATTTTAAATCATCAAGTAATTTATCCTAAGTTCAAATTTATCGAATCTTTCAGAGTAAGAGAACTACTGTATAAAGTAGTGATCAAAAGACGGCGAGTATCCAAGTCTGGTATCGAGCTCGCGAGGTAAAGTATGTTTGTGCGACAGTTAGGCCTTTTCCCTTTGAACAAAACGAAGAAGGAAGCTAGCCGAGGGTTCAGGGAATAGAACAAGGGGGGAGAGGGCAAGCCGAGGTTATGGAGCTAGAAAGGGGGGTTGCGTGAAGGTATGGTATTCTGCAACAACAGGAACGTTGTGTCGGCTTGGGCTTGAGCGTACCCAGTCACGCCGCGACTCCTTTCACACAGCCTTACCCCAACACACATTCCATCACTCCAAAACTTCCAGGCAAACGTTCATTACAATTTCATGGTGAAACAATACCTTGGAATTAAAATTAGACATGAACATCCTAATCAAATAAAATAAATCGTTCTCTGCATAATCATTTCTAATTGAATGGAATTTACTTCTAGATGAATTCCTTTTAAAGTAGAACATGATTGAATTTCAGAAGATAACTTGATTGAATTTAACTTCACTCATTCATAAGGTTAGATTTAAGGAAAAGTTTTTAAGTCATCATATAATTTCATTAGAGTTGGTTACGTGAGGCAATATGATAAACGTTACATCATCAAACCTGCAACATTAAGAAAACACTATAAATTTATCAATACTACGTTCGAGGTAATCCACTAGGTTTCTCAGTGCGACGTAATATAACCGCCGAGGAAAGAGCTGTCGAGCCAGGTAGAATTCATGATACCGTTGAGGTACAAACACTAGAGAGGAAAATTGAGAGAATGAGTGACTGAAGTAGAAGGGAGAACTAACTCGCGCAGACTGCTGGGGAGACATGGAGGGGGAAGTAGAGGTTTGTTTACGAAACAAAATGAGTCCGGGCACTCGAGAACTACCCTTTACCACACCACCAGTCGGTCTTAGAATTTTCTCACATCTCAACACGTATACATTCAAGCGACATTCATGATGATTACATGGTTGAAATACATGTTAAAATAACGCATTGAAATTGTGATTTACACACGGACGTCTGGATGAAAAGTTGCCATAGACTTAGCACTGTGATAATTACACGAACGTGAACTTTAATAGCGTAAATACTCTCTGATTATATGAAATTTACTTCCGAATGAATTTTGTTTTGCGTACAAATATGATCGAATTTTAAGTATACGATTTACTGATTGTCATTTACAGGTCGAATTTAAAGTAATGTCTCAAATTATTATATGTTTTATAAGTATAATTTTGCGATACGAAGATTCAGAGTTTAAATGAATAGCACGTTAACTTGTTCAGCACAAATCAAAACAAAATGGCATGGAGTGCAGTTATCCCGCATCATAATTGATTGAATGGTGTACGACATTAAATTTAGGTTAAGTAATTAAATGGGTTTAGATGAAAATGGTCGAATTTATCGAATTCTGCATACATCAAACGGTTTGACATATTAAAAGAATTGATACGTAACGATCAGTGTACGCCCGTTAATGATCGATACATGAAGTAAATTTTAATTAGTCACCAAATAAGGTTCACACGTAAAAGGTAAATTGTAAATGCATGATAAATTGTCTCACAGAAATGAAATAGATAGTAAAATTAATGCATAGCAAACATTGGGTTCACAGAAATGAGTTAGAATTTTAGTATACATACACATGAAAAATTAGATAGATTACGTAAACATCCTAACGTAGAGATGAAATTATCAAGATCTGTTGGAGGTTTATTCAATATATTTTATGTAGGCACGAGCTTTATTTTTTTTTCGGAGGGAGTGAGCAAGGGAATTTTAACTCTAATTATAAAGAATAGGAGTCAAAATTTCCCCCGCCGCTGCTCACCAATTGTTATGGAGCTCTCTAGATCGTCTGCTCTCACGCCCACTTCGAACGATAGCTTAACATTGCAATCTCAATATAGATTATTCCTCGACCAAGCGGTTGTGTATGACTCTAGCGTATTAATTATATGAGCAAAGGGAAACATTAATTCTCGCTAATCGTACAAATGATCTAATTAACATGGGCTATTGAATAATGACAGAAATAACAATGAAGAATCTCTCTTGTGTCGGTATTCGGCAACTCCTTCAGTCAGTTGACGTCCTTTGCTTCCCCCGCGATCTCGGAGTCGACGTAGAGTAGAAACAGAAGGAGGGAAGAATAACTACTTAGCACGACTAGCAGAATCCGATAACCGTTCCTCGAAGCACACGACGTCTCTCTTCGGCTGCTTTGGATCATCCCGAACATATAGAGGCGTCCCTCGTTCTGAAGATCCTTACGTTGTGATAAGATCACAACACTGAGAGGTCTCAGCATGCATACTTCGTGCATGCGCTAACAAAGTACAAGCCTTGGAAATGAAGCTCATAAACCAGTAAAAATAATAGGGAGGAATTGAAACTAGATTGAAATTTATTCGTGAAACATTATCTATGAACTTGAATGCTCAACAGACTTTTTGAAAGTATTTTCTTCAGTCAGATTTACTCTTAACTCTAACGAACACAACACTCGCGCTTCTCAACGGAAGCTCGCTCCCTTAATTACCTGTGACAGTTCAAGACAGCTTCGGTAATGAGATTTTGAAACACTCGAACCTCGTTCAGGCTAAAGTGGCCAGGCGAGCTGCGCATGACTACATTTTAATTAGGCCACAAGAGCTTTCCAAAATCCCCTTTAGATCATTCGTCTGCTTCCCTTTCGC
Source organism: Morinoia aosen (assembly GCA_030386875.1). NCBI lineage: Eukaryota > Metazoa > Arthropoda > Malacostraca > Amphipoda > Talitridae > Morinoia > Morinoia aosen. The sequence continues at coordinate 14,558,836 of CM059567.1, read as the reverse complement.
GTCCTGCTTGATGCCTGATTTCATTTAAGCTCCATTTTTCCTCGCGCCACCAACTTCAGCGCAGAATTTATGCTGGTACGTGCATCACTGTACAAGGAAGTAGGCTTGTACTCATAAATCTGCGAGTCCGTGTAGACTCTAGAGTCTAGACGGACGATCTAGAGTCCCAGGTTAAGAACCACTGGTCTAGACTATGCCTAGCTTAAAGGGAGCTTTGGGCCGTTATATCAAATCGTCTTGATGATGTTGGCAGGATTGCCTCGCAAATGTCACTGTAGCTTGCGACATGTATAGCTTTTCTTTAAAAATCTCATCGCTTCATCGTAATCACATTTATTTCTTTAACAGCTATGAAACTTTAAAAAAATAGGCTAAACTGCAGTTTCAGCTGCTGGTGTGGTTTCCCTTGATTGTTGCTGGAATGTACAAACTTAATGATAGCTGTTCTCATTTTGCTCGAGCAAAATGAAATAAGTATAACATTTCCAATATCAAAATTCAATCGAAAAGAGAGCGCTAACGACTGATATGCAATTTTCTATTGAAAGCTGGAAATCTCAACGCTTCAATGTATCAAATGTTAAAAATAAAAGAAGCAGTTCAGGGTTGAAAAATGATCAGAGCAAATAATTCTGTTTGTTATCGTTCTCCCCTCCCCAAAACAATTGGCGACTCCAAAGTTTGCTCTGTTAATTTTTTTTAGCCGCCCGCCAACACTTCTGGCGGTAGATTTTTTTAGCTGTACTGCCAGGAAAATAATAGGAAGTGAAAGAGAAAAAAATTGCCCATTTCGTGAGCGAGCTTCAGGTCCCATGATTGCTAATCGTACCCGGATCCAAATCATTCCCTAAAGCGATTAATTCCGCATCGACGGCAATTGAATTGAGGGCGAGGGACGTTGGAATGCGTAGACCAACTTGATTTCTACTGGCACAGTTTTATCCGGACGCAACTAAAGGAGTATTATGCAGCAGCTCAGAGCGTAGTATGTTGTGTGGCAACGATCGAAACACTATTTGACAACTAACAGAGTTTTGTGTAGAAATTAACAGTACATCCGTCTAATTTTTTCGCCGTCTGCATGCATGTTTTTCACCGCTTTAGTGATTTAAGCGATTAAATCGCTTAGGCGGCGAAAAACATGCATGCAGGAGGCAAAAAAGTTAGACTAGGATCGTGTGTCAACTAACGGTACATTGTGTGGTAACTAACGGTATACTGTGCTGCAATTAACAGCACATTGTGTGGGAAGCAGCAGCATATTGTGTAGCAGTTATGGTAACATCCACCGTGTTGCAATTCCCACAAATCTTTGGGAACTAACGGCAAATGACGGCAAATTGTGCAATGGTTCACGGTATTTCATGCCTTACGTACGATGAATACTAATTGTTCCACCCGTAGAATTGTGAATAACCATTATTTCATAAATAATGTCATTACTGATGGTTTCGTTAACGTTTTCCAATAATACTCGTTTACGCTGGCACATGCGCCGAGGCGGCACGAAACAAATGTAGGATGAACGCGATCAAATGCTAAATGTTATGTTTTTTTTAAATTGAATAACTAAGTGGCCTTGCCTTTTATTTAAAATTGCTTTTTTAAACATGTGGTATCTTAACTACTGCCCAGTGACGAATGCGAAGTGCTCGTCAGTGATTATTCATATTAAACTAGAAAAATAAATCGAATTTAAAGCTCTATTTGAGTCTATTACCCAAGTTAGGGAAAAAAATTATTCGCCAGTACAAGGTGTCGTGTGATGACACTGCAATCACAATCCCATGATCTGAAAGCCCGTTTTCAAATTAGAAGCCAAATATACCTAACAAATACTGCTTATTTTAGTCAATCTCACCGCGACTCTCCAGAAATTCTACGCAAGACTTAGCACATTGTACTGACTTGACATTACACCCTGCCTACAGCAGAGGGTTGCCACCCTTCGATTGCTTCAGAACTACTTAGCTCAAAGTGACAGTTGATATGGCAGTTTGAAGCTATCGCGTGACTGTAACAGCTGAAAATAACAGTTTCCAGTTATTAAAGTGGCAGTAACAGTTGATGTGACACTTCTAAATAATTCTTGCAACAATTTCGGTTAATTTGACGGTCCCAAGTTACCGATGTGATTGTAACAGCTAATGGGTCTGTTTCAAGTTATTGACATTGCAGTTACTGTTGACATGAGATTTTGTAATTATTGGCAGGGCAGTTACAGTTGATGTAACAGTTTGATATTTCACGGCACAGGTATAAATGATGTGACAGTTAAATAATTAGCATGGCAGTAGCAGTTAAGCTGAAAAATTGATGGTTGACCTGGCAGTTACAACAATTGGTGGGCAGCATCGCTACTCCCGTCATAATTTGGTAATTCAACACGAAAATTTACAGTTTATTAATTACTCTAAGACTGAGGCAAATGATGTGAAAGTTCAACTGTTGGCATGACTGTTCAACAAATGCCGTAATGGCAATTAACAGTTAACAGTTGAATCGGTCCGGAATTTCAAGGTGGCATCTCATTCCTCACTACCTGTAAAATTCCCAATACGCAAAAACTATATATATGCTCAATAATGGTGTTCAAAAGATATTTCTCGAACGGAAATGAAAACAAACTTCATTTCGACTATCTACTGGGGTCAGCGTCAGGCATTGGCTCTGTAAGACAAAAAGCAACATTCAATAAAAGAGTAAGTTCGATTATCAAGAATACGCAGTTAAACTAACAAAAGAGACATTGTGGAGATGGGAAGTTCTCAGAAATAATGCTCGAAGTGCAACTGCCTGCACGGTTGGCTTGGTGACACTCTAGCGTGATGGGTGTCACTGAAGGCCGTAGTCTGGCTTCAAAAGTAGGTTTAGGCAATTGAAGAATTCATTGTGATTTGCATTTATTTTCGGCGTATGTATTCTGATTTTCAAGAATTCCAAATACTCTTATTGATGCTGTATCCGGGTATGTGTTATTACTCCTGGATCAAGATGGGAGAAACGTATCCAAGACCGTGGCTCCAGATATTGAGCAATTTGAATACTCTTGAATATTAATTACGAGGGTCTGACTGCCTTTATACTCTGCGCTTAAGCTAGGTACATACACTTCGCCACCGTTTACTCTTGTGTTTGTGATCAAAACCAACCTAAAATAAAGGCGCTCAAATTAGGTAACGCTAATACAAATGAAGGTATGAATTTCAGAGAGTAGGACAATAGAAGTGCAACAAAAAGTGCAACAGCCCTAGCAATATAGCATCGAGGCAAAATTGATGAATGCTCTGAGTCGCAATAACATGGAACTTGTTCTGGTGATGCAAAGTAACTTTGTCAATGATACATAGTCTTATTCAATATGTGTTTTCTTCGAGAAAGCAAAGAGACTAGGGGCTTTATTAGGAAGATAGCTAACGCTGAGTTAATCTTCTTTTCAATATCTACTGATAGTAGTTTTGTGACTGCGAGAAACGCTGCCGCATCTAAGTGAACTCGTCGCTGCGGGGATATTGAGGGTATACGTGCATGAAGTTATTTACCAGTAAGGGACAACGCAGAGTGAAGTAACGTAAGGGACAACGCAGAGTGAAGTGACGTAAGGGGCAACGCTGAGGTAGCGCAGAATGTCGTGCAGGAAGCCTATTAAAGGGTAGTGTGGGAGGTGATGCTGAATGTAATGCAAGAGGCTATGTTGAAGGTAGAACAGAAGATGATGCAAAATACAATTCAGTAGGTTATGTAAAACATATATCGGAGGCAATGCAAAATGCAAATAGGATTTCGAGCAGTTAAAAAAAGTCAGGCGTTATGGAGCCAGTACGTTGTGACGCAGAATGTATAAAATTCAGGAGGTCATTATGGCTGTGCTCTCAGTTTGTGCCTCAAGAGGAAATTAGTGGTCCTGGAAGTGAACAGGACATCATGACTTCTTTTTACAAGGAGCACACTTTACCAGTTTTTTCTATGGAACCTCGGACCCTCGCTGCAGCGCTTACGTCTAGATCGAAGTGAGTTATTGAGGCTTGTATCCTGACGTGTCGAGTCTTCATGAAATTACTCATTAAATCGACAAACCAGTTGCTCTAGGTGCATCTAAAATTGAATTAGATATTTTGTTCTATTATAAACGTATTCGTATCTTCCTGAATTGTTTTTTCAGGTTCACTTGCCTCGCTCACGTAAATGAAAGACTTGCCTGGCCTCCCCCAAGACAGATGAGTGCATAAGCCCTCCTCTTCTTCAGCGTCTAAGAGTATGTACATTCGCTGCTCACAGGACCACGAATTCTGTTCCGAAAATATTTTCGTTTGATTCTTCATATTCTTGATTTGTATTCGTGGCGCCCTGCAGCAGCCACGGGAGCAGTCAGATTGTGTACGTGATGACGTATTATCACAGGAATCACACACCAGCTTCCCACGATCTAGTCGGGCAGCCTTAATGTAGTAGCGAATTATCAGTACTTTTTTAAAATATGAGTCTTGCCACAAAGCTTGCAGAAAATGTATGAAAATTTCTGCGAGTTTGGAGTTGAAGATAGACTCGCAGTCAACGTTTTTATTCATGAATCGTGTTGTGCTGTTAGAGACACTTGTAAAGAAAAGACATTCTACCCTTCGAAACCCTTACGAAATTTACTCTAGCTGGTTTGTAATGCAGCACTTGTTTCAGCTTCCATGTTGAAAGTAATAGGTAAACAACGTGCATGTCTTCATGAATAATGTAGAGATAAGCTAGCGTAATTCATTATAAATTAGAAAAATGAGAATTATCTTTCATCAGGATGTCAAGAAGAACTCGCTTAGTGATGAGTAGAGTAGCCAGTGACTTGATGGCCTGCGCCTGTGTAGCGCAGCGTCCTGCCCGCCGCAGGATGTCCTCCTCGTAGCTCCCGTTCCGCCCATCCTACACGCGGCCCTCCCACTTCTCCGCACGTCTTTGGCACTTCCGTCGTGATTGTGAGCCGCCGGTGTACACGGAGAGAATTTTCATAATGCTGCTAACTCACCAGTAGTCATAAACTTAATTTTAATAATCTATACTATAATAAGAGCTGCGTCCGTCTGTCTGTCTCTCTATCCGAAGCCTCCCGAAAGTGTGTGATGAGCGTATCTGTGATGCGGGCCGTGTGAACTCGGCCTCATATCAGCCTTCGAGAGATTGAATTTTTTGCTTTTTAGCTTTTCTTTCATTTCGCCTTCTTTCTCATTGCAAATAAAGGGGGGTGGACTACATAGTACTTAATAAATGTTAAATGAAGACACGATCCAGTTTGTGTTTCCTATTTTCAAAATGTCTTACTGTGATTGGCTTCAAATTTGAGTTGAATATATACGCATACGCATCACTTACAACACGCACGTATTCCAAATGCAGCACATTCTTAGGGACTAAATCATTTTCCCGTTTCTCACTTTTCTCCACTTCGCGTCCCTCAAGCATCTTACGATACCCAAGCACTTCACAATACCTCAACCGCGTCCTCTCTCCCAAGCACTTTCCGTGTCTCATGCGCATCACGTCTCCCAAGCATTTCTCGTCCCTCGAGTACTTCACGTTTCGCAAGAGCTTCTCATTTGAGCATTTTATGTTCCACAAGCACTTCACATTCCTGAAGTACTCCACTTTTCCAAAGTGGGTCATGTCTCTCATCAACCTATCATTTAACGTTCTCACACGCTTCACGTTCGTCAAGCACATCCAGTCTTCCAAATACTTCACGTTTCTCAGACACTTTAGATTCCTCGAGCACTACACATCTCTTGTCACGGCGCCTTAAACGCCCTCCTTACTGGTGTGAAGAGAGCGTCAGGAGACAAAGAGGGGATTTAAGCCCTCGATAGTGAAAGATAAAGAATGAAAAAATTAGAGACGAAAGCTACCGCATGAAAAAATAAAAGATAGAGAGAAATAAGAAATAGAGAGCACTCTTCCAAGTGTGCATTTGCTTGATCAACATATGGATAATAACGACTAACTGGAAGATCTGTTATTTTAATTAAAGTAAACACGTGAGTAATAAAAAACATCGTTAATAAGCACGCATTCTAGGACAACCCCGTTATGGATACATGATCCCCACATTAATTCATCGTCACAAGGTTGACCACAGCAAAACATGGAGATTAGGAATATAGTTTTTATATCCCCACATTATAAAGTAATACTAGTATAAGCGACCACACTATAAGGAGGAAAAATACACGCTGGGCTCTAAGAATTTTCCCCGCAAATACTTGAACACTTTATGCCTTATTTTTCTTGCGTGGCCTCGTACCAACTCCCAATATCACTGTACTTTTATTTCACATTTAAAGGGAACCTTGAATTTTACTCTAAACTTCACGTTTAACGTGTTTCTTCGTTTACTTCTACATAACTTGTCTCGTCGTTGCTTCTGAATTCGACCTACAGTTTGTCGTCGGAAGTAGAGCACGACTCTACCATCCATCTGGTACGCCGGAGTTGTGGTGTAGTGATGCTCGGGTACCCTGGTGCCCTGTGGTACGCTTATGCTGGGTACTGGTGCGCATGGTACACTGGTTCTCTGGTCCTGAGTCGACTTGTTCTCTGATGCTGTGGCGGATTGTGCTCTGGTAAGTTGGTTCCGTAGTATTATACACTGGTGCGCTGTGGTACGTTGGTGCTGAGTACTTGTGTTGTGATGTGCATGGTGCTTGGCGCTGCACCAGCGGCCAACACCTCCCGTTTTGACACAGCTCATCACTGCGGCGGGCAACACTCCCAGGCACCCTCTCAACAAAAGACCCCGCAGTTGTTAGGCACGCTCTTGTATGTTATCGTATTCTTTTATTCTGGATCCTTCTCGAAAGGTCGACGCTTACTCCTGAGCTTTTGACTAAAGCCCTGTTTACACTGGTATCCATTTTGCTGCAGGTTCACGTGTAGACGCCTCGTGTGGAGCTTCACAAGAGCCATGTGCGTTTATACTAGACATAGAGCGTGCCACGGAGCGCGCGCTGCTCAAAATTAGTCGGTGTGAGGCCAGCTGCAATGAAAGTTGGGTTGCAGTCGACGAGGTTGTCTGTACATTGCTGTTGCATCATAAGCTACGTAATCTCTTTTTTATTTGCATGAGTGAAATGATACTGTATTCGTTTATTTTCATTCAAATAAAATGGAAAGCAGCCTCTTTAAATTCGCAGCTTTTTGTCGGCCAAATGCACTGATGGGCTTAGTAAATTTAAATTAAGAGCAATGTAGTTTCTCGTGGCAGCGTTATGTCAGCTATAATCGATGAGCAAAGGGCTTCACCTCACCTAATGACCGCTAAATACACAATGACCGGGGACTGAGCTGCGAGGCTCACGAGCGTCGCGCCTCACGAATTCGATCAGAGCGAATAAGGAACTTCGGACACACACACACAACTATGAGCCTCTATGGTGAGCCTCGTCTACACGAGTCGCGCCTCACGGCCGAAATGTCCCCTAATGTAAACACCCCTTAACCCTTGCGGCTCGCCCATTTTTCTTCAATCAACATCTAGATATTTTTTAAGCCTATCTATCACCCTTTTCTCTTAGCATTGTATACTCCTAAATTTAGCATTGAATTTACACCACTCATTTTTCGAAATGCAATTATATCCTCAGGGTCCGTTGAAGGAAGCTTTCCCCACTTCACCTCCTTCAGTTACTCACAACATGTCAACCCCTTTCGTCATGTTCCTTTCTCACTCCTTTCTCCCCTCGTGAGGCGTAAGAATTCCCTTGTTCTTCCCAAGTGACGCAGTTTCTTGCGCGTTTTTTGAAACGTTTCGCCACATCTTGAGCTGTTTATGTTCCGCTTTGAAGTTTTTTCTGGCACTTAATGAACTTTAATTATCCCAATGGAATTGAGCATCCGGCAATCAAGACAACACTCTATTCGACCCTGACGCAGAAATTGAACAAAATTCCTTTCACTCCTTGGTGCCACATCACCATATTTCTTCTCGTTCCTGAAAATCATGTAACTTCGCTCATTCCACGGCTTACAGTGCTGTCATTAATTCCAGTGAATTCACTTTAAATTTCTCTTTTCACAAGCTGAATTATTTTTCATCAACAGTAAACAGCAACGTGTGTCTTTTTAGAGCTCGGCTTTCTCGCTCGCTCTTGAGCATCTATTTACCTTTAATTTCATTCGGAGACAGACAATTCTGTTCTGCAAGGTCGCAGTGCAATGAATCTTGTGAAACCCATTATTGAGCTGGCGGTGTTTTTCGCTCGCTAGGCAAGGGACGGGGCGCTTTTCTTGCTCTGCAGTAGGAATAGCTGGGAGAGTTTTTATGCTCCAGCGAACGCGGCAAGTAATGGCACTCGGGCTCCTCTTCTTGATGGAAACCCATTAGCGCTCTCCTTTACTTCCTCTCCCGCACCCATTAGTGGCCCTCTTTTATTTATCATGCTCTCATACATTAGTGGTCTTCCTTAATTCCCGACCCAAGCCAATTATTTGTTCTCTTTCATTTCCTCTCCCTTCCCCTTTACTCTCCTTCCCCTTCCTCTTCTTTTAGCAACCTTACATTACTTCCCAGCCCTCACCCATTATAAAATTCTAGTTAACGACTCTTTTTCACTAAATTAAAACCTTCCATCACTCACCCTTCCTCACTCATGCATTAGAAGCCTTCATTTATCTTCTTTCTCTTCCCTTTTCCCGCTTCAGCTGAAAAACAGACAAATCTATCAATTTTGTAATAATCTAAACTGCCCTATCTACTGTTGCCCATGTACCCAACCCACCGGTGGAGATCCCCGTAAACTGCTGGGGAACCCATTTTAATAAACTAGTAAAGGTTTAACCAATTGGTACATGCTGGAACCCAATCCCTATAATATGGCAGTATCATCCCGTTCAGGCAAAAGTTTCTGTGAAATTCAATCAGCCAGTGGGCCTCGTAATACAATAACGATTTTTTTAGGCACACAACGTGACCTATTCAAGTTCATGTGATGTAAAATATCATCATTTTCAAATGCTTGAAACTTTTTTTACATTTTTATTACAGTGTCAACTCAATTGCTTTGTTGGTAACGCATTTATTCTCAACACCGACGTTTCCCTTACTTTTTTACCGCTCTCTACACAGCGTTTACTTCTCTGCGCCCACCTTTTCTCTTGATTTTACCAGCCTAATTTCTGCAAATCAAATATTCTAGAAGATCAGCACAACTCTATCAACTCTTTTGAAAATAGGTTAATTTTATTCTAATGAAGAGCCCTCTTCATGTTCTCAGCACAATCTGATGAGACATACAACACTACCCATAAAATCTATGCGTAAGGATTACAAAAATATCCACGTTTCGTCTTATTTTTTGCTAAGAGGGCAACACGCCAGAGCTTGTACAAGCCGTCGTTCGACCGTTTGCTCTAGCGCTTTATCACAATTATTGAAAATCAATTGCTTTGTTGGTAACGTATTTATTCTCAACACCGACGTTGCCCTTACTTTTTAAACAAAACAAAACAAAAACCACAAATTTCGGCATCTTTGGGATGCTTTATTTCCAATCAAGCCTGATACTAATGATCTTAAGCATTGGTTTTTCAAATGTCTTATAACTAACACTATATATAGGACACCATGACGGTTCCCCCGTAAAGCCGGTACCCATTTCCGACACCTGGGTCGAGTGGGGTATTGAGCTTGAGCTTTCCCTTATACCCAACGGGAAAAATCGCAGCGCCAGCGCCGGGATACGAACCCGCGACTCCAACATACAAGTCCGATCCCTTAACCGCTGTGCCACCGCGAGCAGCTTAACCGTTCTCTTAACCGTTCTTACTTCTCTGCACCCACCTTTTCTCTTAATTTTACCAGCCTGATTTCTGTTTTCCCAACAGTTACCCAGGTGTTATTCAAATTTTACGTAAAAATTCTGGTTGAAAAGTTACTTGCATAAATGGGAATATCCCTCACTCCATAAGGAAATTCTGGTTACGATGTTAGGAGGTTCACTCTGAATAGAACATTGTGGATAGATGGCCAGTAATGCGAAGTTAGCGGGCACATAGCAGCTGTTGTGCAAACAGGCCAGCGGCCGATAATTCGAACCGAAACACTAATGGCTGAACATTGCTTTGCATTTTAGGGTAGCTCATCTTAACGTTTTTAGAGCAATATATGGAAGAAATCAAAGGCCGGTCAGGCAAGCCAAGCTCCACAGGAAAAAAATAATGTGACACACAAACATGGGTCAGTAGGTGGGGTCCAAGAGAGCATTAGGATAAACAATGAATTTCCGACCGCATACATACGTAACAAAAACATATTTTAGAGGAGCACCAGCTAGCTTCGCCACACAGCGTTATATTATTAATTTTTTGAACCTGAATACAACAGTTCAGCGCAGTCCAACGTACGAGAATAATATGCACGCGTCATTGAGGAACATCTTAGCGGGCCCTGGAGAGGCATGTGAATTTTTTTAGTCTCATTACATATTCTTCACCGATAACCTGGATTAATTAGTGCAAAATTTCAATTTTATCGGTTAATTTTTAAGTTGCAAATTATTTGAACATCGTAAAGTGTGTTTTTTGCTGTAAAAAGAGTTTGGTATTTCAAGTTAGTGTAAAGAATTTAACTTATTCTTTATGAAGTGGTCAAGTAGTAGCATTTCATTGCAAGTTTTTTCTCGATAATTTCTTGCAAATGTTTATTTTTATTCAATTTTCATACGCGTGTATTAATTTATAACTAACTGAAATCGTAGTATTTGAGGGAAATATGTGCGCTTACTAATTTTAATTTCCGAGCTAAAATTAGTGCATCTTTTTTATGGAAAAACCTCAAGAGAATTGAATGCATTATTCGAGATCCAAAAAAATTAACTCTAATCATGACCTGCAAGTTTTCCTTACATTGTGTGGTATATTCATTAGTTCTAAGTCATGTTAAAAAAGCTCTTATGAAAAGAGCCGATATTTTTTATATAAATATATACGCTATACATATGATTATTTTTTCTGAAATTCATAAATCATAAATATATATGAATAATGAGTCACGTTGAGTAGATGTGGTAATTTGGTATTGTACAATTCTTCTCAGATGTAAACGTATGATCGATGCTCACGTCTAAGCGGTAAAAATTACAGAGTAAGCGTCTACAAGCTTTTGTTGTACCCCTGGGAGGTAATGACACGTTAACCATGCAGTTGGCGTACGCTGAGGCAGGCAGAGTATCGGAATGCGTCGGTCCTCACTGGGCACGAGGGCTACTTCACATCCCGACTGCTGGTACCTGATGGTGCCACAGACGGTATGTTACAGTATCGTGAGCGAAATAAGATCGACCTAAACATCATGGAACCTATAGTATTTGAAAGTTAGGCCGTAAGCGTGCCGAACTGAAATATGAGGGGATAAGCATGCTAGGTTGTACCAGGAAATCATCTCGAAGAGGCAAAGTTACTGCAAATATGTTACCATGGATAGAAAATTTGGGCTCACATTGAGGATATCAATATTGCACGCTGCTCGTTTCAAGGTATCACTAAGTTCTATGTAACTTTAGGTTAGTCTGAAGTTCACTATCTCGAGCAATTTATTTGATCAACGTAACTTCGTAAATCGAAAATGAATTAAACCTTTGAAATATCTGTAAGACGCAGCTCAGCATCATTTTTTACAGTGGCGTCAAGGAAAAGTGCCTTTCGATTGCGCTTGATCACAGCCTTTCATCCGATGTTCCAACTTCGTGTGATTACTGTGGTGTGCTTCAGGAATGATACGAAATGCGTGCCCTCGCATTTTGGGCTTGTTCCTAGTGTTTTAATTTTGGCCTTTATGCAAATTTTGAATACGCTTCATACTTTGTAATTTCCTTGTGTAATTTTTTTATCATAAAGCCTTTTTAGTCTTTGAAGAATGATCATTATTTCCTTATACTGGTCAAGGCTTAAGAAAATCTCGTATTTCGTCTCCTGGCTTCTTGTGTGATCTTTCATTTCAGCTTTATTTTGCTATTCTGTATGGAGGTTTAAGTTCCTCCTTTCCAACTGTTCTCTTTTTCTTTTCTCAAAAAAAATTCCCTTGACACCTCGTGAAATACGAATTAAAAATGCAAATTTTTAACTGAGCCACAAAACTTTTTTTACTTCAGAGTGCAACCAAGATGCAGTTTTGCGCTATTGTGCATTGGGTGATCCTATCTTCCCGTCATTCAGACAGGGTTAAAGAAAGAACGACGTAAAGTTAGCGGAGCCTCTTCTTTACTTTCTCTCTGCATCACGTCTTTCTTCCAGCAACACCCGTTCTGTCGCGTCAGCGCTCAATGGCTCCCCGAAGCGCTGCTCCTCAATAATAAGTCCTGTAGCGTCGCAAATGAGGTACACTGAGAATATCTGCTGCTAGAAATTTGTAGATGAGTCTCCTCCATCAATAATTATTGATGGGGATCAATTAGTTTCATATAATTATGAATTAGGTTCAACGGTATGTAAATTTGATTATAATAGACTTTGAACCCAATTGGAGAATTGTGGTACTTATAATTTTTGACTTATCTTGTTTATGTGTGTTCAATGAGCGTAACATTTGCGAGTATGAAAATTATCAAAGAAGTATGCGGCCCCTGGTGTCATGTGCTCAATTAACTCAACCGTTTTAATCGCAGCATTGAAGATGAAATGCATCAACCAACATGTTGGGTTGAAGTAATGTAACGGGACGTTTTATCTGAAAATAATTAGTCGTAGATTTTTAAAGGGTAAGTAATATTTTAGCAATCATGAGCACAATAAAAATTTGAAAATGATGAAATGATGAAATTCACCCAAAAAATTAAATGCAACGTGGGGAAGGACAGCCAGAAGAATTCCTATAATAAGAACAAGCAACAATAAACTTTATAACAGTAAAATGAAATTTCAGACGCAGTCATTCTGGACATTCCAGTTACAATGGGAACCTGGGATTGCACTCCTCAGTTGGGATTGTTCATGTTACCATGAGAAGGTGCCCATCGGAAGGAAAAAAGCTTAATGTTAATTCATAGAAAAAATATGGGAATATTTTTAGTGAGAATGAATTTGTGAGAGCTTTTTTATGCATGAAATAAAGCATCAAATAACTTCATTTAAGCTAATTTTTCAGGTGGCGAATCAACACAGAATGCCAGATTTACAGAAGATGATTTCTTTCAAATATATAGCAAATGAACTGAGGTATTGAAGACATTTAACACAATAAATTACTTTTCGCAGTACGGATTTCCATGGAAGCGAGCGTTCACCACTGTAGCAACCTGCTCTATTATGGGGAGCTGTGGCACTTGTTTCTCGCGATGCTATGGAGGAATGTGTATACGAATCCTTTGTTTCATTCTATGAACTTTAAAAGAAGTACTGGCTTCGATATACGTTGCTATTGGACACAATTTTGATGACAACTTTTGAACATGCAACTCGACCTGGCATGACAGTACAATTTTAAGGAGTGTAACTTCATAGCGAAACAAATTTCTAGACCACGTTGCTTGATTTATTTTATTGTATTAAACACAATATTCAAAAAATAGATTCACCAATATCCCCTGATGAATACAGAAACTTTCAACAGTTTAAAATGCAGCGTTTGTACTCTTTGTTTTGTTAGGACTATTGGTTGCTCGATGGCAACATAATTGGCATGTGAGCAAGCAAAGGTGGAGTTCAGTTTGAGAGTTCAACTTCTGCGAAACAGAACGCAGAAAATGCTGACATTCTTTCATGACTTTCGGTGCAGTTTGGATCAGAGGAAACGTTGCGAGGGAGAGGAGCGCTGAGCGTTTTCTTTGAGGGGAAAGATCCTATATAATTGCTACACGTTTCATCTTGGAAAGACGGAATACCACGCAGTTCACACCAAGTATTATTCCAAAACCTCTCGATTAGGTGAGAAGATGAAAGAGAAGTTTGCAACAGCCCCGGTGTTAATACTGACATGAAGCATCTCATTAGCCGGGAGCGTCTTTATGACGCCTAAATCGCCTTGATTTCGACGTAGCTTTCGATGAGAAAGGTCCTTTAAATTCGAACGTGAGTAATTAGCGCAGGAAGACCCATGACTCAAGAGTTGACAGCTCAGATGAGCACTCAAATGAGGAGCATCTAATGGGGGCCTTTAATGAGATATTGACATGAACACGCCCTTGACTCAAGTAACTTGTGCTCGAGTGAGCTGAACTTGACTAATCAAGACGTCAAGTTCAACAGCTCATTAGGTATCACAGATATCGATGGTAAATGCTTGAATAAAATAACTTGACTGCTCCATCGTCTCAGTCACGCACCACCTTTTTATTTTTCGTGGAAGTTGTTCATGAAAATGAAAGACTGTTTTCAATGTCGAAAGCAACGAACCATTTTGGTGAAGTTGTTTTCCAGCAGATGGCAAGTTTATGTGATGGTTCCTGTATTTTATTCATCGATGTCATTAGTCATTCTTTTATTTTCCTCAATCATTCTTTTCTCATGATGTTATTTGTCGTGACATTAAGATTATTCGTCACTCTCGTATATTTTCTACTTGTAATTTCCAAGGTAACTGCCACCAATTCAGATTTTTATCTGAATAAACATTTAATTCAATCTTCGGTAAGCGTTAAGAGCGCAAGGCCATAAATTAATCGTGCATTTTAGCCGTGTTTCATGGTTTCAAACATATCATTTTCTTTCTAAATCATCCATATCATCTCTTCCTGTCTATCTGAAGGATATAAAAAAACACCGAAAACATTAGAGGAATTCACTATTGAACAAAAGAAAATATCGGGACTTTAGTCATTGAATAAACGCAACCTAATTGAACGTACACGATTTACGCACTCGCAACCTGATATACCCAGAAGCGTGAGAGGGAACTCAGATCGACATAACATCAGAAGGAGACTTATCTGTGGCTTGGAGATCAGGGTTGGCGGCCCGGGTGTGGCCCTGCCGGCGCGCTGGAGCGCAACCACCATGGTTGATGGTTGACAGACAAAGTTGACGGCTAGAGCTATGTTGTCACGGACTTTAAGAGCAGTTTATTCACAGGTGAATGTCACTGAAATACTCTGGTCGTTCAAGTAGCTTTTAAGCAGTTCGCATTGTAATGAGAGGCAAGCCTCGGCCCAACTGGACCGGGGTTGATAATTTGAGCTCGTACGTGACCGTTCTCGTTCTTCTTCCTCGCCCGACTGCCGCTCGCTCGACTCAGGCAACCCGCGTTCGGCATCGCTTGAGATGCCAACTTCAAATAACGATCTCGCAAGGTTACCAATATGAACGCAATATATCCCCACTATCGAATAGAAAATATACATCATTAACCTTACACTTATTACTATATAAAAATCCCCACAAACAATGTTAAACACTATGAATTAAAGCAAAGAAGACACTCGTTGAGGTCCTTGGCATCTTCCTTTGGCGTGTTTGTTCGTTACGTGTTCCCTCGGCGTCCGAACATCGTTCCCGACGAGTCGACCGTTCTAGAGTTTAACGTTGTGATGCTTTCTCGCAGAAATCAGACTTAATATTTGGTGTTTTAGAATCATTTAGGATTATGTTGTACGCCAGACAACGATTATCCAGATTCTTAGCGATGTTCCTTACACAGTTATGCGGAGAAGCATAACATTTAAATATTAATATAGAGTCTTTACTGAGCTTCTGTTGCATGTGTGATTCACTGAAAGCCGGGATGACGTCATGTACTTTGACACCCTCCATAATAATTATGTTTTTGAAAAGTTGTTAGAGGTCAATTTACTAAAATATAATTATTGGCAAAGCCAGCTTTATAATAATCTCCGTAATGAAATCAGACGACCTTCGTGTGAAATATTATAAACGTATACAATAGTGAAAGATTGTACAAAAATCTAGATTATAGGAATACAGGAAAGAGACAGCTGAACAAAAACAACTGGGAGGGGTAAGCTGACAAAGAACAGATGGAATGAACTGCAGGAGAGAGCTGTTGATAGCTGGACCGCGATGGATTGTAAGAGACGATTGAAACTGACAACTGTATGAGTGCATTGAAAATGAGTAGCTGGATGCTCGTTCGGAGGGAACATGCTGGAAGGAACATGACAGCCGGAAGGGAGCACCAAGAAGGTCACAGATGGAAGAGGACAACTGAAAGGAAGAGGTGAAAAAACTTGAACTTAGTTCAGAGAAAAACAATTTCAGTATTTATCATCCATATTTTTATAGAATTTAACATGACCTTTCACCTCTGAAATTTAGCCCGTCCACTAGCTATTTAGCAATCGACGAATGAATGTCATAAATACAATTATTCACTTTCAAATCTGATAATACATTTCACTAGGTGCAACATAGGTATGGAAAAGGCTGCTTCCCGCTTGATAATAGATTTTTCCTTTATTTAATTTAAATATGACATTCCAAACTATCACTCATGGCACAGAAATTCAAATCACACAGCATTGGAATTGGTATGGATTTGAATAAATACCAGTGTTCAACACTTAGGTATGTGACTCATACTTCATAAATGAATTTCTGGTTTATCTGAGCAGGGGCATTTCTATTTCCAGCCATTAATAACAAACCGTTGCAAAACGCATAACAGTGTGCAATCTTCACTAAAATGATAGACTAATTTATTCTCAATTGAAATTTTCATTCAAATCATTGAAATCTGTACTGGTAGAGACAAATTTTACTGGCTTTGTGTCTTCGACCAGAATTCACTTGAAAGTAAATTCAATGTAGAGATTAGAAAGGCGGTGCTGCAAACCCCGACTTCAAAGTTGTAATTTCGAATATTTTCCTACCTCTCAGCCAGTTAACTCAACCCGCGATCTACCCACCAAAATTCTCGTCTAGACGAAAGTTCAGCTGTTCGGAGCATGCGGCACTCGCGTCCACATTCTGAAGGCTACTTTTCTTGAGGCTGTGATGAAAATTTTCCGTGAAGCTCAATGAAGGGAAAGTTTTTTCATGGTTTTTGTCTTGGTATACAGGAAGGCATACCACGTGCTGTGGCGCTCGGAAAAATTCTTCACGTCTTTCTGGACCTCCCAGCGTCCTAAGCTACGCTGAGCGCACGAAGTTCCGCCATTGAGGCCCAGAAACTTGCGATCCAAACTGACGTTTGTACAATCTGGTCCAGAAATTCAGGACTTATTAGCAAACCGCCAACCGTACGCAAGTTGCTTTCGTTCACGCCAATATTTATTAGGGAGGTCCTCAGCTGTTTAAACTGATGATAGACGTAAACCTTATGGTTTATCTCTAGAACATTCAACAGATAAGAGTTGCTATCCAGCAGGAAAGGGGGAGTGCTTCGAGCGCTCTAAACGCTTGCCACGAGTTATGTTTCTTATATTAATGTCATGCAATAGTGTCAATATGGTGCATAATATTTCCATGTGAAATAGTAGGATTAGATTGCATACTGACGTAGCCCTTAATAAAACAATTAGAGACAAATACTCGTAAATTCAAGGCCACAAGACCGATAAGTTTAAAAAAATCTTTAGAAAATCTCAGTATAGGAAGTAGAATATACCCATTCATTGCAGGCGCCATAATCACGATGATTTTTTAACAAAATATTTCCAGAAATATCCCAGAGTTTTTTTTATCTGGACTTTCCGACAGCCGCTTCGATATTTAAATATTTTCTAAAGACCACCTTGAGCTTCGAGTTCTTATTAGTACAGCTGCCACAACAATACTAATTGCACGCTAAGAGTACATGAATGTGAACTGGTTAATCAATTCTAGTCTGAGGAGACAGTACTATTAGTCCGTAAGTAATTCGTAGGATCAGGATTAGAAGTGAGCAAAGGAATTTTAAGCGTTGAAACCCCCACAGAAAAACAGAATAAATAATTTTTTTTCTACATGGATTAGATCGAGTAGCTCAGACCATGGATATACTATTCACCCATAAGTAATGACAGACGAGGACGGGTATGAAATAGCGACGCACGTGTAACGACAGGCTAGGGCGGGTGTAAGCTGGCGAGGCGCGTGCAGTGACAGGCGAGGACGGGTGTAAGATAGCGAGGCACGCGCAGTGATGTGCGAGCGAGCACGCCCCCCTACCCTAAGCACCTCAGAGGTCTTATAAGCGGTGAGCTCTTTAGGGCCCGCGCATTTGGTCCGCTTCCCCGTCCTGTTAACATCTCTACCAGTAAACATCGCACGTAACCAGCGTATCTCTAACCTCTGTCTGCCTGTATATTTGGGGGCACAGTTGGTGGTGAATTTACGACTCCGTGTGTAACAGAAAATAAGGAGGTTTTAAGGAAGTGAAGAAGATATAGTATTCGGTGAGAAACCTACAGAAGTTTGAGAAGAAGATCCAGCGACTGCAGCATATCAACACGGCGGAGAAGATTACTGATAACTATAGAGAAATTAAGAGAACTACCGTGAAGATCGTCTGGTGACAAGAATCAAAACTACTAAGAAGAGGCTCTGAAGAGACAGTCAGAACTACACGAAACCGAGAATAAGGACAGCGTCTACAGAGAGCTTTAGAGATCTACGAAAAGGGCGGCTACAGACCTAAAACTACATCTACGAGATGGTTCAGCCGACTACAGCTGCGTTATTTTCGTGCTACGGACGAAGCAGTAACGGTGAATCGCTTCCAACGACTGCAGAGACCGCGACATCGTTCGACAACAACGACAACTAAAACTACAATTTAAGATAAGTAACGCAGCAACAATTAATTGTTATAATTGTTACAGTTCCGTTGCAGCCTAGATATTCATTGCGCGTGAGGCAGACAGCGTGCAGCAGCAGTGGTAGTGTTTTTTTCTCCAGTCAGTTATTTTTTGCATTAGACTGCGTGCCGGCGTCAAGGTCAAACATAGCTAGGCTGTACTTGCAGAGTGCAAGCAGTGTGTTCAATAACCCCTAGACATGAGCTGTTTTTAAGATGTTATGAGAGCTGTTTTTTAAAGTGAGCGGCGCAAATTTTCTCGAAGTGTTGCTATAAGAGTTTCCAGTAATTTTTTATTGTTTCAGTGAAGGTTGTATAAATATGCGCTTGAACAATCTTTAAGCTCAGTTGAGCAGTGATGTTATTTGTGTAATACCAAGATACGAAACTAGTAACTTAACTATGCCTGAAGTTTCAGCAACCAACGCGTTTGAAACGAGTACCATGACTACCACGGTTATTTTTCTTGCGTGGATATATTGGCGAAAGACACATAAGTATCCTTGATTACCTTTTGTAGCCTGTGCAACATGTAGGTCATTACCTGAGTTTTTGCTGGTTGCGTCTGATAGGATGTTGCAGAGGAAGGTGCGTTCCAATTTGCCCAAAGGTAATGCTGAAGACCTTTGTAAAACTCAACGTTCAAGCAGTTAGAGAGTAAGAGGAAAATTGTTTGCAAGAGAATAATTGCATTATGATTTCGAGGAAGTACTACTGATCAAAGGATCAATTATTGAAAGAACAATTCGCTGTATTAAGAGGACAGGAATTAATTAAAAGATGATGTAAAAGTAGTACAATGCATTGAAATGATGTAATAATGATGAAATATGTACTGAGAAATGCAATGTGATTTCGAGAATTAAATATATATTAAAGTAGGAAGAAGTAAGTGGATGTTCTGATGATACATCGTCTAGTGTACGTAAAAAGGTAAACCCAGGTAAAGGTAAAGCCGCGGCAGAGTGAATGTCCGTGAGAGAATAAAAAGGTGAACCCAGAGAGGTAATGATACCGACATGGCTGTGGATATATCTGGTAAAATGGTTTAAAGTTACCAGGTAAATTTACCAGCGAAGTCGAGTGATACTGTTGAGAAATAGTATTGAATTATTTCGCGCAGACAATTAAGTGAATGAGCTTTAAGAGAAGCTGTTACCGTTGATTTTCGATGGGACTCTGATTTTAGTTCATAATTTCATGTGGTGGAAATAATACCATTGATACCATGACGGTCAGAGTTAAGCATTGTTGATTGCGGTTGTCCTTGTGCTGGCGAACAGAAGTACCATACAATAGTTATAATGAGAGGCGATAGATGCCCATTAATTAACCACACGTTGTGGTCTGGTAATAAGTTAAGAGTAACAAGTAATAGGAAGCAGAGTGTGCAGAGCAGCACGCATAATTTCATTTGCAGTTGAGCTGCAGCGCGTGCAGTACGAGTGAGTAGTTTTTGCAGCTTATTTTTGTTGCATTGGCTCAAGGCTGCAAGTACCATGCAGGCATTGAACTCTATCACGGCGCTACATACGCCAGACAGTGAGGCGCCGTATTTCCGGTAGCTTTGGCTGGCAACAGTTGACAGCGTGATCATGAATATGAATATGAATATGAATATGAATAGGTGAATATTCATGAATATGACTGGTAAATAGTCACGAATAAAATGTGTTTTGGACAATTGACGAATAATTGAATAGTGGAAACTAATTAAAAGTAATAACAAAATTTAATTTATTTCTTAGCTATTTGTTAAACGAGAGTGGCTGTTTTTAATGTTTTTTGAGCACGTTTACGATCCAGTGCGTCATACAGTCATTTTGCAAGCATACTCGAATTTCATAATAAGTAAATTTGAAATTAAAATAAATAAATTCACACATTTGAAATTAACCAGACCTTAAAAGAAGGTGAAATTTATCGTCAAGTCTCGCAAAGTTTCTACCAGATATTTAACAACTGATTGAACGATTAAAATTCAGAGTGTTTAACGTCAATATTGATTTTTACCTTGACAACAAATCGTGTATTTAACGTAAAAAGTATGTGCTTATGTATTCAATTGTCTTTTTGTTGTATTTGCTTATGCTTCATGTTAACCTCGCATACGCTTTAGTATTTACCTTTTTGATTAAGGCATTAACGTTGCGCGATATGTGAAATGTAAAGTAATCATTTATAGTATAAAGGTTTAACAATCACAGAATAATAATTTTCTTATGTTCTGGTGTTAAGGCCGCACGTGATTGTTGAGAATTTTTGAATTTTTTTTGTTTGCACGTTTTGCGAGAATTGACAACTTTGCACATATTTAAATCTTTTTTTGCCGTGCATTGTCTGGGAAAGGTTCAAGAACGCACTCTCATGTCTCGATGACAATTAATATGCTGAATTCACATTTTAGATACAGATTGGAAAATTCTAGCGACATCCGGTCGCTATTCATGCCGAGATTTTAATGTGGAGAGAGTGTTTTCGATCTCTCAGCAAATTAAATGCCTATTCGGAATTGAGCTGATCTTTATTGAGTCAGCATTCATTCTCTGAGAAAATTTAAATGATAATGAGAGACTTGTTCTTGTTGGACATTTAAATCATCGACTCAAAGTTTTAAGAATGTTTACTTGTCATTAACTAAATAGTAAGATTCGGTAAAGGATCACTCTGACACTAAAGGTGTTTCTCAATTTACTTTATTCAAGCATTCATGTACTAAATTTTCTTCTTTAACCATGCTAATCTTCTCGTATTTTTTCCAATTTCAGGTCGCACGGGTGCGAGCGGTAACACAACATCTTGTAACACGGTAACGCGCAGTCAACAACTTAAGCGCGCAGTCAACAACGTGCGCAGTTTTCCCATACTAACTAGGGATAATTCACCTTCGTGAAAGGGAAGGAGAACAACGGTGAACCATTGATACGGTGAACCATTGACTTTGAACGGTGAACCATTGATACGGTGAACCATTGACTTTACATACAAAAATAACTCAACTTGAAAAAGAGTGTTTATTTAAGAGTGTTTCTACGATGTTACTTTACCATGTTCGTAGTGTTGCCAACGTGGCTTGAGTATATTTAGAAACTTGAAAGTAGGTAATTATAATTATTCTGAGTCGTTCAAATTATGGACTTTGATTACATTTCATTACGCTTACATTAGTGATTTTTCTTTTATTTTTGCAGGGTGCGAAACCCAATTTCCATATTCATACTTGATGTTTCAAACTAGCGTGTTCTTATATCTTACTCCACATTCTATATCATTATGTTACCGATAGAATTAAGTTTTACGAGTCTACGGCACTCTTTTTATTCTGATTGGTTGTATTACTAATAGTGGAAAAGTTCTGTTCTAATTGGAGCGATGAGTGGCTTTAACATTATAAAAATCATTAACAATAACATACGCGTATAATAACAATAACTTAACTAACACCTATTTTGAAGTCTACGGAAACGCGGACGATGTTTTGTAGTCCTTCTCTAAGTTTTTTGGTGAAAACTTTAATGATTCTTTAATTTGATTACCATTTAGATTCATTACCATTACTGCACTCAGTTTTCATTACCTACGAGGTAATAGTTTTCGAATAAAATTTTCCGTAATTGCCTTGCCGAGGAACTCGTGTTTCACGTTGCAGTTAATCTATAACCCCTATAATCCCTAGGTTTATTTGGTTTTTTAATAATAATATTTGTGTTTATGCGCGACTTTATTAACGTCAAGTGGTGATGCTCAATTAATTTGGTGATGATATCAGTAGGGGTAATTTTTGTGGCCACGGTTCTGCAGTTATGCATGTGATTACCTGATGTCGAAATTGTTTGTCATTTACAAATTGTGCGACATTTGAAAATTGTTGCGACTTTACACTTTTAATTGTGAAAGAAGCGAAATCATTTGTCGAAATTATTCTTTTGGCCATTGGTTTTCTTAATAATATTATCTGGCGTTTCTTTTTCTTTCCTTTGCCATGCCTTGTTGACGTTATTGGTAAGTCCATTAGTTGTGCTGTTGTTTTTTTGTAGCAGCTAGTGTTTTATTTCTTTTCAATTTTAAGGATAAAGGCATTATTAGCACCTTATTAGCACCTTTATACTCCCAGCTTGTGTTGCGGCTTGTGTTGATAATTATTGAGCTAAGTACTGTTACTAATTAACGTTGAGTATTACACGCATGTGAGGCGGATTTTGTGTTTGAAATTTAAATTTTTTTGTTTTTATCCGCCCGAATATAATTTTTTTATTTATAATTGAATACCTATTCGGTTTAAGGGGGGAGGTATGTGCGAGCGAGCACGCCCCCCAACCCTAAGCACCTCAGAGGTCTTATAAGCGGTGAGCTCTTTAGGGCCCGCGCATTTGGTCCGCATCCCCGTCCTGTTAACATCTCTACCAGTAAACATCGCACGTAACCAGCGTATCTCTAACCTCTGTTTGCCTGTATAGTGACAGGCGAGGACGGGTGTAAGCTAGCGAGGTACGTGCAATGACAGGCGAGGACGGGTGTAAGCTAGCGAGGCACGCGCAGTGACAGGCCAGGAAGGGTGTAAGCTAGCGAGGCACGTTCAGTGACAGGCCAGGAAGGGTGTAAGCTAGCGAGGCACGCGCAGTGACAGGCCAGGAAGGGTGTACGCTAGCGACGCACGCGCAGTGACGGCAAGGAAGGGTGTAAGCTAGCGAGGCACGCGCAGTGACAGGCCAGGAAGGGTGTAAGCTAGCGAGGCACGCGCAGTGACAGCCCAGGAAGGGTGTAAGCTAGCGAGGCACGTTCAGTGACAGGCCAGGAAGGGTGTAAGCTAGCGAGGCACGCGCAGTGACAGGCCAGGACAGGTGTAAGCTAGCGAGGCACGCGCAGTGACAGGCCAGGAAGGGTGTAAGCTAGCGAGGCACGCGCAGTGACAGGCCAGGACGGGTGTAAGCTAGCGAGGCACGCGCAGTGACAGACGAGTACGGGTGTAAGCTAGCGAGGCACGCGCAGTGACGGCCAGGACAGGTGTAAGCTAGCGAGGCACGCGCAGTGACAGGCGAGGACGGGTGTAAGCTAGCGAGGCACGTGCACTGACAGGCGAGGACGGGTGTAAGCTAGCGAGGCACGCGCAGTGACGGCCAGGACAGGTGTAAGCTAGCGAGGCACGCGCAGTGACAGGCGAGGACGGGTGTAAGCAAGCGAGGCACGCGCAGTGACAGGCCAGGAAGGGTGTAAGCTAGCGAGGCACGGGCAGTGACAGGCGAGTACAGGTGTAAGCTAGCGAGGCACGCGCAGTGACGGCCAGGACAGGTGTAAGCGAGCGAGGCACGCGCAGTGACAGGCCAGGAAGGGTGTAAGCTAGCGAGGCACGCGCAGTGACAGGCCAGGACGGGTGTAAGATAGCGAGGCACGTTCAGTGACAGGCCAGGAAGGGTGTAAACAGACGGCAATTCGAGGTCTGTGAGGCGCCAGCTTCTAAATTCTCCTCTAGGGAAATCACTGCCGTCAACTGGTCGGGAGATGCACAGCGGGTGTTGCGAAACTGCACCTCTCAACTCGAGGCCCGTAAAGTGGTTTGACTTTATTTGATGATGAAGATGGAAAGCAATACGCGAGAGCGAGATGGCAACACTCCATTTTACCGGCGCTGGAAGGGCTTAACTCTCGCTGGGCCTGACTGGCGAAGCGACTGAAAAAAATAAGTTATGGGTATGAAAACTCAAATTTTACTGGAAAATAAAAGCATCAAAAGTTTTTTAAATTGGCTTTTTGTATGTATCTGTAAGCAAGATTCGAATTTTTGCAATCAGTTGTGTATTTTGAACCTTCTTGAATAGATATTCGAAAATTGGATTCATTAATGTAAAACATATTGTTATCTCCTGGAGGAAACGAATATGAATTACTAAAATCCAATAAATTTAAGAATAAATAATATTGAAAGTGTATTTTTAAGCGCATCTATTCGATAATAATTTCCATTGGCTATTTAAGGAGTAGTGTTGAGATACATTAACGAATTAAAAAAGGTGATGCAAAGAAACAAAAATAAATTGATAAAACTATGCATCTCCTTAGTGAATAATAATAAACTTCCTTAATATTCACTTTAAAAACATAAGTTCATTTCTACTTTTTTATAGTATTTCATTCCTATGAAACTAGGAGGACATGACGAGAAAAACAAGAAAACTCCTGAATAGCAGCAGGCTCAGTTTCCTGATGAGAAAATCATTCAGAAAATAAACAAGCATTTTTATCTAATTTGAAACTCGTCGCTCTGGAATTTTTAAAAACTTCGAAACTGTAAAATCATAGCCAGCTGCCTTATGGCTTCTACAGTTAAGGATGACCAAAAGATAAAAAGGTTTATTATAGAAGAGGAGAAGTAAATGTGGCATCTAAAGAGGCGAAAGAACTCGGGTCGACTTTAACAAGATTTGATGTGAAGCTCGAGTTAATTCGATCGAACGTCAATAAAAGGATGAAATGTGTTTCATATTTTACCTATAACGAAAAAGAGTGGCTTAAAAATGTTATCTGGTCTAGCGAAAAAACGACTTCGACCGTACGGTGACGCTCCCGAAAGGTGTGCAAAGAAATTAATTGGAAAGTTTTCACCATGTTATGTAGGAGCGACTGGGGGCATGGAAACGACAGAATAAAGGCACGGAGAGCGCTTACTGCTGCAGATGTTGGTACACTGAAATGTGAAGAATTAATTTAAAAAATACTAGAACAGCTACAGGCTAGTCTTCATCAGCTAGGAATATTTGCCGTATGATAATGTGTCATTACAAAGAAAAAATTAAACTGCAAGATTATTCGTCGTTAATTCTTTAGTTAGGGAAAACTGAAAATAGTTTATCTATTATTTTTCAATATCTTCCATACAAATATTTTCGCAACGCAGGAAAAATTTGGCAGCTAGTAATGTGTGAGCGAAACATTTTCTCATCACATAGCATGAGGACTGTGAAGAGAATCACAAACAGATTTTCTTCTTACGAAAAAAATAATCCTATTCATGATATGTTTGCTAATAGCTAATTTTTGTATCGGGAGAATAAATTGTCATTCTGAGTTTATGTTATTTTTCATATGCTGATAAATATTTGTAGGTAAATGTTTATCAACATATCTCAGTCAATGCTCAAAGCTTGGTTGGTCTATTCTTCTCTCCATGAGTATATGTCTCATTAGACCGCTGTAAACTAACTTGTAAACATCTTATTTGCTTGTTTTTCGAGCCCTTGAGACAAAAAAAAAGACGGTACTATTTTCGACAACACATCGACAAACAATATTCTTTCAACCTCGTATAATAATTCTAATTAATCGAGTACATCTTTTGAAACTCCATAAACAAACATACATTTGTGATGGAGAGCCTACCAGTTCATGCAATGAAGCGGTTGTTGCTGTTGCATAAGTCCTTAGGGTATTTCTGCAGCCTCTCTCTATACTTCTGAGTACGCAAATGTTCTAGGACACTTGTTATGGCGGACCAATTTTTTCATTGAATGGTAAATATTTGATTATGCATTGCCTATGCATTTTTTATGTTCCTGCAGCTATGGAGCGAGAGCTTCTAATTAAATGTGCGTACTTGGTTTAGATGAAATTTAGAAATGGAACTTAGAAATAGAATTTATATTTCATATTGAAGAGTTAGCTAGTGTAGAAATTATCATGCATCCCAAATGACATTTTAAAGGAAATCTAATTAGTTTCATCTGTTGTAAATTTTTCACTTGGTTTCCGTTAAAAACGCTCGCTAATAATCTGTTTTCGAGACATACTATCCTAAAAACCAAAGACGTGGTTTTCATGAAACGCATGTTGTCAGATAAGTTTCCACAAGCCAAACACAACATTCGTCATCAGAGTGCCTCAGCAAGGTAAGCTGAAAACACAAGTGACTTCAATTCATGTAGTGTACATAGACAACGTCGTGACGTCAATGGTGTCCCACAAAGTCCTACCTAATGACTGCTGTAAAAAAATGTATAAGTAATTTTTGAACTTTATTTGTGGATATTTTATCACAACTGAACCTGTCACAAAAATTGTCTTTTTAACTTTTCGCCTGATTATTTGTGTCAGTAGCAACTTATAAGCAGGAGGTCACGATTTTCGACTTTACCTTGCTATTCCACTTGGTTTACCCAAGCAGCTCGTATATGCAAGCTAGACCTCCAATTATAGCATTCGTTATTCCCATACGTCACCAGTTATTTTACCAGACGTAAATAATGAACTCCACAGGACAAGCATGCATTTTTCATTTTCCTCTATCTTCTGTTTAGATGGAAATGCACCTTGTTCATATGCAAGAACTGAACCAGAGATCTACGTCTGCCCCTAGACACCATGATAGCTCAATAAGGGCCGGAAACGTTGCTAGTTTGATAAAAGTCGAATTTTATTTCTGCTTCAACTTCTATTCTCATTTGAATTACGCAATGAAACCGGTAGCCCTTTCTAGCAGTTACTGCCTGATAGTTAATTTTCCTGGAAAATACTATCTTATTCAATTATTCCCAACCATTTGGCCTAAAGATAGGTTCAGTCCCGCTAGAAATTAGGGAGTAGCCGAGTGCAGAGTCAATAAAGAGAGCCTTCTCGCGAGCAAAAATTAGCGCGAGCCAAGTTTGAGGAGGCCTTTGAATGTAATCAGCGTCTTAATGTATGCACGCGATTTTTTAGAAGGAACTCAGCCCTGGAGAATGCTAGACTTTTTAATGCATAGACTTAAAATGCTTCGGTGGACTTGGGGCACGTTTAAAAGAGACCTTGTATTTTCATCACCAGCTTTGAAAAACTGAAATCTGTTCAGAAACTAGAGCCTAGCGAATATGGAACCTCGAGAAATACAAGGCATTTTTCTGAGTAATCCTTAAGTCTTTCAGTTAGTCTTGCTTCGTGAGAGCGGCCCTGAAGTTCAAAGCAGATGTATTTCTTAACTCAGTCCGATGCACTGCTTGAAAAGCAAGTTTATCCTTAGAACATAAGCCAGGGCACATTTTCAACGTTAGCATAATTCAAAGTTGGCATAAGTCAAAATTTTTTACTATTTTTGGGATGTGTTTAAAGTCATGGATACAGTAGTATGTCATTGTTCAAGTAACTTCCTGTAAAGGTAATGATAGTCACAGAGTGTTATTTTCCATGACGTTTTTCATGTCCAGCGTATCTGGTTTGTAGCGATGTATTTATTTTCTAAATATGGCGCTACATTTCGTCACGGTTTTCGATAGTGCAACACTAGCCTCGTGGTTCGTGTTCTAGGGATGAAGGTACACAGTTGCGATGCGTTCAGTTGAAAAACCGTATAGGCGATGAGCAACTGTATAATCGTACGGTAATTTTTTGGTTTGCTTATTCATCGCCATAGCGTGAAGGCTTATGAAGCTCTGCAGAAATTAGTCATTATTTAGACCCTCATGCGAATTTTTTTTCAATTTGGTCACTCACGTGTGGTAATCTGACGTATTCTATGGTGTGCGGTGAACACTGTATATAAGTTATGCTATAGCATTCAGCACATGCTACAAACATGCATCACCAACTCAAGAAACTCATCATAAAGTCAATAGTATAGGCACCTGGTAACGTGTATGTAGAATACAATGGTGATAACAATTCCCACAGGAATCTTTACAGGCAATTACGGTTTACGTTAGAACTTTTCAATCCGTCTTTGCAGAATTTTCTCCCTTACACTCTTGCCCTCAGGTTGTTTACATCAACTTCAATTAATAGATGTTAGACTGAACTTAATTCTTCCCAAATTGAACTTAGCAGAGCGCAAATGGAAAATAATTTAAAATAATAAACTTTGAAATTACCGTTTTCGTTTTCGGGCCTTTGTAAAATGTTCTTTGCCCAATTTGTTCTTAATTTCTACGTTTCATTGAAGTGCGAAAGTTGGAGAGGTAATCTGATTATACACTCACGCATCTTCAAATCACCGCCACAACTCTCACGGTACTGTTCAATAACTTGTGAGATGCTCTTATGAAACAAAGTGAGCAAGAATTTCCACCTTACATTTAAAAGCATTCAATATTTACGTCACTGCGTTAGGGACAAATGGTGATAAATTATTTCTCTCTTTTTATGCCACCACCTGAGATAAGGAAATCCGACGACGTAACATCTTAACAAGCAATCTAATCTAAAGAAATAAAATCGAACAACTCTGCAGACTGTTTTACTCAGAGTATTCTGCTTGGAGTTTTAACACGTGCATGCCGAAGCGTGCACGTAAATATTTTAAGGACGCCTCACAGGGTGTTGAAAAATTTAAGTATTGGATTCATTAATGTTTGATTTTAGTAAGGCCACTGCTTAACTTGTATTATTTACTTCTAAAATAAAGCAAACGGGCCACTAAACTATAATACTTGTAATGAGTTAATCATCGAAATTATTCCGTTCGTTAACTGTTTAACTTTTTACTTGACCTCAGCAATGACACTATAGTGGTAACATCCGTTACATTCAACTGCCGTTAACCTAATTAAAAAAAATTGGTAATTGTTTAGAAGTTTAAAACAAAGCATATTTCTATCTTCAGAATCAACCACTGTACAATTGTACGGTTTTGACACATTCATTAATGAGTGCGTCACGCATATAATCATGAAATAGCAGCACTTATGTCACGGGCAACTTTTACAAGGGACTTTGGATTATGAGTTTAGAATATCTTACTTTAGGTCGAGGTCTAATGCAAAATTCATCAGAAGTGTACTGGGTCTTCAATTAAATTAATTTTGGTGCTAACGTTGGGTTTCAATTTGTTTTTTCACTCGTTTCGTGGTTTACGCGGTGCTAAAACTTCACAAAGGTCCGAAACTTTGAAGTCCACCTGTGTGTCTAATTTTAAAGAAAAAACTATCGTTCATAAGAAAGGGCTGACTAATTTAATTAAACCAGATAGACTAAAAAGGGCTGGTGCTGTAGTTTTAGTGTAGTTCAAAAAGGATCTTTAGACAGTTTTGAACCACAAAGTGATATTTTATTCACCTAGAATGGAAATCAAAGTAAAGGATTCTCGGTAAGTCCCATTGCATTTTTAAAAACCTGATTAATTAACTATAATCATTGTTAAATATTTTTCTAATCAAAGTTAATTAATTTTTTTTTAACCCAAATGAGGGTTTTATGACTACCGGTGCCACACTTATGTTGAATATTTTATAGGCAAAGATATCATATTCATCATACTGAAATTAAAATTCAAAACCAGTAGCCTCAGTTCACGAGCGGACCAGGATTTCAAACAGAGAAATTTCGTCATTTACGCGTTCTTTGCCACTTAATGCCACACTTCTAAAGTCACTTCCAGATATATATACAAAGTCGAGGTCTCCACTTGAACACGCTCCACCTACAGTCGTCAACACTTATGCCACTCGCGGCAGAGCTCTATTCCTTGAATATCGGAATTACCAGACAGAACTACAACACCCGACGCCTTGCTGGAACTTTTTTCACGATCTTTTGTTGGATGATTATTCTCTTTCACTAAACTGGGACATCAACCAGAGCAACAATGAAGTCATTTTTCATAGTAATGAAAACAAATATCTCAAAATCCATGATAAATGTTACAACTGTGGCTGTTCTGTACAGTCCTGGCTGCGCGGCATTTGAGACGCTGTGCTGTCTCTGCGTTCCTTAACTGCTCGCATGAATCACCGTCTTTAACTACCCCAATGTAGTTCGGTTTCGCTCAGCGGAATTAAAGAGAGAAGACTGCTACGGTGCAACTTAATCACGCCCCTATTCGGTGAATTGAAAAGCTAGCTCAGCGGAATATACGCTTTCTCCTCCCAAGTGCTTAAATTATGTATTACATATCATCCCCAGTCGCCCGAGCGTAAATTAAAATTAACTTGCCATAAAATTCACAATGACTAGAAATTTGAGACCTAAAAATATTACACAATGCTGTAGAATCGGCTCCTTATCTTTGTAGCTGGTCAGGTCGCTTGAACACTGCTATACGCATGGGGCAACTTTTCATCTGACATTAAGCAGGCTACGACTTGCTTACGCACCAGTGACACCACGTATTCAATCGGAAGTTAATATCAGGAGTTCTGTGAAATAGGCTTCAGTCAAGGCATCTAGATTATTACGAGGAAATTTTTTTCTGTGTTGTTCTTTTACCTGAGAAAAATGCACTCTATTTATATATGTAAACGTTTTTTGTATTCTAGTTCCTCTTGAAGAACACTGAAGAAGTGGCGGTGGGCTGCCGCCATGGAAAATAATTCCCATGCAATCATTTTTCAAAAGGATTGGAGAAACAGAAGCAAGGTCGATTTCTTATTTCTAGACTCATTTAAACTCTTAATCTCCTGACAGTTATTTGTTTTAAATCCACTTTATTTACTCTAAGGGGAACAGTTAGGGATGGTTGAAAGAGGACAGTGATTGACGTGGGGATAAAACATTTGCAGGCACCCTAGCGCCCAGTCCTAAAGAACAGACGAGGTACGCTTGGGGCGCTGACAGGCACGATTATAATAAAGCTGGACGCCACGGCCAGCTCTAACGCCAAGTCTTCGACTAGGAATAAGAAACGGCCCAGCAATGGTCACGGGCGGCACCAAGAAAGGCTGATCTCAGGCCAACGAACAACAAAACTCAATGAAGGGGGGCGAACAAACCAGGCGTCGCCGCTCGGCAGCACCGCCAGCCCACGCTCCATTCCTCGACTGCCATGAAAGAAAACTAAACAAAGTACAGGCGAAATAAAGATACGATTCTCCATTTTTTTATATCTGTTTGTTAACCGCAAAATCCTACCAAAGCTTCGTAGACATCCGGAAAGAACGATCCCTTAGCGCAGCGCAGAGGTTTGCTCGTAATTAGGAGCAGCAGGAACACGGCTGCAGCTACGCCAACCACAGCTGAACCCTCCTCCGGAGTAGACTACAAAATAAATGTACAACCTTAGTTCAGTAAACATTACCTACATTTCAATAAAAATATCTCACTATGAAATCACAATGATACCATATCTAAATAACCACAATCTTGAATTTTTCAATCGCTCGGTGACGACACATTCAAACGAAAAGTTGTTTAAGGAAATTAGATGAAATCGGCATTTCTGGAGTTTAACATCCCCATGCATTATTTTTTTCAATTATAGTGCAATTTTTATGAAACTAGCACAGTATATGTAAAATTGAATTTGGAGCACATTTTATTATTACAAATAATTTTCTAATTTTCTTCTTTATTTTCAGAAAAAAGCAAGATCATGTTCGTTAATGCGTTAGAAGATCTTGAGCATTTATTGAATGGTGGAATGTCGCTATTAGCATATCTGCAGTATTCCAATTTGATTCTGATTAATGTGAATTGTGTAAAATGTGGCTCCCCCATGCAATTTAATGCTTCGGCTTTAATATTTCTGTGTTCCAAATATTTTCTTAAACGGAAGTGTAATACTTTAGTTTCCGCAAGGAGGAAGAGCTTTTTTGAAGGAAGCCAACTTTCGATTCCAGAAATTTTGAAACTTATTTATTTTCATTTTTGCGCGGAAATTCCTATGACTGATCTGTGAACAATTGGATTTAGATGATCATACAGGTGTTGGTTGGCTTAATTTCATTAGGGAGGTTTTCGTTGATTTGCTACCTTTTTGTCGTTCGTTTTTTTTTTCAAATAAGGTCCGATTCTTATGAGACTTACCCATTTTATATAAAATTGAATTTAAAGCATATTTCATTCATGGCATTTTTCAAATTTTTCTGATATATTTCGAAAAACAGTGGTGTAGTTAAGCTCTAAAAAAATGTTCCAAACGAAAAAATAGTAAGGATAGTTAGAGATTTGAATACACAAGAAAATAGAAAAAGTTTGAAGCTCGTTCTGATCCAGGCTTCTTAGCCCATCAATTAGACGAACGACTGCAATATTAATTGCAGCCCTGAGGTCTGTTTGAAGGTAAATACGTTAAAATTTTAAAGTTGATTTTAAATAATATTAATTTACTTGCTTGAAGCACTGATGCAAACTTAACACGATAGTGTGCAAAGAAATATAATGATATAAAATACACAGGCCCACCAATCAAAAAAACTGTGAAACAGCAGCGAGAAAAAGGGTAGAAATTCTTTGCCCGAAGTGGTCTATCCTGCGTCCTCGAAGCAATAAAAGCGAGTAATTAGAATTAACGTTCAAGCCACTAAGTTCAGTATCAATAGACCACAATATGGGAATGCTCAAAATCAACTTTGTAATACTCAATCCCCACCACCTCACTTGCGACCCTACCAATCCATTTGAACGACGAGCAACAAGCCGCGACTATGCAGGCACCCACACGGAAGGGCTGGGACGACCACGCCACCTCAGAGACGCCCGAGTGATATGTTGGGCAACTTTTCCCCACATGCGCCTCCTGCTCACAGCGCTGCCTCCTCATTTTTGCAACAACTGCTCAGAGCGAACTAGTGAACTGCATTTGTTCTAAAATTCTCCCCCTCAGAATTTCAACTTATCATCCTAAAATTCAATAATTTTGACGGAAGACGATAAAATATGTATACGAAATTTTCGTTCCTTAATTTAGCAATTCTCTTCACAATTCTTTTGAGACATGGTTAGGCAGATCTGATGAACCCACATTGCAGGAATTTTTGCTCTAAAGCGCGCAGTACGCCTGCAGACTCAAAATAGAATGACGTGCGAGATGGCTCTCATGCTAACCTCGTAATGTTGAGACAGTAATCTCCACTAGAACACTTATTTCACACAAGAAACACACAAAAAAACTAATTTCTACTTCAACAGCTAACCTCTTCTCCCCAAAACGCCCTTAATAGGCGACATCATCCTCGGACTCATTCACTTACCTAAAACACATCCTACCTCGTAGTACACCTGCCGAAAGTAGCAAATAAATTAAATGCCTTTTCTTTCTCTTTCAAAGAAGTAAACTGGAGAATTCTTGCCTCGTCTAGCAAATTCGATAACTACGCCGTCGCTTCAAGACCAATTAGACTGAGTGGTCTTAAGTCTTGAGCGGCCTCGGTGGCCGCGCTTCTTGAACTTGCGAGCTGAGAGCTTGTGCCTGGATAAAACCTTGTTGATTTAGAGCGCTTTCAATCCCTTGCTTGCGGGTGCGCGAGGCCGCAGCAGCGGTGCCCGGAACTGCAGGGTGAATGAAGCGGCAATAATCACAAGCACGGAGCAGCAGCTGCGGCTGCAACAGAAATAGTTGGTGCGGCTGCATCAGGGAATAAAAGGAAGCAGCAGGAGCAACTGGAACAGCGGCTGCAGACAAGAAGAGAATACAAAGAAAAACAGCTGTAACGGGAAAACCATCACTTGTGAGTTGTTGTAGGTGACTGCAGACACCAGTATTGAACGTTGTTGTTGTTACCAGATTGTCTTTCATCTTGACAAAACCCAAAAGTTTTTTTTAAAACGAAATTTCACAAAAAAAACTTTGAATGACAACCCTACACTCAGAGCTGTCAGAATTGCCAAAGTGACCTTCCAGCCTTCGCACTCGATAGATATTTCCCTCCTACCCTCAAACGCCTTCAGATTATCTTTACAACCCTCACACTTTCACAGATTACCTCTCTAAGCCCCATACTTCCTTGAAGGCGTTATGGAGTATTCGATGAACACGACGGCGAGCATACTTCTTCCTAACCTTTATATTCTTCCGCAGATTACTTCTCCAACTCTCACACTTCTATAACTTTTATAGCTTACCCCTCTAACCCTCAATGTTCTATAGATTACCTCTCTTTCACACTTTAACAGATTACTACTCCAACCCTCACACTTCAATAGATTATTTCTATAAATTACCTCTTGGACGCTTACTGCGAAATAAATTATCTCTCTAACCCTAACACTTATTTAGATTCACTCTCCAACATTTACACGTACACAGATTATCTTTGTAACACTCATATTTTAACAGATTACATCTCCAGCCTTTACACTTCAACAGATTACTTCTTCAACACTCTCACTTAAACAAATTACTTTTCCATCGCATACACTTGTCCAGATTCGCTCCTTCCTTCATACTTCTACAATTTACCTCTAGCACACACTTGCACAGATAACCATCTTTCCATCCCTTCACGCCTCTACAGTTAATCTGTTCAACTCTCATGCTTCGCAAATTACCTCTCCAACCCTCACACTGCGACAACAACCGTTATTATTCCTACAATAGGCTAGCCCGTTTGGTTTTACTTTTCCACAAGGCTTTTCACGGAGTCTTCTACTCAGAAAAGTGTACTGTCACAAAGAAATACGTTTGTAATTGAGAAATTTGATTCATGGCAAAAATAAAAAACTATGATAACTGAGGTGACTAATTGAAGGTAGACGAAAATTCATTAGGTCTTTTATGTTAATATAAAGAATCTCAGGTGACATCTCGATGTTGCTCCTAACAGCTGATAACTATTTATTAGATTCTATAAGGATCACTTGTCCATTTTCCAAGATAGAAAAGTTGATCATTACTTTTGAAAAAGTTATAAAACTTTTTATCTCGTATGTGTGCTTGAGAAATTAATGTGAGGAAGTCAATAAAGCCTTCGTAAAAAGTATGTGATTTTAACGGTTATCATCTCACAGAATGTCAATCGAATTGCTTAAAGATCTCTTGTAAAGGCGTGTTGCTCTGTACATTTTACATGATCTTTTGTTCGAAAAAGGGGAAAGCATTAGGCCATGAGGCTATCAGCAGAGCCCAATTCAATTCTCGAAAATTTTATGAGAAAATATGAACCCATATTTTACATCATGGGGTTCGACAGTCTCCTGAGAAAATAGAACCATGTTTTCTAATCGAACTACCTACTCAGCTATCAACGATTTCGAAAAGCGACGTTCACTGGTTTGGGTTTAAGCTTTTTTAGTTTCTGTAACTATAGATTCAAAATTAATACTGTCAAGACCTTATTAAATCGTGCTTTCAATATCTGTTCGAATTACGTAGATCTTCATATGGAGTTTTCTTTTTTACAAAATTTTCTACGTAAAAATGGATACCCTACTTCTATTGTCAATATACATATTAAAAAATTTTTGGCTAAGAAATACTCCGTAACCAATGCCGTGATAGAACCACATGCAACGTCTCTACTGCGTTTTCCTTATTTTGGAGATTACACTGACAAAATATCACGAGATTTAGAAATTTTTTTTAAACGTCATTTTCCTGCTGTAAAACTGTGCATTGTGTCTGTTAATTCATTAAAAATTGGCTCCTTCTTTCGCTACAAGGACGTGATTCCTAAACGGATGCGGGCATCCATCGTGTATAAGCTTAGTTGTGTACAGTGTACATCTGGCTATGGCGGCATGACGACTTTGCCATTCTATATTAGGATTGCCCAACACCGTGAAGTCAGCTACCGTAGCGGAAGACCTCTGACCCAACCGCCTCATTCAACTATCCGCCTTCACAGCGAGCAGTGTTGTGACCGAATAGCAGAGGAAAATTTTTCGATTTTACGCTCAGCATCAAATAATTTAGATTTACGTGTTTTCGAATCTCTTTTTATCTCTAAAGAAAAGCCAGAACTCAATAGCGCAAATAGTTGTTACCCATTGCAAATTTACTTGTAGATTTTATATGCCCATGTATTTTGTTTAGAAAGACTGATTTTGTTCTTTATTTTATCTTTGCAGACTGTTAACTGAAGATGGAGCTGGTCTTCGAAACGTTTTATAGAGCTGACTTAGTGTTAAATTTATAGTTCGTGTGAAATCTTAATTAAACATGATTTCAATACGTGGTGCATTCTTCGTTTTTAAATTCCTAATGATCATTCGCTATATTTGAATCATATATGATACTTGATAGACGCACATGCTGTAGACCGAGAATGAGCTAGACCTACTCCAGGAATAGAAATCTATCGTCTTTCACAAGAAATCATGTTTCAGTTATTCGCACAGAATGCCTTAATACTTTTCTGATGCTATCCTAAGGTATCGTGATAATCAAGCGCACTGATGCCACTCACCAACTAATCTTGTTATACTGAACTGTCAGCTTATCGAAACCTTGACATTATTCTAATGACTTCATTATTCTACCTCATTCCTGCAATAAAATCTTCATTCTACGGCCCTGAAATTTATACACTGATCCCCTATTGCCATTCTTGGACCACTTGATAACTGCTTCTTTCCACAACATATATTCTGCGATACTAAACTGTTTGCTGGCCACGATGCGTGTGCTGGAGCCGGAAAATCCTCAGAACTGCTTCCAGTCCAGAATTTCAAAACCAATCTGCGTGCCGAGAGACTGTACTAACTCGCCCGCTTCGCCTCAAGTTACCGTTGCCAGCCAGTCATGTCGCTGTCGGATTTATACCTCATGCTTCCATAAACGAAGCGGGCTTAATGGATTCCATGTACTTAGTTAGCACGCTTACTCTCAGTCAGATTAGTCTTTAGACAAACAAGCGTCCTCAGCACCGCGGATCAGGACAGGCACGAATTACAAGGGTTTCAGCTGAGGAATTCCGCTCCACATGATGAGCAGAGTACTTGTGGCTATCGGATATGTCATTCCGAGGTCAATTGGCCCATCACGTCTTCCTTCCGCTTCAGCGGATGCATTGTGAATGTGTCTATTTTGAAATAAATGGTCTTGCTTAGCTCAAGTTTCCAACTCGTTAAAAGCTTTATAAAAGAAAATCGTTCCGTACATTGTCATTTTTTTCGTATTAAAGATTTATAGAATGAAAGCACCGCAAAAAAATGCGTCATCGTACCCTGTTGGAAAATGAATGCCCAAGGCGGCATAATACTATGGAAAATAGGTCGCTAAATAACGATTTGCAGCATTATTTTGGGCTACATTACATTATACTATATTTATTTTATGCTATATTACTTCATAATATATGATATTGCAAAATATCGATTGTACTGTAGCATTTCAAATGGTAACATTAAATTGCATTTTGTTGCATTACATTTATTATACAACATTTTATTCAGATACAATTTATGATTTGATATAGGCGTGTGATCGGAGAAGCAATTAGTCACTCTGTGCTCAATGGGGTAGAACCTCTACGAGCTCCACTAATGGCGACATATCTGCGCAGCATCAAGTCAATATGTCTTCAAATGAAAATTTAGTCGATTTTAAACCGCTCTAGCATCAACTGATTTTGTTGAGTGGCTACAATACGTGAACGATTTTTCCTAAGTCGCACATCCCGTATAGGTGGTCCCATAAAATTTTAATGGGCTCATGTCGGAGGA
The DNA here is from genome assembly GCA_030386875.1 of Morinoia aosen. Classification (NCBI taxonomy): domain Eukaryota; kingdom Metazoa; phylum Arthropoda; class Malacostraca; order Amphipoda; family Talitridae; genus Morinoia; species Morinoia aosen. The sequence continues at coordinate 14,520,864 of CM059567.1, read as the reverse complement.
CTTGGCAGAGGAATGCAAATGCGTGACATATACTGATTGACTGTGGTCCGAATTAATGACAGTTCTTACCCGATGCATCCGGCAGTTGCCATCCTGAAAGGTATTCAAAGCTACATGTTTCTTTTCGTTCAGATATTGCGTCAAAAACAATACATAACTAGCAACTCAAAGTAGCCATGCTGATTAAGTTTGATGGATAATAATATTATTCAACTAAAACACTCGCGAGTAGTTGGAACAGACAGGCCCTCATATTTTTTGTATCGCCCCTAGCTCATACAGTATGTTTTATTGAAGGCTTTATAGAATGTTCTCTGGACACGACGGCGAGTATCATTGCTTTTCAACGTAGAGACAAAATTGTGATTTATCTGCCCACATGAAACCTCTCCATTCCACTTCTCTACAGTCCTGTGTGCATCTTTTTTGGTCCGGCTTAAGCGAATGTTCACGTGGTCAGCAAATAAAATTTACCGTTTACGAGCAAGTGTACTCCATATATCCATTGCATGGAGTTTTGTCCGAATAGTTCGTTTGGAAACAGCAAGAGAAAAGCCCTCATTGATTTTTTAGGGTACTGCCTTCGTTTTTGTCCAATGGTTCCAGTGAAAAATTCGGGACACACAGGTGACGGTCCGTATCAGGTGGAATTTTCTTCTCATCACGATTTTGCCTTGAATTACCGTGTAGACCAAATCGTTTCCTTTGTTGGTAGACCCGCATGAGAGTGCGGCATGAAACACTAAATCCGCTACTTTTTTCTCTTGGTATCTCTTAGCCCGAACAAATGCAAGAGATCCTTTGCATCATTCCTTTTGATTACGGTCCGTAACTTTTTGCTGTTGTCCAAAACGTGTGGATCAACGTAGGAACAAGGATATAATTTACGAGCTCTGAATGAACTTTATAATACTTTTTCTGTATATGAATGCATCATATATACTTCGTTAATAGTTTTCAACTCCGGTGCATGTACGTTAAAAATAACGGTGGCTCGAAAACAATAGATGAATTCTTCGTGTCAGGAGCATATTACATTGAATTCTTTTGAACTCAATTAGATAATATTATATTGAGTTATCTCTTGTTATATTATCATGGGCCATACTATGTTGCTCAACACTTAAGCTGAGACTTAAAATGACGCACAACACTTTTAAATTTAACATGTTATTCATTTGAAACCTAATATCCTTTTGACATGGTTATTAAAACCTTTTTGAAGTAAAGATGAGCATAACCTATCGAAAAAATCCCAGTTATCTGAGAGAGAAAGAGGTGGAAGCGCACATCCCCCCTGTTTCGAGAGTAAATGACATTTTATGCATCGCCAAACTAAAATATAAGAAGAGTACTGACAATATCAGCTACAACACATATATTACTACCAGTGAAACATGAGCAATAGAAGAATTGCTCAGCCTTACCGTGCAAACAGGTGGCATACGTGCCACCTTTGCATTGGGAGCAACACTGCATCCAACATAGATGCCAGACACAGAACTAGTGGGATACAACAACTTTGCGCAAAACACAATTAATGCTGGGGTGACGGCCACGATACTGGCAGGACAGACGCATTACAGATGAGGTGTTTTCAATATTGGGGTGAAAGACACATTATTGTGGTAGCAGACACAATACTGTTTTGACAGACACATTACATGTGTGACAGCCCTAATATCGGTATGATAGATACAATACTTGAGTGGCACACTCCTACCAGAGATGTGCCCCATCGCTGAACTTACGAGGATCATCTGTTTCTTGAACGAAATCCTTCCCTGTGAGGCTGATCGGCATGAAACATGGCACTGATATGTATTTTTACACTGACTATTTTTTTGGCTTTTCATCGAAATCTGTCTTCACCAACAGGGAACCACCCTAGAAGACCAATTTTAAGCTCAATCGACGTAGAAACGTGATTAATTTTTGGTTTAAATATTTACCACGCTCTAAAAAAGGATTTATTGTAGTATTTAAACAGGGAGGAATGCATGGCCAATATGCCCTTTTGCTAAAAGTTTTTCAATTGAGAATACAGTTGAAAACTGCTTCAACCAGCTATTAGCTTTCCATAACTCTTTTTCAATAAGCTTAGAAAGAATACTGTACTCAAATGGATTGGGGAGAGACCAAAATTCAATATCCATTGGCCAACTCTGAGGAATCAGTCAATAAAGAGTTTAAAGAGTTCACCAGGCGAACTAAGCGAAACCAACTTCTTTCGTCCCATGTCCGTCGTGAGTGAACTGTTCAGTAGAGGTAAAAAATCTACAGAAGTTCCACCTCTGACTACTTCACTCCCACTTATCTCGTTAACCAATGATTTTGCGGTGGAAAAATTTTGTAAGCATGTGCGCGAGTATGTCAGCTTTCTGTAAGTTGAAAATACATCGCCAACTAAAATCCTGAAAGGCAGAAATTGATCCCCTCACGTCAGTGTGAGAGTCTTGTAGGGAGGAATGACTCACTTCTACAAAAAATGAAATGCAGCGTCTAAATAAATATTGATAACGGGTACTCAGAGGTTTCAGCACCAAGACTTACAATCCAAACCCAATTTACAAATGGTTTCATGGGAGTTTTCTTTGGCAACGAGACTTGTTTTTACAAGAAAACCTTTTATGGGACACAATACTCCTATTCAATTTTTGAATAATGCTGGGAATAATTATCGCATGATATACATTCCCTACTCACAAATATGCGCATTCACAATTTTGTTTTAGCTTAGTAATTAAAGCATGGATGAAACCCTGTCTTTGGCCGATCGAAAGCTACCCATCACAATTGAGAGTAAAACTTATAAAAATGTTCAGCTAGATGATCTTGGACTTCTACTCAACAATTTCTCACTCATAACCTCCATAACAAAAAAATATATATCCAGAGAATACACTGCTGAATAATTTCAATCGTTTTACAGATAATTACAAGCTTCTTCTTATACGCTTTCATAGTTGATCATTTAGTCTAATATTTTTCTTACATCAGTTTTCAATTGATCACTAAATGTAGCGTGCAGAGTTGCTGAAACCGTCAAAGAAAATAAGATTCACGATCAACTTTTTAGACGTTACTCTATCTTTTATTACATAAATGAGGTAATCTTAACGCGTAAGCTACGGCGGATTAAACTGAATTTCAATATTCAACTCATATTAAAAATAATTTTAGAAATGAGTTTTCAAAATTATGAGCATTAAATAGATCGTGCCTTCATTAACCTTTCATTAAGTACTTTTGAAAATTAGGTTTGTGACTGCTGGTCAGTTAGCAGCATTATGAAAATCCCCTATGTGACCACCGGTGGGTACGTCGCAGTAAAAATGTTAATACGCTCGAACTCGCTTGAGACTAATCTGAGGACGCTTGAGAGGTGGGCAGTAGAGCGCTACATTTTCAGCAGAGGTGTCAGCGCTTCATTTTGAGCAATGCAGCGGTCGCGATAGCGCCCGCTACATATTTTAGTAGCGATACGAGGTTTTGTCGATACAGCGCTACTACATTTAAAAGATAGTCATATAGATTATAAAACCAAATAGTACGAAGGATTTCGGTGTTGTGCTGTTAACTTACTACCTGTGTACAATCGTGTACGCTGTTGCCTGCCTTCTCACAGTCTGGCTTTACTTCTTGGATCTACCTGCCATGCTACCACAGATCATTTACTCTAGAAGACATCCAACTTATCACTGTATGGTTTCAGATGGGAGGATATTGACAGCATCGGTAATTGGCCAATGACTGAGCAGAATAATTGTGACGTATGAGAAAACCGATGTAGAAAAGCCCCAGCTTGATCAAAGGTCGTCGTGGAGGGGCGTCTTTCGAAGTGAAGCAAGTCTAGCATATAGTAACTGATGACTCCTGGGTTAGCTCAATGCGGTCGGCATTCGGAGAGGTGAAGGTAGTTTGCAAATATTTTTGCATGTATAATACTGACGTTATTAGAGTATCGTTCGTCACATTTGAAATATTGGTTTGTCTAAACAGTTCAAAATATGTTTTATTCATGATGATAAAAAATTAGGCACATTCAGTTACTCACAAAGGTTTCTTTTCTCATTGCGTGAATGGACCATTCACAGTGTCAGCGCGAACTATATTCAATAGAATATCACTGCATTTTAAAATACGAATAATGAAATTTATTCAATCGTTTCCATGAAGGAAACATGAATTTTTGCTACAAGCGTTTTCGTTATTCAGTATCGTTGTTACGTTAGTACGAGACAGTTTGCTGACAGCACTTGATGGGTGTAGATTTGTCGCCGTCCGCGTCTCTTGTGAGGTGTGTTAGTGTTAGGTGGTGCTGGCTTACACCAATCACATTAGAACTTTCTATGTGCTGACATACACAAATAGTTTCATCTGTTATAATTAATTTATAACTGTCAACTGGTATGATACCATCGCAGTGGCAGCATGCTATAGCTACCATAATACCATAAACATCAGCTGATAGATTGCGGGCAGTGTCCTCGACTAGTTATGCTCCTACTGCAGCCTACGGTAAGTTAAAAGTTGAACTCTGTATTCAATAGGGATTTCGTAAAGTAACATATAAAAAGATGGTGAAATATGAAACACATAAAAATAGCTGTAACACTTACTTATTACTTATATGTTTTCAAATCATCTCAGTATCACGATATGTTCATGACTTAATTGAAATAGTAGACAAACAAATATTAAGAGTTGTTTAATATTTTTTGCCATTGTAGCGCGCTACGTTTCACTGTAGCTACAATCTAGAGGGTGTAGCGGTAGCGCCCGCTATATTTCATAATAGCGTCGGTCAGCTCTACCTGTGAGTTAGACTTCAATCCTACTGAATCTTTATATTTAACTCTGATCGAGTGTGAATTTAGATATTCTTCCATGTCCCAGTCGTATCAATATTTCAATGTTACTTTTGTGTTACTTCAAAACACTTTTGATTCATTGAACATGATGATGACAATGTAAAAAATTTGCCCCAAGTTCGTTCCAATTCGTTGACTTTTGTCCGAGTTGTTCAGACTGATAACTGGTGAACATTCTGATGTACAGTAATTTTCTGTGAAGTAATAACATTCATCAATTCAAGCGATATTTTATGGGTATTATCAATATCTTTTCAAGTGTTTCTGTTGATATTGGCACTTGCGCCAAATTATGAGCATGACATGTTTCTCTTCAAAGTATCTTCATATATTACAACATAAATTTTTCCCACAGCGAATGATGTTTTTAGCTAAGGACATGTAAATTGTTATCGGTTTTAAAAACCTTTGTATTTGTCACACCGTCACTTACCTTCACAAAATTTAATTCTGCCCGACTCAGACTTCACATTTGTTCTTTGGGTTCAAAATTAAACTTCTTTCTCGAACGCACGTGACGCTTTGCCTACAGTCTTTTCTGACGGCTCCGTTCACAGTGTCAAACTCTTCAAAATTTTCAGTGTTCATTCTAGATTAGATTGAATAAAATATTTTGGGCCTCCCTAACCATTTATTCTAGTGCTCTTATGGAAGGGTATACCATTATATTAGCTGAGGCTGATCATCTTTCCTTCAGATATTGCCTTCGAGCTAACTTTAATCAAAAGCTATTTTCCAAAATTTTCACTGCATTGAGTGAGGTTCTCCGACCACATAAAATATACAACGTTTACAACGTGACGTAAACCTTTTTCCTAAGTATTTTATTTTCTGAAGCAATACATGAGAGATATTAGAAGCCCTGCTCGACAACTTGAGTTCTTAAAATGAACACCAGTGCGGATTTTGCTCACCTTTGGTCCAAGCGCCACTGGAACCGTGAGAGTGAGAGAAAAGAAAGAAAGAATAAAAAACTTTATTTCCAATAGAGATTGTACAATATTACAATCATTGGTTTTTAAATATCCTAAAGTTAATACACTTAGATGATACACACACATGAGTCTTGTAATACCCATGTCACTAGTCGAAAAGAAATGATTGAGGGCAATGTACTCCTAATCTTGCTTAACCTACATTTGATAATACATGTAATGATAATTATAAGAGATAACACAATTTCATGGACGATGCATTTTCATTGTGGGGTGAAAACACTTTTGACAGTTTACATGTACATGACATAAAACTTCGCAATTATTGATGCCAGGAAATAATATATGAAATCGCTTGTTTCGGCCAATGTTCAAAAGTGTCATTTTAAGGAAGCATGAAAAAAATATATAAATACATATCCATATACATATATATATATACGTGCATATACATATATATATTATACATACACACAAACACACACATATATATATATATATATATATTTATATATGTAAAACATTATCTCTATTATAATGCTAGTTATCAGTCTAGTACGCACGTATGTGCACATATACATGTAAATATATACACATACACATGCACACACATACACACGCACATACTTACACCAAACTCGTGAGCATACACAAATGCATTTCTATTCATCGAGGCAATTACAATACATACGCATTCTATAAAGTGTCATACGCATAACGTGCACACGTACACATATACACCGTACACATATACACAAGTAAGCATGTGCGCAAATATCAGCGTAATCTAATCAGTATAAACCGGCATTCCAATCGGGGGAAACGGAAAAAAATATCTTTTATTATGGCATGAATTTTATAAAATTTCCGTACTGAAATTAGTGGCACAAAACAGTCTACCTAAGTCAGAAACATGAAAACGATTGTGGGATGTGATTAAGAAAGAAAACATTAACGTCCTATAGGGGTTTCATATTTGAAAAAAATCACATTATCTTTGAAATATGACGCAAATTGTCGGCAATTGATAAACATACAGATGTACATGGGTATCACATTATTATAAGCATATAACTATAAGCATTATAAGCATATTACTGCAGTATAAATGGATGATCACACAACGAATTTACTGTTTTATTTTTACATGGATGCTTTACAATTTCATACTAGAAAAAAAATCGCATAATCTTTGTAATATGGTGCAGAATGTCTGCAATTGATAAACACACACACATATAGGTACCATGACGGTCTAGTTTAATGCTTGCAAAGAGACGGAGAGGGATGACATAAAATGCAACCTTCGACTGGTTTATCTACTCTAGTGCACACAGGTGTACATACACACATATACAAGTGAGCATGTTTGCAAATGGCAGCGTATAGGCAATCAAATCATAATACCTACGCATACTTCAAAACTGTTGTGTGATGTCTTGAATTTCATGACAATGATCGGGGTAGATTGTTCAGCAATGGAGATACCAGGCAAATGAGATTCATCAATACTTATTCAGTATGTTCTGTAACTGAGAATTATTTTTGAGACACAAGATGACGAGTTATTTTGGCTTTAAATTCTCTCGGTCTTTGAGGGATTTTAATACTCAGTGGAAGTTTGTTCCACAGTAAGGCGCCTGATATGGACAGAGCCTTCTGCCCTAAGTGAGATGAACGATAGTTGACTAAGACATTATTGTTTCTGTTCGGTTTTTGATTGGTTACAGTGGGTGGATGGAAACGCACTATCTCAGCATTGCTCTGAGGAAGATATAACGAGAAGAACACGTATGTAGTGGGCCTTCTGCAGGAGCCTTTCTTGGATAGGAATCCAGCCGAGTTTATTGAGGAGAGGGGTTGCGTGATCACTTCTTTTGAAATTACCGTTGCATACCACCTTGGCCGCAAAGTTCATGCACTTTTGTAAGTCCCTTTGAAGGTATTGAGGTAGGTCTTCCCATACTAGGTTGCAGTAGTCAATGCGCGATAACACCAGCTCATGGGCATTTTCACCAGCATGGAGATATTAAGAATTAAAACACAATTTTTGAGAAAATGCCCATGCGAAGTCTTATTTCTTTCGCTTAAAAAATACTAGATAATGTCCTGCATTCTGTCAGGTGTAGCATGACGCAAGTTTTCAATGTTTCACATAAAGTTTTCTCGCTCAATTTTACAACTTCAGTACATATTTTACATTCGCTCGAACATTAAAAAAATGCTTTCATTATTAACACCCATTCCGAAAATTTGCGAACATGACATGAATATCATGTCTCCTAACAATAATAGCTAAACATATACACAGAGTGTTTCAGAACATGAGTTACAAAATTACACACCAATTAAGTAGAAAATGGCAAATAAACTATTTTTTCAAATAAATTTTCCGAAAAAATTTGGGTTTTTCCTTTTTCGGGTATAAAAAAGTTTGTATAAATATTTTTGCTTTAAATTGAATCTATACTTGTGTTGAATATCCACAATGAATTTTACTAGCGTCCACGCAATAGAACGCTCACCATGGTGGGCAGAGTGGTGGTGAGGAGGAGTTGTTTTTTGTAAAAAAAAGATATTTTCGTACAAAACATTTTTACTTTATGAAACACCAAACTTTTAAGACTTTTTTCACTCCGAAAAAAAAACATAAAAAATTATTTACTAACAAACAAATTATTTGTTTGTATAAATGTAATTTTGTCGTTCTGCATCCGTGGAAACCTTTGCGAAGATGGTGGGCGTGACAGACATAATACTGGTGTAGCACAGTCAGCATTTATGTGACTCATTAATACTAGTGAGAGAGATTCAATACAGGATCTAGCACCCATTCAAAACTATGTCCTTTGCGAAGTATCCGTAAACCCTAACTTGAAAATCGATGTACTTTTTTGTCTGTTTGCTTCCTAGGCCCTTGACTCGTGAATGTGTTTTCATGTGAACTTTTTACTAAGTAGACCAGTTATCATCTTTACCTGCAACAGGGTGAAAGCTGAATTTTTCCCTGCTAGATTACAACTCTGCAATTTTACGCGAGTGCAAACATTATAAGGCTAATTTCACAAAGTATTGAAAGTTTCTTACACCTACTGCCCGATTTGTGTGTCATTTGAACCCAATTTCTCCGTCTCTGTCAGCCTTGTGACTTGCTCACCTGGGATGCACCTCACGTAGGTACAGTCTAATTGTACTACTTTGTAGTTCTGCTCGGCTGTACTGCTCGAAAGTACTGCCAGGTTCTATTGCTTGTTTGTTTTACCAGGCAGCACTATCAGTACCTTACTACTTGGTTGTATTGCCCACTACTACTGCTTGTCTGTTCTCCCTGGTAGTACTGCTTGGTCGATCTACTTGCCAGTACTGCTTCATTTTACTACTTGGAAGTACAGATCGGACGTTGTACCTGTTGGTACTACTAGGCTGTACTGCCTAGTAGCACTGCTTGGTCGTTCTACTTGCCAGTACTGCTCGGTTGTTCTGCCTGGTAGTACTGCTTGGTTGTACTACAATACTCCGCGGCGAGGATGCGTCTAATTACAACTATCGCGAAGCCAAAGTTTTACGGGCAAGTCTGCAGGCCGGGACGAGTTGTGCGTGGTGGTTCAATATTAAGCTCGCCCGAAGTTGCGAGGTGGGCGCATAATTAGGCAGATCTACGGGGCTCGTTAGCCTAATGGGCAGGTAACCAGGACTCATCCGCCCGTTTGCGGGTGCTGGAGATAACGGATTAACGTTCTATTGATGATCCACATGAAATATTCAGTTTCATTTCCATATGATGAGGGAAGCACTCGGATAATGCGTAGCGTGCTGCGCAGTAGATATATTTTGCACCCTGGAGGTTATTTTCCATATGTCAACTCCTTTCATCCCCTCATATGAGTCCCGTCTCTATCGTGCATCTTGTATTTTCTTTCTTCCCTTCATCAAGAGGAGGAGGATGGAAGTAGAGAATTAAGTGTAGTGGTACAAGTGCAGTGGGTGGCAGGGAGCGTGGCATGATTGAGGATTTTATTCTGACCACGTAAAGAAGTTTTTAGTCCGCAATCACCCAAGCAACGCATCACAGATCATCACACATTGTGCGCAGAGTACTCGGAGAAAGCACACTGATGCAAAAGTGAGTTTTGGTCCCTATATTTAGGTCTAGTTAATCCAAATTAGTAAAATGTTTTCCGAGTATTTTCTACACGGATAATTTACGGTTTTCTATGACTGAGGCGTTTTTTAATAATGTACCAAATTTGTGTGGCTCGAAGCTAAACCCCCTCAGGGGGATACAACTATTTTATCTATGGGAATTAGCGCTCCCAGGGGGGCTATATATGTGAGGGCCCGAGCCAATGGTTAGGCAGGTTTTCTTTTTGTTAAAATAGAATAGGTTTTTGTTTTATTACGGGCCATCATTTTTCGGTTCACTGCTGTCCGGTTTTTCAGCACCTACTACTTTCTTCTTCAACTTTTTCTTGTTTCATGATATTCTTTCTTAGCTTACTGTTTCTATGCATCTTGAGCATAAATTCCGCGTTCCCTCAACTCCATACTAAATGGTGCCTTCATCCTTCCTCTCTTGGAACATCTTTGTCCTGATAAAGGGAGGCTAAAACTTTCTTATATAATAATGATAATAATAACTCGAAGGTAAACTGACGTAGAAAATTAGTGTCGATATGTTCTGGAGAATTCATAATTCTAATAACTTCTTCACTTGTATTCCAAAATGTTTTTATAAGCTCATGTGGGAAGGGAACAGGAAAATTACCGGAATTAAATATTTTTAATCACATGACCTTGATATTCGCTGAAGGGTCTTCCTACTGTTCAGCTTCAGTGCCACATGGACTCCTGCGAAACATCATGATGGTCTATGTGCGAACATTATATCACGTTTTAGGCCATTCCACGTTTCAGTCTTCCGAATAATTCTCTAATGAAATGATCATACCTTGATTTATTCATTACTTTGAATAATGAACATTTCAACCACTGTCACGGGATTTTGTGGCAGAAACTTCAACCTATGTGAGAATATCGTCAAACTGCAATGTGAGCAGAGATTACCAGCACCCCCAATAAATTGATTTAGAAACGGAGCATTAAATACAACGGGAGCAAAACACTACAACACTTTTATTAAATTGCCAGATTCCACATTTCTAAGCCACGTACAATTTCGAAAATTTAACTACATATAAAAAATAGCATAAAAAGGCTGATTACATATTTCGAACCCACTAATATAAAATAAAACAAATTATACGAATATTTATAATAAATACATGAACAAAAGGTAACAATACCAATACCCGACTTTTTTCTCGATGTTATACATTAAAATTATTGTAGGGTTATTCCACAATGTTCTCATGCATTCTACAATTAGGCAATCGAACTTTCGTCAGCATTCATCTCCAATAACGTGTCATTGGTACAGCAGCTCTCGTTCTGAAAAGTCGTGAGCATAGGTAAGAATAAGGACATCAGCCAAAGATCTTCGCGAACGTATTGTGGAACTCCGAATGAAGGCTTGGGATATCGGAATATATGTGCACAACTGTGTTTTCCTATAGCCTCGGCTGGAACCATAATACGTGAGTGGAAATGCCGGAATACGACTCTCAGCAAGCCTCGAACTGGCTGTCCACGGAAAAAAAGCGACCGGAATGTTCGAAAATTGTTCAGAACCGTAGTGCAGAGATCTCAAACTACTTGTGAAGAATTGAAGGATGATCTGAAAACATTTGGGATTGAGCCAGCAAACACACGATCAGCAGGACACTATGCCGTGAAGGTCTTCGCTCCCGCACCCCTCGTAGGACGCCACTTCTTCAGTAACGTCACGTCAAGGCCAGCCTGAAGTATCCCAACGACCATTTGAACAAGCCAGCAGCGTTTTGGAACTCAGTAGTGTGGTAAGATGAAACAAAAATCGAGCTATTTGGGGGAAACAGCACAAACCATGTTTGGAGGTATCAAAACGAAGAGTATAAACCCAAGAGCGCCATACCCACTGGTAAGTTTGGAGGTGGCTGAATCATGGTGAGGGTATTTTTCAGCTCATCAGTGGTAGATAACCTTCACATCATTGAAGAAACCATGAATGCCAGGATATATCGTGAAATATTGGAAGAGCAACTACTACCTTCAGCTCGTTTGTTAAAATTGAAACGTGGATGGACCTTCCAACAAGACAACAATCCGAAGCATACCGCAAACGAAACCAAGGAATGGTTGAGGATGAAGAAGAATAACATTTCATCAACTCAATCCCTGGACTTGAATCCAATCGAAAACTTTTACAGGTAATTGAAATTGAAGATTCAGAAGAGAGGTCCCAATAACATCACTGAACTAAAAAAATTGCATTGAAAAAAAGGAATAGGATTCCACTCGAAACTTGTAAAAAACTGGTAGTGAACCACACTATAAACGTCTCGAAGGCATAATTAATAATAACGGCTATGCAACGAAAAATTAATGTGTGTATATCGTGAAATGTGTTGGAAAGTTTGGTTCACGCATTTATAATACATGTTCCTATGTAGTTTTCCATTAAGTATTTCCCAGGTTTAGATATATTATTAACCTTTTTATATTATTATTTGAACATAGTCCAATTTTCATGAATGTACGGGGTTTAGAAATGCGGAATATGGCGATTTAATCAACGGATTGTGTTATTTTGCCACCAATATGTTTTCGAAAATATAAAAAAATTTCTGTTGACTGCGATACTCTCTTCGAATCATATACTGCAGCTGCAGCAGTAGCATTATTCGTTATAGCTTCAGTTGTGCAGTCTTGCTCTGGCCGTTTGAAGTCGTAAATTCAAAATTTAAATGACCTAATTTATGGGGGATAATTTTTCGACTGGATTTATTTTGATAAAATAGGTTTCTAAGCTAGGTTGAAACTTTTTTATATTGGTGGGGGTTCAACTTTACCTATATATTCTCAGCTTGCAGTAGTTTCCGATGTACATATTACACCCACAACAGCGGTCCCTAGCTTCATTTTTACCCTTGTCATTCGTTTCAAGCAGAGGGAAGAATTATTCTGAATTCCTTCGCAAAATAGATAATTGGCAATAGCTCTGATGGTTACCCACTTCCTGTGTACATTGTACACACAATTAAATTGTAAAAATTACTAAAATGCGAGGATTTTGGCCGAAGATGCACGTGGAGTAGTCAAGTCAATGGAAGAGCTTTCGCTACCAGCTGTGCCGCTGCTGCGAGGTTTATTCTTTGAAAACCCGTCCCTGCATGGCTCGTTTTCACTAGCAAACAGCAGGCGCAGTGTAATCCAAAGGGAGTCCGGCGTTCTCAAAATGGGTCGAGGGGTTCTCTTGCGGGCTGATTGGTATTTGAGGGGCGAGAGCATTGGTGGGAGTTGAAATCGAGGCCATGAAGAGGTCATAAACAAAATTTAAAAAGGGAGTCACAGCGGATTTAATTTTTTAAAAGATCACACGTGAAGTAAGGGAAGATTTGTACGCGCACTTGAAGTCATATTTTAGAATTTAAGAACAAACTTCAGATAGTTTTGTAGATTCGTCACTAAGCGTTTAATAAAACTGTAATGGATGTTATATCAGCTTACAATGACGAGCAATAAAAATAGATCTGTTTCCATAATACTTCGAAATAAAAAGAATTCACTTTCCAGCGACATATGTATCAGATAAATGCATGCAAATTCGAAATAATTGGGAAATTAGAGAAAAATTCAATTTTACTTTAAAGCTCGCTTGCCTACTGCTGTACGTAAAAGTACAAAGAACCAAATGCTTTAGTTGTGTCTGTAAACAGAACAGAACTGTTACCGTTAACTGTATTCTGCGTCAAATTGTAATTTTAACGTCACTTCATTTCATGTGGGAAAAATCTAAAAGAGTGCTGAAATTCTTTTCTGAATTTAAACAAAAATAATATTTCAGACATCAAAATGTAGTTGTCTTACCATCAGCGAACATGTTATAAGTACCATAGGTGAAGTCTGCTCAGTGGCTGTCCGTTTGGGGAGAGAATGAATTGTGTACACAAGGAATGTTTGAGGTGAATTTTCCGATATCGAGAACCAAGCGAGACAGAGAAGACAACTTCAAGGCTTGAAGCATGTGCAGCACTTCCATCAAACCTGTCTGAGGCCCTCACCAATAATCAGAATAAGGTTGGTGTTTTTGTCGATAACTCAATCCCAGAAGGTAGACGTACAATTCCTTGGTAGATTCTTGTATTTCCAAAGTCTCTGTTTCAAGATCGAGGAAGATAACCTAGAATGTAATTAGAAATGCAAGTAACATGGGAGCTAACTTACAAAGAGGAGGTACTCGCCGGACTGAAACTTTGGCATACACTGATTAGACATTACCTGTTCCCACATGTGACTGACCCAACATGACCGGCTCCTGCATGTGACTGACTCTACATGACCGGCTCCTGCATATGACTGACTCTACATGACCGGCTCCTGCATGTGACTGACTCTACATGACCGGCTCCTGCACGTGGCCGACCCAACATGGCCGGCTCCTGCATGTGACCGACCCAACATGACCGGCTCCTGCATGTGGCCACCCAACATGGCCGGCTGCTGCCGATGCAGACTGCCGTATTTGTTACCCTTTATTGATGTCGCTTGCCGTGTGTTACTCGACCCCACCTCCCCTCACCACCCGTCCTGGTCATAAATAAGAAGGCCTAGCGCCCGCGTGAACCGTCTTTATTTGCGACTTCCAATACACGCTGTCCCTTCCCTGCCCGACAGGTCTTGTGCCCCAGCGGGCCTTGTGGAAGATGCGGGCGCTCGTCCCGTCTCTCGTCGTCCACAGATATTTGTGCGCTGCCAGTCTGTCGTACATGTGCAGCAGCGGTAAAGTCGCCGCCTTGGTTCCTGCTTCAAATGTTGGATACAGAGTTGTATTCTGAGTGGGAGACTGTGTATTAGCCGGTAGGTAATTGATACGTTAACGCTTTTAGAAAACTAAAGGTGCTTTATTTGTCATGTGAGTCACATCGACACAAGCAGATCTGTCAAAACTTTCGGGAAAAATGTTCGGAAACGATGGATGATGAGAAAAGGTTGTTGAGCTTAAAATGAGTGTAAAAGTTTAATCTTTAACTCACCCTACGAGGTCACAATGAAAAACTGCACGCAGGTGATGTACCTACTATGAGAACTTCCTAGTTTTAAGAGGAAATAACTTTTTTATAACTTTGTACTTAAAATGCTAAACTTCAGCAAGAGAGCATTCATTTGTTGTTAATCCTGCGCTATAATGGTTAAGAAGTTCAGAGAGACCCTGCGACGATACAATTTCGAATGTCTGAGCCCTTATGAACTGCCTTTACTGTGATTAGCACTTTGAATTCATTAGAAAAAATTTAATCGAGGTCTGCTAAGCGTTTCAAAGCATTAGCCAGGGTTAACAAAAGTTGGCCTAAACTTTGGGAAAAGGGATGCCGTCATAGGTGTTTTTGACAGGAATCATGGAGGAAGAAGCGAGCTACTGGAGGAAAAGGAGAAATTTAAACTGAGGAACTCTAACTGAAGGAAAAGGTCAGCGCGAGCTGGAAAATTCATGAGAAAAGCAGAAAAATTCCACGACGTGTTCCGTGAGTGTTAAGCATTCATTTAAATAATAAAGAACACAACCATCATTGCGTTTCATAAAATAAAATAACAAGAAAACCAATTGCACTGGTCTGAATGGAGTGAGTAAAGTGTGAGCTTTAACCAATAACTATCTGTTATGAAAAAATGAATTTATGGTGAAAAATTGTTATGTAAGTGTATAATAATAAGGTGCGAATAAAGGATTAAATCTATCGAGAAATGTGAATAAATTTTCATTTTAATCAAGTTAGTAAATCTAGTTATAGTCTAAGATTCATTTTTTTACTGTAGGATTCATTTAAGACTTTCGAGCATCGTAGTCAAAGAAAAAATACAGTATGGTTTGAGAATATTCGACAACTTGACTTCATGTGCTAGGTTGGTAATGAGAATAGAAAGTAATATCCTGTGGATTTAGTTCTCTTGATGTTAAATCACTCGAAATTTTGTTTTAATTACCTTGTAGTAATTTGTGAACAAAAATTGGAAGCTAAGCTTAGAGCGAAGTTTTAAGCCGCGCTGATTAAAACGGGCAACTTTCGATACAACGATAATTATCATCTGATCTTACATGAACGGAAGAAGTTACAACCAGTCAACAGTGAGTATTAATCTTGAGAGCTTAGTTTTATTTTGCCAGCCGGAATCAGGTAGTCGACCGAACCTAACATTAACTAATGTCAGAAGCAGAAATGAAGTGAACACGTGTCTAGGAATGTGTACCGTGGAGCAGTGCGACAGAGTGATGCTGTTCAATGAGTGATAGTATTGCAAACCGTATTATCTGAGTCGTATTGCATTAATATTTTCGGAATGTTTCATTCCAGTTATGCAAATGAGTTTTATTATGACAGCAAAGAACGCTTCATGATTACGTTCGGAGGTACATTAATGCTTCTTAGGTACGAGTATATATCCATAATATTTGGTGTGTTATAACCTGGAGAACGAAAGCAGATCTGCAGCATCAGAGACCCACTAGATATGTAAACCTTCGGAGATGTTGAGAAAGTTTACTGTTATCAAGTACAATATTGCAATAATTCTTGTTTTTGAGAGAACAGAAACTCCCGTGTGTGCCCTAACAGATTTAGAATGGTGAGGTGATACCGTGTATCGTCAGCATTGCCAATGTTTGGTGTAAATAGAGGGATAAAGAACCACCTTTTCATTCCATAGCAGCATTATTGAAGAACTTAGTGAACAACTTAGCAATGGTTTTATTAGTAGAGTATATGGTCTGAAAATTTCTGATTTTGTTTGAGATAGTGATCATTAATCGTCTTTTCGGCTATATGTGAGTCTTGAAGTATATTTATAAATTGTATCGTGCATGTTACAACCTGGAGAGCAAAAACAGATCTACTCCATTAGAGACGCACATGACGAATCTTCAAAGAAAGCTGCAAGTATTATAAGATAAACGTGAGGACTTGAAGTAACCCCAAAACTTACTGAGGATATTCTCGCATGTAAACGTGATTCAGTTTAGTCCGTAAACTATTCAGTCACAATTTTATTTTGAACTTCATTGAGAAGTTGAGCACAAAACGCCAAACTGATTTTAGATGACGCGGTTTTCCTAAATATTGGAATTTGAGCAAGAAATTTTAGCCCACATTTACAGGTGAGCGGTAATGGTGGATTAATCATATTCAATCTACGTTCAATGTTGCTCGCTACTCCAAGGATACAGGAATGAGACATCGTGCAGTCAGCCTCATTGGTACGGTGAAAAGCTTCTTGTAGTTCGAGGAAACGGGAGGAATGCTCGTAAATTTCGCTGTTTGTATATCATTTGCCACTGAGAAGAACAAGCATTAACGGTCTACAGGACCATGAAGACCGATGTCGTTAAATAAACGTTCAGAGACACATCCTTCCGCATGAGCAATTCTAACATGCATTTAATTCAGCAAATTTGAATCCAGATTTAATTCAATTTAATACCTGTCTGAGATTATTCATGTTTACAAAGTTCGGCCATTTAAAGTCAGAGTCGTTAATATTTCTGGTCAGAATTTGAAAATAATATTCGCTAGATTTCCGTGAGTAATTTCATAAAAAAACATTTTATTTATGTTATAGTATAAATAAAATCTAACCAAAAAGAGAGACAGAGGGGAAACTTCAGCTTCCCGCTTTTTTGGTTAGATTTTTAGTTAGGTTTTAGATATTTTAGAACTTTTCGTTAGAACTTTTTGGTTAGATTTTATTTATGCTAGTAGGCTTACCTTATGACCGTTCCACATTTGGAAGCACATATCGCTTTGTATTTTTACAAATTTTTTAACTACGAAAATAACAGCGAGGAATAAGGCTTTGAAACATAGCATTTTATATTAAAAGCTTTACTGGTAAAATTGAACGTTTCGACTCAAAGAGTCATTCTCAACAAAATTCTCTGGGAAAAAAAAAATATTTGCATATTGACAATATCGAGAAAACAAGAAAACTTAAAAGGAAGGGAAACTTAAAAAAATCAAATTCCTAAACTATTTGCAAAGGAAAAGCGGATTGGGAGTCATTTAAAAAAGGCTTTCGTTGTAAAATATAAAGAGATTCAATAATGCGCAAATCAACGGGGTTTGAAGCAGCTGCTAAAGTGTTAAAGTCCTCTAATTTTATAGGAAGGTTACAACTTTCAGCATGGATTCGTATGGCTGAGTGAGGAGCAGCAAGAGGACGGTTAGTGCGATAACTTCTGCCGGCATGCTCTGCAATGCGAATATGTAAGGCTCTAGTGGTAGAACCCACATACTCCGACGCACACTGTGCACAACTGTGTTGATAAATTACAGAAGATCGAGAGCATACCTTTCGAAAGTTTAGCTTTGTAGTCGAAAAAAGAACCAATTCGGTATTTATTATGAAGCACAAAATGAAAGTTAACATGAGTGAAATATTTGGATAAAAGTACGTACAATTCTTTCTTCATTTTTTCCGATTGCTGACCAAAAAAAGGGAGGATACAATACAAATCTTTCCTTTCTACAGTAGCAACAGCCGAAGTTTGGTGGTACATTCGATTGAAAAAATTCCTCAGGGTAGTCTCAAAAAGTTGTATTGGGTAACCATTGGAATGGAAAAACCTTCTTAACCTTTGTGCTTCTTAATAAATATCGAATTGGTTCTTTTTTCGACTACAAAGATAAACTTTCGAAAGGTATGCTCTCTTCTGTAATTTATCATCACAGTTGCGCACAGTGTGCGTCGGAGTATGTGGGTTCTACCACTAGAGCCTTACATATTCGCGTTGCAGAGCATGCCGGCAGAAGTTATCGCACTAACCGTCTTCTTGCTACTCCTTCTCACTCAGCCATACGTTCTACATTTTAGTTGTGCTCTTGTATTCTTATTTTCCGTTTTAAGTCACGTTTACGATTTTAGTTAGTGAAGTTTTGATATTTAGATTTAGTTTTATGTCATGGGTCATGTTTTTTTATCTAGACACTTGTATGAATGAAGGAAGGACGAGCAAATTTATGATTTTGTCGTGTTTTTATTCAATGCATGTATATTTTGTACTTGCAGATATGACTGATGATGAGCTGAGGCTTGAAAAGTTTCATTAAAATGATTTTAAAGTTCTTCTTTGCTATAACCTTCATAGTTAAACTGCTTAGCAGAAAAGATATTCCTAAAGTTTAATATAGTAGGCCTTAGCCCAAATAGTTAAATTTTAATAGATCGAACACCTTTAAGAGTTTAAAGCTTTAAAATCTGAACAAAACTTTAATGAAAAGAAACCTCATTCACACAAAACAAAAAACAGTTAAAAGATAGAAGTAGCAGCGAGGTAGTAGGAAGTCGAGGGTCAGTGGCAGATCACGGCACAGCAACGTCTCCAGTAAACATCGCGAACACAGAGCTGCAAGGCACACAACCGTCTCACGTGGCAGCAAGAGGAGCCGAACAGCACTGCAATTAAAAACTAGAACAACCCGATCACACCGCTGGAACCCCAACCAGAGAAGCAAAAAACCACACAGACCTATGTTACAGGCTCACAAAAAAAGCTACACGAGGTGTATGTGGGAAGAATTTCCCACACAGTATCCGACAAATATAACATTTCTGCAACCTATCGTTGGCCGGCCAAATTACTTCCCCAATTACAAATGATAGCTACAGAAATATGACATTGAAGGATACTCGTACCGTACTGGATACTTATTTTCAGACTTGATGTTGATTGCAGCCAACATTAACTCAAAAACCAAACATTTATAAAACCAGGCGCACTTTGATTGCATCCTATGCAAAGTATTTTAAATTTATAAAGCCGCGTTTGTATTTTATTGTGTTTATCATAATTCCGACTTCAGTTTTTTAAATTGAGCATGAGAAGACAAACTTCTCCGTCTGATACGAGTATTTCTTTTACAACGTCGGTAGTTGAAATAGAGGTAAGCAAAGGCGTTACAAAGGCAAGAATCCCGCTACTCTGAAGTCAGATTACATTCTATGTGCCATCCTCGAAAGTGCTAGTATCAGTTACTGATTGATTTTTTAGATTAAAATTTTATTTCATTGTTATATATTTCAGACTGTTTATTTCCATTACGGAAAGCCTAGTTTTAAGCAATTTGACGCTATCGGGATCATGTTCAGTCAGATACTTCCGTCCACTTACCCGACCCTTAATCATTGTGGATTTTTCTGCCACTAATTGAGTTAAGTTGCGGTATTAGAGCAAGCCATCTCGCCTCTGGTAATAGAAAATTGGCATAATTAGTCTCCTATATTTTCTCGTCAATCTACAGTCAATATATTTTCACTTATTTCATTAATGTGGATCTCTATCACTCTGAATAGTTATGAGCACCACATATCATTCATTTCATCTATCATCGTCATTGACATTTTATTTCAACACTGACATAAATAAAATACACATTGACCGATGCTACTACTTTACGGCACATCTACTTAGGACGCAGTTTAATTGTGGTTATTTGCACTCAATAGTTCCTTGCCTTTAACTTTTACGATTTCGTACGCGTCTATTCGTGTCTCACATTCAAAGAGGTTTTGCGGTGAACTGCCTTCAAATTCTGTAAGTTTCCTCCTGTACAATTTTTACCCACAGCGTATAATAAAATCTCACCTATGAGGGCACATTTTTTCAGTGCAGACATCGTCTAGGGTTCACTTTTGCCCTTAGCCTCCTACACCGCTAACCGGAGCAAGCTCTTCCCTCACAGCCCTCATGTTTTCCTTTATTTAAATGACGTGACTTTTTAATGGCCTACGCTGATACCCAAAACCGTTGAGATATAAATGCAAGCGCTTGGCCACTCGAATACATAGTGGGACACCTTTTGAAAACAAATCTTTCCTACAGTTTGATTCCCAGCGATCCCAGATGTTTTTCTATTAAAAATTACTTGGATTGCTCTTTACGTATTTTTAATTTTATAATTTTCTAAATTCTATCTTGAAGTATTATTCGTCGCGTAATTATAATTTCTTGGGCTTACACAATTGACTGAAGTGAACGTTTTACATGCTCGGATATCACAAGCTAAAACACTTTATCGTTCGTTCATATTCTGGCCCAAGATTTTATACACGATTGAATACACAGGATCTACGACTTATGATGCTCATATATAGGAAAGGAGAGTCAAAGCTGGGAACAAAAATTTATAACAGCGAAACACTGGGGACAACTGAACTGTGAAGATTCTACTTGACAGCTCTGGTCAAGTTTGCTCGCGTAAACCTAACAGGGATTAGCGTGCGGCCTCTCGGCCTCTTGCCTGAGCTGGCTGGGACCAGATGCGTGGACCGAGTGTTCCACACTGCTTGGAGTCAGGCTCCTATACCAGCGGTTCTTATACCTGGGTTCTATCGAACCCCAGGGGTTCGGTGAGTCGATAGGTTTGGTGAGGGCTTAGCATGGTACAGCTTGTGCACTAACACAATATATAGTTTTATGCAAATGATTTGAATTTGAAGAAAAAACGGTACATTTTATTTTTATAACTTAGAAGGGTTCGATGAATGGATGAATGGAACTTGTGGGACTCAGTACCTCCAACAAGGTTAAGAACCTGAACCACTACTCATACATTGCGCATACCACCATAAGAAAGCACGTTTTGAAATGAACACGTTAAAGAGTCAAGATTCATTGTAAACTTCAAAATCAAAGTTAACATGACTGTGAAAAGTAACTTAATATTTGTGATAGGGTATTAAGCGACAGGGTAATTAGTCCATACACTCCTAGGGTCGCTTCTTACAGCTCAAGAGAACGTATCAGTGAAACTCTGATTGCAGTAATTTAACCAAAATAATTGAGGGATATGTTATGATACACCCACAACAGTACACATCGTGAGCAACAGTCGTGAGCTCCTCGTACATTTATTTATTTGAAAAACCTTGGGGAAGCAGTAGCTTTCCGTACCAGATTCGTAACTATTTCTGGGGGTGACTTGACTTTGAACTCTCAGTACACATCGTTGTTATAGACCTATCAATGTTGATAAACATTTATGTCCTGGTCTTACCGCTATGTCACCATATGTAAAAGTTTTTTTAAGACTAAAAGATGGTAGAATGACAAATCCACTACTGCAGCATCGGTCGTTAGGGAATGTTTACATTGTTCGTGATCGTGATCATTATTTACGAAGATGTCTTTCAGGATTATTTTCTATGAAATGATGCGAGATCAACGTGAGATTTTCTGGTGATATTATATCATTGATGTATTCAATGAGGTCCACTCTGTACGTATCCTCATTATCATCATTTATTACCTTCGTCTTAGTGACCATCATATTGTCATTTCAATATTTTATAAATTATCCACATGATGGATAAGTCATCCATAGTTCAAATCAAAATTGTCTTATAATATAATTTATCATTTGTTTTAAAGCTTCAAAGTTTAAAATTATTAGGAAGCGTGAGGAAGCATTCAAGTTATCAACTTCCTTATCATCAGCGTCAACTTGCGACTTCATCCTTACAGGGAAGTAAGTCACCCTGAACCCCATTGAAAATTTACTGTCTAAAGTGAAAGAGTTCCAAAATTACCTAGCGCATTGAAGATTTACAAACCACATCAAAGAAATCCCTTACACTTCAAAGATAAATCTAGTGAATCATAGATAAACCTACCAAATTAAAGGTAAGATAATACGTCAAAGATAATTCTAAGCAGCAAAGAAAATGTTATGCTTGAATGAGATGGCTTGAACAGCGGTCGTGTGAAAACTGATAAATAACAAAATTTTGCTTTGTCCGTAGGTGCCTCGTTGGAGACTGAAATTGGAACTTCAAACTCGCTAACGAATAACGCTAACGCTAACTTTCTCCAGTCACGGTCGAATCAAGAGTGCTCTAGCTTAGCCATCTGAGGACAGCACATTCAGTAGTGAACTCATTTAACGACGGCATAGGTCATAAACTACTTAGCCGTTGCTATGGCGTTTAGCCAAAGTCATAATACAATACACGTGTTTAAGGTTTCAGAAGTTTAGCGATTGTTACTCTGTATGCGTCGCGACCTGGGGTTCGGTTCATGTACTTATATTCCAGGGATACTTCAATTGACGAGGTTTTGCGTATAAGTGGGTGGCCCCTACGCTGACTGTTGGAAAGGTTGCAATACGTCAATTCTGCAGTGTCATTATAGTAGTAGAAGTAATATTAGGACGCACAGCCCGTCAGCAACTAGGTAACTCAGACCACATTGCGTTGAAAGTCTCACAACTTTAATACAAACCCTAATATTACCTCAACAAAGAGAACTAAATAATCGACATTACAGCTGACTGTCAAATTGTCAGAAACAAAATTATTGTCAGTTGTTACTTTCTTCACAATATACAAGTTCCAGCTAATATCAGCATGATAACCCACCGCACCACGCATTATCCGAACGCATTGGACAGTCACACCCCCAGGAGGTTTCAGCTGCCCACCTATTTATGGCAAGCGCATTACCCACCCTGAAATCCCTGGAAGTTTCAACGCCGCGCCCGGCCATGTTGCTATCTCATCATCTATACCGCTAAAAAAGATGCTCTTAGTAGAAGCAGTTATTCTTCATGATAAATTTCAAAAACCAGTTTGCACTTTTCCAAGAACAGTTGAAGCGATGTTGTATCGAAAGTTGAGGCACGCTTACCTTGAACACACCCACCAGCACATCCTCATTTCCATTAAGAGTTATGGTCACCCAGCTTCAGGCATTCCTCCAGCGTTTCGGAGTAGATTGTCGCTTTGATGTCCATCAAAAGCATCGCGGCACTTCCTGCTGCATTTTACTGAAGTTGTGTATTTCAGCCGAAGGTGTGTTTCTCATGTCACAGAAAACATCTTACTTTGATATACAGGCGTATTCTTTTGTGTTTACTGTCATTTTCACTCGCATACCTCAACCGAATGGAGATATTTACAAATTTGCGTATGCGCTGATTGCTTTTACATTTGTGTATTGGACCACCATCTTCCAACGAGTGACCGACCCCGCTTCCACCAACATTCCCGAACATGATTCATTTTTCTTGGTTGTTGTAGAGCAGGACATACTGTACTTCTATGATGTGTTTACCGTCGGAATTGCGTCCCACGCCATCTGCACATGGGTCTCTGGCCTTGGGAGTCTAGGCTCAGCAATTAGAAGGGAGGTGTGGGTCAGGGCAGTGTGTTTTAGTTGTAGTCTATTGATCCCAACCTGTTCTTTACGGTTGTACTTGTGCTTATTAAATTTCCACCTCACGGGGCTGTTCTTTATGTCTCTACGATCACTTCGTTCCTGCTGCCACTCACCATTGCAGATATCTTATGAATGAAAATGAGTTTTATATGGAATGAGGGAAAATTCAACTAGTTTCTATGCTGTATCTTTTGGTGCTTGGTCCGCGAGCTCACTCCCGCTGATACCCTCGAGGGCTGGCACCCACCCAGCTGATGATGATATTTTTCTCTTCTATAATCTTTTAATGCATATCTAAAATTATCCTACCGACAAGTTGATTGTCTTCAGTATTGTTGTTAATAGCTTATTCACATCTAATTGAATCATCAAATATTACAAAATGATCAAATAGTGTTTCTTTTCTTGTGCTGACTGCCAGTTTGATCGCATGAAGCTCCACCGTCGTAACACTTGCAACCATAGGCCCCTTTCACACGAGGCAACTAGTGACCGTCACCGGTGACGGTCACCAGTTGCCTCGTATGAAAGTCACGGCAACAATTGACCGTCACTGCTCACAACCACCCCAGGAAACCCTCTGTCGCAAGAATGCCCTCTTCAAGTGCTGAGTTACTTCTATTGGCTTCACTGCTCAAGAAAAAGAAACGCTCTCGAAAAAGAAGAATGCAAACTCATGAGATGTTAACATCAAGAATATACAAAAGTGTACATCATACACTTTATGATGATTTATGTACAGATGAGAATAAATTTTTTAATTACCTTCGTATGAGCAAGCCTTCATTTGAGGAGTTACTCAGCCTCATCGAGAATGACATCAGACGGACTGATACAAACATGAGAAGAAGCATAAGGCCAGATGAAAAACTTGCAGTAATTTTAAGGTAAGATATTTATATTTAGAAAATGTATGGAGCCCACCAACGTTATAGGTCTGTAGATAATACTGCTAGGATATCAAAACCAACTTTTTCGTATAACTTTTATTGTATTAAATAGCTAGTACTGATTCATTAGTAAATTACACAAACTGCATCATTTAATTTCGCATTTTTTGGCGCATAATTACTATATATTTCATTTTTCACATCTTACAGTATTTGTGTAATTTCTTGGAACTGAAAATGTTCCACAGAAAATCTGAAATTGATTATACTGGTACTGTCAGAAAAAGTAGGAGACGGTGTAGGTGTAGGACACTGCATAGGATCATTTCAAATAGCTGCTTTCGTAGGTGTCATTTGCCAATGATTGCGAATTTGATCTTGAAATGCTGGCTGCTGAAATTGATGAAAATTCAGAGGTTGATATGTCGGATTGTAAACGGGTAAAGTTGAATGTTGAATGAGTGGTTGTTGGATAACCTGTACTTGGCAGATGATATTCAATATGCTTGCTTTTACTTGCAGCTTCCTGTCAGCAGGTACTTTCTGTAGGTCTGATACGAGGGATAGTAAGAACAACCTATCCTCGTTCGTTTCATCCGATTGCTGTTGGTTTTCCTCAAGTACTTTGGCCTTTAGAACTTCAATAAGGTCATCATTTCTTTTATTTATTTTAGACTTTTCTGAAGGATTTTCTTGTTCTTTTTCCCTTGGAGTCCCTACGTTAATTTCATTATCAACATCCTCATCTTTGTTTTCGTCTATCGTCTATTTGCACCTGATCCACTTTTTTTGTATTTTTTATTCAACAGCTCTCTACTTTAACTGGCTCGAATTCCCTTTCACTTCTTCTGGGCATAAGTAGCTGAAACAAAGGAAAATAGAAGAGTGTCACATAAATAAACTAGAATAGAGTTTAAAATTAATTTGATTACGGGAATAATAACAAATAAAATCCCTTTTTGTTACAGATACCTTAGCTCCGGAGCTATATATGAGTGATCTATATTACCAGTAGAGACTCGGCATATCTACAATTTCTACTATCATACGTCAAGTCTGCACGGCCATTTGGGAAAATGTGAAGCCAATTTCTTTTCCTGAACAGACAAAACATTTCTGGATGGAAACCGCGACTCAGTTTTGTGAAAAGACAAATTTCCCTCTTTGCGTAGGTGCCTTAGATGAGAAACACATCTGATTAAGGGGATCATCCGGGGCCCCTGCCAGATCCTGTCGATGTCATGGTCATTTTGCATGTTTTTATTGTAGAAGGACCCTTAGTTGGTGGACTATTCGTTCCTAAAATTTTATGGCGCTACAACAATAATTCCCCCCCTCCCGGGGGGGGGGGTGGTGAAGAGACCAAAATCTTTCAATTTTCCCGATTTTGACCCCATATAAAAAGATAACAAATGGAAAATGGAAAAAAAGCCCTACTGAGTTTGTTAGAAATGTTCCAAGGCTTCTAAAACTGTCTTTGTTTTTGTTCTAGCATCAAAACTGAAGGAGGAGATACGTCTTGAAATACCAATATCAGTGAAAAGTACCGAAAATTTCCAATTTTCGACCGATTTTGACCCAATATAAAAAGAGAACAAATGAGAAATGGAAAAAAAGCCTTACTGATATTGTTAGAAATGTTCCAAGGATTCTAAAACTGTCTTGGTTTTTGTTCTAGCATCAAAACTGAAGGAGGAGATACGTCTTGAAATATCAATATCAGTGAAATATCAATACGTAAAAACCAATTTGTCAATTTTTTGCAAAAACTAAGGCCTAAATCAAAAAAACGAATTTAATAAATTGTGTTTCTTTGCAAAAGTTACATATCATAGTCAAATTTCATAAGAATCAGACTGAAAAAAAAATTAATTTATAAAAATGAAATAATTTATTTTTATTTTTTATTTTGGAAATCACAATTTACAGTGTGAATATGAAGTTATGTATGGAAATTATGGAAATACAAATTAAAAATGCATTCAATTACATATATTGTTCATTCTATAACACTTCAACAAAAAATTTTGTTATGGCTAATACCCAAAAAAAAAACTTCAACATTCAAAATGTATCTCCTCATTGAGTTTTGATGCTAGAACAAAACCAAAGACAGTTTTAGAATCCTTGGAACATTTCTAACAAACTCAGTAGGGCTTTTTTTGAAATTCGAATTTTTCGTGAAAATATATAGCTCTAAACCCAAAAAATTGTTCTTCATTTCAGAAATTTCAAAAAATTTCAAAAAATCGAAAAAATTTGCATTTGAAAAAAAGCCCTACTGAGTTTGTTAGAAATGTTTCAAGGATTCTAAAACTGTCTTTTTTTTGTTCTAGCATCAAAACTCAATGAGGAGATACATTTTGAAATACACATAAAATATACAAAAAATCTCATTTTTCGTCTTTAAAAAAAGTAAGGCCTAAATCGAAAAAATGACATGAGTAAAAAAGGTTTACTTTCACGAAAGACATATACTGGCCAATTTTCAAACGAATCGGACGAAAAAAGGTCTCAAACCCGGATGATCCCCTTAATCAAGCCAGAGAATAGAGGTTCATTATCCTGCAATTACAAAAATTACTTTTCCATTTTGCTTGTTACTGCATGTGATGCATCATATAATTTCCTCTTTATTGACGTGGGTGCGTATGGAAAGTCCTCAGATGATACTGCGTTCAAAGAAAGTGCATTTTTCAAGAAACTTAAAAAAGGAACCATAAACATTCCTCCTGCACACAAATCTATGCCTTTCGTGTTTGTGGCAAATGAAGCCTTTGGCCTTACTCAAGAAATTATGCAGCCATATGCTGGAAAGTTCTGAAGTACAAAAAAAAAAAAAATTTTAACTATAGGCTTTCACTGGCTCGCAGATATATTGAATGCACATTTCGGATACTCGCAAATGAATGGCGCATTTTTCATCGACCACTTGATGTGAACCTAGCATTGGCAGAAGACACTTTCAAAGTCCGCTGTGTTCTGCATTACTTGGTCCGAGCAAGAGATGGTGTTTAAACTGATGAAAGTTTCTCAGTTGAAGGAGTATTTGACAGGGAGTGTGTAACAGGGCCAACCTCCTGAGAGATCAATATGCGACTACTTTATAAGTGATGAAGGTGCTGTTCCCTGGCAAATAGATTATTTCTAAAAAGGTGTAATAAAACTTCGTTTTTTCCGTCTTTGGCAGAATTTTTTCTCGAGATATCTGTTAGCAGTGATACAGTTTTAGTACTGATTTAGATTATAATATTACTTTTTAGAATAAATTAGGTAATAGATTTTGAGTCATTTGCCTTTTGAGTAATTTTGTGCGTGCCATAAAACGGAAAACATCCAATGTTCCAACTTATGAATAAATTAAATATACAAATGCTTGCTTTTACTTACCTAAATCATTCTTTTCAGCGGAAGTTTTTTCTTCAAAGTCCGCAATGAAGTGCAGAATAATGGCATTCCATGCCTTCCTCTTTTCATTCTTGTTGCTATTTTCATCACAGGATGAATTCCACAATGCAGGATACTTCTCCACTTCATGGATGAATTCTTCGGTGTTACTATCGTCCATGTACACAACAATGTCACACATGCATACACGAGGAAAGCGCGTTAAATAATGCGGGTAGCGCGCGCAGTGACGAAAGTGTTGCGTCACCGAGTGACTCAGTATGAAAGCTATTATTAGTATTATACCCAACAGTCAGTGACGGCAACTGCTTGCAATGGTCACTAGCTACCTCACGGGTAACTGCAAAATGATGTTGCGCAACTGGGCAACCGAAGTGACTTCGTATGAAAGGCTACATTCAAAATAATGGCGGGTAACCAGTGACTGTCACCGGTGACGGTCACTGAGTGACTCGTATGAAAGGGGCCATAGGTAGTGAGATCCTTCTCATGATGTTCCCCATCACTGCTGTTGCACCAACCCCAGTCTGTGCTTTCGACTCGTATGTGAATATCAGGATACAACCATTGCAGATGCTCATAGTGTCTCTAGGCATGTGCCTCATGAGTGCTGGAGTTACCTATTCTTTTTTTTAATTTGTTTCATTTTTTTATATTCAGCAGCTTGAAAATCCATGATTATGTTGTAGGAGTGAAATGTGGTTGAACTGGTTGCGTTGGAATCGCGTACTCATTTATGACTCGACTGAGTTTCAGGATAGCTAATTTCGAGAAGCGCTCACGTCTACTGATGATTAATTCTAGGCTTGAGTTGTGAACACATAGACGAGCAGGGTTGAGGAAGTGACACTTGGCTTGAAATAGTATATATAACACGAGCAGTTCTTCTCTTCTCAGTTCTATAGTATTGGTTCAGTGGTGATGATGTTCAGATTTCGAGTTGGAGTAGTCTTTAAAGGCTCCTGTGCTGATGCGCATCACCTCATTCGCTATGACATCCAGTGCTTTTGACGCGGTTGTTTGAACTGGTTGCAACCACAATCTATATTCCGGTGAATAAGAATCTACAGATTTTCATTAGGATTTCTTGATACGCTTTTCATGTATAAGAGAATACAGATCTCAGGCAAGTTAAAATTTTTGCTGAATTTGGCCTTTGTTTTATGTATATGTATGATCCAGTGGAGTTTTCTGTCTCACTCGAGTCCAAGAAATATAAAGATATTTACGATCGGTGTATGATGTCCATCCACTTTCAATGTTGGGACTATAATTGGTTCAATTCCTTTGTGAAATTGCATTGCTGTTGTTTTGGTTGTTGAAAATCAGGGGCCGCAATATCTAACCCATTCCGTAACTTGATTGATTGTTGCTTGCCTAGTGTTTTGAACTTTTAAATCAACTATAATTATAATCAGAAAATGCAACGAGTAAGTCGTCCATGAATAATGAGCTGAACACTTTCTCGGGAATTTCTGCAGGGCTGCCACACCCTGGGAATTTTCCCCAGATCTTGGGAATTCAGACATTGTCTAGGGATTTGGGGAATTCGATCCAAAAAGGCTAAGAATCTAGGGAATTTGGGGTGTTTTTACAATATTCTTCATGTAAAAACTAAAATTGCCTAAATAATATTTGCGTTTAACATAAAGGTACAAAAACAATTAAAATTTCTACAATTCGATCAGCACAAGGAGCCTAAGTCAGCTTCGCGAATGCATCATGGTAGAATAATACATGCTTGTATGGGATCCGACTGCAGCGCACAGTGGCGCCTCATAGAGGGCCAGGCTCAGTCCCTCATTTAGCATTGCTGAGGTGCTGTCTCTTATAGTGTGCGCCTAAAGTAATAGCGCTACCGGTAGCGGTGTTGCTTTGTCCTTATTGCATCATCAGCTTGTAGTTTAACACAATGGAATCCCCCAAAAAGTGGAACAATAAAAAATTTTTGGAATTCAAAGACTGGCTACAGAAAGATAAAGATGGAAACCGTCTCGGTTGTAAATGTTGCATAATCATGATCGAAAGTGCGAACAACTCTACCCTACAGAAACACAAGGAATCCGAAAAGCAAAAGAAAACTTGTGAACTTGCCAAATCGAAAGGTGAAAAAATTTTTCAAATAGAAAGCGCCTAACGCTGATGATCAAGTAGCACATCCCCTCGCTTGTTGATGAAGCTCAGGTAAAATAAGATAGACGACGAGTGGATAAGTTTTCATCTAATTGCAGCTGACCTATCGGTAAAGAATGCATAATTCCCCGGTATTGGAAATCATTCGGGGAAATTGAAGATGACTTGGGCGACCCTAAATTTGGTAGCTTTCATATTTTATGTCTTGTCTCACTTGCTACGCTTTCGTCTGCATCTGTTGAAAAAAAAATTTTCTCAACTTTATTAACTGTTTAAAAAACTTAACAAATCCTTAAAACCAGAAACTGCAGCTTCCTTGCCAAGTAAAAATTAGCAAGAAATAAGTGCTACTTGGGATCCACTAAAAAGTTTAAAAACTGACCAAGAATTAAGTGGAGCCGCCTTTCAAAGATACCAAGACCTATTGAAACGATTGAAAGAATCAGTCTCTTTGCTTTCACGCTGACAATAATGATGAAAATGAGGACTAAACCTAAAATGTATTTAAGGTAAGCATAAATTTAATATTTATAACTTTTACTAATATCTGGGGATTTATTTTACGATCGGGGGAAATTTCAGGGGTCAGTCTGGGGATTTTACAAAAAGTTGACTGGCTGCCCTGAATTTCTGTCGTTACTGAATTTATTTCATGTCAAGAGGGTGACTTCAATATGCTACCTCGCAATATGTTATTAGGAAGATATTTTTGACTATAGGTGCCATACTTCCACTTACAAAAACAGTTTTTCTAGAAATTCCCCTGAGATATTTGGCAGCCTTCCTATTAAGCCTGCTGTCACTTGGTCTAGCAGTAAACCATGGCGCCACGTTATTTCAAAAGCTCTTTCCAGATCGAAGAAGACTGGCATTAAATTCATGTCGGCGGCGAGCGATTGTTGTGTGTAGGTGTCAGATCTGACGAGGTGGTCGATTGGTGTCTCATGTTTTCTGAAGCCGCACCATATGTCAGTATATGTTCTGTTATTTTTCAAGTATTTTGTCAATCATCTATCATTTTTTCGTATGTCTTGCACAGACAAATTTTCAGTGAGATGGGCCTATAACCTTTTGGGTCATGTGTGGTCTTCGCCTGGTATGAGGATATGTAGTATGATGTCTTCATTCCATTAAGGATCGAATTATTCTTCCGTCCATATTTTATAGCAGACATTCAACAGGTATTGATGAGCATTATATGTCATATTTTGTACCATAAGATTACTAATATATCCGGTCATGGGGCGGTAATTCTATTACTATTGTTCGCTGATGTTAGTTCATGGATGGTGAATGGGCTACTATTCGGTTCGGCAATTTTGCTTGCCAAATTCATTGGTATTTGTTCGATCAGTGGCTTGTACTGACGGAACTCGTTGATGAAATTATTTTCGCTGGAAGTGTGAACAAAGGTGTTCGATAGTTTTTTATGCTATATCTGAAGTTGTCAAGAAGGAGGCGTTTTCTTCTTTTAATTATTTTATTGGTTTTTTTTTGCTCTGCCATGGATTCTATTTATCTGCTCTCCATCCGCTCAGTGTGGTTGTGTTGAGCGATGACACATATTCGATCGAGACAGCTATTTAGCTACGTATGTGTTGCTACTGATCTTGCTCTTTTCCATTTCACCCTGCCTCTTAGCATACCCGTGAGTTTGTAGTCTCTGTAACGCTTCTCCCGTTCTCGCCATACCCTTCTACATTCAGGTATCTACTAAGGTTTTCCGAAATGGCGTCGAACCTTATACTTTGGGATCCACTTCTCCGCAGTGCATCTGCGTCGCCTGTCCAGTTTTTCTTTTGCCATTTAGGAACTTTCTGGCAGTTCCTGATAATGAATGTGTCTCGATGAGGTATCGTTGCGGTATTCTTTCTAATTACCTTTTTAAGGTTACACCCCTCTGTTTCGATTCTTCTATCACACTGTTGTATGGTCATTGACAAAGTTATCGGATAGTGATCGCTGCTTAACACAGAAGAGAGCACAAAGAAGTCTAAGTCAGAAGTTATGACGGAGGAAATCAGTGTGAAATCGGTCATTCTGCCAGATATGTGCATGACTGAGCTATCATTTATAATATTGGGATTATCTTGGAGGGAGGAAGCTTTATATCATGTGGGACAGGTAGTCTATTGTCCTGCTTCTCCAATTGGTGTGGTGAGCGTTGAAATCTCCCATAACGACAATCGGTGGATGTAATTCGTTCTGTATGACGGATTGCTTTTCAAAGTCAACATTAGCTCCTATTGACTAGTGTACAGATGTAATTGCAATAATTTTAGAATGAGTTGGGTGTATTTTAACTCTTATGATTTGAAGCGATGACCGAAATTCAACCCCTTGGATTGGCATTAAAGCATGACTGTATAACGCTACTCCTCCACAGGCCTGGGCAAGAGCCTACCCTTGAAATTCCGAGAAAATTACCCAACATTATCATCTATTTTTTAACACTTATACAAAAAATACAGAAAACTACCCTGGTGATAGAGGGTACCGATCGTGTAGGTTCTAACCACAGGAACTAAAGGAATTAAAAAAATATGTATAAGTAATAAAATAAATTATAGTATAAATTGATCACTGACGAAGTGGACTATAGTAGCAGTATCACCTCGGGAAGGGACGCGCCGGCTAGGTACAGACAAATAATTAATGAAGTTACCTAACCACCAACATCCTTGCCTGTTTCTAATGTTTCCAGTATCACAAATATGATCAGTTTTATTAGACACCAGTAAATATGGTTAGGTATAGTAACTGTCTCACAGGAACATAATGGTTTTCATCAGTCACGTATTGCAAATGTAACGCAAAGAAAGGACAATTGAGGCAAGGTTGGCGTGAGCACCATGTCTAAAATACTCTAATAAATATCCTGAAAATGACTTTTGATGGTGCCATCAGAAAGCGATACCTTATTTATCTTTTCCTTATGCTGCTCTCCATGAACGAGCTCATGCAACCAAGGCTTGAAGAGATCCTCTTCCTTTTGGATGAAGCATTTTAGTACGCCAATTTAAAGAGCGATGGGGTACAAATATCAAAACCAAGCTTCAATTCACGGGAAAAAGCTGGCTGGAGCATTCATGCCCAAACTTTTCAGCGCAGTTTCTTAGCGTTCAAACAATTCAATAACTTCTCCAAAAGAACTGAGAACGGCTTCTTTGAGCGTGCTCTTTTAATCTCCTTGCTTCATACTCTGATGTGAGCACTTCGTTTTGCAGAATACATTGGGCTCCTCAACACTTTATATACAAACTCTGTCAAAACCTCGTTGAAGAAATGCTTCTTCCCAAAAATAATGATATATATATTTATATGTATGAAATTTCCATGTATTTATTCATGTGAATATATTTAAATGTATGATTAAATACATAAATGCCTATAATTTTAAAGTTATACCTACACAACTATTGGAAAATTCCAAGGAAATAAATGATATTTTATTACAAATTGCTTGGAATCATCAGTGTATGTAAAAGTCCATTACATCTATGAAATAAAACGAACTACAGTGAATAGGTGACATTAAATGATAAAATCAGTAAAACAGAACACGTGACGTCAATATAAATGTCATATAATGTCATCACACTGGTTATAAAACAGTTCTTTTCTATTAACTATTTGCAAAGAATATGAGCCGTCCATATTGTTCAGGTTAGGTTTTCGTTCAAAAAGTTTCAAGACTCTATAATTCTAAGTTCCTTTAAAGTTGAAGGTGATTCAAAATTTTAAAATCAGTAGCAGATATGGTAACATTACATTTTTAACATGGTCGTGCTCTGCAGGATGAGATGGGGGAGCTTGTTGAGTCCCAGGACATTAGCTTTTACCCCGATTCTCTGCCACTCTGATATAAAAATAAAAAACCATAAAACTCTAAAATAAAATTTGATTTAAAATATAATAATATATTTTTCCAAACACAGGCCAAAAATGTACCTCGTACCCACTCCTAACACGAACCAGACGGCTTGTAACCCTAGTAAATAGTCAGTATATACAGTTAGCGACGAAATTATTTGTAAACCTCTCGCCTTTCAAAACTATCTAGAATTACTCAAAAACTATGGTTGCCAGAGGCATAAGATTTTCCCAGGGTGTGAAGCACATTTGTATTAGTGACAAAAGTACGAAGTTTCCTTGACAAAATATTATTTTTGAAAGATTTATAAAGCTGAACCTAAAAAAACACGATAAGACAAAACTATTCATACAGTGACTAATATTACACCCAATTGAGGTGAATCTACCATTTGAGTACATTTTTCATACTTAAAAGCGTGACCTTTCATAGTTTTTAATTGTAGTTTTTGACAATGTTTTCCGTAGTTTCAAATGAAATATTGTTCCATTCTTCAATGGCGATTCGTCTCAATTCCTGAAGATTGTTGATGTTGATGCTCTCTTTTTGATGTTGACTTTTAATTCCTGCAACAAGTTTTCAATGAGATTGAGATCAGGACTCATCGAAGGCCGTGGCAGCACATTTATCTTATTTCTTTGGAGCCAGCTACTTTTAGATTTGGTCGTGTGCTTTAGGGCATTGTCTGGTTGAAATACCCACCGCCTTCCAAGTCCCAAACTATTAGATGATACCTTCAGGTTTTCGTCCAAAATAGAAATATCTAAAATGGACAATTTCGAGCAGAACTTCTGAGTATTTAAAAAAGGGGTTGTATTAATGAATTCTTTATCAATAGAATATATGCTACAATTTATTTCATCAGTTGTTTTGCAGTATCCACAAGTTAATCAGAATTAAAACAGTATCCACTTTGAAATTTTACTGGCACATTTCAAGAGGCAACGTATGTACTGTAGGCCTAAAAATATTGCTTTATTATATATACGAGTACTTGATGATTTCTGAATACAGGACTTTGAAAAATGTTATTGAATGGATTCTACAAAACAAACTATCCCTGAAATCCTGAAAAGTACTAGTTTTATTGGGTATGTTTGTTACAATGATGCAGTTTGACAAAAAGCCACATTAAAATGAAAATAGACCCTATTCTAACCGTAAAACCAGCCAGCCCAGATCTGACTATCTTGAAATTGTCCTCCTAATGGTTCATTAGGAAAGGTGCTAGTCTATTAGTGGTGGATTGTAACCTTCTAAAATTAATATCTTCGACTTCATTGAAAATTATAGAAATCATAAATTTATTCTTGGAAATTGATCAGTTTTAATTAATACAGCGTGCAAGTTTTTTGCAGCTGTCTATGAGGACCGTCTTCAAAGTCGAACGCTTTGGCCTTATTTCACATCTTTTAACTCCGCACCAGAAAGCTACTAGATTAAGAAAATCAATTTTTCTCCCCTTGTAAGTGGTTGGTTCAACTCAAATCGCACACTGAGCGTAATCCTTCCCACACTCATGGTGAAACGCACAGCATCTACTGACCGCCACAACGACCCTCTCGCGTGCAAAGGGTCCGATGCATCCCTGAAGTGAATCAGTATACACACAAATTGACAGATTTCACACTGATTTCCTCCGATATAACTCCTGAAAGAACCAAGCGTCGTCGACCTCTTTTAAGAATCCTTCCGAGAAAAGGCTCCTTATAATTAATAAGTGTCTATAGAATTTTATACAACAAATCTATAAAAATGTTTCATCACGATACTTTTTTGATTGAATTGATTCGCACATGTGGGTGGAAAATATTTCATTGATTCTACATTCACGAGCTTGAAGAATAAAAAATAACCGAGAAAGCTCACCAAAAAAGGGGTCTTGCACAGTATGATAAGGATTAAATTTTTGGCACTCGAAACAACTCACTTAGTCTTTGAAGGCATCACGTTAGAAAAACACACACAATTTTTATTTACAAAATAAATTCTTATTCTTTATTCATTCACCATGGCTGCTACACGCACTACTACGGTTACTACAAATTTAAAATTCCATCGAGTTCGCTCAAATTTAACGGAGGAAATATTTGGCAAAATTATTGAGGAAAACATTTGCGATTCAATTCTATGACCGCATCTGTGATTCGAGTTTCACCAATGCACAAGTACAAGAATATGGTACTATTAGGATGAATATATTTGTTTGTCATCTACATATGAAGGATTTATGTAAGGAAAATATTGAAATCCGTCATTTTTGACGAGCCGTGTACACTAATACAAAATAGTCATAGTTCAGCAGTTGGCTGAAGGAGATTCTGCAGTTTATGTAAAAATTTAAAATGAAAATCCTCAATGCATTCTGAAGATCTTAGGGCTGAAGTGATATTTAACGATAAAGTATACATTTATTTCAACGAATTTCTATATGAGTGAAACTTACCAAGTTTAGTTCGATAAAAACTCAAAAAGCAACACGAGGGTAATGAATCGGTCACTCGCCACTACGACCTAACCACAAGTTCTTTGAACGGAAACTACGTATCTAACAGACGTATTTTAAGTACGTGACCCGAAAAAGTCTGTAACAACTTTTGATTCAATGAACGGATTTTTGAAAAAAGGCTGTAGAATCCTGAGATTTGTATCTTTTATTTGGAATAATACTTGAAGATGATACTGTTTATGTGGCGTCCACTCGACTGCAAGCAATATTGGGCGCGTGTTCGCATGCTTCTCAATTACAGCAGGTGAGGGTGGGACCGATCAATATTATGTCTGAGATGATGGCATCATCAAGGGAACTACGCAGGTTGTACTGTCTCTCGAAACTTCACTGGGCTAGGAAAATGCTTCTTCCATTAGAGAAGTATGCAGTGCTTCTGAAAGCTAATTGTTCCTTCGTCCATTTCCAGGGTGAATTTTACTGAATCCTCTGATTCTTATTTTGACTGTTGTATTATGAATACGTAGGTTCCAAATAAAAGATATAAATCTCAGGATTCTACTGTCGTTTTGTTTTCAAATATCTGTTCATTAATTGTATCAAATGTTATTGAAAATCTTTCCGGGTCCCGTATTCAAAAAGCACCCTGTACTTACCATCTTGTGCGAGCTTATAGGCACGAGCCTAGATTCTATTCGATGCTGCCTGCGTAGCCTACGTTACCGCTTGAGTGTGAGCTATTTGTACAAATAGCTTACACCAAGCTGACCCCTGGAGCCGACCAGTAGCGTGTCTTTGAAGAAGACAGGATGTGCAGCCCACCACTTGTGAAGCGAGGCTTGTATGAGAAGCACTCCCTGCCAAACAGTTTCAAAATTTTCCCTCAATGCACTTCATTTCGAACTCCACCGACATTCCAATAACAGCGCACAGCTATGACTTCTCTATCTGTTCTTATTTTGTAGCCCCATTCGAAAGTCTCAAACTTGTGCTTAGAGCAGAGCAGGCAGGGCTTATTTTCACTGCTCCTTGATGACGCCAACACCTTATTCTATTCTAAAACTAAGGAAGCCACTTTCAAATCACAGCTCCTGCAATGAACAAATGCTTTTGCACATATGCTTCTACGCAATCCCTCCGCAAACGCTCCTTCGCCGAGCACTTCTTTGTAAGCGTAAAGAAGTTCACTAGCTCTCCCTCGCCGGCATCACTACAACCGAACATCCATCACCGGCGCTAAACTCCATGTCGTTGGAGCTGCGGAATACGCGCTCGCTGCATTGTCACCAAGTTCCGAGTCAGCCTTTTCAGCTCTCTTCGCACTCACTCTCATCTTGGACATCCATCTCTAAAACTAGCATCTCTGCAGCTTGATTCGCAACGCAGAATAACCTCATTCATTTACTCTGCAGCCAACCCCCGCTTTCGAGATCTTGAGGTGTTAATGGAGCTGGTGTGGTCACCACTCTGATTTAGTCGCTGCGACAGTAAGTCATCACCCTAGGTCTAGCTCCCGAAAACGTCAACTCACCGGTACTTCTGTTCCCAAACGTTAGGATAATGTATGGTTGACATCACCTCAAGGTTTTCTTGATTCAGCAAACTCTGCGACGCTAAATTGCTGAGCTTTCCTGGAGTTTAACCTACATCTCCGAACCCACATGAACCATTAAAATAATTCGTCCAATTTTTGTCGATTTGTCGTGCTGGATATCACTAACTCCAATTTTAGTCATGAGTGGGAAAACCATCACGCCAGAGACATTTCCCATTTTCAAAAGTGACAGATAGGGTGCATTATATTGAGGGTTGGAGTCGTTGGTCTTTGCTCTTTTGGAGAAGGGAATACATTGTCAGAAATTTTGGCTCGGTAGGTCAACATGTAAAATAACTTCTTACTTCTTAACTCATTATCCTTGCAGAAAACTCAGATGATGAATGTTTCAAACTGGATCGTGCCACATGTCCCACACAGCTAGAGTTCCAAAAGTAGTTGTTCAATTTATGGTCTCACAACAACTTATTTCTAAATTCAATAACATATTTCCGTGATCTCTTTAATTGCTACTTGCATTCTTCTCTAACTGAGAACACATGTTAACAGAAAACATACGATCGATCGCATAGCTGCAAATTTTTGATCGTCAAAAAATCGTTCGTATGTAGTATAAAATGTTGAAAGCAATGCCGGACCCGCTAGCGAGGCTCCTGAAGTGAGTTATGGAAAAAAGAAGTGATCTAACTTCCATTAAATTCCGAATGTAGCTGTTAGTGGTGTCAGTTTAAATGTTTGAAACTGCCCTTATTTTTATACCATTAAAAAGTGTTATTTAGACGAACGAATAATTTTTTTTAGTTAAGCGAGCATATCCGGTACAAGACTCTTAACGTATGAAGACTGGAACTAAAAATTTAACTAACACATATTTGTTTCACGAGAAATGCGCATCGAGAGAAAGAAAGTGCGGAAAATGTGCAAAGAAGTGGAGTGCCTTAGTAAGGGCTAGAAAACTCGTTGAAAAACGAACAACCTTTCCCGATGTCCGGGTAGCTTCTGAATAATTTCCAGCCTTGAATTTGAGCAGAAATTAGCTCATGTTTACTCATATTTATGTTTGCCTCATATATATTAGTTTTAAGTGGAAGAGTGAGAGTGATGACGGATCGTGTGCTTGCTGAAGAACAATGTGGTTTTAGAAGTGGTAGAGGTTGTGTGGATCAAATGTTTGCTGTGAGGCAGGTAAACGAGAAATACTTAGCAAAAGGTAAAGATGTATATTGGGCATTTATGGATCTAGAGAAGGCGAATGACCGAGTGGACCGTGAGGCTCTATGGCAAGTTGTAAGCTTGTATGGAGTGGGTGGGAGAATGTTGAATGCGATCAAGAGTTTCTACGTTGATAGCAGAGCATGTGAGAGAGTAGGGATTGAGGTGAGTGAGTGGTTCCCAGTTGTGACAGGTGTGAGACAGGGTTATGTGATGTCGCCGTGGTTGTTTAATTTGTTTATGGATGGTGTGGTGAGAGAAGTGAATGCCAGAGTGTTGGGAAAAGGTGTGCAGTTGGTGGGGCAAAATGGAATGCATTGGGAAGTGTGTCAGCTGTTGTTTGCAGATGATACAGCGCTTGTGGCTGATTCAGAGGTAAATCTGAGGAGACTGGTTGCAGAGTTTGGTAGTGTGCGAAAGGCGTAAATTGAGGGTAAATGTGAATAAAAGTAAGGTGATGAGATGTTCAAAAGGTGGAGTGTTTGGAACTTTGGATGTGAGGATGAATGGTGAAGTGTTAGAGGAGGTGGAGCATTTTAGGTACCTCGGGTCGGATGTGGCTGTTAAGGATAGTATGGAAGTAGAAGTGAGGCATCGAGTGAGTGAAGGCTGTAAGACATTGGGTGCAATGAGGAAAGTATTAGAATGAAGGAGTTTGAGTATGATTGCTAAGAGGGGACTGTATGAAAGCTTGGTCGTGCCAGTTTTGTTGTATGGAGCAGAGTCCTGGGGGTTGAGAGCAGCTGAGAGGAGGAAGTTGGATGTATTTGAGATGAAGTGTTTGAGGATGTCAAGGGAACACTCGAGATGCAACCACGAGGAGGAAATGAGAACTCGGTAAATAGTATAATTTAATGTGCGAGGTTAATAAAACAAATAAAGGCTAATGATGAATACAAAAGAACTTAAACTTATCCTAATTGAAAGTACAAACACGGAATAATAAGGTTGGCTGCCAGGCTCAGGTTAGTCTACACGCAGAGTTTAGAGTCACGCAACAGGTGACTCAACTTCTGCTGAAGCGGCGTGCGTGCAGATTCCCGAAGAGGTGGGTACGAGTATCGCTCCAGTACAGCTCAGGGTAGGGTAGTGCGTGGCCCACGCAGTAAATCCCAGTTGAAAATTAGCGCAGTGTTTTTGGCAGTTGCTTGACGTTTTTGGCAGAGGTTAGTGGCGCAGCAGCGCAGTGGCAGCGCAGTGCAGCGGTCGCTACGTCCGCTTTAGGGCAGACTATCTCTGCCGAGGCTGTCGGCGGCACTCGCGAGAACGTCTGCTCAGATCTGCCTAGAACTGCTAGAGGCCGCTAGTGGCCACCACTCAAGCGTTCAATAAAAAAGGCTCCACACAATCGAATTATCTGCCAAGAACTGCCCTACATTTTCATGCAGTATTTTGGCAGTTCTTGGCAGATAAAATCGATTGTGTGGAGCATTTTTCGGTTCTCAAGACTTGATCGGAGCGGCTTACATACTTCAATAAACCTGAAATCATTTAAAAATGATTTGCAACAACAGAGACCAAACCTATAAAATTATAAGCTATTTAAGTGTTTATTCTTTCCATACAAGGTTGAATAAAAGAACTTTTATGTGGTAAGAGTATTACTGAACTTTAATCCACGAATGATTTATCGAATGAATACATGAAAATAATCGTATCAACGAGTTTTGAACTTTAACACATAACAGGGGTCAATAAGAAAATGAAGAAAAAATAGCAAGACTCGAATAACAAGATAGCTTCTAACGGAACAAACTTTTGATCCATTTCTAGAAAACTTGCATGTTCAGTCGCGGTGCTTTGAAAATTTAAGCCTCATATAGGGACTGAAGTTCCTTTAAAAAATTTGCGAAGTGAAACACCACACATCTCAATCTGTCACGTACGCGTCGAACATACTTACAGTTTTCTGTAACTGAGGCCAACAATGTCAACTAATTGAGTTCCATCATCGGAATACTGCGAACGATTGTCCGTTCTTCCTATAATTGGGACAGTTGTGACTTCTTCGTCGAGTCGATTCTCCTTTACGTCGTCTTGCTCCCTCTTTCGCTTGCCACGGCCACCGTCCCAGTCGGTGCTTTTCTTTAAGCTTACGCCCATAGCTACATGTACTTCCTTCCTTGTAGCTGTCGCGTATTGAGGCATATCAGCCAGAGTGCCTGGGGAAAAACGAAAAATGTTTTATAGCGTACCTAACTAACTTTCCACGTTTGTTACTTACTAATACAATACACGAAGAAACGTCGTCTCAAACACACATGCGCACATGCACACTTGCACGCATTTATTTATGCGAAGAAACATGCCTACTTTTTCCCGCTGATTAGTGATAGGATTTTTTGCTTCCATGAGAGAACCGATATTGTAGAGGACACAAAAGTAAACTCCTGGTCTTTAATTATACAAGCATTAGGTATACTTATACATAGTATTTGAACACCTGTCCCTCCACCCACATATATATTTGTCCATATTAACTTTTTTACCTACACATTTCTGTGTTTACATTTCTATGGCGTCCTTCAAACATTTGATTTAATTAGTTAAATCAAAAAAAGGCTATAGTCCATGTACTATGACAGGAAGGCACTCCTTAAATTACACTTACGTTCAATACAGTTGAAAGCGCGAGTTTCCCTGAAAGCCAATTTCGTTTGCTGTCGATCCTTGTCTTTTCCTGTCATGGAATATTTTTGAGCTAATTTCTTGCTCAATAGACGCTTCGCGAATGCGGTGGTTGTTTTCGTCAGGGACTCTTGCCGCAATTTCTGCAACTCCTTCATCTGTAAAATGTCGAAAATAAAATTTAAAATGAGTAAATTTAGAAACATTGTGAATTACTGTAACACATTAAAAATGGAAATAATTTTTTGATTAATAAAGCATGCATGTGCCATGTACGTATAGGAATGGACTTACTAAGGCAGGATGAACCACTAGAGCATGCAAGTCTTCTTCGGTTTCAGCAGGTGGCGGCAGATATTCGGCTTGTAGAGTATCGGTGGTTTTGGTGGAAGTTCCTTTATCCTCAAACATCAATAATATTTGCTTTAACAGCTCATTGTTTTCACACACCAGCCTTTCGACCTTCAAGCCTCGCTTCTTAGTTTCTTTAATTTCATTTTCAACGTCATTCAGCCTGTGTGCCAGGTCAGCCATCCTGTTAGAAGAACAATCGCAACACTGTAATGCGGACGCGAAATAAACTAAAACCTAAAGTTATAATTTTAGCTTAATAATGCATTTTGTTCGAGATTAGTTGCCAAAATGATGTTCACTAAGGCTAAACCTAAATATACAATACATATGTTTACATACATTTATATATATAGATAATAGATAATTATATATATATATACAAATATATACATAATCTATACATATATGTCGAGAGGGACTGCTTACTAAGTAGGCATATATATACATATAAATATATTAAATTTTAAAAACATTTACATATACATATGTATTTAGACATACACATTTGTACGTATGAGTACATGTGTTTCAGTGTTGGTATATAAAGTAAAATATTGAATGAAACTCACGTTTCAGACGATTTAGGCTGATAAACAGTCTTCTGGAGCGTCACAGGTCGGATTGGAAGCTGCTCATCATCCGAGCTCGATGTTCCACTTGCTGGAAAAAAAATTCATCCATTACGTCACATTATACCTTTAAAAAATCAATAAAGTTATTCCTCAATAATTAATCATTTCAATATTTAAATCGTTTGGCGGTACTGAAAAT
The DNA here is from genome assembly GCA_030386875.1 of Morinoia aosen. Lineage (NCBI taxonomy): Eukaryota > Metazoa > Arthropoda > Malacostraca > Amphipoda > Talitridae > Morinoia > Morinoia aosen. Next base: position 14,477,480 of record CM059567.1, on the reverse strand, counting down.
TGCAAAAATGATTCATTTCAAAAACGCTAAAGCGACTACATGTTCCCTTACCTTCCTCGAGAGCACGCTTCTTGTTCAAGAAAGAATTCACATGGGACATCACACGATGGGAGGCCTGCAGCGAAAGATTTTTTAGTACAGTTTATTAGACTTGTGTAGACTAGCATTCAATTAAGACTCGTAATAATTTCAATTATTCAGCATAGTTTTCAAACACGTAAAATCAGTTGGAAATAATGATTTATTTTGGTCGTACATTAGCAGTCAAAATCTTACATAATTTTTGGGAGAACAGCCAGCAGAGTTTGTAGCACCTTCTGTGTCCGTTGTAGGGACATTCTCGTTCAACATTTTTTTTATCGCCCTGTCGTAGGTGCCTGATAGACAAATAAATAAATCAGTAATCATTATGGGATGTTTTGTTTTGCTGCGCCAATGTAAAAGTGTTGAAATTTTATTAAAATTTCGATGCTTATTCACATTCAATTTGCTCATGAAAATAAATGCAAACAATTTTAACGCAGAATACACTGGCCTGCGCTGTGTTGAACATCTTACAGATAAAGCCTGCGTTTATTTAGGCCATTTTTGTGCGCTGAATCTAAAAAATCATGCTCACTTTACTCTATACAAGATCATGTTAATGATATAATGGCACATTATAAATATGCAAAATTCGGATATATTTGCAAGTAGGTGAAACACAATAATGTATTTGTTCATTTAAATCAAATGCTTATCTTGGTCCTTTGCTCTGACTGCACAGTAATCTTGAAATGGCGTCTTCAATTAATTTTTAATTTTTGCATGACGGTTAGGAAGAACCACATGTCCGCAGATTTAGCATAACCTCTTAGAAAAGTTTTTACACGCTTTTCATTTTATTATGCATGTCCACACTATAAAAGAAAAATAATGATTATTAAGGTTAACCACGCTGCGGTTTTCAAAAATAAGTACATAAAGCTTGGATAATTGTGATACTTGGGAAAATATGCCGTAATAGAAATATACTATATCTTAGAAATATTGCCTGGCCTAGAATAATTAATGAACTACGCTTTTGTAGAAATTATTTGAAATCCGTTAAAAAATTCATGACCTTTACAATATAATTTTGAAATACAGGCCAATGATATCAACGTAATGTTGCTCAAGTTATTTTAACGATAGGAAGTGATTTGGCGTTTGCTGTACAGTTTTCAATGATTTAGGCCACGTTAGAAATTCAGCAGCACAACAAAAAATGTTTTACGAACCTGAGGATATGTCGATAGATTTCACGGGCCACTGCCTCCATGACGGCTGTGGAGGATTCAGTGCACGAGCTAGGTCTTCCACGTCACCACGATCAGGCCACAAGCACTTTGTATTTTGTGCTGTAAGCCACGAGCTAGGCACAACGGCCCAGGAGTTGGCAAAATGAACACCAACAAAATTTTTCATCGCTACGCTTAAATTGATCTGAAATAGAAATTTCTTTTCAATTACAAAATGAAAATTTTTATTAATGCTATTTCTTTCAGTTTACAAAAACCCCTACCATCAGCCGGATGAACATAATATCTAGCCATACAGCTTTTTCAATTATTCTAATATCTTAATATGATTGAAAAGTGACACGTTTAAAAAACAATTGAGCTTCCATTGTGAAAACATGACGATAAATTAGATTATGAACATGAAGTCGTAAGTAACGCAACAGACAACAGGAAAAATCTAGAAACTAGATTGGCAATTACATTATAGATTAAAACTATACGGGCACGTAATATACTCAAAAACACTTTTGTATTCAATCACCTTAGACAGACATAAATTAAACAAATCAAGTTTATTTACACTGAACACTAGTAATCCGTTGGTTCTGCACTAACACCACGATCGTGACCAACACCCACGCACGCGATGAGTCAGAGTGGAACAGGCTGGCAGTTGCTACTGGTGCCGACAAGCCAGGAAATGCAACGATGCTGCATCGACGAATTATCGAGGTAAAATGTCGGGATGAACCGATGTCTTCTCAACTAATTGAAAAAACAAATACTTACACAGAAGTAGGACGAACAAATTAGCAATATTTAGCTAAAATTACCTTAAAACAATTTAGAAACCTAGTTTTATGTACCTTGATATTTGAAAAAATTAGCAACATTTGGCACCTCTGTCGTCTCTTACTCGATTGAAATGCGCTCAGCGGAAGCTGCAACTGCTTAGGGTTGATATTGTACTTGTTTGCTCAGGCGCACGCTTGTGAACTATTTTTGCCGCACTTGTGAACGTACCTTATAACTTCGCACTTTCTCCAGTTGCATCTTTAATATACTGTAGTATTACCAAGCAAAGACCTTAGTTTCTACAACATCGGTCATTGCTATAACATCTATTTCAGTCTGTTCTTTATTACCTGCAAAACCACAAAATATATTCTGATGAAATAGTCAAACTATGTTATAAAATAGTGTAGACTTCACCATGTAGTGGTGTCAATTGCAATAATATTAAAACACTAAAGTCCTATTTTGAGCTCTGTAAATGATTAATCTTATTAAACAGCATCATATTAAGTCATTTTCTCACTAATATCTTGAAATATGTATAACATTTAGAATCCCTGGAATTCCCGGAAAAAAACATGGTTTTAAGTTATTTTCTGACTAATGTCTTGAAATATGTATGTTATTTTGAACCCCGGGGAAAAAATTCCTAGACTCGGAAATTTCAGTCCCAAATCATCCGCGATCCCGAGATACAAACCTTAATGCTTTTAAGGATAACTCACAAATACAGTTTTTTGAGTTATGACGTTTTTGTCACAAACGAGCGATATGTGTGGCTTAAATACTGGTAAAAGTTTAAATAGCGCAGTTAATCACTGCCTGTTTTCGACCGAGGCATTTACTGCAGCGAACGACGAAGGCCAACGGAGAACTATCTGCTTCAATTCGACTGTAGACAATTACTGCTGAGGTCTGCCAAAAAACGCCATTCGAATTGACTCTCATGAATTTTGTCTGCGGTGAACTGCTGAAATTCGTCTTAAAAGTACGATCACTGCGAAAAACTGCCGAAATTCTTCCGCGCAACTGCGCTAATTTTCAACTGGGATCGAGCGTAGCTCCGAAGGGCACGGGGTCAGGGTACCCAAGCGGGCCCACCAGCGTACCTACAAAAGAGTCATCCCTACAGTCTGGGCACGAGTGCTAGTGCTGCGTCCGCTAACTATAAAGCTATGGCGGCGCGAAGCACTAAATGAAGTTACAAGAAAGCTAGTCTTAGTTAAATAATAAATTACCCTAACTGTCACAACGAAGTGCAGTTAGAACTCTGACTGCTAGGTCAGAAAAAAGAATGAGACATTTTGCACAATGAATAGTTAGAGCACAATGAATAGTTAGAGCACAATGAATAGTTAGAGCACAATGAATAGTTAGAGCACAATGAATAGTTAGAGCACAATGAATAGTTAGAGCACAATGAATAGTTAGAGCACAATGAATAGTTAGAGCACAATGAATAGTTAGAGCACAATGAATAGTTAGAGCACAATGAATAGTTAGAGCACAATGAATAGTTAGAGCACAATGAATAGTTAGAGCACAATGAAGAGTTAGAGCACAATGAATACTTAGAGCACAATGAATAGTTAGAGCACAATGAATAGTTAGAGCACAATGAATACACAGAAGACACCAACACAGAAGACACTAACACAGAAGACACTAACACAGAAGACACCAACACAGAAGACACCAACACAGAAGACACTAACACAGAAGACACTAACACAGAAGACACCAACACAGAAGACACTAACACAGAAGACACCAACACAGAAGACACCAACACAGAAGACACCAACACAGAAGACACCAACACAGAAGACACCAACACAGAAGACACCAACACAGAAGACACCAACACAGAAGACACCAACACAGAAGACACCAACACAGAAGACACCAACACAGAAGACACCAACACAGAAGACATTAACACAGAAGACACTAACACAGAAGACATTAACACAGAAGACACTAACACAGAAGACACCAACACAGAAGACACCAACACAGAAGACACCAACACAGAAGACACCAACACAGAAGACACCAACACAGAAGACACTAACACAGAAGACACCAACACAGAAGACACCAACACAGAAGACACTAACACAGAAGACACTAACACAGAAAACACCAACACAGAAGACACTAACACAGAAGACACCAACACAGAAGACACCAACACAGAAGACACTAACACAGAAGACACCAACACAGAAGACACCAACACAGAAGACACCAACACAGAAGACACCAACACAGAAGACACTAACACAGAAGACACCAACACAGAAGACACTAACACAGAAGACACTAACACAGAAGACACTAACACAGAAGACACCAACACAGAAGACACCAACACAGAAGACACTAACACAGAAGACACCAACACAGAAGACACCAACACAGAAGACACCAACACAGAAGACACTAACACAGAAGACATTAACACAGAAGACACCAACACAGAAGACACCAACACAGAAGACACTAATACAGAAGACATTAACACAGAAGACACCAACACAGAAGACACTAACACAAAAGACACCAACACAGAAGACACCAACACAGAAGACACCAACACAGAAGACATTAACACAGAAGACACTAACACAGAAGACACCAACACAGAAGACACCAACACAGAAGACACCAACACAGAAGACACCAACACAGAAGACACCAACACAGAAGACACTAACACAGAAGACACTAACACAGAAGACACCAACACAGAAGACACTAACACAGAAGACACCAACACAGAAGACACTAACACAGAAGACACCAACACAGAAGACACTAACACAGAAGACACTAACACAGAAGACACCAACACAGAAGACACTAACACAGAAGACACCATCACAGAAGACACTAACACAGAAGACACTAACACAGAAGACACTAACACAGAAGACACCAACACAGAAGACACCAACACAGAAGACACTACCACAGAAGACACCAACACAGAAGACACCAACACAGAAGACACCAACACAGAAGACCCCAACACAGAAGACACCAACACAGAAGACACTAACACAGAAGACATTAACACAGAAGACATTAACACAGAAGACATTAAAGTTACACGTAACGTACCGGTGGCTCAAGAAAAGAAGTCCTGTTAGATATGAACCACGAGAGACAATGCGTGTCGAGGCTCGCTGGTTCACGGACGAATGGGCGATGTTGCCAGGTCACAATTAAGGAAGTATAGTCGTACGGTACAGAAAATAAAAATAAACGATCAAGAAAGGCGGACGGGCGAAGTTCCCTTACAGAGGAGCATGTATGGCATAACAAGAAGAGATAGGATCAGGAATGAGTTGGTTAGGGGGCAGACGGGTGTTATCAAACAGTTGAGCAGGCAAGTGGATGAAAGAGTGCTTGGATGGTTTGGGCATGTTGAAAGAATGAATGTTGAACGGCTGGTGAAAAAGATTTATACGTCGGAAGTGAGTGGTGTTAGAGCGCGAGGTAGACCACGGATGAGTTGGATAGATGGGGTGAAACGTTCTTTGTATGAGAGGGGTCTGACTGTGGACGTGGCGAGAGGGATGACTGCGGACAGAAGTGATTGGGGGCGGTACGTAAGAAGGTAATTTTATTTTTGACGCGGTACTGGAAGTTGCCCGCGTGTGATGGGGTTGACCTATCCTGAGCGGGGGGAGGGGCTGCACTCAATGAAGCGGTCGGGGTAAACCAGCTATGGCTGTAGGGCCTGACTACATGTGGAAGGTGGTAGTGCTGGGCTGCTGCTTATCCTGGCAGTCTGGTGCGGTCAGTGCTGCCTCTCTCGCCTCCTAGTGCTAATAGTGTTGATTGTGGCCTGCTGTCGGCTACCCTCCCATAGGGAGGAGAAGCCTGGTATATTTATGACTGATGTTTGCCTTGGCTTCTTTATATCTTTTCTATTTTTTTTTCATGCGCCTAGTGAGAAAAAACATAGCATTTTAGTCTATTTTTAGGAAAATGCTTTGTACGAATAAAAACAAAACACTTAGTTCGACAGAGCTAAAAACAATATCAGGCCTTTGAGGCGATGATCAGCATTTTTAATGGATCTTAGGTTGTCTTTTGTATTGACTAATTATTGATCGCACGGGGTGACTTGTTTTCCTGATTTCACTATGACAGCTCAGAAAATAGGAGCACTAATGAGTCCTGCCTATTCCCTTCTTGAATGGCTCGTTTTTATCGTTGGTGAATAATTGAAAACAATAAGAGATGAGACGCATAATTACGCATAGAATTTCTAGACAATGCGTAGTTTTCAATGAAAGCCTTTTCAGCATTGTTACGAACTCTGTTTTCTCTCATCGATGTACGTATTATTCGTTGGTCAATTTTCAGGAGGCAATTCTTTTCCTTTTATTATCCATCGTTATTTTCTCTTTGCTATCATTTTCTTAAGGTTAATGGTCGAGACGGAAGGTCTCCATTATTCTATTTTATTTATAATAAGGATCAAATGGGCTGAGACTTTTCAACGTCTTTCACTATTAATAGTAATATTGTCATCAAATCAAATAGGGCCTTATTAGGTGAATGACGAGATAGTTGCAACGTAATTTAATGTTATAATGATGACGTCTTTCAATTAGCAAATGGATGACACATTCGGGAAGTTGAATAACACACAATATATATCGTATTCTAAATCTACATGAACAATAATACCATCATATCTCGGTGATTACGTTAATTCTGATCTATCAAATGATACATTTATAGGAGTTCGCATTCTTACTTTAAATAAGCAGGTGAAGCCTCTAACGTGACCAACAGACGAAACATAGATTATTAATATATTGAGAAGTCTGACAAGAACATTGTATAAGAGGTGGAGCCTCGACGCTAGGTTATTTAGTTGAAAAGCAAAGATCGTCAAACACTTCCAACGATACTATCCTACACCTAGACATGAAGCTACTAAGACATGAGTGAGAGTATGGATAGACAAATTGGGAATATACTTAGCTCGATCTTGAGAAACGCTCAGTTAGTCTATGCACGACTTTAACAGCCATTGGAACTCTTGGGCAAAGAGCCCTCTCCCACCTGTCCGCAAGGACAGGCGAGAGAATCACACGTCTTACTCTCTTAATTAATGGCGCAGGCTCTAATGCCTTTCCTGTCGCTTGTGCACACCCGCCAGAAGGGGCTCACGCGTCTCCGTCGCGAGTACGAACAAACACGATCACTTTCTTGAAGCTTTACGTTAACATATCATAGGAAATAGCAAGTGTTGCGAGATGATTTAAATGGGTTAAGCTTTATGATTAATAAGCAAGTAATTTATGTAGAATAAATATGACTCTAGGCCTCTAAGGAAGGAGTTAAATGTACGAAGAGAAATATGGTGACATCAGGAAATGATCCCCGGTACAGATGACGGTTGCGGAGCAGTGAGTACGAAGTCCGATGGTGGATGTTCGTAGAGGGGGGGGGGGGGGGGGACGAGGTTCGCTGGTTGATTTCGAATGATGCTGGCGGTTGGTGATGCTTGGCTCGAAGCATAGGTCGTAGAGTTCAGACATGCTGTGCTTACTGACGAGAATGCATAATCCAAAGCCGGATCTTTTTAGAAGATGGTTGTTTGGCCGGACAACCCTTCATTTTAACGTTTATTTGAGCACGGCGAAAGTCTGCCCCAGAAGAACCATGACAGCATCTATTTACGACAGCATGAAAATAACTTAGTAACTTCACAAACAAATTAAACTATGCATCATTGGTAAGTTAAATTTATGTACGTAAAAATACTGCGCTAGCTTGGTTATAATTGAAAGTGAATAAGTTACATCATAAAGTGAATTAACGAGGTAGGCAACTATCACGGAAAGAAGTAAAACGAATAAACTACTATTCTACTCTTCGCATAGCGTGAAAAATTGTCTTCTGAAATATCTACTAACTAGTGTGCACGGCCCGCCGAAAATCGGGATTCAATACCTTTCTTGAACAAACTTTCCAGACGTGGATGACTAACAAGTATATGTATCCTAACAGTACCCGTGATAAAAAATATTATTGTACTCTCGAACTGGTGAAACTCGTATCACAGATACGGTCATTATAACTATCCTTATGAGCGTGACAGAGAAATGGAAGGAGCGGACTTCAAACAAATAAACCATGGGTATTATTAGGTAGTAGCAGGACCCGTGTAAATTCTACTGACAATGTCATCGTTGAGCTAAGTGGACCCGTGAAAAAATTCCGTCAACATTACTTACCTATCCTAGCCTATCATGTCCTAACTGAACCTATCCTGATAAAATGATAAACATATCAATGCATGCAAGGCCATCTTTCAATACACAGAGGAATTCGGTATCCATGATACCGCAAACTCAGATCAGGATAACATTCTCGGGAAGTTTCTGCTCGAACTAAGCAAAAGAGAAGGTCACGTTCAAAATATTGAGACGAGTGTGACTAGATCCAATTTAAAAATATGATCAAAGGGATCAGAGTGAAATAAATTTTTAGAGAACGGACTGACTTTTTATGGAATGAATATTTTCATTTGTGTTGAGCACACTGTTTCAAGAGGCCGAGGCAAAAGCATTTTGTATCGTCTGGAAAACCCACGCTGAAAGTTGCTACCGCTCGTGCGGTTGTCGACAGTGGTATAACGAAGGAAAAACTGCTGCAGCGCACCCTTGTTACGATGGGATAAAATCAGAGGACGCCTTGGGATGCATTGAAGAAATCTAGCTGAATTGTAAAAGAAATTATATATTTTTCTTTAAAAGTGAATTATGTATGAACGTATAACGAAAGTATATACGTATTTACAGGTTTATATTTTGTTAAAGCCGTACTTTGCAGAAGTCTGAACTGATGAGTGGTTCAAAAAAATACTGGGTAACGAAAGATTGACATTCAGGAAACACTTCGTAGACCTCAAATTCGTAACGAAATTTATCCGAAAGGCCTATAAGTTATTGAGGTTAAGGTACACCTGTGAATCTACTGAAGTACTATATACTGCAAATTGCAGTGTGCAGTATATTGCTGTCTTGGGATGCAGTATATTCCGTTTCCACAAGTAACAATTATGTGGGCAAAGACGATTTTATTTCAAACAATAAATAGGCTTCCCCGTAATGCAACACTTTCTTCACAGGGATCTTCAGAAACTCGCCTCGAATATATTTCTCTTTGAAGCCTGATTGTCTCACAATTTGTTGTTCACGTCATCTTACCGGTACAGCTGGCAAAGTACTGCTTCCGTACAGTGGTACTAGCCTACGTATCTGATGTGGTACCCAGCGAAGGCAAGTCAAATAGGAAGAACTTACGCTGTCAGCTGCGCGCTAAGATAACACACAATGCTTCGGAATCTGGCCAACTGAGATACAGTAAATCGTTAAACCCTAAACCTGAACGCACCGGCATACCAAAGAAACTTCATTTTTTTTTGTTTGCGCGTGCAAGTTAAGTCTAAAATTATAAGGAAAAATTCAGCGTTTGGGAAAGTAGTACAAATTATAAGGAAATGTTTTTCATAAAGAAAAACAGCACAAATTATTAAGAGGGCTCACCGTTGGGAAAGTCAGAACGAATTGTAAGGAAAGGTTCACCCTTGTGAAAAGCAGCACGAATTAAAAAAAAGGTCGACCGTTGTAAAGAGTAGTGCCGTAACTTGTGACCGTAAGGAACGAGCTTTGTTTGGGCAGATGCAGTTGTTGAACGAACATCAACTGCCTGTGCTCTGGTGTTGTTGATAGATTTGTCTGGGGCCTAGGGCTGGCAGGTCTGCCTGACCCACAGACTTGGCAGGTCGTCCTCTCATTCAAGCCTGACAGCGCAAGATTAGATTAGATTATATGTTAGTTTGGGCTTCCCTAACCGTTGAAAATAAGAGCGTTTCGAAGAGAGGAAGGAGGAAGGCATGATTATTTGGTATGGAGACAAGGGAACGCGGAAACTTTGCAGAAGGTGTATAGAAACAGTAAGTTGAGCGTGACAGCGCAAGCTCTGTTAAGCACTGTTACAGGTATTGCTACGATGTCTTCCGACTCGCTTTACAGGTGCACGGTCAGTCAGGTATCGAAAAGGAGATTGAAATCCTCGTCAGAGAAGTGAGAAAAATTATTGAAATTAGAGGGGGAATATTTAAAGAAAGAAGGATATAAGAGATAGAGTGTAAGTCCTACGTTGCTTACGTTTGATGAACAACAGGACAATAATGACAAACTGAAGGATTAAAAAAGACTTTATTTAAACCGTTACATAAGATTTGTATAGATGTGTTATGAAACACGCGATTGTTGAACAAATTAAACATTTCAACACTCAATCTATGAGTACATTTAACCCTGATAACATAAACCTTTAAAATGTGAGTAGGCGCAGAATAATTTGGAAGAACGCAAGTAAGATACAAAAGCAAGAGGTAAAATTAATGTGTAATGCACCTGCGAACCTTGAATACTAAATTATCATGTCAACGGAAAAAGACATTACACAAAGGAAGAGCCGCAAAAAATTAAAAACACAGGAGAACGGAGCACGGGTCATCCTTAAGCAGTGTATTTCGATAAAAAGCAATAATTTTCCAGTATATTATATTTCAGGGCCTGACAACTGAAGCATATTCTGTGTCTGTGATCTATTTAAACAATTTAAACAATTTAAACAATTTATTTACCACAGGAGATACAGAGATAAAATGTTTCTTAAGTCTAGTACAATGGTCAAATTTGAGTATAGCTACCTGTGGGCCCGAATAAGTTCAGTAACTTCTAGGGCATCCTACCATCAAGGTTAGTCTTAGGAGTACAATAATGTTTAACCTAATTCACTAAAACTAGAGACGCATTAGACTGATCAATGAGATAAGTAACTCGAAATTAGATACTTCATTTCACAATATAGTTCATATGGACTAGATTTAACAGTATATTCGACGAACGATTCAAGAACAGACTGAAGATCGGCGAAATTAATCAAGGCGAATTACATTATTAGGACCAGTTATGTAGGGGACAAGGTTTGACTCTGTGATCTTACACGACTAGTAATCTGATAGGAAGTGAGACTCAAGACTTTTTTTGAATACCTTATAAGAATTACTTTCACGGATCTCCGCAGGTATTGAGTTCCAAGTTTTAGTTCCAACGAAGAGGATACTGTGTTGTGACCGAGCCTTTGAGTAATAAGGAAGCATGAATTTACTTCTATTTCGGGTTAAATGGCCGTGATGACCAGTTTGCGTAGTTAATAGTTGTTTTAGGCTATTGTCGCCATCATTTGTTAATGTTTTGTAAATGAAATTGCAAATGGAGATTTTGTAGAGATCCGAGAGCTTAAGTATTCGTAAATTTTTGAATGAGTCATTTGTGTGAGCATTATATTCTAGATTCTTTATCGCTCTTATGGCTCTTTTTTGCAGGGTAAAAATTTTGTTGGTTTTATTTTTATCAGTTCCGTGCCATGCTTCTATTCTGTATTGCAGGTATGGTGAAATGAGCGTTCGGTAGAGCATTTGTAAGGCTGTTTCAGGCAGGAAATTCTTAACTTTATTTAGGATTCCGATAGTTTTTGATCATTTAGAACTAATATGAGCGATGTGCTCTTTAAAGGTTAGATGTTTGTCTATTATGATGCCGAGGAATTTACTTGAGTTGGTTTCTTCGATTTCACCTTCGCCAATTTGAATGCGTGGGAGAGATATATTTTTCTTGTATGAGAATGTAATATATTTTGTTTTATCGATATTAAGGCTTATTTTATTAGCTTTAATCCACAATGAAACCTTATGAAGTTCATTATTTATACGCTCCGCCATCCTAGCGGGATTTTGGTCTGGAAGGACCGCAGAAAGGGTACTGTCATCGGCAAAAAGTATGAATTTGAAGAATGATGTAGATTTAATGATATCATTGATAAAAATTAGAAATAGGAGAGGCCCAAGGACAGATCCTTGTGGAACCCCATGACTAATTGTCTGTGGGTCTGATTTTGCGTCGTCAATGACAACGTATTGTTTCAGATTTGCAAAGTATGATCTAAACCAATCATGGGCAGCCCCTCGAATGCCATAACAATGTAGTTTCGAGACTAATACGTTATGGTCCACACAATCAATGCTTTTCGAAAGTCAAGAAATACGGAGAAAACAAGCTTTCCTTTATCTATATTAGAATAAAGGTATTGCAAATGATTTAATACAGCTTGTGTCGTAGATTTCTTAGAACGAAAACCGTATTGTTTGTCGTAGAGGAGAGATTTTTGTTCAAAATACGAATACACTTTTTTATACACAATTTTCTCGAATATTTTGCTAATAATTGGTAGTACAGAGATAGGTCTATAAGTGTTAACGCAGTTTTTACCACCATTTTTAAAAATAGGGGTGACTCTCGCAATTTTGAAAGAGTTGGGGAAGATACCTTGAGAAAGGGATTGGTTGATAATATAAGATATGCACGGTGCTATTATATCAGCTATAGCCTTAAGAACTTAAGCCGAAAATTTTTTCAATCCACTTGATTTATTTTTCAAGTTGTTTATGCACGTAATTACATCGGAGGGATTAGTTGGCGTGAAAAAGAAAGAGTTAGGTTCACGGACATGGTCCATGTATTGCAAGTGGTCTCTGGGTTCACTGAAGACACTATCGGCTATATTTTTTCCTATGCTTACAAAAAAGTTGTTAAACACAGTTGCAATATCTTTTTTCTCATGGTATTTTACATTTTCGTGAACGACGGACTCAATTGTTTTCGTAGTATTATTATTCGGTTTATAGCATGAATTAAGCAGGCGCCAAGTTTTTTTAATATCAGTTTTGTATTCAGTAAATTTGCGCATGAAGTAGTCTCGTTTTGAGGTTCGTATTTGATTTGTCACATGATTCCTGAATCTGTTATGCGTTACTTTAGATATTCGCCCTTCGTATAGTAAGGCTAGGTACGCTTGACGTTTCTTTATATTGATCACGATGTCTTCAGTAATCCAGGGCTTTTGTCTATTTTTCGGCGTAATTGTGCGGGTGATTATTGGACAGCACTGGTTATATGCGGTCGTTATAATTTCAGTTAAATTTAGTATTGCTTCATCAATGTTAATCGCATTATTGTCCCGTTCATAGACGTCTAATGATGGCATTAATTCTTCTAGAACAGTTCGCACTGTTCCCAAGTTGTATTCGTTTACACAACGAAATAAATAAGTATCAGCCTGTGGGCTGGTACAAGGATTATAGACATTTTTCTTGATGAGAAACACCGGGAAATGGTCAGATAAGTCAGAAATTATTATTCCGGTAAGAAAATCAGTCGGATCTAACATAAAAATATTATCGAGTAACGTAGCCGATTCAGAAGCAACACGTGTAGGTTTCGTGATGATTGGAAGGAAGGAGCTAGACTGAAAAACATTTATAAAGTTTGAGATTTGCTCACAGCTATCATATTGTAGAAGATCGTAGTTGAAATCCCCGCAGATAATTATGTCACTATATAGAGACTTGTTGAACTGAGATATAATGCTTTGAAGCTCGTTCAGGAATGAGACGTTACAAGCTGTTGGGGGTCTATATACTGTCCCAAGCATAATCCGTTTACCATTTTTCGTTAGTTCTATAAATAAGGTCTCAATATGTTCTCGATTCATAGTTGCACTTAAAATGACTTTCGAAGATATATGTTTAGATATGTACGTACTGATGCCACCACCACGTTTGTTACTACGGAGTGAATGATGGCTATAATAGTTTTGAATTTGAATCAGGTCTTTAGATGAGTCGTCTAGCCAACTTTCGGTAAAACTGAGAACATCAAAATTGCTGTTCAGCTCAGTGATAGTACAAGATATTTCATCTATTTTCGGATAAATGGATCTACAGTTCCAACATAATAGAGAAAAATCGTTACAGGTCTTCCTCATCGATTCATTGAATTTTTTAATATTTAGGTATTTACAGTTTCCAGTTTCATTTAGGTTTGGGTGCAGTCTATTCAAATGATTGAGATCTGGATCAATATTGTCGAATATGTCAACATGGTCAGTCATTAGCATTAAGAGACAGTAAGTAAAATGTAACGTAAAAATAAAAATGATAAAAACTACAGGATCAAGGTAAAAATAAGGACGTTCCTACTTAGAATTAAACTAAAAAAAAGAGAAACTAAAAACACACAGATTATTAGTCTAAATTGTTTAAAACCTAGTATGATTTCATAAGGAGAGCGCAAATTCAGTCCATGAGCAGGAACATTAGGGATCATAAATGGCAAATAATGTAGTTACAAGGCTGTCGTACCAGTGGTTTCCGCATTTAACACTTATAAGATGTAGCAAGGACGAAATGGATTTAAAAACGAAGTGACAGTGAAGTTATTTATGGAATTTAAAAAAATCTTGACTATCTAAATTGTTTCCAGATTCAGAAACACATACACGAGTTAAGTCTGAACAGCAAGTTCGGTATGAGCATTCGATAAAAAAGAGAAAGAAAGAAATTGAAAAACAATTTAGTAAGCAGCAAAACAAGGCTGTAAGGTCGACGTGGATGCCTTGAAGAGGTGAAGGTAATTCAATCAAAAATCAAGAAGAAAACATGTGGACAGATATCAAAATAATATTAAACTCAATACGTCAGTCTAAAGAAATACTAATCACGAATAATTTCCTCTGAGGACTTGCCGACATGTTGCAGCAAGTACTTGTCTAGTTCTTCAGGTGTATTGATGGTTAGAGATCTCTGAGTTACTTGGCCAGGTATCTTTGGAGAGAAGACGTTGATATTGCCATCAAAACTTCTTGCGGGTCCTATTTGTTCCGGAAATTTTCGTTTGGCCAATCTCAGAGTGTACATTATACTTGCTCGCGAAGGTACTAAGTATTCATTCACGTAGAGTTGTTCCGGTTTTGTAACACGGCAGGCTGTCAGAATTTCTTGCTTCTTTTCGTATTTTCGTAGCTCAAAAGAAATGTTTCTTCTATCGACGTTTCCGGGTGGAGGTTTTTCTCCCAATCTACTCGCTGTGGTGATGTCAGAGTTACTCAGGTTGATTTTGAGTTGGTCCTTCAGGATCTGGCACACAGTTTCTATGCAATTTTCTTCAGGACGTGATTGCGGCAGTTCCCCTGATAAAACCAAAGTGCGTTTTTTGTTCTCCAATTCTTCACGTTCTTCTTTCCGTTCGAGTCGCTCTAGACGAGAGACTATGGTATTTATTTTCTTATCTTGTTCTTCAATCCTTGCATTTTGATTTGATTCTTTCTTCGTTAGTGTTTCAATCATCGTTTTCAAGTCACTAATTTCGCTTTGAAATTTCTTCATTACTGATTTGAAGAGATCAATTAGGATGGAAACTACTTGCTTAGTCTGTTTTGGCAGGCCTTGTACGTCTGGATAGTCAAGCTCCAGCATACCCTCGCTGTTGTTGTCCTTGGTTGGGCTTGTCGCCATCTTTTGAGAAGGGAGACACTCTCAAAAAGAAGCAGTGGTTGAGTGCTTGTTCTGATGGAATATCACACTTTTTGTTCAATTTTTTTCTAATTTGGTTAGATAAAATTTATTCTTGGATTCTCATGGTCTGAGTGGGCACTCTTTTTTGGTTAGAAATGCATGATCATTAACCAGTTTGTTTCGGAGCAAAGACACAGACGTCCTCACTGCCTCACTGCACTCACTATCTAACATTAATAACACTTGATACTTCACTGTAAACTAATTTTGTAACGAAAACGAATTTCACGATATGAACACCGCTCTTCAAAAAATATCTTCTGATGCCTGTCTTCGACCACACTTCTTATGATACCCTAAATCACGTTGTCCAAGCTGTCATCTGATCATCACTTTCCAACAAGGATGCTGACGTTTTTGTTGCGTGCGTTGCCAGCTGCTGACGTTCGTCTTCTTAAAATCTCTATCCCTGGACATTAAAACTTTCTACCGTTTTTCCAGTATTGTTCCTGGGTTGCTGCGCAGCATAAACATGGGGCTCTTGCTGTGATGAACTGAAGCGGCTCTTGAATTTGATGTCATTCAGTATTCAGATCGATTTTTCGTTGAGTTTCAATGTTAAAGAAAATTAAAATGCGAAGAGCTGTAATCCTTTCGTAAGAAGCCTGAGCCTTTCGCACCTCAGCTGTCGTATCTATCTAGTTTGTATTGGAATAATTAACTGGCCTCCTCTGATTCCTGTGTGTGAGCGGCATTTTTTTGTTCGTACGCCCAAGTGTATCTCCAGTTTTCCTGAAGACAATATTTTATTATGTTCAACTATTCGGTATTATTCCTTTTCCAGGAATTTTTTTAACGCATTGGAAAAAAATATAAATAATACAGTTTGGATATTCTGCAAATCATAAAAATTAATTTTTCGCCAAAAACACAATTAAATTTGACTGATAAACTTATCCTACATTTTTTAAGAGTATTCGACTAATTTCAATTTGTTTTCAACACACTGTTTGCATCTTATGAAACAAACTAAATTTTGAATGGAAATTAGAAACCAATTCTTGCATTAATACAAATGATACACGCAGAAACCTAACTGAAAGCTTACGCAAAGTCCCTGACGTTTGAAACTGAATCAAGAAGCGTCGCTAAAGTTCATTCGTTGGTTATAATGAAGCTTTCCTAAAGTAATAATGTAAAAGATGTATGTTTATCAAAGTTCTATATTAAAAATTCATTCCACTCTAATAAAACACCACATTGCACTATATTATGTGCCTCTCTTTTAAAGTCTGTGACCAAACAACTGTATTTTCAAGAGATTATTGCACAACTGCTCGCACAAACACACATCCTCGGTTGTCACCCTTACGAATATGCTCGTTATTCTTTGATGCCACTTTAGTAGGCTCGCAAACCTCTAGTTCAAGACCCCTCAGGCATTTCCCTCCAAGGTTTCCCGGAAAATTTTTAGCCTCACCGTTATCCTGGAGCTGCGCAGATGATTAAATTTTCTTCCCGTCGGGTAAAGGGAGAACTCGAGCACAATGCCCACTCTACCCAGGTGTCAGAAATGGGTACCGGCTTGGCCGGGGGTAACCGTCATTGCAACCTGGCGCTGTTTATAAAGCAATTGAAAAATTAATGTACAAGATGATGTATATCAGGCTTGACTGATTGGAATAAAGCATTCTTTTTCCATTCGAGAGGCCACCGACATTCCTCCGCGTGAACATGTACATTGCATGGGTATCTCTGATACCCTTGTTCCAGGTTACTCCCATTAGTTTAAAATAGTATTTTTACGATTCATATTTCATATTTCGAACAAATTCCGCACTTCACAATCATGGGCAGGGATTCCCACGCTTTATCTCATCTACCCCAACATACGCCTTCGACTACCACAGAACAGCTCACACAAGCGAGGTCTGACATCTTCGATCGCTCTGCCTCGTAACTTAGGCGGAGTTCACACCAGAAGGTAAGATATTTATACCCGAAACATGCGATACACGGTAATTATCCTTAAGATAAATTAGGTTCATACTGAAGTGATAAGACATGAGCCAGCATCAAAGTGTAGCAGGAGAAATTTAGTCAGTAACCATGAGTCCTTCATCGAGTAATGAAGAACTCTAGCCAATATCGTCCCCTCAGGGGGATACAATTATTGTATCTATGGGGATACAATGATTTATCCCAGGGGTAAAATGTAAGGGCCTGAGCTGAGAGTTAGGTAGGCCTTCTTTTTGTTGGAATAGAATAGCTTTTTGTTATGGACTATCTCTTTTCGGTTCACTTCTGTCCTGTTTTAGAGCACCTGCTACTTTCTTCTCCAACTTTTTTTTTATTTCGTGAACTTCTTCATTAGCTTACTGTTTCTATGCACCTTGGCATAGATTCTGCGTTCCCTTAACTCCATACTAAATAGTGCCTTCATCCTTCCTCTCTTTGAACATCTTTGTCGTAGTAAAGGGAGGCTAAGAGTTCCTTATCATCAATCAATCAATCAGCCAATATCGTACGATACTGAAGGAAGAGACGCACACGCTTTGTCTCTTGATACACGTATCTTACAACAGATGCCGCCATCGTACCGGTGTGAACCAGTTTTATCGTCTCTCCGTATTTTTAACGGATCTCAGCGCGTCGTCTCTCGCAGGACAATTATCGCCAATTGCTTACGACCTACTGACATATCTTATCTCGCTGGGGTGAACGCCGCCTAAGGGTCGCTGTCATTCCGTTTTTTATACAAAGAAATGAACACTTTGTTGATGCCTGCCTAGAACTACGAAATTTTACTGCTAATTCATTATTCAACCCAATCATTCTTGTTTTAATTCGTCCGCATGAGAATATAAATCAGTGGTACTTTTGTAAACTCTCTTTTGACTTGCTACCTTTACTTCTAATGTGTAATCACTCTTTTAATGTTCATTTCGTGGCAGTTTTTGATGGTTTTATATGTTTTAACAAAAAAATCAGGGCAGAAATTGTTTTCGAGGAAATCATAGCTAGTAGAACTTATTAGAAGCAAAGCATGCAAGACTGGAGGCGAAGGTTCTCAAAAAATTTGAAGGCCCGTGAAAATTACGGAAACATGTCATTTTTCAGGAATTAATGGCGCCTGAAAACATTTCGCAATTTAAAAAAAAACGCAGAAAATTAAATAAGTTCAAGCTTATCGTGCAAAAAATGCGCAGTTAAAGAACGGAAGGTTCTCAGGAAGTCAGGAAAACGCAGCGTCAACGCCGAGCTCGACTGAATACAAACACAAAAAGATCATAGTTGGCCGGACGAAGGGTTTTCCGAGCCAGTGAACATAAAGTCTTCTGCATGAGCGAAAAAGCAAGCAAAATTTCGGACAAAATAAACCAAAAAATATTGTAGTCGATGTATTTCGCTGTAAAGACGAGCACCGAAAGTTACAGAAAATTGACTCTGTTTTCGAGAATTGCAGCTCTTTGAGAGAGAGAGGTCACAATTGCCGCTTCATTTGTTGTAGGTGCTGGTATTGTACATACATACTTGCCTGTGTGGAGCCTTGTCTGTATTGCAGTTGCCTGTGTGGAGCATTGTCTGTATTGTAGTTGCCGGTGAGGAGCATTGTCTGTATTGTAGTTACTTGTGTGGAGCATTGTCTGTATTGTAGTTGTCTGTGTGGATCATTGTCTGTATTGTAGTTGCCTGTGTGGATCATTGTCTGTATTGTAGTTGCATGAGTGGAGCATTATCTATGTTGTAGTTGCCTGTGTGGATTATTGTCTGTATTGTAGTTGCCTGCTTCGTTTCCGTATCAGACGTGCGCCAGGAAACAAAATTTTAATCAATTGGATGTTAGGTAACTCATGGACAGCATACCAGGTAGCGATCGACTTACGATTGTTGTATCAAATCGTGTACAAAGTTCAAAGAAATTAGCAGCTTTTCCTCAAGGAGAGCGTTCTTGAGTTCATGTTGTACGCGTGGAAAGAGAAACAGAGTGACATAACGTTGCTCTTTCTCTTCTCAAAAGCTCAAGAATTTTGAGAAGAGGAACTGAAGGCACCACGTGAAATGTTTCGCCTCTTCAATAAACTGATCTGCCAATAAGCAATGAGCTACCGATCCACATTGAAACGCAGTGAACAGAGGGATCGTCTTCTTGGAACAGTAGTCTTCTTGGAACAGAGACAGAGCACACGGTGATACTGACAACCTGTGATGTTATTCATTCACGATTTATTGTGGCCGGAAGTTACACCAAGCCATTGCGTCTCACGCCATCAAAGAGATTATGCTTCGCGGTAGGAACTAGACTGTCAACATGAAATGTCTGTGCTGGGGTTCTACTGACGCGCACACGTGTAGTGATCTGAATTTTGTAAATGATGATTCGTCAGAAGAAAATACCTGTCCTCACTGCAGCTACGAAAAGTTTGGTGGTCGTCGCCTAATGGCGTTCTGCAGCAACATTAACGGCTTTGGGATGGCCAGTGCCACGAATTATTGCGACATACAGTACCTTTAGAATTTTTTGAAGAACAGCGTTTTGTAGGTGGGTGTTCATTTTGCTGATACGTAATTTGTATTCTTTCTTTTTTGGAGAACTGTCTTTTTCAAAATTCGTATATATAATTTTCGGTCAACTTGGAAGTTTACCCACTGTTCTGCTACGCAGAGCGCACCGTTCTTTGGTTTGTACTTGCTGTCATAACTCTAGTCCTGCTGGTCTTGGAAATTCCCACAAAGTTGGCTACTGTTTCAGACACTTAGGCTTCAGCGAGATCAGCACCAGAGATCCTGCGTCTTTGTGACGGAGCAGTTCGGGCATTGTGGCGCATAGCTATTAAAAGATGCTTTTCATTCAAGTTTCTCATCGGTCACTGCTTGAGTGGTGTTGCTCTGTTTTGTCGCCATTAGGTGGCATACTTACATGGTATGGCTGAGCTGAATTATGTTTGATGTGCACCATAATGTGAAATATACATTTTGCACTCTTAGGTTCTTATTTTTGTCTCGTACAAGCATCTCTTTGTGTCATAGGTGCCTGCATTGTAGCTGCCTGCAGTTTAGCAGTAAATGGTGTAGCTGACTGCATAGAAACTGCCTGAATAGTAATGTTAGCATTGTAACTGAACTGTCGGGACTTACACAGTCAGCATTGTAACTGACAGTCTTGTACCTCTGAGCACTGTAACTGCTATCATAGTTTTATAAGTACCCGAGCGGTTACAGCGCACGGGATAACTACTGGTTTATAAGAGCACGAGTGCGACCACATGCTGAAAACTATCGTCAAACTGTTTATATGAAAGAAATAAGTCAACCGGATTATCTAGGCTTTCGTAACAGCTTTTTGAAGAACCCTATCAGCAAGAGTTTTGTTAACTAAACTCTAATGTTATTATTCATAAATTAAACAAGCTAAAAAGAATGATGTTTGATTTATACAAGGCGCAGGCTCGCCTGGCACGCTAGTGACGCATACTAGTGCAGTATAGCTCAAAGCCAAACTCGAGGTGCTCAGTAAACGAAAAACCTATGGTAATTTTCTCTCGATGAAAAGACGGAACAGAATAAAATATATTAGCACAATACAAGAGTAAAGGTTGTAGTACGTCAGAAAAATACTGTGTTATTTTTGAAAAATATAAAATATCACAGCGGTGATTTTCTACAGGCATTGTAGTAAGTATTGTTTTTAAATATTTCTTTTGCTAGGAAAAGGAACAGAAAAGTAACAGCAGACCGTAGAAGACCTGGTACGGTCTGCTCCGATTTTTTAATTATAATAAGTAAGTTAATTATTCATTTCTCTCGTTTTTAGTCAGTACTACCAATTGAGTTTGTACCCCAATGCGCTAAAATAATCACATGACTTAGATCTCGTCTCACCACTCGATGGTATATGACATGATGCCCGTAGAAGACACGAACAGTGTTGTGGTAAGGACGACAACTCGACCGAGGATCAACCAGAGCATGCAAAGAAAGAATTCTATAATTTCCTACGCTTGCGAGTAGTTTTTGCTCAGACTTTGCATGACAAACGTGAAGTGTTTGGCTGCTCTTCAGTTAACTAGCAGTTCAAAGTGTTTTCATCTATGTTAGCCCTCTGTCATCTAGTTCGTTTCTTGGTTAAATTAACGTTTTCCATATCGTTTTTCTTCATAGGAGCCTATCCTTAATAAAAAAATGCGTGTTCAATATCCTTACCAACTTGTTTACAGATAGCAAAAATGAGCGCAAAAACATGTTTACCATAACGCTGAAACGACATATGGTCTGGGTTAGACGCTCATGAATTTCAATGCAATTTGTCACAACTTGGAAGCTTATTATTCTGAGAAACAACGATCTTCACAGAATTCAAGGTAGAATTTCTTCGTTAATGCCTTTTCAATGTTACGCTCAATTTGATTAGAGTAAAAATAAGAGAAAACAGAAATAGTCGTGCCTCCACTTTGTTGGCTGCACAACATAAAACACGTGTCTTTTGAGCAATACAATGTGATCAGAAGCCCTTTGAATACAAATCATGTTTTGAAAGATTATGAGAATCCGTGTGTGTAATATACAATACGTTGCTCTGAAAATTTGTTCTCAGAAGAACACTTCCGCGAAACTCAACTCGTGGAATTAGCAATAATGCGCGCTCTGCTCGAGTGGATTGTTGACGGCGCGCAAATACAATTGAAGTATTGCGTTGAAAAACAAGTGATGTTTTCCTGGTTGGAAATCACAGTAAATTCTCATGAAATGTTGCCTTACAACAATCGCTCACCGGAGTTACCAATGGCGTGACAGTGGTTGAGACGCCCGGCTGGGAGGGGAACGAGCTCAGTGTCGTACTCTAGCTGAACGTTGTTAGGCATTTGTAGAATAGCTTATATGGTATATCAATAGATTCTTGTTTCTTGCATTATAGTCTTCGATAATTGCGAATGATCCAAGGCTATCCTTCACAGCTTCAGAGTATTTCTTCTTTGCTGTCAAAGTTATTGTTCATAGATTGCAAAGGCAAGGGAGATTGAGCCTATAAGGAAATTATTTTAGTGGTACTCGACATAAATTAAGTTCTCTTATCGGTAGACCACACCAACGGCATACTTTCAAGAAGGCTCGGAATCTTCATTCCATAAGTGGTTTTTACTAGAGGCTTCACGTCTAAAGACTGTGGAGCGTATAGCTCTTGGGTGAGAGAAAAGATAAGAACCACAGTCAGTGTTCGTTTGTTCCCTGCAGGAAGAATTCCTAACATCACCGAACTTGAGTCCACTGATGAACACAAACGACGGAACGAAGAATCCTCTCCTCATAGCCCTTCTGGCTGAGGCAGCTCGCAGTTCCATGCGAGTCCGGTTAAGATCTCAACGTGGACAGATATTACATAATTCACTTGTAGTGAAACCTCGTCCTTCCGCGACTAGAAATATGCAAACAGTGCACAGGAACCTCATAATGGATTTTGAACTTTATTGCAGGATGGCAGGTTACGGTCCATAGGCTGTGTTCCGTCGAGCAAATACAGTTGAGGGTTTGTAAGTGCGTTGGATTAACGCACCAGAGAGACATCTTGGCTTCTCGATAAACAGAGTCGGGTACGTTTCCCGAGTTGCGGTCTGTCTAAAATAAATATTTACCATTAAACTGGGTTGCGCAGTTGACTCGGCTAGCGCAACTCGCAGCTGAAGCCGCAAGGATCAACCGTACAGGAGAGAGCGGAGAGTTGCACAGGCAGGCTACATTCATTTGATCCCGTTATTTGTACCACAGAGACACACAGCTTAAACAGCCTCAATTATTGAACACAAAAATTGCACTAGGTCTCTCAGTGCAATAAAACAACCGCAAACAAAATCTGGCTATGACACATAATAAAGACTGAAACTAATCATGGTAACGGATGAGTACATCGATAACGACTACTTACAGTAAACGCGAATCAGTTCAACGTTCATGAGTTGCTGAAAAACGGACACATCTGCCTCATTGTGCTTTGTACCTGTTCAAAAGAACGCTGCATAGACTCAATTGGTTTCCAGAATCGCGCCTTTCAGATCGCGCCTCACAGTGCTATTGTTAGACCAAAAATTGGATGCCAATCATGACCTCTCGGGTTCATATGAATTATTAATTCAGTGCTCTACAAAAATCACCGCACAGTTTCTTAATCAAATATCAGTTAAACTCTCCAATTCAAGGGTAACGTTTTCATCTGTTTTCATCTGCATAGAAGCTCATCTGTTATACACCAATCTTTTATCAGAAAGTATTTCGTTTTAGCAAGTTGCTTAAAAGGATCTTTTGTTCTATGAATTCCAAAAACAAATCATAGTGAAGGTTAAAACAAATGTGCGAGATTTTTGCCATCGAGAGCGATTGTAGGGGCTATAACATTGCGCAGTTAGTTCATTCTTCCTTCTAATTTTTCAGTTCGAGAGACCAGTCCAAGATGTCTTCGCAGCTACGCTCGTTGCGTCAAGTAGAAGAGTTCTTCCTGAGTCACTCGAGTTTTCGCTCATCGAGAGCGACGTTTTTTTCAACTGAAACAGTCCGATATGTTAACCTTTTTTTAACCAGCAGAGGAAACTGAAGATTCGCGTTTCAAATGGCTAACTAAAGTATGAATGAGCCCTGGAACTGTCAGGTATTTTAAACAGTTGGGTTTACAAGAAAAGAAGCAAGAAATGTGTTTCAAATCATACCAGTCCAAAAAGCACTAGTCTTCCTCATTTAACAAAAATATTTGAGCAATTGATTTCAAAGGCGACGACGCAACCTATTTTATATTAATGTAGGGTATTATTTTATAAGAGCGCTATTACCCGCAAAACGCGCTGCAGGTCATCACCAAAATTACGAGGTCGAACAGACTAGGTCGCCAATTAATGGTGTTACAAAACCGAGCGTGTATTACAAAGTAACTTTACATAGAAAAGCCTTTACAAATTCTATTCGTATACAGTTTTAGCATTTGTCGCTGTAATCGATTACAGTTTTAGCACTTACACTGAAATACTGAACATATCTCATACGCGTAGACGCCCGCCAACGGTTGCTCCAGACGACTCATCACTGGTTGCGCCGCTATACGGGCTGGAGTTTTTAGTGCTGAGAATAACTTCAGTCTGGTATAATATTTGTTGAGATCACTTATGTACAGCCGTGTTAGCTTAGCAATCATTCATCATTGTCTTAATCAAAATCATTCTTCTTCTTTCATCGTCTTGCTTCATCGTTCATTATTGCAAATAATTGTTTCTCGGTATTTTTCCAAAAACATCCATTTACCAACAGGAATTTTCATTAAATAGCTCCAGTCGCTTAAAATCCTTAACTATTTTCTTTATGAATTCGATTTCATCATTAATCACTTATATTGATTCCTTCGCTTACCAATATTCCCATAGCAGTTATTGTCTACTCCGGTTCGTGATAACTCTTTATCATCAACCATTCTTTACGATTATTCTGTTGTTCTTTCATCAACTAAAGTATTTCGTAAATGTATTACCAATCAATATTCATTGCTATTGCTTATAATTACTTGCACGGCCTTCAAGTTTTTCGCTGCATTTCTATTCTTTGTCACTTATCGTCTATCACCTGGTATAGTCTATCATCGTGTGCAATCGTCTTCCATCGTCTCTAGCGACCATTCATCAGTTTGATCGTTCTATGTTCTTCTTTGTCGCATTCATTGTCTTCCATCATCCTCTATCACCATCTATCGTGCCTCATCAGCTGCGCGGCCATATCGCCGTTGCCAGCGTCGGAGAACACGGTTTCCGACTTAGCGCGTCCGGAAAGGAATGGAAGCTCGAGACGCTAAATTCCAGCATTCAAGACTTTCCAGACCTGCACTTGCAGCGCACAACAGCAGGCATGTTTAATACTCCTGTGATTTAGCACCTCCCTGGAGATGTTTGTGGGAGTTCGACAATAGCTTGAAAAGAATTCCAGCGTCGATGCCTTTGGGTTTTGAGTTTTAAAATGTTTTTGAAGTACGCTGAAAAATTTGTGTGAAGTCTTGAAACAAAAAATGTACATTTTATGCTGATTTGTGAGCCGGAGATAATGTTTTTATTTTAACTCTTGATAAATGATTTATAAATGTAAAAAATTCAGTAGTAGGGATCAAGAGAGGGCATAGAAAAATTAACATTTTTTGTACTTAATCCTCCGAACATCTGACACGAATAAGTAAATGTTGTAAGTGAAAGGTTTGTTAAAGTGCTTCACCCAATGAAGCACAAAAAAGAAATTTTCCAATACATAAATGATATATCACACAGTACAAAAAAAATTAAAAGACAAAAAAGACATAGCATAAAAGACCAATCCCAAAGAATGGTCTTCAAAACATCTTTCGCTGCAGTTTCGTCATGAATCGCCGAGACGCAGTTTTGTCTGCAACTTAGAGAGCGGATTTTTCATTAGGGTAGAAAATATTCGCCCAAAGAATTTTTACAGTAGCTTTACATAAAAGCTCTTATGATCAAAAGTACGTCGCCTCGAATTAAGCTATCCATTCGGACAGACGGCAAGACAAGCCTTGAAGAGCACTGCTAGTTTACTTACCAGAGCGCGGCTATCATGGTCTATGTTTGGTGCAAATATTGAAAGCTGTTGTTTTATGTTTTGTTCCAATTGTTGCAGAAAATGCCATTGGAATTGCTTAATCGTTCAAATTTTTCACACTGAAAATATATCATGATGAGTCATTTAGATGCCTATTCATAATAATAATTTTCAAGCCAGAATTTACTTGTCAACCTTCGCGATAATGCCATAGGAATATATTTAACATTTGATCGAAGCTCAAATTCCATTAGATAATTTGTACGAAAAACTTTAGTCGAACACTAACAGTGCTAATTAAAGTAAAAAACCAACGATGATTGCTCGGAATTACATATACCCTCTTCATTTTCTTATATTTTGCATTTTACAAGTAGTTACTACCGTCCATAACCTTGCAGAGCGCTTATAGAGACGATGATTGGAAGGTCAAAAACAGATGTTCTTGAACGTCGTCCTTGAATAATACTGTTGACTTCAAAATACTGGCACAAAGCTGCTCAAACGACTCTGATAACCCACAAATTATAATTAAATTGTTTGCTTTCTTTCTCTACACACGTTCTCCTGTTTATTATATATTTAATGGCATTATTTGTGTATCTGATTCGGCTAGAATCACAAAAAAATTAATAAGAACAAATAACTATCAAAAACTTCTTCTGGATTCAGGTAATGATTCGAAATGTTTTTTGGGCTCATATTTGTAAGTTATTTTCTATTCTTTACATCTACTTTCATCCTTCTGTCGTCCTTAATTCTTCCAGTCTACAGCTACCCGTCAGAACCCTCACCATCCTAGACCATAATTTTTTCGTTATACTCACAATCAAGTCATTTCCAGCGTCATTTTCTGTACTGAGATGTATCGAATGGAGATAGTGATTTCCTCAAGATCCGTTTCTTTTTTCAGTTGAGATCTGTTCTTGATTGAGATCCACAGATTGATCAAAATTTCCGCCAATAGATCTTACTTTTATCTGAATAGTGTTAAGATCAGAATTCTTACAGGGGGAGTTATCTTTCTACATCTAGATCTTGTTTCGATACCCACCATGTCCTTCCTAGGTCCCTCTCTCTACATAGATCTTCTTTAGATCCTTCTCCTTAGATCCAGCAACTGATCCAGCTACCGCCCGAGTGCGGCCGCTCTAAGTCGCCATACAGACGAGGGATCCGTGGACATATGGCTGGCTGCCCCGTCGCTGTAGCGCCTAAACAAGACGGAGCGAATCAAGTAACGTCTATGGATGGCTCTGGTCCTCAGATGCAGAACCTCTGCGCTCCGTCCGCCGTGAAGTCTGACTCAGAATTAAGCGTTCAATTCTCGGATCGCCTGCGGCCATCACAGCTGGAATGACTGCAGTTCCAGCCAAATGAAATCAAACTGTTGCCAGCCTAGCACTGGATATGGGGCAAAGAATGGAGTGGAGAGTGGGGCTTGTTCTATGATGTGCGATAATGTTTATACATATTATACTGCAAATTAGAATGCTCTTGCTGAATAAATAGCCTCATGAGAATATGCTACCCAAAAAAAGAACCTGTTTTCAGGTTAAAACAATATTTGAAACCAAATGGAAGCATGAATTAAAAATGGAGTATGTGCAAATTCGTATATAATAATTACAGTCGGAACATTTTTCTATTTTCTATCTCGTGTTTTGT
This sequence comes from Morinoia aosen, assembly GCA_030386875.1. Classification (NCBI taxonomy): domain Eukaryota; kingdom Metazoa; phylum Arthropoda; class Malacostraca; order Amphipoda; family Talitridae; genus Morinoia; species Morinoia aosen. The sequence continues at coordinate 14,449,724 of CM059567.1, read as the reverse complement.
GGTGAATTAAAACAAATATTTTCATTTTATGAGCCAAACCAGAAATGCAGATGTCCATGCCAGCCCATAACTATCTCAATTTCATTCGACAAAATACTCGTACTGTTGTAGCAACCATGCATTTCCGTAAATAAACTAGTAATTTATTTCGAGGTGAATAATCTCAAGAAGATGATTCAAGATTTTAAAAGTAGTGTCCGAGCTATAACATGATACAGAAACCCAAAATAATTTTTCTAAGGTCCTCTTGATCTTCAACCAACATGCCACTTGCGTAACACATCTGTCGCAATACGTTAGTTTCTTTCGATAAATTTTCTCAATTTTTAAGTGGGTCGATATTGAATAAATTTAGTTCGGATCTGAAGCATGCTACTACAAAATTTATAATGAAATAGGATTGAAAATTTCACCCTTCATGCCTCCTTAACTTTGAAACCTAGAAATACATAGTTTCACTTTTGAAATCGTTTTATGCACTAATGATATTTCAAGTCTCAGTGTAATAATACATACAATTTAAGTACACATGTTAAGAATGGTTGTGATTGTTAACTACCAAGAGTTCCTCTGTTGCAATAGACTTTTCATTGAAAAATGCGACTCTTATTAACGCTCATGTCATCTTGTCTCACCTCATTGAATTAAAAGATCGTTAACTAATGAAGTATTTGCACTTGCGATTATTTTTAATTAATACTATCAGTCAGAAATTACCGGCTACGTTTTGCACAACGACTTCTTCAATTTAGACGCCTATTCAAGAGAAAAATAAAATCATTTTTACACCGGAATCGTCAAGATCAAATACATAAATTCTCATTCAAATCTTGGTAGCGGGCCACAAAATTCCAATTCACTGCAGTTCAAAGGTTGATGATTCCATTTCTGTGTTGAAAACTTAATGCTATTACTCCTGAAACACGTCACCTGTGAACCAGCCGCACCCTCCAGTTGACACGACCAGTTTGATCTTCCAGTTGCGCCGTGAATTCGAAGGCTCGCGGAAATTTTGAGGCTCCATGAAGGCATCCTAGTTCAGTGAGAATAATTCACTGCCTCTCAAGACACGCCGAACATGGAGGAGCAAAATATTATGATGCAACTTGTTGATGTAGATTGTAGTTTATACATTCTGCTGCATGTAGATTCTTCTAATTAGGTATGCAATAAACGATGAAACTTCTTAAACCGAAAAATGTTTAGTAGGAAAAAATCAATAACAATATATGTAACACATTGAAGAAAAAAGTTTACAGCACTTTATCTAGTGTAAAATGGAAAGTCATTATAAAAATAAACTTGTGTCTTTTCATCCTAAAAATGATTCAAAGAGTTTTCAAAAATATGTGTGTTCTCCACTAGACGTAGATATTTTTGTCAGGCTCTTCGACAACGGCTATGCATTGCTACATCGACTCTTGAATGCATTAATGAAGCGTGTGCTCAGAAGTGCAGCATTCCTAGAGTAAAGTTAGGTGGCGGTTGCATCACATTGTAAAGCTGTTGCTTCTCGATTGGTGCTGGCGCGCACCACATAACTGAAGGAACTGCAAGAAATGCCGAGAAACTCTTTATTAACATCGTCCTGGTTTTGGTTCGCTCTCTGAACTTCAAACATGACGGACTTAGCAGCAGGAAAATGACCCTGAATGCACAGCAAATCCGATGGCATGGTTCCAGGCTAAAAGCATAAATTTTCTGGAATGACACAGTCAATTATCTGGCTTAAATTTAAAAAAATATACGAAGTGAACTAAAAATGAAGATTGAAAACAGAGATTCTGAGAATATCGTTGAACTGAAAGTCAGAGTGGATTAATATTAAAGCTGAAAACGATTGCCAATTAATTGTTCTGAACGCCCGGAAGTGATACCTATCAATGTAAGCTATGCAATCATATATAATTTTTTTTTGTAATGCGTTGGTAACTCTGCTCGGTTCAATATTACATTTAATATCGATAATAATTGAATCACACTTTCAGTAACCTGTCCAACCCTCTAACAAGTCAGTTACAGAGCACTGTTTCATAAAATACCATATTTTTAACTGCACAAATTTTAAAATTTTAAATTCAATGCCAAATGTGTCTGATCCCTACAATTTAAATTAAATATGCGTGTTAAAACACCGTTCTTCAATGAGCAAATGCGACCCGGCAGTGAATTATTCGTGAAAATTTTCATCATTTTTATTTTACTGTTCTATGGTCTTTTTACTGTCAATGTTTTTTTTCGGATATTCTTAAGAAGCTGGTTATTGAATAATTATCACTCAAATTTACTTGTCCACAGAGCTGAAGATGGATTTTTATAATCCCAAAAGTTTACTTTAATTATCATATTTTCAGTTACGTTAATTTATATTTTACACTATTATTAAAATTTCCTAAAAATAGAACCAATTGGTCACTCTTTAAAACTATTGATTTTTACATTAACGATTTTAGAGTGTTGAATATTTCATCCACTACGAAAAAGTAGTATTACTATTCTTATAATAGGAAAGTTTGAAAAATCAAACAATGTAATTGGCAGCAATGGGTAACAGAATACAAAGTTACAGCATTTTTTATAAAAATTTCCCTTTTCATCTGGAAACAAATGAAGAGCTTTGGGTGGGAACAGTACATACTAGAAAGTTTCTTTACCCTTTCTATTTCACAAGCAACTAGTACACTAATTTGATCAAAAATACATACATGTTTGAGATAATGAAATCATTTTTCGATCTGGAAACCCAGTTAATAACATACGTACAGAGTGAATCCAGTCATTTGCATCGTTCGATGTTTCATTTCGCTGCATGTTAGTTGAATCCAGGTTACTATCAATGATTTGAATCAGTAGTAAGGTATAAGTAATTATAGATTTCATCAGGCATGCAGTGAAATAAATTAATATGAAATGATACAAATGATTGCATTCATCACGTATGTAAGTATTGATTCATCTGCTGCTCAGCACTTTGTTCCCGAGGTGAAAACACAAAAACCTCGCTCAGAAATCCAATGCACTCGAAAATAACTTGTAATTTTTAAACGAACAATGTCCAACTTCAACCTTCTGATTCATTTTCATTATATCAAATCAAAAGAAAGAATGAACAAAATGAGCGACGCCGTTCGTTAAAAATGCGTTTCGTACAAATTTTAATTCCGGGTCTACCTTCCCGCACTAGCCTTCACGCATATCCATCGACATTACTCATGTCTGGCATTAGTCATGTTTAACACTGTGCTAATTTCGTAGCTGAGTCGATCGGGATTTAGTCATTCATTAGGAAATACATCAGAACAATAGTGATGTTTAAATTATTTCGGCGCATGTGTCATTTCAAACTATAAAATATATTACGAAGAATTGGGCTACTTTTTATTTCACCGAACTGGCTTTGGGTTTGAATTGAAAACTCAGCCATTCAAGAGTAGGATATCAATACGCCAGCGAGAATGCGGTTCAAACGTATACTTCAAAACTTAAACGTTCTCATCAATATATTTTTTTCTCATTCAGTAGCAAGTCCTACTGCACTGCTCATGACGTACGTACATCATTACATGCACCTCCTTAGAACCCTCATACTGCCGTCATACATGATTAGCAAGAAGATTTACTAGAATTTAAATTATAATTCCTCTTCTTCCAGACATTCTAGCCTCTTTAATTGTGTCCTAGAGTGCCTTTTGTTTAGTTCACGCTTAAAGGAGGGCGAGAAAAATTGTCATCCAACTAAATTTTCGCCCTATTTTGAGTTCCTATTATAAATTTGCAAGCTTAACATACACTTTGCGATATCCTCTTGTCAAGCAAGTTTTTGCTGCAAAATATCCATATTTTTCATTTTATACCCACTCTTAAATGAAGTCTATATTTTGGCTGATTATGAGACCATAAGATACTTACAAGCAATAACGATTCCCATTTTTCAAGCCCCCGCACTTGTGTAATCTGCCTCGTGCGTGCTACCTCGCAGTCGTGTCGATTCTTAATTTTGCTCCTCTACTTTGAAACCAGGCCAATTCAACCCTTTTATTTCATTAAATGATAGCATGAATTCTGTACAGAAACTCTGTATAAACATAAAAGCGTTCTATTTCTTCTTCTTTCATTTGATTTGAGGCTGCAGAAAAGCTAAAAGCTGGAGCCGGCCGCGATAAAACGCTCTCTCTGCCCACAGTCAACAGAGCACCGAAGCATTGCCACACTTCAAAGGGAACTCATTCGCCGAATTTTAAGAGGTTAGCTTTAGCTTTCATAGTTCATATATGCCAAAGTTTAATTCTTGCAAAGGCGCAGGCTCTTCACTATCCCCTAAGGCACACCTCAACTCTAACTACGAGAGAACTCCGCTAACATCCCAAGAACTTCGGTAACATACTTCACTCGTTATATTCGTGTTTCGGTTAATGCCCGCTGAATTTCGATGCTTTCGCGTGGGTGCATTAGCGAGGCTGAAGAGGATATCTACATTTCGGAGAGAAAAGTTGCGCACTTCGAGAAGTATTTCTTTATCATATTTGAAATGATGAGCGTGGAGTTTGAGGCTTAAACAGCCGACGAGTTATGGAGATGCTGCTTATGTTTTGGGCATAGCTGCTAAATGAGTGAGTGGCTGTGCGTATGTGTACGTGGATAGGTTTACGTAGTTCCTGTTCAGGCAATCCCATAGAGTTTTCCTGTAAACTACTACAAAAGTAGTTCTGTAAGTAATATTCAGCTTATTGTGGCTAAGTGGTCAACCAAACACCTGAAAGTGTGAATATACTAACTAGCTGATGGAGTAATAGATGTTACTAATGGATGTTTAAGAAATTTCAGTCTCATACCGGCAACAATACTTACCTGGAAATTAAATGCCCACGTTTACATACGCCACAGATCGCCTCCAAGCGGCGATGATCTCCAAAGAGAGTATTTAAGCCGACAGAATGTTCATCGTTCTCATATGGCATAGATAGTGTACGACTTACGTTAGCCATAAATAATATAATAGTTGAAATTCAAAACTTTCGTCGATACGTCAATCAGTAAAAGCACTGAAGTTAAAATCTGCAGCAGAGAAGCGGAAAATGATTGAACGAGTTCACTGACAAAAACACGAATGCTCAAAAAGAAGTGCGAGAAGAGCGGAAACATTAGTAGTTGTCGAAATAATAAAAACTTGCAGGACCCGTATAAATTCCACGGATAATATCACTGGAAAACTAGGTGGACTCGTGAAATAATTCCAAAATAACTTATCCTAACCCGACATAACCTATCCTAACCCAACATGATCTATCCTAACCCAACATAACCTATTCTAACCCAACATAACCGGTCCTAACCCAACATAACCTATCCTATCATAATATAAATCTAACCTAACCTAACCTAACCTAACCTAACTTAACCTATCTCACTCAGAATGACCTATTCTTGGCTGATCGGTAACGACAGTCAATCGACACTATGTATAATACCGCTTGAAGCGCAGTGTTATGTATACAACAGTGAAGCCACGGTAGAAGCAACAAGGTAGGGTCATTTCTGTGGGGGAAGAAACACTTCATCTTGTTCGGCTAGCTAATAGAAAGGTTTTTTTTTCAAACATACTTTATGATGTCACTAAAACGTCATGTCGTTTGGACAATAGTGGAGACGGATTTGGGGGAGCCGTGCTACCAGAAGCTATATGGGCGCTGCTATTGGTTCGTTGCCGTGACGTCAGCAAATCGACACAGTCGACGAAAAAAAGACTGGTTTGACCCTACCTTGTTTCCTCTCCGTTGATGAAGCTAAGGTGAAAAGCGTAACGCATGGACTAACTAACTAAGGAAGGAAAAAGGAGAATTATTATATGATGATAAAACTGGGATATTTACGTTTTTGATTGTTACTGGAACTTAATAGCGATCAGCTCGAAATGGCTTTCTGAAATGAGAATTAAGTCAATGCGGAATTAAATTCAAGTTTCACCTTGTTTTCATTACCGTCTCGCTTCTGAAGGGCAATTTGAAAATCCGCTTAGCATATTGAAGAGTTCTCGTTCAGGATGACTGCTTCTCCACTGTGTAGCTGCAGTAAAAAATGCTGGGGATTTAATGGGTTTCTTCGTCTCTGTATTAAACTGGTTTGAGAAGTGGCTAATGAATTTATTAAAGACGCAGCAACGAAAAGGTGTCTATATTTTGAGTTCCCGACCAAAAAAAGACAAAACTGAAAGCAGAAGCGATGGAAAATTATTAATAATTGAGAGTATTATCATTTGTGAAATTTTTTCTTTATGCATTCTTCCATGTTATAGCTCCAAGGGATAAATTAGAACATTTTTGATGCGATGAGATAAATTAAGTAAAGAACTTCAGTGTTGCTTGACGTTGAGATTGCACAACGTGACCACTTCCGACTGATGCAGCCGACACAAATTGAATGTCAAGATTCCATTTGTTGGCAATTCGGCAGCTGTAACTAGGCGTTACTCAGCGTCTTAATGAAATTTTGCTCTGTCAAGTATTTTACCGTTCAGTATGTTCAAAACTAAAAACTTGCATGTACTCTCTGTATAGTTTTGTGCATATATTTTTTGTGTTTTGTGGGTACATTCTTCAGAGCGTTGAATGCGTAATTCAGAGTTTGATAGGTGCACACTGCTCAGTTCGTGTTTATACAATGCAAACTTTCGAATTTACTCAGTACACAGTATGGAGGCAAATATTTCAGAGTTTTGGTTGCCGACGCTTCATAAGAACCTGCGTTTATACATCAAAGCGCTGTTTAATTGGAGTTCACTCGGACTCCCTCGAACAAACTTTAAAATTGCTATAAAAATTAAGCCTCGTACCTTTCCCTTTTCGCACGTTTTCCCCAAACCCTCTTTATACTCAAGCAGTGAGTTATGAATACATTCTTCAGAAGTGGTTTTACACCCTTCAAACAGCAGGCACCGAGAGATTTACCCTACTTTCCGTTCTCCTTCACACGCCCGTTTGAGACCACACAAGCCCACCTTCTGATCGAAGATCTGAGTTAAGCCTTCAAACTCCCCAGCCACGTTAGAGCCTCATGGATTATTCATGCGTTCATATTGCTCCCGCTTGTAATACTAGCGGATTTTTAGCGGGATTTTTCAGTCGGTTTTTGTACTTGGAGGGAGCAAAGGAGAGACAAAGAGGAGTCGTTCAAACGAGCGCCCCTCTGAGTGCTGCTCATTAATTCGGAGAGTGCGATGCTGTGTGGAGGACGTAAGGGAAAATTCCTAATTTTGTGAGGCTCGCTGTGTTGGTCAGCTCGTGATGGAAAGCAGGCATTGCAAGACTTTAGGAATTAGAATAAAAGAAGTGACGCTAATTTTTTTTAAATGTTATGTAGTAAAATTATGAGTAAAATTATGTAGTAAATTATGTAGTAAAATTATGTAGTAAATAAAATTATGTAGTAAATTATGTAGTAAAATTGTGTAGTAAATAAAATTATGTAGTAAATTATGTAGTAAAATTATGAGCGAATGAATTTAGTGATTTCGAAGTCTGCTTTAGCAGCGTATGCTACGAGGGTGAAAATAGTGTTCTTGTTTTGTATAATAAGCATAAATATCGAAATCATCATTAAACGAATCATAAAACGTAGTTACAAGCGAGATTTAAAAATACTTAGATATACAGGGTGTTGGTGGAACTCTTGGTACAAACTTCAGCTACTAGTAGAAAATACAAATTTAAACACTTTTTCATCAGTGAAAAAATATCGAAAAACGCTTAGTTTTTTAATTATTGTGCTTAGCAGTTTTTAATGCTGCGCTGCAAGAACTCACCGTGATCCTAGTTAACCACTTGCACTAATGTTCAATAATAACACACGAGGGTAATGAAAAACGTTAAATAATATGAGGCACTGTAATAAATAATAGAAAGTAACGCATCAAAGTAGGTGTTCAAAATTTCGACCATTAACATCGACACACGCACGACACCTTCGTCGAAGCGAGTTGCGTACGTTGCCAAACATTCCTGGGTTGTCAGCGATATCTCCAGCAGCGACTGCAATTCGAGCGACAAGGTCTTAATTCTTCCGACCTTACAGTTGTCGCATAAATCAGAGATTTCAAGTGCCCCCATAAGAAAAAATCTAACGGAGTCAAATCAGGTGATCTCGGGGGCCAGGACACAGCACCACCACGACCAATCCATCGATTTGGAAATTGTTGGTCAAGAAACCGTCGCACATTTAGAGCATAATGTGCCGGAGCTCCATCGTGTTGAAACCAAAGTCGTCTACGAAAACCTAATGACACATTTTCCAATAAACCAGGAAGGACTTCTTCAAGAAAGATTTTGTACACATCTCCAGTAAGGCGCGCTCTGGCAGAATGTATGGACCAAAGAGTTGATTGTGCACGATACCTGCCCAAACATTGACAGTGTAGCGATGTTGGTGATGACGTTCATGACACATAAGGGTTGTTCTGCTGCCACGAGTGAAAGTTATGATAATCAAAAATTCCATCGCGGCTGAAGGTTGCTTCATCCGTAAACAACACACACTCTGCAAAATTGGCATCTTCTACCCCTCGATCGAGAAACCACTTCGCGAATCGCTCACGAGGACCATAATCAACGGGATGGAGACCCTGGACTATCTGGAAGTGATACGGATGATAATTATTCCGGTTCAATACATAAGCCAACTGTATACTATGGTCACGAATACCCAAAGATGCTGCTGCGGCACGGGTGCTCGTACGCGGGTTTCTACGGAAATGTTCCAACACTTCTTGCTCTCGATGATAATTTATAGGGTGACCAACGTCTACTCTTTTTACACTAAAACTGCCGGTTTCCGTCAATCTTCGGTGCAATGCAGTGAATAATCGATGATCAGGGACTTCTCGATTAGGGTAACGTTCGTGATAGATTCTCGCGGCACGTCTTGCATTACCATTAGCAGCATCATAAGTGAAATGCATGTCTGCCATTTGTGCATTTGTAAGGCGATACATCTTACCACTTCAGTGCCACGGTGCTAACTGACAAAATATACTCATACGCTTCTCACCAGGGGTCGCTATCGTTGACTAGGAATTTCTAGAAATTTCCTGAATCTGTGAATTAATGTTTTAAACTGTAAATAAAACATGTTCGATTCTGCCAACACTTGTTCATTCTAATTACCCATATTGCCCTTATTCCTGTCTGTTGCGAAATCGCTGTTGTGTTCTTGTAGCGTAGTATTAAAAATTTCTAAGCCCAATAATTAGAAAACTATGCGATTTTCGATATTTTTTCACTGATGAAAAATTGTTTAAATTTGTATTTTCTATTACTAGTCGAAGTTTGTTTCCACCAACACCGTGTAGAAATTTAATTTTGAAGTACTTAACTGCTGAGCTAAATCCAGATCGTACGTTTCATGTCGGAAGGGATTTGGTCATGTACCGAATGCAGTTCAATGTATGAGACGATTGAAATGAACTTGGGTAAGTTTTTATTTACAAAAACTAGAAAAGATGAGCAAAAATCTTTGCAAACATGAAAGTTTGCTAAATATGTAGAGTGTTAGTTTTAATTATGGCAGCAATTTAATAACTGCTAATTTGCGAGTTTCGTGTCACATAAATTTTCATGACAGTGGATTAAATTAATTATTTTGCCAGAAATTACCACGATTTAACCTAAATTAACGCGTATTTTCCGGGTAAAAATCAATTAAAAACGTTCCCCAGGCCTGAGCGCGCGGGATGCCGCGGACAAAACACGTGAGGCTGACAAGAACCATTAGAAGTTAATGAGAACCACATGGAGTCGAATAGAACCACCTGAGCTGTGAGAGACCAGTTATTTCCTCACTATTGACCCCTACTTCTTTAAATACCTCATTTATGATTTGCAGCAGCACTTCAACTAATGACGTGGCCTGCCGGCGTAAAAAGTTATGCTGCAGCTAACATAACAAGTATTGACCTACCACGTTGTCATGGAGGCCAAAATACGTTTATGCATCGCGACTGGCAAAACAAGTGAGCACAATTTCCCAAATAAAAAATGCGTGGTAATAATGAGGTACTCTGACCAAGAACTGACCATTTATAAGTCAATATGAACACATCTAAATAGAAGTGGCCATAAGCCATTTTTCTTTTTGGTTCCATCATTACAGGTCTTTATGGATGACCCATGGTCGCTAGTAACCTAGATGACGGATGTATTCATGTGTTCATATTAAACTTCATTATTGCTTCGATGTGTGGATCTGTAAATAATGATAATTGTAAATATATAGCTGAAGGTTTCGAAGTATGTTTCGGCACAATATTATTTTTAGTATAAATACATGACTGTAACATTTTTTTATAGCTTGTATATGAACCACTATTTAAAAATTGTACTGAGCTTTAACTTAAGCTCACTTGCACTCGCTTGAAACATGAAATGTTTCTTGGGAAAATACGAAAATGAACCAAATTACAAAGCTTTTCCCAGAAATTTAAGTGACCATTTAATATACTCTAGTGTGTGCCGCACTCTCAACAATAGACTACGTTCAGTTTATCGCTGCAGCTGTTATGAATTTCTTAATCTTTTCGAGGGAAAAGGCAAAGTATTTTGTGCCCACGATTATGTAAAATGCAACTAGCAAGCATTCGAGTAATCAAAAATTTGGCAGCATCGTCCCGTTGGCTGAAAAAGAACAAGGCACTTTTAGGGCAAGTCTGACTTTTCCATGCATAAGAATGAAGGGGCCGGCCTGGAACACTTGTATTTGTTTCGAAGCTTCTCTTTTGCCCATTGGCATTCCACCCTCGTCTCGATCTAATGCACCGAGCTCCGGCGATTTATTTATCCTGCTCTAGAATGTTACGTTGGCCGTTCGGATTCCTTTCGCTCTCTTAAATTCCCAATCCCGAAGGCAATCAAGAATTTTTTAAAGCTTCGTTTTGTCCCCGTAGGATGTATGCTCTGCATGGGCCTCGACTTAAGGATATTTTCCAGGTAGATTTATTGAAATGTTCAAAACTTGTTTTGATCATTTCATCTTTTATATCGACTGAACCAAAATAGTTGGAAGTAGTTGATATACCTACTCATTCATTTGAAACCTGACGGTTGTAATATTAGGAGTGAAATTTTGTCCATATTGACCGGGTTTGATATTGTAGCAAGCTTCACTTAGCTCATGTTGAGTGGAGTACATTTGTAAATCGTTGTGTATCCAAAAATGTGAATAAAAAATCCGTCCTCGGTCGAAGTTTAAACTAAACTGTGCGTCATCTCCAAGTTTTGTATTCAGTACAACTTCCTGAGCAAATTTATAATTGTCTTTTTGAAAGCATCTTTTTCTCGCTTTGTTTTCCATTTAGATTATTTTCAAACTTTTTATAATTCGGATAACCGAGGTTTTCCTCAGGACAACTCACCGCCATGAATTCATGATCGATTTTCGCTTTCCATAAAAAACGGAAGCAAGAGAAATTGCGCTGATCCATCTCACATGGGTTCACAGAAGCAGAACTTCAAATATTTCAATCACCATCATGATAAAATCGTTGAAAATTATGTAATACAAGTTAAGCAGCATTTAAGTGCAAATGCCTAATTGCAATAATGCTACTCTGAATGAGCGCCAATATTTACCAAAGCTGTTACACAACTATAAATCTAATAGAAAAGAGCATGGGACAAACCGAGCAGCAATTATGAGCGGATCCATAATTGTTTTAGTGTAAATTAAGTAATGGGCAACATTAAATGAGGATTTTAGTAAGATTAAACCCTAAATGATCACTAAATTTGTTCTTATGTTCTTATTTTCTTGAAATGTGTTTGGGCTTTATGATAATATGGTAATTTGACTCAGTTCAATTATTTTCAACATCAATATCATTAAAAATCCTCAATGAAAATCAAAACAGAACAGAATATTTTTCGCCTGTTAAAAATCCAGCTGAATATTTCGCTAGTGTAGTGTTTTGATTTGGTAAAACCTTTTTTTGTTCAAGGTTCCTTGATTCACTTTATGCCCAGAAAATTTTACTGAAAAAATCATACTTGATGTACATTGAATTGAAGGGTCTTCAGACTGAGACCGCAAAAGTTTATTTTTCTAGCTAATTTTTCTATAATTAGAAGCATTCGATCCCGTCTGTATCGCAAAAATTTGTCGGCAAAGGTAAATTAAGGAATATATTCAAGATATGAGAGCTCCTATTGGTGGCGCGCAGTGGAAAAAGGCTGTTATTTTTCCGACAGTAAGAAATACAATTTTAACCAATTTTCCCCCAAATAAGCTCGAGAAGTTTCTCAATATTTTATCAATTAAGCTGAAAACAAGGGGAGAACACTCCTATTCAAGGGGAAGAGATGCACCGCAAATATCGATGTAAGTCAGATATCTGAGAAAACGAATTTCAAAAACACAAATTTTCTATAATGACTTTAACGCTGAAAGAGAACAATTTGCTTCATAACTGCAAACAGTTTAGTCATAATATAGTTGTTATTGAAGTGCGCATTCATATTTTTTTGACTAAGTGAACTTCTATACGGCGCTGGTTTTCATTTGCATTTTTATTTGACGAATGACGTCCCGTGAGAGTGAAACATGATGAGGGACTTTGATGTCGTAGACCCTCGAAAATCAATCAAAGATTATTGGCTAAAATACATTCGTAAAAGCAACACATTGTCAGGGTTCTTAGATTTTTTTAAATAATAAGGTGATGAAAATGCGTCAACCTTATACATGAGATATTGTTTCAGACACGATAATATAAACCATATTTTCAGCTGCATTCAACTAGTTTCTAACAGATAATAACAGTAAGGGTATCAATAGATATTATTTGCCCTCAATTAAGGTTATTTAATCGAGGCAAAGAAATGTAATCGCCATATAATTTAACCAGGTATCTCTTGGTTGCGTTCACTTCATCCTGAATTTACCTCATTTGGTGTTATTATCAATTTTAAAAGTAGACTGAAATCTCTACACTGCAGTTTACTTTCATCCTGAACACATGAGAATCCACCTGCTAAGCGTTCTCCGTTTATATCGCACGCAGAGAGAAGAATTTTCATAAGCTACAAATCTTGAAGGGGGATTTTCTGAAGCAATTCAAATAACTCCGCTGTTGCTTTTGCGTCTCAAGCTCACGTTCCACAGCGCCGTCCATTCAATCCTACAAGGTCTCGGGAACGTGAAGTCTGTGCGGCAAAAATTGGGTGCTCTTCTGAAACGCTTTGTGTAGCCTGCCTGTGCCCTGTGATTTGTTGATAGCCGGCATCATTTGCCACCTGATGCTTCCTGCACAAGACCTCGCCGGAAAAAAAGCGATATGGCAAGGGTGCTGGTGGTGGGGTAAGAGGGAAAGAGAGGGAATGTTCCTGTTTAAACCACGTTCTAAATTTATTACTTAATGAGTTTTACAGGTTTCTTAACGGGCTAGAAAGTATGTAGCACAGCATATTAGATAATATACTGCGCAACAAGTTATAGAACCTGTATCACTCTGTGTTAAAAAATGTTAAATAAAGTGACGAGACAACTTGTTTTCAAGCGAGTCTAGACCATATATCTTAACAAGCCATAAAACTTATTGCCTATATTTCCATACATCTGTTGTATGTTTCATTCTATAATCTGTTTGATTTCACGATGTGTAGGATCAAACAAATAATTCCCATTACACAAAGCACAAATTTCGATAACTAACATCTTGAAAAATATTTTTTCTGTAACATGACATCACATGTGATAAAAGTTTATGTTGAACAAGCAAGGGAAGTTGCCCAGGAGTCTGTACCATAAAAATTATAAAATTTCATGTAACTTGGAATATTTTGTGCTGTGTAGCTCGTCGTTAGTTCAAAATTCAAGTGCCAGTATGGGCAATCTTTCCATGAAAATGATTCAAAACTCTTTTAGCCGAATGCTTTCAAACACTCGAGGGCTTTAAAAAAACAAAATTGCTGCTTAAAATTTGCGAATATGTTTAAAAAATGCTTATGTTTGGTTGCTAATTGAAAAGTTTTCTCTTTTTTTCTAGAGCGTTGTTGCAAACCTTTATTTATGCCTCTCTGAAGAAATATGGACGCAGTGTTATTAGGTTCGTAGCAGAACAGAAAATGATCTTATTATAGATCGCGTACAAATAAGTGACTGCAATCGCCTAGATACAGCACTGCGACGATTTTTCTTGCACTTCTGATGTAACCATGGGTACATAAGTAGTTCTCATTATCGACCCCACACATACTGCTGCATTAGCCGCACCTCACTCACAAGATCACCCCCTCAGCCACGCGTACACAGGATTCTCACCTCAGAGTCTCTGACACTCCCACATTAGTTCTCTCAACTTAGGTAATTCATCCGCGGCGCTCTAGAGCCGCCACAGCCACCTCTAACTGAATTATGGAGCACCGCCTCCCATCGAGCCTCTCACCAAGCTTCAGGAGACCATCTCACTCTTTCAACTTTTTCCGTCCGATTCGTTTGAAAGTTGGCCAGTATATGTATTTTGTAAAAGTAAACCTTTTTTACTCATGTCATTTTTTCGATTTAGGCCTTACTTTTTTTTTTTTTTGACGAAAAATGTGTTTTTGGTATATTTTTATTGAAATTTCAGATTATGACTCCTCCTTCAGTTTTGATGCTAGAACAAAAACAAAGACAGTTTTAGAACCCTTGGAACATTTCTAACAAACGCTCGTTCAGTTTTTTTTCAAATTCACATTTTTTCTATTTTTTCAAAAATTTTTAAAATTTCAAAAATCAGCAACAATTTTTTGGGTTTAGAGCTATATATTTTTTCAAAGAATTCGAATTTGAAAAAAACCGAACGAGCGTTTGTTAGAAATGCTTCAAGGATTCTAAAACTGTCTTTGGATTTGTTCTAGCATCAAAACTCGAGAACTAGTCCCAGGATGAATGTTGAAAATTCAAAGTGTTGGGTATAAGCAAAAAATAAAATTTTGTGTTGAAGTGTAATATAATGAACAATTGATGTAATTGAATGCAGTTTTAATTTTTATTTTGATAATTTCCATACATAACTTAATATTCGAAGTGTGAATTGTGATTTAAAAAAAAAAAAAAAAAAAAAAAAATTATCATTTTTTTTCAACAAAATAATTTTTTTTATTTTCAGTCTGATTCTTATGAAATTTGACTATGATATGTAACCTTTAAAAAGAAACACAATTGATTCTATTCATTTTTTTGATTCAGGCCTTAGATTTTGCAAAAATTTGACATATTGGTTTTTAGGTATTGATATTTCACTAATATTGATATTTCAAAATGGGACTCCTCCTTCAGTTTTGATGCTAGAACAAAAAAAAATGCAGTTTTAGAATCCCTGAAACATTTCTAACACACTCACGTTCGGCTTTTTTTCCATTTCCTATTTGTTCTCTTTATATATGGGGTCAAAATACTTCAAAATGGGACTCCTCCTTCAGTTTTGATGCTAGAACAAAAACAAATGCAGTTTTAGAATCCTTGGAACATTTCTAACAAACGCTCGTTCGGCTTTTTTCCATTTCCCATTTGTTCTCTTTTTATATGGGGTCAAAATCGGGAAAATTGAAATATTTTGGTCCCTTCACCCCCCCCCCGGGAGGGGGGGAATTATTGTCGTAGCGCCATAAAATTTTAGGAACGAATAGTCTACCACCTAAGGGTCCTTCTACAACAAAAACATGCAAAATGACCATGACATCGACAGGATCTGGCAAGGGCCTGAGATGGTATCCTTCACGGCGAGTTTAGGAACAGTTCGGCCGGAAGTCGTAGCGCTACTCACTAAAAAAGCTGGTGTAAGTTTGACATCTTGCGAATAGGAGTATAGATGATAAACCATTTTTAGCTACGGTGAGTTTTCATTTCTGCAGAGTTGGTTAGTTTCTCATTTAAAAAACTGTTTTCCTTGAACGACTAAATTATAATTATTCTGAGTTAACGCTTCATTTTTATTATTTTGGTAGTTGTATTCAGGAAAATTTTACAGCCGGGGAATTTATTCTGATTTTAAAAAACGCTTTCGAATATTAGTTTGAATGCGTGAAAAATGTTGCCCAATAGTTGTGGTGAATGCAATTAAGTGTGATGTAAGTCTTGAATTTGCAGGGGACATTAAAGAATTATGGAAACAAAAAATTCGTTCCTGTAATCTATGACTGAAAATTTCATTTCATACGAACTAGTAAAAAGGAACTCGGCAGCATTGACTTCGATGATTCGGCGAACAAAACCAATCAAGACTGCTTTCCGAAACAAAAAAATGAAACTTACACCTTTTCAGAGCATAGTATACCTACAGAGCTACTGAAAATGATCCATTATTGACCCCTGATTCATACATGAAATTAGTTTCATCGTAAATATCAAGAGGCAATGGTATACAAAACTCAAAATGCACCAAACAGAAGCCAATCGTCAGGAGCACACTCATGTCGTCAGACGAACGATCAGACATGCAAAAAAGAATGATGAAAATACAGTAGCAGCACAAACTAAAATAAATCCCAAAAATAATTTACCAGAATGTGAAAAAAATGACTCACAGATACCATAAATTACTAGTCGACATTAACGGTCGAGCCCTAACAAATGACAAGTAAAGCAAGAATCAGAAATAAGTATTTTGGCTTAGTGTTCACCATAGCATTTTAAACTGAAATTCCACAACCTTAAGCATGGGACGTTCATCTTCCCTAAACAAGCGACATAATCTAGGAGGGAGAGGTCAAAATAAGAGCTCACCCTGTTGAACTCTTATAAATCGACCGGAGGTGAGGGCTCAGCTCTCTGTATGTGCTTGAAGGAACAGCCAAATTAATCAATGAGCTTTTAGCGAGCGTCTTCCATCGACCGCTCTCAACTTAAGAAGTTCTGTTGATTTCGTTGGTTGGAATCAAGCGAATGTCCGTCAAATTTAAAAAAAAGGGATTAAGAGATACTTAATAACTATCGTGCAATCAGCCCACCATCTGTCATCAGTAAAACTACATAAAATTACTGAGAGTCAGAAAAACAAAAAAGTCTTCGCCCAAAATTTGATTGCAGACACGTAACATGGGTGCCAACAAAAACGCAGATGTCTCACAAACTGTCATGCGTCGAGCATGTGCGTTACAAAAAGTACTTTGACTTTAAATGGTTAGAAACGTAAAAAGATTAGGTTGAGTTAAAAGTGACGAACGAAGTGAATATTACCGGCCAGGATATTGGAATCATTAGTAAAACGAACAAATCGCTGACGACACAAAATTTTACACCGTCACTGAGCGACACAGAGCTGCTATCAAACATACCTTGACCGTCTTCTATGGACCGAAACCTGCCTAATGAACATCGACTATGAGTTAGCGCAAAAAATACTATTTATAAAACGCATTGGAAATATTAATGAGCATGTCATACGTACCTAGAATGATATTTTAATTGAAGCAGTAGACCATAAAAAAGATCGTAATAACACCATCATGAACTCTCTGAAGCGTGACAAACAAGATGAAAGAGTTGAGAATGCAAGAATACTCGGCATCATAAGTGAAAGGAACTAGGCTTTAGTCCGATCACTTTTAGAATACGCAGTTTTTTGATACTGAAAATTTCCATACCAAAAATGAAGGCCGGAAATGTGCAAGAAAATAAATTATATCCAACTCAAGCCCTGAATTGCATTTCAATTGAAATTTCCTGAATTTGGAATCGGCTCCTAGAAAATGTTTTATCTCCTGGCAACGTGAATACGTTCAAAAATCGTTTCAAACAAAACTGGACCGGTAATTCACCAGTATTCCAAAAAATGAGGGCTAACCAATAAGAATTGGATAAAAAACTACGTGCGTAATTAAGAGACATTACGAAGAACAACGTGCTTTTATGCGACAGATTTAAGGTTTCAATAGTTATGCCTCGAACAACAACAACGTCAATATAGCATAACAAATTTGGAGACAAGCTCAATATTACACCTAATGCAAAAAACCGTCGAATCTTTCTATTCACTCATGCGTTAGAAGAGAACTAATTGCTTATTATAATTGCTCAAATGCTCAATCTATAAAATTCTATACCACTGTCTATTTAAATGCAAGGTTTTGATGTTACGAACAACATTTTAAAGCTGAAGATGATCTTCGTAACAGTGAAACATTGCTTTTCATAAATAGATAGTGGTATAGAATTTAGATAGTGGTATAACGGGCCGCACGGGCGGGATAGTGGCATAAATAGATAGTGGTATAACGGGCCGCACGATTTTCAACGGCGCCGTGTTGATGAGAATTATGTTTTTTTGAATGTGCTGTTGTCTGTGCGTGAAAACTGACAAATTTATTTTCTAGTGTTTGTGAGTGACGACACGTGACTTGGAAGGGAGCAAGAAGGGGGAAGGAACACTTGGCTCGTTTCTGTTGCCCTTTTCTATTCTGTTAGTCTGAGCTGATGAACCGTTGCTCAGAATTTAACGCTAGCGGATAACAAATTCTTTTCTGAAGGATCATGTAAATGACTCCTAAAACACTGCCTCAGATGTGTTCGACGTCAAATGGGTTATCGCAGAAGCGTCTAACGTGTTTGGACTAGAGGAAAGTGTGACGTTCGGTGAATGGCCAAGGCCTTCCAGTCTGTGAGGATAGTCTGTTACAGATTGCGCATGATTTGCATGAATTTGAACGATTCAGACATGTCTTGCATAAGTTTTTTAACCAAAATAAATTAAGTTAGTCACGGTCCTGTAACAATGAGAGTCCTAGAAGTCTTCGAGGAAACACTGCTGTGTACGATGATGGCTGGTTCATCATAGTAGGAGGTATTAAAGTGAAATACGACTGGTTGGCTTGGAAGCAAGTCGTCTACAAAATGATACAAAAAATCTGAAAAAGTTTAAATAATTAGGTGAGTATATTCATCATTACCTCTCAAGCTTTATGTTTCATAATCGCTTAGAGTTGGTATGAGCCATCATTTATTGCAAGTGAAAATTAGGAATCTAGTGTAATTTTTGTGGTATCACAAACGAAATTCATAGAAGCACAATTGCAACGGCTTATCTCTTAGGAACACCGCCAAGAAATGTCTCAGAAATTCACCTAATTTTAATCGAAGCACTATTTGGTTTACCGTACTATACAGAACTATAAGGATTAACAGAGATCAATGAGAGGCCGGTCAAGAAGAAGAGGCCGGTAACGATACTGGAAGTAAAAAGGAATATTGCTTCATGGGTTGCAAAAAGTTCACGAGGAAAATCACTTCAGGGCTTGAATTATCAAGAGAGTCAGTTCGTAGAAATGTTATCGGAGAATCGAGGTTTTCTTCTCTGAATTTAAAAAGAAATCATAGCCTCACAAATGCATCGAAAATAGAGACACATGAGAAGTCGTGCTTTGCCACTCCGGACACAGTTCATGGCCTCGACTTTACATAGTGTTCATATATGGAGAAATTGTTACTGCTGAACAAGCCGTCAATCATCTGAATGACCAATTTTTACAAAGGATTTTAGTAATAGCAAAAAGTATCAAAAATGCTCGCAGTACTAAAAATCTGCCGCTGTCATAGTCAGGAGAGAAGTATTGGCAACATGAAAACTCGTTTTATTTTTGTTTCTTAGAGAGGGAAAATAAATGCAAAACTATGATAAGCATATCCTGGAACCAGTGGTAAAGAACCTTGGATAGTTCCTAGGATGGATGTTCCTAGGAAGGCAGTATCTTATCAAGAAAGTTGCTGCTCCAGCTCACACCTCCTGTCGGGCTCATGGATGGCTCAGGGATAATGTTCCTGACCTTCTGAATAACAATAAATGGCGTCCTTCAAGCACAGACCTAAATCCAAAGGACTTGGCCTAGTCTATTTGGGAGAAAAATGCATGCACAGAACTTCTTCCAGCATAGGAAGTCTTAAAAAGGTCTTTGGAACAAGAATAGGCTAACCTATACGCACCGCATTGGGGAAAGTATAAAAGATGGATTTATCACGTTGTTATCTACATAGTATTTTCAAGACTTTGCATATATGCCAAGCGATTTACGAACACTTTACACTACTTTGTATGTTGGACATGGGGCTTATATGTTTGATGATTCAAGTAAGAGCGAGAATTGAAAACAAAGTTAATTTTATTCGTTGGTACAGAATCAACAAAATGAAAATACTGCAAAGCATTAAAATAAGTCAAATATATATGTTACATAAGATAAATTGGAATGTAATAATCAGAGTTTATAAAAATTGTTATGGGTAGAAACAGGGAAGATAAATACGTTATGCAGAAAACTAAACAAGGGAAAAATAATCACAATTTTTAACATCAGATTTCATTTACTAAGTGAGGTTTACGTAAGAGTTATTTGTTTCCTGCGTTACTGTGAACATCACAATATCAAAGTCATGATAGGAGGTTGTAATGCGTGAGAGATTAAACGATATCGATGGAGAGTCGGTTATAAAGGGCAAATTTTTCGCAAAATAATCTGTTGTGGTCGATAAATTATTGTGTTCGAAACATAAATAAGTCTGATCCTAATAAATCATCCAAAAAATTATCTTACCTTTGTCGATGAAATAAGTTTGTTGTGGTAATTAATTACGTATAGACGGGAACGTAAACAAAATTCAAATATCAAGCCAAGTAAACAACATGCAAACGCCGACAGCCGGCCACAGCCAGTGAAATTTCTCCTCAATAACTCCCACATATGTTCCAATCGATCTATTCCGAATGTACGAGAAATTGACGTTTGATACAAGAAGAAAGTAAATTAAAGCTTAGGAAATACGTTTTTAGGATACATGTGTAAATGGTTTCGATCCTAAGTGGTATACTAAATTTACGAAAGTGAAAACATGTGTGAACACAGCACGAAAGTTATTGAACGATTTAAAATTTCACGGTTTTCCACCATCGCATTTCATTGTTACTTCCTTCTCCCCTCTTACGCTGAATATGAATAGATTTTGATGAGTTGGTTCAATAGTTTCGTGAATGTCGAGTATTATTGTAAACTTTTCGGTGTAGTTCAGGGGTACAATGGCAATTAACTACTCAATTATTTGAAATTAAGATGTCAATGGGGTAAATGTGTGTTACCTATCGTGTACCAACGGAAGGTTTATTTGAGTATACAGTACTAGAAAAATATTTGGATCGTAATATAATAGAGTCTGAGAAAACTTGATGCAGAGATCCCCAAATGAATCTCTTAGAAAATATGTTTCTAAATTGTCATATGTGATCTGTCAAGCTCCGTGGGGGGATCGAGGCAAGGCAGCGGTGGTGGTAGGGGCTGGAAGAGACCATGAAGCAGCAAGGCTGCGAGTGCAGAAGCGCAAAGTGCAGCTAGGCTGCACGAGGCTAAAAGTGTAGGAAATTTGAATTTAAAATGTTTTCTTCATGGAAAAGTCGCTAATTTTCTTCAAGAGAAATCTCGCTAAAGTTGCGGCTTGTGGCAACACTAACCTCGACAGGTGCCCTGTCTGTGACAAATGAGATTGAATTAAACCGCGCTGTAAGGAGGGTCTTGGCCTCTTGTGCGTAGCACCTGTCAGGGAGTATGTGATCGCCTTTTCTTTACTTCTTTAATTTGTGATTGCAATCGCGTTTTCTGTTCTTTTTGTTCAGTTATTTATCTTGCATGTTCGCAACCTCTTTTCTACCCATCTTAAACTACTTGGTCCTTGTGACTCTTAAACTACTTGGTCCTTGTGACTCTTAAACTACTTGGTCCTTGTGACTCTTAAACTACTTGGTCCTTGTGACTCTTAAACTACTTGGTCCTTGTGACTCTTAAACTACTTGGTCCTTGTGACTCTTAAACTACTTGGTCCTTGTGACTCTTAAACTACTTGGTTCTTGTGACTCTTAAACTACGCGGTCCTTGTGACTCTTAAACTACTTGGTCCTTGTGACTCTTAAACTACTTGGTCCTTGTGACTCTTAAACTACTTGGTCCTTGTGACTCTTAAACTACTTGGTCCTTGTGACTCTTAAACTACTTGGTCCTTGTGACTCTTAAACTACTTGGTCCTTGTGACTCTTAAACTACGCGGTCCTTGTGACTCTTAAACTACTTAGTCCTTGTGACTCTTAAACTACTTGGTTCTTGTGACTCTTAAACTATTCGGTCCTTGTGACTCTTAAACTATTCGGTCCTTACGACTCTTAAACTACTTGGTCCTTGTGACTCTTAAACTACTTGGTCCTTGTGACTCTTAAACTATTCGGTCCTTGTGACTCTTAAACTACTTGGTCCTTGTGACTCTTAAACTACTTGGTCCTTGCGACTCTTAAACTACTTGGTCCTTGCGACTCTTAAACTACTTGGTCCTTGTGACTCTTAACCTTGTGACTCTTAAACTACTTGGTCCTTGTGACTCTTAAACTACTTGGTCCTTGCGACTCTTAAACTACTTGGTCCTTGTGACTCTTAATCTTGTGACTCTTAAACTACTTGGTCCTTGCGACTTTTAAACTACTTGGTCCTTGCGACTCTTAAACTACTTGGTCCTTGCGACTCTTAAACTACTTGGTCCTTGCGACTCTTAACCTTTGTGAGAAATAATATCCTCAAGCCCGCACACAATCGAGTTAAGGAAAGACCGAGAAATTTCGCAAAGATTTAATTTAGAACGTTTAATAAACTGCAACGGCAGAGTAACAATTAAATTGCGGTCAGCGCCTTAACAGCGAGACCTATTAAGGTCGCAGGCAGAGTATGCCGGTTAATCTTTATTTGAGTGTTACATTTAAAATTCATAAGGATACAGGTTTATTGCTTTAAAATGGGCAAAATAACCCAATTAAAATTGACAGCAATGGTAGTAAATTTTCGTTCTACCACTCCGGCAAGGCGAAGGGTAAGCCAGCTCGGAAAGGTAGGTTCGTAGCTTGAGGTCCGAAAGGCAAGTTCAGAGAGTAAGTTGAAGGACTAGGTGAGACGGTAGTAGCGTCAAAGTGGCAAGACACCGTCACGCAGGGAGATCGGCCGCAGAAGTTAGACTGCCGCGCCTTCAAAGTGATTCTCAGGAATCCTCTCGACACCAGGGAGTGGAACGGATGGGCCACCAACACTCAGCACTAGCTGGAAGACAATTCAAATTATAAATGAACGAAAACAGAAAACAACCGAGAACTCTAAAACCAAACGATACGTACTAACGAACGAGATTAAGTGCAAATTTCGACAAATGTTTCAATTTCAATTACCTAAGTTCAATCCCTCAATGGAGCAGACTGCCGACAATCAAGGGGAAGAACGGAGCTGCGACGATAAGAAGTACTGCAGAAAAGAATTTACGTTGTATTAGAACAAGGACTAACGACCGATACCAAAAACTGACAAAACAAGTCGACAAGTTCAAAGAACTTCACGATATACGACTAATTTGACTGATTATACAATAAATAAACAACATTACACAACTGAGCTTATAAATGGCACTCAGTGTAGGAACTTTTAGGCGAAGAATTAATTATTAAGAAATTAAGTAGAAATCAGTAGTAGGAAAGTGTCCATGACGTGAAAGATAGTAAGTATAGCCAGAGGTTCAAATGCGTTAGAAATAAAGTAAATGAGTGCAGGTCGATACCAGGTCGCTTGCGCAACCTAGAAACTAGTAGAACCGCTCTCTTATAAGTTAATATTTAAGGTTACCGAAGTAACTGTAGTTAATGGCCAACTGGCCGAGTTAATAGCCAAGGACACTTAGAGAATTTAAGCAAAAAGTAAGCAACTTAAATTAAAGAAAGAAATCATTCACACAAACAAAATTCAGTAAAGAGATAACAGACACAGGAAGAATTTAGAATAATGAATTGCCCCAGTTCCAGCCAAGTATAGCCTCCTCCATCACCGTCCCGTCTCAAGAGGTGGAGAGCGCAGCGTATGCCACGATGCAGCCCGATGCTCCAACGTACTCCATCCAACGAAGGCCCCGAACAAGCCTCCTCCAAGCAAACATACGATCCTTACACTGGCGTCATTAAAAACTGAGGTAACCTTCCAGAGTATTCTAAGGAGTTTCAAAAAAGAATTGTAAGGAGTTCAAAAGCATTCTACCAAACCTCCCGCCACAACGACCCACTTCAGCTTCGACCCGACCGGAACAGCCAACCTCAGACTCGTAGAACAACGCTCCCGACAGACGCACACAAGACGTACAATTTTGAGGAATTATTTCCGATACCTTGTGACTCTTAAACTACTTGGTCCTTGTGACTCTTAAACTACTTGGTCCTTGCGACTCTTAAACTACTTGGTCCTTGTGACTCTTAACCTTGTGACTCTTAAACTACTTGGTCCTTGCGACTCTTAAACTACTTGGTCCTTGTGACTCTTAAACTACTTGGTCCTTGTGACTCTTAAACTACTTGGTCCTTGTGACTCTTAAACTACTTGGTGCTTGTGACTCTTAACCTTGTGACTCTTAAACTACTTGGACCTTGTGACTCTTAAACTACTTGGTGCTTGCGACTCTTAAACTACTTGGTCCTTGTGACTCTTAACCTTGTGACTCTTAAACTACTTGGTCCTTGCGACTCTTAAACTACTTGGTGCTTGTGACTCTTAACCTTGTGACTCTTAAACTACTTGGACCTTGTGACTCTTAAACCATTCGGTCCTGGTGACCTTAAACTATTCGGTCCTGGTGACCTTAAACTATTCGGTCCTGGTGACCTTAAACTATTCGGTCCTGGTGACCTTAAACTATTCGGTCCTGGTAACCTTAAACTATTTTCACTATCATACTACCCGTGGCTCTACGGTGCCCTCTTGAAATCATAAGTGATTTAGGCACTATTTCAAGGTCAGCCGGTGGTCATATGAGATTTCCTATATACGCGAAACGTGAAAAGGTTCTAGTTTTCTGTTGTGGCTTTTTGTTCTCCCTCAGAATCCTTTGGCGCGCGTGATGTGGATGGGATGCTCCTTTAAGAGGCCACTTTCTTTGGTTTACCAAGCCTAACTTCTCTTCTCCAGCGTGTGTTTCATCTCCAAATTTAATTTCTTCGATTCTGGGTTGTGCCTAGGTTCGTATGTGAATACTAAAGAAACTTTCTAATAATGAAGTCAAAGTGTTGCATGATCTGACGCGGTGGTACCTCATTTAATCACTGATTCATTCCTCCTTACTAAATTGTAGTTCTGTGTTGGGCTGGGAGGTGCCGGAACTCTGATGGCCTCCAGTTCTTTGTTAAACGTTCAGGACGTAACAAGATACGCCGCAAAACTCGTTGGGTCGTCTGGCACAGCGAAGACCATTTAAATCATCTGCATTCTCCTGATTGGGGGGTTCATCGTTCTGTGTTGTCGTGTTGTGAAACTTTGAATTATTTAACGCTCGAGTTCAGCTGTGCGTCAATTCCTGTGTTCCAGTTAAAAAACCCTACAAAAGGCCGTTTACACTAGGGGACATTTCGGCCGTGAGGCGCGACACGTGTATACGACTCACCACTGAGTCTTATATTTGTGTGTGTTTGTACGAAGTTCCCTATTCGTCACGGTAGTTACGAGGCTCTTGAGTGTTGTGCATTACGAATTCGATCAGAGCGAATAGGGAACTTCGTATAAACACACACAAATATAAGCCTCAGTGGTGAGCCTCGTATACACGTGTCGCGTCTCACGGCCGAAATGTCCCCTAGTGTAAACGGCCCTTTACTCTCATACGAGCAGCTTGAGTGCGAGTGATTTTGAGGTATGCGAGTGCTTGTGTAGCCGGGCTACGTTTTCGCGCGCGGTTAATTTTTATTTAATTTTCTGCCTAAAAGCTATATATGCAGTACAGTTTTGGGCTATGGTAGGTATTGGTAGCCATCTTTGTTGCCGGATGGGGTGGTAGGATTGCGGCGGCTGAGAAGGCCGCGGCGGTGGGGGCTGAAGATCTGCGATCATCAGTGCCACCAGTTGAAAGCAAGCAGAGCTCGCTCGTGGAGATTGGCATGTTGGCCAACATCCTGACTCAGGTACGTGGGCCGCTCACATCTGGATCGCGTGGCTAGGCAGCGGCTTAGGTCGGTCGATGTGCTTGAGTAGCGGCGGAACCTGGAGAGGTTCTGCCAGCAGTAGCGCGTGGCACCGGCCGACATCATCGGCTTTATGCTCGACGGCAATGCCGTTCGGAAGTATCGCCACATGAATGTCGGTGATGCTGCTCAGTGGGAGGAAGCGAAGGCTGCTTTGATCACTGAGTATTCATTGCCTAGGCAAGAGGCCTGGAAGCGGTTCGTCGAGCGTCAGCTTGGAGCTGGCAAATCGGTGAACGTTTACTTGAACTGCTTGGAGCTTCTAGGTTGCAGGGTGTAGGGCTGTCCTAGGGGTATTTGGCTTTTAGGGTCAAGTTCTACTGGAGTCTCTCTACCGCTATGTATAACTGGGCAGTTACGCGTGAGGATGCGTATACTGCTCCGTTTGACGCTGTGTACAGAATATTTACAGGATTGATTGTATTTGCTATGTTATAATACTTCTCACATTACTCCGTTGTTAAACTTACTTATAAGATTAACCTTAATTAATATTAGAATGTAAGTAAAAACTCAAAATATAATATAAAGTGTTAGTTAAGAAACCATTTAGCTTTTTCCTAGTCACCTTCTATATTACTCAGCTCCATCGGTGGCATTTCTTTGGTTTTTGAACTCTAGTCTGCATATTCCCTGAGTACAACATCCTGAACGCACCATTTGAGCCAAAAACACAATTACCTCGCTAATTTTCTGGACGGCCAGAGCAGATCGCTTCCAACTCTTCAGCAGCCAACTTCACCTATCTACTAAATTATTCTTTGTTTAAACGAAGCTTACGCAGCCTTCATCTGGATCGCCTGCGGGACGACCCTGCAACCAACTCAGGGGGATGGTGGTTTCCGTGCTCTGTGCTCCACTTCCACGGACGCACGTACGAGCGTGAGATAAAGGGCTGAGGCGCCTTCCCTGCTGCTGCCTGCACCGCTCACGCGTCTACTGTACTCCCCTGACTTCCCTGCGCGGATGTCCTGAAGCTCGCTGGTACTTTGGAGGTTCGAGGGCAATTTCCATGACCGAACACTTGCCATTCCGTGAGTTGGGTGTTTTGGACAACGTTTTTCTCATGCATTCCTAATTTTTCAACGTAATGACTAAAGCCTTATAACTCATGCTATAACTATCTAAACTCGAATACTTCGAACGTATTCAGTAATTAAACTATAATTGTTATAAATACGATATTTATATCACTATAACTTTATTACCGTATCTATTATGATACGTATAACTATAACGATAGCTATACTTTACCTATAACTAAAGTATAACTATAATTTAACTATAACGATAACTATACTTTACCTATAACTAGACTATAATTTAACTATAACTAACTCAACAGAGCACGAGTGCAGCCCTTCTAATGTCAGTATCGTCACACCGCTAGTCCGGACGCTCTGCTATGCCTACTCGAAGTCCGGCTCTCAAGATTTATTAAATTTTTGCCCATATCTTTAATGTTTTCGTGAATTTCGTTTGTAATGTCGTTCTGACATTTCTCCCGAGAATAAACGGGTAATCTCTAAAGTCACTTGATTTCCCTAATATTATTTCCTCAAAATTTTTTTATGCTCTATGGTGTCGAAAGTGCGTGAGCGTTTGCTCGCACACAAGGTCAAGCCAGTGGCAGACCTCGCTGCTTCGCGGAAGCAGGGCAATGGTGGCAAGGTTTCCTGCTACTGCTGTGGCAGTGAACACCGCGTGAAGGTGTGCCCCCGGAAGAAATGTACTGGGGCGTCTGTTAGAGGGGCGCCTGAAAAGGCCCCACCGGTAGGAGGACCGCTTGCTTTGTGTGCGGGAAGTCTGGGTATTTTACTCGTTACTGTCCCGAGGCAGCTCCGTCTGGGACGGTGAGCGGCCCCACGGTTGGTGGGTCAGGAGAGACTTAGAGCGGCGTTATTGTGCCTCGTAGGCGGAACGATCTGGGATCATTCGAAGCGAATGGCATTTCAACTAGGAGTCTTTTGGTAGTTATTCGTGCCTTGTTTAACGGGCGTTGTTCCTGGTGCGTTGTAGACTCCGGGAGCGAGCGGACAGTGGTCGTGGGCCAACACCTCCGATCGGGGCGGCTGTTGCTAACGGCGGGCGATAGGACTTCCTTTGAGGGGAAGAATTGTCATCTGGTGGTCGGGTTGCAGGGTTATTCTGTCAATGCGCTCGTCATGCTGGAATTAGGGAATCTTGGCGTTGATTGTCTCTTGGGTAGTGTTGTTATTGATCACATGCGAGGCGTCACCGTCAGGAGGTACTCTGACTCGAAGTTTGCGGTTGGCTGGGGGAGACTTCAGCCGGCCGGATGCTGTAAAAGATCCATTAATAGATTCGCCCGAGCCAAGCTGGGACTCGGCCGTGTGAGGAAAGCGATGTCGGTGGATTTGAGAGCTGCGCTTCCTCCGATCGAAATTGGCGGCCTTGACTTTGTTGCCAGGTTCGCTGATGGTCGTTGGACCGTCAGTTGGCGGTGGTCCGAGAAGCCGCCCGGTGGTCGGATCACAAAGTAAGGGTATAGTCGAGCATGTCATGTGCGTAAGCGTGATGCGAAGTTTCAAAGT
The DNA here is from genome assembly GCA_030386875.1 of Morinoia aosen. Lineage (NCBI taxonomy): Eukaryota > Metazoa > Arthropoda > Malacostraca > Amphipoda > Talitridae > Morinoia > Morinoia aosen. The sequence continues at coordinate 14,421,149 of CM059567.1, read as the reverse complement.
TGGATTTCGAAGGGTTGATTGAGGCGGTGGGATGGCCCTATAAAGAACTTCATTCCGTTCTTGGCCGTTGTGTATCCAAAGGAGGACAAAGTCCGGCCGGTCATATATTACAGTGATTTGAACGAATTCGGTCGAGTGTCATACTGGTGATGACATGGTCTCTGTTTGTGGCGACAGAATTCGGAAATGAAGGCAGCTGCGGGGAAAGCTAAAGGTCGTTGACCTTACGTCTGCAAACTTGCAGATCCTAGCTTCCGAGGATCTGTGGAAGTACCAGATCCTGAAGTTTAAGGCTGTGCCTTGTACTCTGATGCGATTGGGCTTTGGTTTATCGAGTGAGCTTTGAATCATGACCGTGATTCTTATCAAGGTTATGATGTTGTACGTCCAGGTTCGTCATGGGAGGGCCCATTACATCGACGATGTAGATGTTCGGCAGTCTACTCTTAGCGCGCAGGAGCTCTGGGAGCATCTGGCTAAGTACGGGCTTGTGACGAAAGAACATGATAGCTTGAATAAAGGCTAGTTGTAGGCAATTTCTTTACAGAAAGAGTCCAATAGACATCTTAGGACTTCGAACGGAACTGCACTCTCTGAGTGTGGTTCGGTGGAAGCTAGATTGATCAAGAAAAAGGCTGTTTTCCTTGTGTAGTCGGCTGGACGGCCCCTATCCCATGGCGGGGTGGCTGCGTCCCTGTTGTGGTTTTTTGAAACAGCTGGAGTGCAGCTTGGGAGCTGTTGGCGAGAGCTCGTCGGGAGGACCTTGTTAGGGGGGAGTGGGGTGTCGATCCGCAGGGTATGGTTGCCGTGGTTGCCGTGTGAACGGATGCCAGCTCCCTCGAGGTCGGTGTGGCCTTGGAGGTCGATGGCTGCATTGTTGAGGATGCATCCTGGCTCCGCAAGGAGCCATACTATCTGCATTTCAATGTGGGTGAAACCCTCACACACAACGAGGTGTGGGTGAAACTCCCACTCCCCTCGTGCATGCAGCAGTGGACATCTGGTAAGGTCACTGGCGTCGTGTCTAAGCATGTGGTGTGCGTAGGCGGCATGCCTAGGCATGTGCGTGACGCTAGGAATCGTCGGTTTGGTGGTGAGCGAAGCAAGGTTCCTGTGAACCATGCTGGTGTCGCGGACGCCACGGAGCCCGAGACAATGGTCTTCGGCGGAGGGGGCAACTACGGTGTAACTCCCTTTGTGCTGTCGGAGGGAGTTGTAGTTGACGCCTTGAACAGTGAGCTTGTTGAGTAGGCAGTGAATCGCGAGTTGTCTGATGATCCTCAAAGAGGGGAGGGTGATGAAGGAGATCCCTCTGGCAATGATGCTATTTTGCATCAAGATGAGCCTGAACCATTGAGGCAGTCGCAACGAGAGCGTCGGCGTCCCGCATAACTGAATGAGCATGAGTGCTATAGACACTTGGTCACGTGAGTTTTGTAAGAAAATATGGAAGATGTGGTGTATGCTCTCGAGAGTTAACGCAAGATGGCGCTGCGGAGGCTTGGTGCCGGTTACTCAGTGTTTCCACGAGCAGGGTAATTACCCCATTTTAGGGTAATCAGGGGTACCCTAGGGTAATATTTAGGGTAATGAAAAATATGGGCAAATCTAGGGTAATCAGAGCTTCGTGAAGGAAGTGACCGCCTAATCTACGAAAAATAAAAAATTAAAAGCCAATATGCAAGCACCCTATTGGTTACCACTTGAACGAAATGTAATGAAACGGGTCGGAATTTAGTGTTCACAAAACTGCACTGCTGCTGTGGTTAGTGTCGCATATTTGAATGTCATCAGGTATCGCTCACGATAGACGGCGTCAAGAGACGAAGCCATAATATCTCTTGTCCACTTCGTTTTGACAAATGATTCTGAGTTGCATTTTGCTAATAAAAACTCGATCGGTGTCAGCAACAGCCAGTCGACGAAAGTCACTGTCCTATTCTGATTGCGCTAGTGGTTATAAGCTTCAACAGAATATTGACAGGTATGTTTGTTGTATTTTTAAATTCCACAGCTAATATATTTCAGCGTAGAAATGATCAATAGGTTCATTCTTGTGATAGTCATTGAATTAACAGCAGAGTTACCTCACAGAGCCGGTTTTTGCCAGCTAATTAGATGGAAGGCGTCCTATTTCTTAGCCATGTTGCACGCCAAAGAAGCATGTTATTGTGGCGATGCAAACAAAAAATTTAGACAGGGTTCTTTGACACTTCGAGTTACAAAAAGTGTTGAACGCGAAAGGAAGAAGCTATAAAATTAGTTACAAAAATTCATATAAACAAAAGTGTACAGTTGCCGACTTAAAACTTGCAATATATGTTTGTATTCTCACTGTCTTTTGGCGCAGTAGCACGGACGTAGAATTTGATATATATAACTGCGATCATGCCTAGAATTTCGTCAACCAAAATTGAAGCACTAAGGGTTCTACAACTGAGTGTTGAGGAAAGTTTATGCAAATTAATAAAGGCAAGGTAGTTTTTTCCAAAAACCTATGAATTTCCTCACCCGCCCTTCAGGAAATGAAGAAATTTGAAAACTTTACGATCAACTTTATGAGTTGATAAGTGAATGTGATTGCAACGAAGTCTCTGAGAAGCATGTGTGGTGTAACAAGACTGGATGAAATCCGTTATGAAAAGATATGACGAAGGTCATGTGTGAGGGAAACCAGAAAGTCATCGCAGAGAGTGGATCAGAGTGTTAGATTAGATTGAGCATGTGGAAAGAATGGCTGAAGTGCGTGAATGGATGGAAAATTAAATAAAAAATAAATTATTGTACTAGGGATAGGTACACATATTATTGCATTTCTTGCAGCATAGCAGATGATCGCGCACCGAGTGAGGAAGAGCCAACGACACCACCTCGAAAAAAGGAAAGCTCCACTTGAAAGCTAGAAACTACCATCAGAAATTTAAAGATTCTTTGACATCGGAACTTGGGTTTGAGGGATGGTTAGCCAAGTTCTCAAAATCAACAGAGCAAAAGGATGTGGAATACTGCAAGGATTGTCGAACCTATATTACTTGTGGGAAATCGAAGATCAGGCGTCACATGCTCTCAGCGACACAAGCAACGATCCATGGTGGCAAAAAAAACATCAATTGCCAGCTACGTGCTATCCAATGATCCTCTCGAAAATCGTGCTCGTAAAGTGGAACTGCAGGTTTGTGCATTTTTAGCTAAGCACCACCTATCTCATTGTGTGAGCCTCTTTTAGTTTGATGAAAACAATGTTCCCAGATCAGCAGAAAAAAAGGGCGCCTTGGAAAACAGCGGGCATCAAAATTAATTCGACAGGTTTTTGGCAAACATCTTGAACGTGATATCGTCTGGATATCAAACCAGCATTCTAACGTCGTTCGACTGGATTTCCCTCTTGACGCTCACGCAGTATGTAACACAGGACTTATTCATACTGACAGCTCTGGAAACCAGTCCATCTACCTTTTAGTCGATTAATAGATCATAGGTCAGGATTAGCTGTTTTAGGGTAATCTGGGGTAATCAACACCCTTCAGCTAGGGTAATTAGAGTCGCCTCCCGTGGAAACCCTGCGGTTACTGTCTGGATTAGAAAGCAGTTGGCGAGTTGCTGTGTTCGTGTGAGGTGAATGCATGTATGTTCCATGGATCATCCTCGGTGATTTACTTAGCAGTTGTAACTGCGGCAGCGTTAGCTGTATGATTGTAGATCTGTCGGAGCCTTGTACGAAAAGTGAACCGTGGGTTGGGCTCGAGGTGAGGCAGCAGTGGTTTTAGGGGTTGGAGAAACCACGAAACATGAGGCTGCGAGTGCAGAGGCCAGAAGTGCACGTGCAGCTAGGCTTCAGGAGGCTTACTCTTATACCAGCAGCAGGGCTGCGAGTGTTTTTGAGGTAAGCGAGTGCGCGTGTGGCCGGGTTACATTTTCGCGCCCAGTATTATTTTGTTCTTCGTCCATAGTACCCTTTATATAATTTTGCTCCAGGCCTCTGTTGTGGTAATGAGACTTGCATTCTGACTGCCTATTTTGAATCATTTAAAATATTTTAATCTCAAATACACCTTTTCTCGTTTTATAACCACACGTCAAAACAATATAGCAACAGTTTTCACAATCATATAACACCGAATAAAAACTAATAACAGCGGCTCAAAATATAGCAACATCCAGTGTACATCCAGTGACGACGCTGAAAATTTGAAAGCATATGCAAAATGTAGTGACAGAGACAAATAAATATATCGTTGCTTCAAATTGTATAACACTCTCATAATGTTGCAACAGACGTTTATTTTCTGTTACAAATAATCAAATCTTGTAACAATGCATCATATGGCCAGTATCAGAGGTTGAAAATAATGTAACAGATGCAAAAAATAGTAACGAAAAGTCATAAGATGTTACAACATCTTTTAAACTCCTATTGACGAGAGAAATACTTTTTTTACTCTTCCATATTAAAAAATTGAAAATAATGGGTTCACCTTGAAATCTCGAATGTCAAAATTCCACAAGTCAAAATTTCGAACATCTAGTTCCCGACCATATTTGACCGTGAAATACTGTACATGCCAGTTGGAACATATGGAGTCAGTCCTTCTGTGGGAATGCGGTGGCGAGGTCTCTTCGGGGTGTTGAAAAGTGAGACAATTTACTGGTAAACAGAAACGTTCAATACAAAACTCAAATCGTTTTCATAATCGAGGTTTGAAATGCAGGAACCGGGAAATTCAACTCCCATTCATTGAATGATATCATAAGGTTCACGTGATACTACCTATCAGAGGATGGTTATTATCGTTTGTGCTGCTGATTATGCACATGAATAAAAACTTGTTAGAATATTTAAAAACAATCGTGTAGGATCGCTCAGAATAAACTCAATCCGATCACAGCAAAAAATAAGCGTTTCTTCACTTTGCTGATTGCAGTCTTTCCCATTTAAACACCAAGGCTTTTCTTACATTATTTTATTCATGAGTCACAGATACATTTCTCCTAAATCACTTGAAACCCATCATCGTACGAAAAGATTCAAATCATCATCAGGCGGCGCCTGACTGTTGAACAGGAAATAAGAATATCATGCAATTCACTCAGATGTAACAAAGATCAAAAGATGTTTGCTTATGAGGAAAAGGTTCTTTTCTATAAACTCTATACATTATTTCCTCAACAAGCAAGCAACTTAATTTCAGGAGTAGTGTAAAATATGCTCTTCTGGTTGTTTATTAGAAAAGCGATAAACCTAAAAGGAAATGGGGAAGGGTATTAAATTACATTTAAAATGTTAATGTACGTAGTATAAAGTTAATACAAAGGATACGGTCCGCATGTTTTCAAATTAAAAATTGGAAGGACATTGGTAGGGTTTATGCTGCACTTTGTTGGCCCCAACCTCTGAGTTACGATGAAGACCAGTTATTGGTTATGAAAGTTGGAAAGTCTAATTTAAAGCTAGCATGAAAATTCACAAAAGTAGTGCTTGGAAATGTAAACGCAGCTGAGGAACTTGGGAAAAAGTGAATTTGATGAAAATTGTTCCCTTCACAAAATTAAGTCTGCTCTAACCTAAGCGTAAGCCTTGATCATTTAAAGGAATGAAAACACAATTGATTGAAACTCTTTTTGTTATTTTCAATTTTGAATTTCATGCTTGCCATACTATTCAACTTAGGAAGTCATTGTGGGCTTCATCATCATATATTATTAAATTTTATCAGAATAGCTCTTTTACGGTACTACCTATTGATACCGTGGAACCTTTTTACTATTAATTCCAATTTTAGCAGCATACCGTGCAATAAAAACGAATGCGAGAGAGAGTTATCAATACCAATTTTAGTTATGAGTTTGAATCCCCTAATTCTATCTCATAAGCCCCTAAGGTCACACAAGTGGCATCGTTCACTCCATTAATTTACAATTTTCTTCAGCACGAATATTTGTGCGATTACTTCACCTTTCGAGAATTAGAACTTTTGAATTGTTGCATTTTTAGCTTAAATTTTCTAGACGTGAGGCGGTCTCCATTTCACACTCGAGCGGGGAGATAGCAGATATTGTGTCATCTCAAACGTCTCTCACTATTGTCATGTATTTTCCTCACTATGGACAAATTTCTTCTTTTGCATTAACACCAGATCTTCGAGACATATTCATCACCATCATCAAAGGCTATTTATATAGTTACTCACGCAGGATAACGATGTTTTGCTCATATAGGCTAAAAAGAAGCTCTTATACTAATACATGCTTCTTGAAATTTAGATGTTTTAAATCAGAAAAACAAACCATCGTCTGTTCCGCAATCAACGGCAGTATGCATTATAGTAAACGATGTTGTAAAGCAAACTCTAAAAAAATATTTAAAATCAAAAAGTGAAACGAGTTTTCAAAATATTCTGAATTCCAATCAATCGTTCGGTTGTTTTATGGCTGCAGAATCATTATCCCGTATCTGAATTAGAGGTTAGGCTTTATTGCATACGAATTTGTAAGTAAGGTTCCTACTACACTCTGACACTATCAATTTTACTAAAACTACCTTAGAAGAAAGCAAGCGATTCTTTGTAGAGATCGACTGTCGTATTTTCTCCCGATTTCAGCTGAGTGTAACATTTGCTCCTGTTCACATCACGTTTAAGTTGTAACATTCTCGATAGTTAAATATTGTTGAAAATGGATGTGGTAGTGAAAAATCAGGCTGCCACTAGCTTAGTCACGCTTTGAAGAACATACGACTTTCAAACAGGTTTGGTTTAGTTGTATGTTTAGAATTTAATTTACAGAAGTTTTAATTAAACACTTTATGTTTTATGTACTAAATCTCAAGAGATTATCGATAGACACGCTAGTGTCCCAGTTCGAATTTGAGTGTAGCCGCCAACTTCTTCAGCGAGGGCCGGTCTGCAGTCCAGGAGTTACATGAGAAGCAAGAGAGAAGCTTCAGCTGCTGGCGAAGTCTTGCACAAGACCTCAAGGAATAGCTAGTTCAATCTCATCAGTAGGCAGCAAATTTGCACAAAACTCATGTACAGGATGTTCTGAAAAAAAAATAGTTACGGGCACTTGCTTTATAAATTATTTTTGTAGATTTTGGGATTACTTATAAGGTTTTAGTTTCAAGTTATTAGGTCCTAGTCATAGCAAATGAGACTGTAGTTATAAGTCATTAGGCTCCATGAGGAGAAGCATTTGCACCATTGCCCAGCTCTTGAAATTCAATGGATTCATTCCAGAACATAGAAACGAGAAGAGCGGCGGAGCACTGACAAGTTTAAAGCCTCACGGCTCGAGGAAGTAGACTTCCAAAATTGTTCAGGATCTTGTTGACGGGAATGATGGGAAAATTTCACACTTCGTGACTGCTCTGCTTGGATAGAGTAGCGAAGATGTTGCATGTCTCCCATGGCTTATAGGAGCACAACTGAGGAGACTAGGCAGAGGGTTATAACAAGTCATCGGCTCTAACCTATGGAAGAATCAACAATTTATTCCCCAATCAGTTAACACCAATTGGGTTCTGATTGACAGCTACATCTTTACTCCAACTAAGGTGACAGCAACAAACGACCTGTCATGGCCACGACCAAGTTAGCTTGCTACCAAACTTCAACTCATTTTAGTTCTATATATGATTATTGAAACTACATACTTTCTACAGATATATTATTTATTAATTCGTCATGTCGTACTGTGTCCACTGGAGTTAGATATTATTAAATCTAGGATCATAAGAACTGTGACGTATGAACTGTTCCTCATAAATAATCCGAGTCAGAGTGAGCAATTTACGGTGACATGTAGCCTCGTCGAAGATCGATAATATCATGAATTTAATACCAAGGGACTCTCACCTGCGCAGGGTAAACAGGAATTTTTGCATGAAAAAAGCTCAACACTTGAAGTTGTTTGAATGTTTTTCAAATGAGAGGAACTTCGATGTTATAGTATAAGAAGCTAGTTGATAACAATCATTTAAAGCGCAGAATGGACATGTCTCGTTGTTATGAAAGAAATTATATATATTGTTAGAAAAGGACCCAAAGTAGTTTATATAAATTTGAGAATCCCACATTTTAAAGGCGCGATCACAATTCCTTATTTTAATGGGGGTTTGAATATTTGCTGTATAGTTTAAAGTAGCTTATATAGGTGAGATCCTCAGACGTTTCCTGAGAGAGAATTTTCAATTGTAATCTCCACCACTTCCATTTTTTATTCACTTCGAGTATTTCAAATAAGCTGGTAACACATCAAGCCCAAAACTATAAGAAAAGAATGAAAATATGTTATGCCATTTGTATTAGAAATAGGGTTGAAAATGTAAACGTAGCTATTTTTTATTTTGCACAGAGCATGACTTGTTCTGGCCCATTGTGCGCCCATTGCACTTACAGGGCAATGAGCAACAGCGGGCTTCATGATAAGACTCTCTTTCATTCATTTTCATAGATATAGGATGCAGTCATGTAGCATCAATGTAACGGATGTTCATTTTTTACAGCTTGTATTTTTTTACGCAACAGGAGAGTAGGTGATATCTAATGGAAGATAGTAATGGTAGTTACCGGTCATTTTTGATAACAATAATTCTTTTACTCTCTTCTTTTTACCCCGTTAACCTCACCCCCACTCTGTATGGTGCCCGTGCGTGCATGGCCACTGACGACTTGAGGCCAGCAGGAAACAAAGAATGGGGCGTTTTACTTGCTCCTGTTGCTGTGACCTATTATTTTCCTTTGGTTCTGCTCCGCTCGATTTTGTTCTGCTTTTTTCTACTCTGTTCTGCTCTATTCTGCCCTGCATTTTTCTGCTCTGCTCTGTTCTGCTCTGCTCTGCTTTATTCTGCTTTGCTCTGCTTTATTCTGCTATGCTCTGCTTTTTTCTGCTCTGTTCTGTTCTGCTCTGCTTTTTTCTGCTCTGCTCTGTTCTGCTCTGCTCTGTTCTGCTCTGCTCTGCTTTATTCTGCTCTGCTCTGTTCTGCTCTGCTCTGTTCTGCTCTGCTCTGCTTTATTCTGCTCTGCTCTGCTTTATTCTGCTCTGTTCTGTTCTGCTTTTTTCTGCTCTGCTCTGTTCTGCTCTGCTCTGTTCTGCTCTGCTCTGTTCTGCTCTGCTCTGCTTTATTCTGCTCTGTTCTGCTCTGCTCTGTTCTGCTCTGCTTTATTCTGCTCTGCTCTGCTTTATTCTGCTCTGTTCTGTTCTGCTCTGCTTTTTTCTGCTCTGCTCTGTTCTGCTCTGCTCAGATACGCTCAGCTCTATTCTGTACGCTTCTATTGTGCCGTATTTTATTTTCATTACAAAATGGGCGTAATGATGCTGGACGGGAGGCATCGAAAGCATTGTTGTGCGGCCCGAAATACATGACGCACCTCGGCTTGCCGGGTCTTCCCATATGCAAGCAATGCCGCACGTTGCCATGGAAACCCGGATGCAAGGAGTCACAAGGGCTGCTGCGCAGTTCCGGGCACAGAAAGTGTTCCACGAATTGCCGCGTGGTCCCGGATACAAGAGGTCCCGAGCGTTGCCTCCCAGTGCCGGATACAAGAGGTCCCGAGCGTTGCCTCCCAGTGCCGGATACAAGAGGTCCCGAGCGTTGCCGCCCAGCCCTGGATACAAGAGGTCCCGAGCGTTGCCGCCCAGCCCCGGATACAAGAGGTCCCGAGCGTTGCCTCCCAGTGCCGGTTACAAGAGGTCCCGAGCGTAGCCGCCCAGCCCCGGATACAAGAGGTCATGAGCGTTGCCGCCCAGCCCCGGATACAAGAGGTCCCGAGCGTTGCCGCCCAGCCCCGGATACAAGAGGTCATGAGCGTAGCCGCCCAGCCCCGGATACAAGAGGTCATGAGCGTTGCCGCCCAGCCCCGGATACAAGAGGTCATGAGCGTTGCCGCCCAGCCCCGGATACAAGAGGTCCCGAGCGTTGCCTCCCAGTGCCGGATACAAGAGGTCCCGAGCGTAGCCGCCCAGCCCCGGATACAAGAGGTCATGAGCGTTGCCGCCCAGCCCCGGATACAAGAGGTCCCGAGCGTTGCCGCTTGGTCCCGGTAGTAAATGGTGCCGGTCCCAGCAAGATAAGATCGCGTGCCGCTGCGCCATCGCCGGTCGCTGAGTCGAGGCAGACAAATTGCGCCGCTTTCTTTTGTCTCGAGTCCCAGCTTTACCGGCGCGCATTTCCAGGAAAATGGCAACATTTCTGTATTCTGCTCGAGCATTGAATTACATCAAGTCCTTCCTAAAATCGAGGACGCTTCTCTATTTTCCAGTGCAGTGGCTGAAGAAGTGCCGGGAAGAATTGTATCCGGTGAGACATGGCTTTGATATGCGGAAGTCCATAACAGGTAGGTAAACATAGCTAGAAACCTTTTAAACAATTCTTTGAATTTGTATGCGTATGAAAATAAAGGAAAGTTTGTGAATTGAACTGCCATCTATCATGGCAAAATTTTTGTACCCATTTTGTTTTATACCTTTTTATTTACATTCATTCAATCGTGACCGTTTTCTAACAAAAACAGGTTTCGAAATTTATCATTACTTATCTTCAAAAAAATCACATTTATAACAATTATGGTTATACTAACACTTCTTTTATAGAAGTACCACGGAGGTTTTAAAGCTCTGAATGTTAAGACGACTTTGCAGCCTCTGGAACTGAGAAACTTGAACTTTATGAAATTATATTTTCGATCATGAGACCATTCTCCTTCATGACAGAGAGGGAAAACTGTCCGAAAATTCTATGAAAATTCGAACTATTAAACAATATTTCGGAAAAGTTTCCTAATCGTTCACGAACGGTAGTCTGTCTCGCGAACGCAGGTGTTGCTGCTTCGTTAGAGTTACAATAAACTAACAGAAGCACATTTCTAATTGAAACTTGACTTTTGAAACTGAGAGAATTCTCTCTAGTCATTGAATATAAAATTTTATTTGAGGAAAGCTCATCATTTTGGGGAGCAAGAAGACCATTTATAAGATAATTGCTCTCATTGATTGATTGTTCTCAAGTTAAGACTGTGTGAAAGATAGCATAGTACTGGACTCTAATTTCACTTTGCAAATTTATAGAGAAACTGGAAACCAAATTGAAATATTCGAATTCTTTTTTCACAAAACCATTCTTCAGAATTTAGGCTGCTTCTTCCGCAGTGTCTGTTATTAAAGGAATGTCAAGGTGCCTCCTCTAGGTTTGTTTCCATACTTTTCGCTCTGTCGAAATCGGTAAAACACTATTTCCAATGGAAGGTTGACACTGAATTAAAAAACATCAGGAAAAGCCATTAGTGAATTGAGTTGATTTACAAACCGTTATTAAAGACCATCAGTGGAGAGCACTAGAAAGTACAGTCAGTAATTACTATCAGTGATTAGCAAATGCCAGCAGTTGCAGTAGTTATTATAAGGAACATCAGCAAAGAATATTATTGAAGACCAGGGAACACTACACAACCCATTTAAAATCAGCGCAGTGTAACTGCAGCATCGGGGCAGTCTGATGCAGACAGCCATGGCATGACACCGCAGTGGCCTCAGAGCGTAGCCACAAACCGCGAATGTCCGATTTTTGCGCGGTTTTCTCGCACCATGGCGCGCGCGCGGCTAATTCCATTGGGCTAACTCAACTGCGCTGTAACAACAGTGGCCACCCTCGATAATCTTCAAAAAATACGAGCACAATCGAAGCATTCTGCCGTGAACTACCCATAAATGTTCACGGTAGTTCACGGCAAAAACCTCGACCCTGCTCAGGTCTCAGGTATTTTAGGTTAATAAAAAACACACTTTGCCAAATAATGTATTATTTTATATCCCTGCAGTTTTATGCAAATTACGGTTAAATAACTAAGACAATACACGGCTAACTCGTGTTTTCGCAAAACAACTTTCATATCAATCATTGCACAGAAGCATTAAATTATTTTTTCTTTATTTAATATCTTATTAGCGCGAATGAACTCATGCGAAACAGGGCCTCTTAGGCTATTTTATTTTTGACGGATTTGAGTCGCGTGCTCTCGGATTCACTTTTATTCCTGAATTCATGTTCAACAGCTTCCTTGCTTTCGCAACTTTCCAGTTACCTTCAGTTGCAGTTCCTTATCATGTGCTCTCAGCGCAGATTTCCCTCTCTTCCTTTTTTTGGTTCCTCAGTCGGAATAATTTTTTGCAGTGATGTGCTATTTGCCGAGGCACTTAATTGGTAAGCGTGCGTGCGGAAGAATACAGCGAGTTTCATTCGAAAAATTTATAAAACTGCCCGATGAAAGCAGTAGTGAGATTTGAATCAGTTGACGAATATTATCTGCTTGTTGGAATATATTACAAATATAATGAAGCTTACCCTACAATGCATTGAAAGAGAACATAACTTTATCGAACTTTGAAGATATAAAATATACACATACCTTCGATAAGATGGCAGTCTGCATTTCCTTTACATGTGTCATTGATTTTCGGTTAGATCCAATTCAATGTTGATGTTAAGATACTCAACTCTTTGTCATGAAGGTTTATAACAAGTAGTCTATCTATTTTCCACTGTGTGTTGTCTCTTTACCAGCAAAGTTATTGATGCTGGTATGGGAAGTTTGTTTCAACGAAATTGTACGTATTGAACTAAAATACAATATTTATAGTTCACACTCTGAATGAACAATATTTCATTCAGGAATTATTTTCACCACCAGCAAATTTCCAACGTACAAACAGGGAGTGTCCTAGTTCTTATTAATTAAATTTGAATCTGACCATTCTTCTATAGTTTCAATCTTACCTCGTTGAGCGCGCGGCGAGATCACACGGCTCCTCTAGTGTCTGTATGTTTCAGGCGTTGAGGTTAACTACATAGAACAAAAGGACTTCATTCCCTCGTTTTTTTTTACTTCATATAAATGGTTTTAAAAATCTTGTTTCTTCTAGAGCAATTTTAGATGTAAGGAGTTGTTTTGAACCGCTTCAGGTTTTAAATTCACGCTGTTGATATTGCATCCGATTTAAAAAAACAAAAGAAATGGTCTCAGCTGACGAGTTTTTTCTTCTGGAAAACAAATTTGGCAGTGCAATTTCACTCGCATGAAACAAACGTGAATTTTCGAAGGGATTTCCTCAATCACACGCGCGAAGCATTACTCAACGAGGTGACAGCGAAGTTCTTTCGTACAACGCAGGAACAGTCTCCGAGAGTTTCTTTAAATTGACTTGGATGCAAAAGTTGCAGTAAAAAAAGGGAATAAAAAATGTCATTTTTCTTGTACTTAGCATTCATGGGAAAACTTCAAACTAGGAATACAAGTTTCAAAAAAGAAGAGCGAGCTAATAAATGCATTGCCTAATGAGCTCAAGCGCTGTAGTCGTTTTGCAGCTATTGCAAACTGAAAAAATCTAATCAACGTTTTTATAAGTGAATAAAAGAGTTTCAAAATTTGGCGAAGCAATGCATCAAAAACAGGACCAGTAATTCTGTCAGGTGCTCAGACAACCTTCCGTATAGTATCTACAAAAGAAATACTGTACGTAAGACTGAAGAATGGAATGTGATTGTTTATGCAATGTCTAATTTTCCCCCTTATGAATGAAATAAGAGACACAGACTTTGAAAAGTTTCTCGCATTGTAATGATTTGGATGACGTACATAACATAAGGGTGTACTTATGAAGATCTAACTATATAACAATGAAGTGCTCGTGGTTGCCTCATGGTGAACCCAGCGTTATTTCTTGAAGCAAGTCTGGTACACGGGCAGGAAAGTCAAGGATGCCTTCATGTTAAATGTTTGCTTTAGAGAGGATCGTTGGCCGTGACAGATTACCCGGGAGCCATCAGACCTTGCTATCGTGAACACGGAATAGAATCTCACATGATAGAATCACACGTGATAAAATCCCAAGTGATAGAACCACACGTGACAGAATCACACGTGATAGAATCACATGTGACAGAATCACACGTGATAGAATCTCACGTGAAAGAATCACACGTGATGGAATCACACGTGATAGAATCACACGATGTAGAATCACATGTGATAGGATCATACGAGATAGAGCCACAAATGTGTCAAATCGGAGACTTTCCGTCCGGAGCTGATGTATAACTGGGTAGTATAATTTAATATTCCAGAGGACTTCTTCAGCGACATGGCGAATTGTCTGCACATTCTCAGACACTCTACTTTCAGTCCTAGAGAATGCATCTTCAACATACTGATTGCAATCGCTGAGTTGAAACCATTGAAGCCTATGACATGATAATTCGACACCCGCTCAAATTCAGGTCTGGTTGCCAGGATACCTTCCCCCATATTCTGAAGAATTTATTCGAGGATGGGATCATAACGATTTGCAGCCGAACTGTAGTACTCATTTTCACCACAAAAGCGCTTGTCAGCCATAACTAAAACTGCCATAACAATTTTCAGAGACATAAATGAGCATTTGAAGCAAATTTTTACGCTATCTCGATAAATTTGTTGGTGGACCAGAGTTATATTGGTAGCTAGACGAATCGTTTACACCACAAATCTTACATTGTTGTCTATCAGTGTCTTGAAAGTTATAATTATGCTTATTTTAGCCAACTTCTAAACATTCATGTGTTAACAGAAACATTTATCATCAATTTGTTAGGTAAACCTTGCTGTATCGCATGATTGATAGGGTTATTTACGTAGCGTGGAAATTTGGAGGGAAATGCTCTCTTTGCATAGCCGTGCTGTATTCCACCCTAATATCAGTTGAGTTGTTCCCTGAACTCTAAATTCCGTCAGACAACGATTGTACCATCATCAGTGCTTATCAACTGGCAATCGCGACACATCGTAATGATGTCCGCACTCAAAATACATCAATAGCGACTGTCTGTTTACTTTCATTACAAAACTTTTACGGCATCCATCATAAAATAAGCGTGAACCACGACCCATACTGAAATGTACGTGAAAAGCTGAGAATGAAAACCTAAAAACAGAGGCATGATCTTATGAATTTGAACATGCAATGATTACCATTTGGCCCATATTTTTCTACATCAAGTTTTATACACTTAAAATGAGAACAATTATAAGTTTTATAGTATTTACCGATCATTTCGTGAATAAGAATGGAACCAAATTTAATGGTTTGTATTAGCTGAAGTTGAAATACACGTATTCGTTACTGATTTGAAGTAGAAAATTTTCAGTAACATGATCCCAATGGCAAAAAAATTAATAAAACTTGATTTGTCATCGATTCAACGTTTTCAAGTGCAAGATACTCAGCTGGTAAGTGTGATGATTAAAATTTCAATTCGTGTTTTTCAGTGGTTTAATGAGTTGATTATGATTGTTTAGTCAATGGATAGGATTATAATACTTGTAATATCATTTTGCAATTAGAAAATTAGGAAGTCAATGAATGAATCAAATTTTTAATGTATTGGCTAATGTTCTTCATCCTGCTTTTAGAAACCGCTTGCTTTCTACGTTTCGATTCAAACTATTAGTCTATGTTCTGAAGCATGGAAGAGCGCGAGACGATAGTTTTAAGAAGACAATCTTGATAAGGATCATTATTATTTTGGAATATCACACACCGCTTCCGAAATAAAACTGTAAATCTTTCTGAGATTACACGATGCAAAAATACAAAAACATGATTGTACCTCGTTTATTACTCACCAGATCAGTAGCAGCCCCAGACAGTGTTATGCGGTTTCGTGCTTGTAGTTTCTCGGTTTCTCCTGCGCTAAACTGTTGCGGTGACCAGCATTTTGCTGCTGTCAGGGCCGCTAACACAACCTACTGCCCCAAACCAGCCTCAAACTCCACTTACCGCACCGAACTGTGGTGAACCTCGTGAGGCACTGCGCCGATTTTTAAATAGATTGCATCGATTTGACAGCGTAATCAAGGCATCAGAAGGATGGTGAAGTGAAATTGAGAACTTGGCATTCAAAACACTCAATTAAATGACATCTGAATGACACTAAGGAATTCTCTTTCAAAGGTGTTAATTACAAAAGCACCTGCACACGTATTCGATAAAGTTCAACTTACACCAAGAATTTCCTTTCTTCGCGAAGGTGAATATGTTTTAGCTCGTTTAATAAAAAATTTCTACGAAACGTAGCCGAAATCTATGACCATTGTCTGCTGTGCCTCGCAGAATAATTAAATATCTCATATCAAAGGTTTCGAGAACGCCACGATAATACTGCAGGATAAACTTCATCCCTCTTTGACTCGCTTCAAAGGAGGGAAGGCATTTTAATGCCGGGCTTCTATCTCATGTTTCATCCATTCATGTGATTGACTTGGAAATGAATAGCTCTGTGGTATCCGTAAACAATTTGTTAGCCGCAAGAGCAGCATTTCGGTTTACCAGGCTGCTAAAACTCCAGGATTTTCTAGAAAAGAAGATAAATAGAGTAATTTATTTAGCAGGTCGTCACTTATTAGAAAGTTCATTCCCGAGCCAGCGTTAAGTGTCGGCGTTAAGACTAATCGGTTCCTGAGTTCAAGGAGCAAGAAAGCAATAAGCTTTCTTTGCAGACTATGTACCTGTAACCTGCTTCCAGATACGGAGAGTAATAAACGTCTGCAGACCTTAAACCTGGCGCCATTCAGAGATACGTAAGGGCCATTTTGCGTCGTAAACGACGGACTTGTGGTTCCTAAACATTTTATCGTCAAGGCCTCGGAGTTTGATGAAAAACGGATAGAAGCCTTTGAAATTCCGTAATACAACGACTGAGCGATGTATCCCCAGGCCGAGGTAGTCTAATAACATCAATTTAAGTTTACTATTGTGGTTTGTTTTCCTTGTTGATGCAAGTAATCACTTATAAATACAGAAGGATTTCAAATTAAAACAGTCCACAAGAAAACATTGCATTTGTAAATTCTCTCCGAATATGATAATGAGCAGTTTGCAAACTACTTTGATATTCGATTCCCTGGTTGGTTAAGCTCTGTGTTTATTTTTATTAGTACTAGTCCACCCCCCTTTATTTGAAATAAAAAAGAGGGTGAAATGAGAGAAAGGCCGTAAGAAATTAAAAAATACAATCTCTCGAGAGTTGATAAGGCCGCGTGAACACGGCCCGTCAAAATATGTAGGGTACGTTGGAGCTTGTATCACAGATACGCTCATCACACACTGCAGGCTGGCTTCGGACAGACCGACCGACGGACGGACGGACGCGGCTCTTATTATAGTATAGATTTATGCACGAATAAAATAGCACCTGCTGCGTGTTACAGGAAATCAAAAATGCTTTTTCAATAAGTGTATCTCGATTGTTTTCATAACGGCACACACTGTCAACTGAAAACTAAAGAAGAACATGACTGCAATTTTTTGCAATTTATTTAGACTGAAATATTTATTTTGCTCTCGCTTCTGAAGGATCAAAATCTGAAAATTGGAGACGTTGTGGAGTCCGTATCAAAAACACACTCATCAGAAATTTAAACTGTACGAGTAATCCTAGATTTCTTGATTCAATTATATATCCGTACCAACTCGATTGAGCAGCTATTAAACACGATTTATACGGAATGGCAGTATATTTCTTTGTCTTTAACTCAGTAACTTAGTTCTGGATTTTGTTAATTTTTAATGTTTATTCATTTAATTTTTATACTGATCATTTTAATATTTATCAAAATTTCCAAAACTCCGTAGCCTCAGCAATGAGCAACGTCTCCGAGAACTAAAACTTATTTCCCTTGAGTGAAAAAGAGTAGCAGGTCATTTAAAAGAAATGTGCAAATATTTCACGGGTTCTAATGATGTTACGCGAGAAGGGCTTTTTGACTCAAGAGAATGTCCGAATCAGAATTAAAAGCTGGAAATTAGAAAAAAATATTATTAGACGGGTTCGACCCAAAATTTCTTCTTTGTAAAATAGTCAGAATGGGGATCCAGCTCATAGAAAATGTTATCTCTACTAGTACAGTGAATAAGTTAAAAAAATGGTGTAGACCATTGTTCGCAAGGCAATCCTCCAGTATTTTTAAGTACCTGTGTTTAACAGAATTTTAGGATTGGAAGAGTAAACTACATGTACAATTCAAAAGACATTAACAAACGTTGCGTGTTCTTATGCGAGATATTTACGATTTCATTGATGATGCCATATTGGATTGTAACGTCAAAATGGCTTAAAAATGAAGAGGTAATCTTAATTGGCTAAATCTAATATTACTGATGCTCTCGATGAGAACTGCCAAATTTTGGAATCCCACTTTTCGTAACGGAAGCATCGAGAGAAGTTGCACTAAAATGAATGCACAGAGAGCTGCTTGAACATGAAAATTGATCACTGTGAATGTATTTATTGATAGGACGTGCGTCATTTGCTTTCGTCATACATCTTGATAAAGAAAGTCAACGAGCGAAAAAAGAGTTAGGTATAAATATTATACTAACTAGTCCACCCCCCTTTACTTGAAATAAGAAAGAAGGCGAAATGAAGGGAAGGTCGTAAGAAATAAAAAAATTCAATCTCTCGAGAGTTGATGAGGCCGAGCTTGTATCACAGATACGCTCATCACACAATTTTGGCTGGCTTCGGACAGACAGACAGACGGACGTGGCTCTTATTATAGTATAGATTGCAAGAGGAAAAATTATTGAATGTCGCTTAGGACAGATTTTTTTTTTAAATGAAGAACGATTCTCAAATGTGGAGATTTATTGCACTTGACTCTAAGGAAGTTACTTTTAAATCATCTAAACGAACTGAGTGGAGTGAGGAATGCGAAGGCGTGGAAAATCACTGCTTGGTCTTTGAGACTCGTGTCGGCCTGCTCTGCAACACGAATACCGGTCCCAAGTTCTCGTGCAGGCAGATAAACAGATATTCACCAGCATTAAACTTAAACTTGATTCCTATTGATCGACTTCAGCTAATTCGCTTTCCCTGGAGTTCAATTTCTTTTTAAATTTAATGATGTTTACTGAACTGATAATAAATATTAACTAATAATTTTATCCATGGCAATTACTATCAACTTCTGTGAATTTTATTCGGCCTTAAGTTTTGAGTGAATTTGTGACGAATTCAGACAAACCATTAACTTACTCCAATAATCATTCATGGGATTTATTTATTATACTGGTTTACCTTAGCCGTCATCAATTGCATGGATTTCCCATGAGATCTATAATTCATTCGTACAAACTTTTTTCAGATAGTTCATACACGCACCATATCATTCTTCTCTCGATTGTCCAATTTCTACGTATGAACATCAGCATGAATTACCGTCAGTAAGCATACACCACAATATATATCACAGTTTATTTTGTAATACCTATCCCTTTAATTTGTAGGGCGGGAGTGGGGAAAGGCAGCAACGTAAGTAAACAAGTAAGCAAGTAAGTAAGCAAGTAGGGAAGACATGGTAACTCTTATCCTTTAAATTACTAAATTTATCCGAGTTATGTACTGACGCATGTCCCAAAGATACGTTCATTACTCATCATCAGTGTGACAGCATCGAACAAATACTTCTATCGTATGAAATGCGTTTTTTCTGTCCATGAAAAACCTTAAACTATTGCACACGGCTCGTCAAAAATGACGGGATTCAATACCTTTCTTAACAAATTTTCGTTCGCGTGGAGTTTCCATGTGTAAGTATAATGTCATATGCATCACCCCGCCGAACACGGTATCCACGATACGGTCTCGAGTTTATAAGGCTCCAGATCTCTTTATTTTTTAAAGACTTATTGTAGTGGACTTAACAACGAAAATGAGATTCGTAATTAACAGGTGAACTGAAACCAAGACCGCCAGTGTAAATTTCTTCCTATGTATACATAAGAGCGTGACACGAAACATATAAATAAAAACACAACGGTCATTCTTAGTAGTAGATTTATACAGGGTGGCCTATAAGTAACTGACCCTTGCTAATAAAAGAATTTGCTAATAAAAAGAAAACAATGAACGGTAGAAAGTTGAAACTTGTTTTATTGGAAAGAATAACAATTTTATAGTTTATGAACAAACACTATGTTTCGAATATAATATCCTTCAAATGGCCGCCACGGTTGTTTTGACAAATTAGGGCTCTTTTCCTTTTTCCTTCATAACGCTCCTTATTAGTGTATCTGGCGGGAGTTGAGCTATTTCAGAAGAAATGTTTTTTTAAGTTCTTGTAAATTTGTTGGATTTGTTCCGTTAACTCGTGATTTGAGGTAGCCCCACAAGAAGAAGTCGCATGGGGTCAAATCTGGAGAACGAGGGGGCCACTGGATGTTTCCAAATCGTGAAATTAAATGATTTGAAAAATAATCTCTTAACAATGTTATTCTCTTCTTGTGTTTTTCTTCTTGTGTAATTGTGTTTTTAGAAGGACTGATCCTTGTTTGAAAATGAATTCTGTAGTCACGCTGCACTTCTGTTATTGACGTCGTCTTAATGTAGGATTGCAGAATTCTGATTCTTTCTTCTTTGCTGTAGCGAACCATTATGAAAATTTGAGGTTGTGAAATGAAGCACACTTTCTTCAGTTTATATGCTAGCTGAGTATCTAGGATACCGTATAATAAACTGTAAAAATGTTATTCTTACAAATAAAGCTAGTTTCAACTTTCTAGCATTCATAGTTTTCTTTTTATTAGCAAATTAAAAGGGCCAGTTACTTCTGGGCCATCCTGTATATCCTGACGGCATCCAGTTTTCAATTACCGGACCAATATAATTTTTTTCTGTATGTTAGTAATTGAAAAGCAGACCCCAAATTTGAGCAATTCATCTCTGTCAACTAAAATTATATGAAGCACGTAAAGACTCCCATTCCTTCCGATTCTTTCAGGCAAAGCAGTACCCGTGAGCTCACACGTGCAAAGGCAATGAAGCAGAGTATCATTTGAAATCTTTATTGAGTTCAGAAATTGAATCGTGCATACGAGCAACAGATTCAATTTTTTGTTGTCAAAGTGTATACGTTCGACTGCTCAACCAAAACTTCGGCATGCGTTAAGGTGGTGTTTGATAAAAAATATGTCATTAATTGACTTTCAATTAAAACAAGATGGAAACGAATAAGTTGAATCCTATATCTGTGCTAAAGACAAATCTTTTTTTTTTTTCTAGAGTATGACCGGCGGGTGAAAAGGACAGATGGACGGACAGCACGAGATTCATAAATCTAATAAATTACAATTAGCGTATATTATAAATAAGAAGTGATTTACTTCACAAGAGAGCCCTTCGCCTGAGCCATTGATCCAGCAACAGTTCAAGTTATAAGACGTCGCCACTCATCTAAATATATAAGTTTCAATGTTGTGCACCTTCCCCTTGCTTCATCCAATTTTTAAAAATGGGTATTATTTTGCATACTGCATCGGTAGACAGACATAACAGGAAGCAGAACTTTTCTCGAAGGGAACATTTTGAACTCTTTAACATGAATGTAATTTTTTTCAATAATTTCCGTTATCAAAAGCATGGTCTCGCATCGGAAAACATGAAACAGATAGAGGCATACTAAAGTAAGTGAAAAATAATAAATTTTAGGGAAATAAATAAATTCTAGCTCATGATCAAAAGATATTATGGTGCATAGTAATACTTGACTGGGTAATCTTAATCGATGACTTGAAACATCAGTAAACTGAAACTTTAGTATTTAAAATAGTATTGCCTGATGTGAATGTTAAGATTTTCAAACAATTTTTCTCGATCGGGGTTAGGGGCTCGTGAACTCAAAAACTTGTCACAGAGAGCATTATCACTGAAACACAAAGAAAAAATAACATCGTTAGGAATGGCTCCATTAAACATTCGTGTTCGCTATTACAACAGTTCCTCAGCTCATAACATATTGGAGTAAGTGATTGAATGAAAATTTTTCGCGAGAATTTTCTGTTCTCTGAACGTTTCTCACAATCACCGTAGGAGCTGCCTCTTTTTGGAAATTGTTGCGCGGCATCGTGGGGCCTGGAGGCAAGGTCTCCTAAAGGGAGGAGTACCCCCAGAATGCCGAATTTTCTTGAGATATTGGCTTTCAGCTGCCATAGGAAGTAAGATGTCAGGTACATCATGTGAAAAAATGACATTCGTACGTTCATTGGTTCGCCCGCTACGAGGGGAGGGGGAAGTGATATTTTCTCATGCTACACGTCCCTCTTGGCACTTTCTTCATGGCTTGGCGTTGCTATGTCATCTTCTATGTCTCTTTATCACTGTATATTGATTTCAAGGGTCCTAGCTGACCCAATAAAAAAAATAAAAAAAAATTGAAATTGTTTATGTTTCTTTGTTTACTTGTTTCGCCTTATTTTGGAGGCCCGGAATGTGAGGTTTCAAAATGCATCTCCTCCTACCGTTTTTGAGCTACAGTAATGATTTGGGTATCATTGGATGCGGAATAACAAGGGCTTTTCATAAACAAAATATCTATTCGATATTCATTTTTGTTCAAAAGTTGTGACGGCATAAATAACGAAATTTGACGAAATAGGACCTGCCTACGAATATCTTATGATTTTTCATTTTTAACTAAAAGTATGGAGAATGCATAGTTAGTTTTTGGAATCTAAAAATATTACCGCATCCAATGACACCAAAATCATCACTGTAGCTCAAAAACTCTAGGAGGAGATAGATTTTGAAAAAAATCTCGTTTTCTATGAATATCTCGTTTTCTATGGGGAAAATCGCATTTTTTATGAATGACAAATGATTTCTAATTGCATTTCCTATCAGTGTACAAAATTTCATTGCTTTCAATAACAAAGAAAATTTTTTTATAGTGGGACTCTCCCCTACAGTGAACGGCTTTGCCATCGAGCAGCGGGGTGGTAAATACGCCATATTTTTGTCCCACATTTGTTTTATATATTATTTATTGTCCAATACGCAGCTGTATTTTAATAATTGGAGACTAGCGTAGTATTTTCAGAATCATAACGTTTGCACATCAGTGGACCAGCCCCGAGAAACCAGTCATTAGTCTGCGGTATTTAATCCGAAAGTTTCACTTACTCTCGATGCTCCACGATTTTCAACATTGGGAATCAATTATTAAAAACTAATGTGAAATTTGCCAGTATATTAACACTATTGGGCAGGTCTTCATTGCATGGATGGCATCCAAAGCAATTTCATTTTTTGGTGAGAAGATTTTAGCATACGAAAGGTAAAAAGGTAATTAAACTCACTCAAAAACTAGTACTCGTGTTTTAGGGTAAAATACGCAGGCGTGCATAATTTCTCTGCACGAAGGCCTGATGCAGATAACTGAGTTAATATTCTCATAGTGGAGTAAAAAAACTGAGTGCTTCTGTAAAATAAACTGAAGCACTTTATAGTTTTTTCATTCTAAGTTGAGTACAGTAAGTTACAATGAATCTTTGCTTTGCTGCCGGTCGATTACGAGTATTTTGTCAAATGAAAAGGTTCCATGTTATAATGGAGTGAGAAAGCCATCTTTTGTGTTCAGTTTTGTTTCCATTTTATATCAAACTTATGTCTCTTGAAAACTCGAATCCCTCTGCGATAATTATAAAATAAGATAATTCTTGATTCATTTGTGTGTTTGACGAATTGAGAATTGATTATCACATTGTCCAAGACCAACAGAAAAATAATTGAGGTATCAACATTAGAAGAACGAAATAGTCCAATTCTGACAAATTTTTTTAGATTCATAACTCTCAAGAGAGTTGTCAAAAGTCGGACGCCACACAATTGACGGCAGTAGAAACACTAAAATTGATGAACTTCTTCAGTTTGTTCCATTCAAAATCACAAACACAACATTTTCTGTTATGAACGAAAATCATATGACTTGCACTCGCCATGCGCTCTCTCACAGGTGGGTGTGAAGTTCGTAGGTACATGCCGTCATGTTCAGGTTATCTTCCTCTTCTGTGCTCGCATCAATGACCATCACTGGACGCGTTCTCCTCCGCCTCGCTCAGCGCAGCTGTTCTTCGTGACGCTGCGTTCCATTGTGCGCATCTCGTGAGCATAGGTCTCGTGAGCGTGTCTCGTCAGCACGTCTCGTGCACAGGTCTCGTGAGCACGTCTCGAGAGCAAGTCTGGTGAGCACGTCTCGATAGCAAGTCTCGTGAGCACGTCTCGATAGCAAGTCTCGTGAGCACGTCTCGATAGCAAGTCTTGTGAGCACGTCTCGATAGCACGTCTCGATAGCAAGTCTCGTGAGCACGTCTCGATAGCAAGTCTCGTGAGCACGTCTCGATAGCAAGTCTCGTGAGCACGTCTCGATAGCAAGTCTTGTGAGCACGTCTCGATAGCACATCTCGATAGCAAGTCTCGTGAGCACGTCTCGATAGCAAGTCTTGTGAGCACGTCTCGATAGCACGTCTCGATAGCAATTCTCGTGAGCACGTCTTGATAGCAAGTCTTGTGAGCACGTCTCGATTGCACGTCTCGATAGCACGTCTCGATAGCAAGTCTCGTGAGCACGTCTCGATAGCACGTCTCGAAAGCAAGTCTCGTGAGCACGTCTCGATAGCAAGTCTCGTGAGCACGTCTCGATAGCAAGTCTCGTGAGCACGTCTCGCCAATATGTCTCATGAGCAGATCTTGTGCGCAGTCTTAATGAGTTCGTGTGACAGAAAGCACCTTTCGTGACTAAGATAAACAATTTTGCAGGTGTGGTTGTTACTGAGAGCGCACGTGCCATGCAATGTTCCAGGATAATTTAATCTAATATCACTCTGCTCGCAGTGAAGATCCTCGACCTTCGCAATACCAGAAATTTTTTCAATGTAAATATTGGATCACGGCAGCTCTCTTAAACATTCCGATACTGTTAATAGCAAACATAGTGTATTTGCTCTAGATAAAATCCCTGCTTCAAATTACGACAAAGTAAATACTCGATTTACATTTTGAGTGCTTGACTAATATCAATCATTTTTTTACCTGCATTCTAAGCTCATAGGAAATTCATTTGCCGACGGCTGTGTGCTCTCAAAGGATTCGTGATCGACAGTCGCTGGCAACAACACAAGAACTGAGAGCAAGCCACTAAGTCCTGCAAAGCCTGGGTATGAAATTCTACTATTTGTTCTATAGCATAAAGTCTTAGTAATCATATAATTATTTTCTTGTGCAACGTTTGCAAAAGACTGCTATCGAGCTGAGAGAAGGCTGTATTAAATCTTGGCATATTTAGGCTCCAAACAGAGTGCTTCTCCTTTTAAGTTCTTAATGTGCAGGGATTCAGTTCCTAACATGTTGTCAAATATTTAGGCTTCCAATTGACCTGTTATTTGAAGTAGGGTCGCAGAAAATATTTTTTCCTAATGCAGTAAGTCTCATATGAACCTGGCGCAAAAGAATATCATCCAGAAAAAGAAGCAAAAACTCATGGAAACGTTCTCACTAAAATAAATGTTTTTGAAATCAGTCTCTGGTCACGTTTTTTGTGACTCGAAATTAATCCAACATAATCATAATTAATCCTCTCCAACCTCAAAATATCAAGAATTCGTTCGGTCGTATTTTTGTCGCGGTAAAGCTCGTGTATCCAACACAGATTTTTGCGGGTCGGGAATGTCGACGGTGTTGACGGCGTTTTTTGGAAATGTCGTCCCTGAGATCAGTGTGGGTCCCTTCATCAATAAAAACAGCTCTGTGAAGTGAGAAGCCAAGTGCGTGGTGACAAAAAAACAACCACCAGTTTTCAGGAGCAGCGTAAAGGAATGAATGCAATCGAACGCTATTAATTATATGGGGATTTAAACAGACACTACGTGCAACTTCATAATTGTTGATCTTCAGTTGATGTATTTCACTGGCGCGAAAGTGCCCGAGATTATTAAGTCGGAGCTTAAGAATGCATCAGAGCTCATGGAAACGGGGCCTTCATTCACGAAACTTTCATGCCTGTCCTGCATTTCCCCCGAAGCAAATAGAAGACGCAGTAAAAATGCTAACTTTCAATTGCCTTGTTTTGCTCGCGCTTTAAACAGGTGAGCAAAACACATCGGTATCAGCGGACCCCAGCCACACGCTGCTCAAAAATGCAGCTTCCAGCCTCCCTCGAGTCTAACCTGCTGGTGAGAGAGTGCGATTAACGTTTTGCAATTCATTTCAGAGTTTTCTGTTGCTTGATGTATGAACAAGAAGGTAGCTGATACAGTAACACAATAAAATGCCGTAGTCCTATAAACCCAAGGAGGGAACAGACAAGTTCGGGAAAATATGCAGTCATGAGGATATCTTCTGTCTGCATGACTGTGGATAGACCTCTTTTAGTTGAGTTTCATTAAATCATCAACGTAAGTTTTGTGTGGTTCATTAAATTATTCAATAGAAAGCAAGGATTCAAATTGTACCCATAACTGGATAATACTAAATTAGGCTAGATCTATAAACCTGATAACTGAGCAGCACAGCGCGAGAGATTAAAATGGTTCCCTCTTGGTGCAACAAAACAACGGTTTCAATTCTTGCACCGAGATTAAACGAAAAATTATTTTTAGGATTTATTTTCCTTACTTATTTATCACTAATATGAATGCGTGGAATCTCTGAGTTCGTTTAAGTTGAAATTCTTCTATACTTTTACATTCGATACTAAAATTCTCGTTATGGTTTTGCGCTATCAATCGTCTGTGTTCACCACGATTAAATTTTGTATCAAGCTAGTAATGGATGCAAACCTGCGTATGTTTGGAATACTTTGTCTATTTGCTCTCAGATGTACGATGCGACAGCGCCACAAGACAATGATACAACCGAGAGATCCTTCTCCCTCCCGCTTCTGCCTGACATGCGTGTCACGGTGGCCTTTATGTCCAGCTTATGATCCCAGCTGCAGAAAACTGAACTACAGCCTCTTGGGCAGACACTCCATGACCTCGGAAAACTATTCACGCGTCTCCAACGAGATGCTTCAGGAAACTAAATCAGGAAAATCTTTCGGCATTTAGGCAGCGCCACAAATAAAAACGAACGCTTTTCTCCCGTCTAGAGGCGGGAGTACATTAGGTCGGCAGGGAGGGGAAAAAGCCGAAAAAAGAGCAAATCGCAAAGTTTTGGGCAGACCATTTTTTTCGAGCAAACAGTCGGTCAACTCTATCAAATCAGGAAAATAACTTGTGGGCCCGGAACTTGGCCTCATAAAGTCTGGAGTGCCGGGCCAATTGCCGGCGTCAGCAAATGGGGCCACGTCAACAGGTTGACAGGAGCTGCGAGATTTGCGAGTTCAGAGACGTGCGGCACTGACGCGTGTATGCCAAACTTGCGGACACATTTGTTGTCTGGGCAGAATAATTAACGACTATTCCAGCGGGGAAATTTGGTTCTTAAGGCTTGAAAACAACATTGTGTAACTGTACCAAGTATTGGTGCATGCACTCATGGATAGAGGACGCATCAATCGAGTTGTTTTCTCTTCAAGAATGTGTTTCAGGTTGGCAATAACCTCCTGGCTCAATAACAATTTGATAATACGTTTGAACTTTGTACTTTGAACAAAGAACAATTTGAACTTTGTAACTCACTGTTCTAAAGAAAATTCAATTATGGATAATGAAACGAATTCTACTATAGGCGATTCTCAGATGTAGGATTGAAACACTGGTTTGCATCATCGCAATTACTGAAGGTCGGCATATCATCGCCTCAAATTACAAAGCCCCATCGCAGTGGGAGGAAATTTTTTGAATTGAATGAAATTGCTCATCAGTTGCTGCTTTGCTGACTCACGAGTAGACAAGTCATAATTTCCTGCAGTTGCAGCAGCACCCCTTGTCTTGAACAGTCCTACATTGGCGGGGGAAACACAAGAGCAGGATCAGACCTTGTGCAATTCTGCGTCAAAGGATACATTTTCAATGCATAATTAGCACCTAAATCTAATTTCAACGGTTCTCTCCGATCGAACTTCTGTCGAAGAGCAAGTTGCCCAATTTCTGTTCCACGTGCCTGCTAATCAGAATTTTGGACCAAAGTTAAAGAAAAATTCTTAGGTATGGAGGGACGCTGTAATTTTGGGGTAATTTGTTTCATTTTCAATCTTACCTTGAATGGAAAAACAATCGTAATCTCTTTTCATGAACTACCAAATTGTAACCCAATTGTCATCACTGACCTACATAAGTGCTTATCTACGCACACCAGGCGTTCCGTTGCCTTTTTCATTTTCAGTCCTCCTCTGAAGACTAAATTTTTTGGCAGAACAGAGAGACAGGGAGCAAAGCAGCTTTTTATTTACGAACTAATAGTCAGTTATTTATGGTAATCTATTTACAGAAAGAGGTAATCGTTTCAGCTCAATTTCAGTATTTTTGCTGAAATAACCATGGCGGCTGGAAAAAACGAGACAAATTTTTGCCGTTAAATTCATAACAGGCTTCGAATTCTGATCCTGATTTTACACAGAAACAGAACATGCCTTACCATTTTCAATCGGCATAAGTCTCGCACACCTCTTAATTTAACTGCAGAGTGAGTACAATAAGCGCAAACGACCCAGTCTATCTGCTTATTTAAAGTACTGTGACCTTCATTTCTAGTTCCGCGCTTATTGCCGGTCGACTTTTGCGGACTGCGGGCGTGAATTAGCGCAGGACTGGTATTAAGCCGGTAAGTCTTGGACTAAAACGGGTTATTACAGCCTGAGCACGTACTTTACGACGTACAGGGAGCCCACCCAAACTACTGCAGCAATCGAGAGGCTGTGAGCCTGTTGCTCGGTCTCCGCTGGATGACCATGGAGCTAGCTAGGAGCTCTTTCCCTGCACACTGAGTGCAAGGAATCCTTTTTAAAATAAGCATACCATTTCGAAACACATCGGAAAGTTTAATTCCTCTAAAACAATTTTTAATTGCGCAATATCTACTCACATCTATAATTGCTTTTCCAGGAATAACGAGTCTGTCGTCACCATGAATCGAACTAGATTTACATGAGCTCATGGAATTAACATATTGACTTGAGGAAAAAACAGGTGACATAGCACGTGCGTCTTGCAACCTAGGGCACTAGAATGATATTTTCTAAAGTTTGATTATTCCACGTGCTGAAATGTCATTTGAAACTGCACCATTTGAGCAGTCACAGCGAGAATACTATTTCGAGAGCGACGGCTACACCTCTTCGTGAATTCCTTTCCTCTTTTGCCTCACTCCCTAACTTATGGAGCCATTAGGTGGAGAAAACCGTCTGAAATGACGAAAAACATACCCTTTTTCATTCAACAGCAGTTTTCTTGCCCTTCCTCGTTGTTGTTACTTACTGTCTCGAAAACGAACAAATTGAAGCGCATTCAGAAAGTGCCTACAGCAACCCAAACACACGGGTTACCAGACATAGCTGAGAATGAGGGCAATTCTGTTTTCTTAAAGGATCGCATTAACTTCAAGTGAAGTTTCAATATTTCACCTGGGCATTGTTGTGGCCACAAAAATGTTGACGTCTCTCACGCTGCGGCAACTGCAAACGCAAATTAGGTATCGACTTACCCGCAGCCGCAATGCAACACCAGGCTTAAAGTATGAAACAGCGTTTGAACTCGGGGATGAGGATGCAAATGATATTCAACATTTCCTTTTTGAATTTTATACATATATGCCACTGCATTTTGATGGGTTAGATCATTGAGGTCAGTAATAACTTATATTTTACATTGAACAAAAATTTCTTATACTGTATATGCTTCTTGATTTGGTATTCTAGACGCCATAATGCTCTATATAGACTTTCTTCGTTTACAGAATTGCTTCGGAGATTCACAAAAAAGTAATTTAAAAGAATATAAACAGGACGGCTAGAGTCGTTTTTCGCTGCTCTGTTTGCTGTGACGCAAGTATTCTGTAGTGAAGAAAATGCCAAGTGTGTACATAGGCTTTAACACGCTTAGGAGGATATGGTATCTTGAAAGATTTCCGATGCTAAATTGGTAGCGCTTGATGTAAATGTGCATAATACCCATAGAGGAGAGTTTTTTTCAAAAGTCTCACACACGTTGCACCACAATGCTCGCCACTGGGATGGCATCTGCATTAAATTGCCGTCAATTCAGTTGGGCTCTCACCATTGGCTCTCCTGACTGCCTATAGAGCTTCAGCGTCCTGCATTCTAGAATACATTGTATGTCTCTTCAACAGTCGCAGAGCGGCCTGCGTCACTTATTTTCACTGCTGATATTTTTTCCTACATGTCATTCGGTTGCTGCTCATACGTGTGTTAGATATCCCTTTAGTTTGAAAATGCCTTGACGTATTTGAAGTGCGTTTTTCCTTAAGTTTTGTACAGGAACAGTGCAACATATTTGGCTAGAATGATGAAATGATACTTATAATAAACATTAGCAGATTGCCGATAGGGGGTTCTAATGATTCAAGACTTTTAGTGTTTGTAAATTCCAAACTTATTATTTTAAATGCCATAACACAGAACATCGGAAAGAAACTCAAGCTGTAGTGCAAACCTAGAGGCGTTTTCACAGCAGTCGGGCTTCTAAATTGCAGAGAAAGTCTCACAAGAAATGAAGGATGCCGAGTCCTGCGAGTGACTGCAGAAAGCTTGATGTATTTTCTTTGATATTATGTGATGAAAACTATTAACTGCAATATCGTAAAATATTAACTAAAATGAGGTGACAAGAGAGCGGTTTAAAAACATCAAACCTTTTAGAAATTTTACAGAATCATGAACTACAATAGAATATAACCAGTACCACCCGCGTTCCTAACACAACTTTTCCCGTAACACATCAACACCAAAGGCACAACGATCACAACCTCTAACATCTTCAGCAGAGCTCTCTACAACCACCTTCATCATCTCTTAACAACCACAGAGCTGCTCTCTACTAAATTCTTCTTTCTCAGATGAGTAGCCTGGTCGTTCTAAATCTCCTCGACAGCCAGAAATTCTACGCGAACCACGAGAACTGAGTTGCTTTTCCTAGGCTAGCCCTCACGAATGCAATATTATATTATACGTTGTTTGCTTCAAGTTTTAATTGTTTTGAGAAAACCAAGATGTTTCTATCGATGTCTAACAAGTGTGCAACAGTCCTTGATCAACTATTGCATGGACGTATAAAAATTTATTGAACATAAAGCAAATGTATAAGATAGTGAATTTTTTTCCGAGTCAGGTGGAAAAAATATTGTGGATTTGAATGAGAGAAACATTTAAGAAAAGATAGTGTTAAGCGAGACGCAAAAACAGACCTCACTTCTTCGAAATAACTGAACAGGATGAGTAAAAACCTTTCATTAGAATGCTCTCGTCTACTTCAAAAAATGTTGACCCAACTTTCTCTACACCTTCCCTAGCGCCTGCGAGCGATTGGTGTCTGAAGGAACGCAGGACTTGAGTCGCAATCTGAGAATGGGCCACTCAACTCATTTCAGTTGTCATATTATAGTCTTTTCTTTATCACTTTGATCTGTCAGTGCATCGGCACCTTCAGATTTGTCACCAATTTACAGCTTGAAAAGATCATTCTTTCACCGAGTTTACTGGACGAACCAAGTTGCCGCCAACTGGCGCCACTATAGCCGCAGCCAAGCCCTGCATCTCTGCACTGACCTCCCAAGCCTCCACGCTGATCCTGGTTCACGCGTGCTTAATCCCCGTTGTATGTGATCAGCTTAGTTAATGCTTCACTACCATGAATTTCTAACCTAGCTTGGAAATGTAGTATGTTTGTGTTGGCCCTGAAGCAGGTAACATCTTCTGTCATTTTCATAACTGTCATTTTCAGAAGGATACAAGAAGCTGATTTGGAGTTTTCATCCAGTGAGAAATGACGCTCACTGAGCAGCCTTCTATTTTTCGTTAGCTGCAAAATAAGTAGGGACTCAAACCAGAATTTATGAAATCTGAAACAGATCTCATATGTGAGTCCCTTGAAATAGTGGACGTTCCTCCCTTAAAGGCACCAGGCTGAAGAATCAAACTTCGGAAAGTTTGGGAATACATCAGCGTTGTAGCCAGACTTTGCCTTTGAGACTTCCTCCTCTGCTGGGAAAACAGCCCAACTTTCGAGGAACTTTCATGTGAAGCAAATTTTTCGCTGCCGAATCTTGAAGACGAAAGGCGGAAAGGTTTTTTCTAAAGGCTTTGGCCTTGACACTGTGGGCTAAATTTATATTTTTGAAATGACTGAAAACAGCGAGCATCTCCAACTCTCAAAATATACTAGTATTTGAGAGTATAATTAATGTGCAGCGGCAAAAATATAGTTGCTTCTTTGTCACACTTCATTACCTCGATGCATGATTGCAGTTTGTGTGAACACTATAACTTTTGAATAATCAAATCATGAGCAGTACAGCAGAAGATGTTCTGATTTTTTCAAATGCAATTTTCGCAATGTTTAAAAGCGCTTATAATTCTAGCATGTCATCGTATCAAAATTGAATTGCACTGTAAATTCCTGAATCAATAACTACATTTTCAACCTTGAAGTTAACTCCAGCGATTATAAGTATTAAAAATTAAAACACAAATAACCTTTCAAAATCTGTTCCGAATCTCAATCTGGGGACTTTTAATTAATATTCCTAATTAATAGAAGCCCCACAAAGTTGAAAACCGCCATCTATCCTTCAACATATTTCCCCCAAATCATTAAACGTTAAACATTTAAAACATTAAACATTTTCAACACAAAATACATTGGAACATTTCCTGCAGTTTTGGGCCGCGACTGCTGAACTGAAATGAAGGAATGCGAGCGATGCCTGTTCGTCCTTTGCACCAATAGCGAGCAGTTGTCTCATTTAATTTGCTCGAAATTTATTTCATTAATGCTCAGGAATTGAGACATATCGTCGTTTTCTTGTGTTATTCATCGCGAGAGGAATGGGAAGATTAGAGGAGAGAAAATATGGTATCTGAAAGACTAGAGCGCTGGATGTGATGGCAGAAGATAAGAAGTCTTGTAACAAAGTGAAAATGCATAACTTCACAGTCCATTTCATTATTTATTGACGCCAGTGAATAAAAATACCGAGCGAGACTTTCGTTAGTCTTAGTGACCAAAATACTGGCAGTTGTCAGGTAAAATTCAAACTTACGTAAATACATTTTGTGACAGTTTACCGTTTTTCACTTTAGAGCTTCGTCGTCGGGAACGACATAATGTAATTCTGCTTTGTTCGAGGCTTAAAAAATTTGTTGAAATAAAATCTCGTTCAGAATTTTGTTTGTCACCTTTGAAAAGAGTAAGGAAAAGCGCTTGGTTTTTCATCAAAAATCCTTCATTAGAGTTATTAAGTTCGGCCTGATTCAATGCACAAAAAATGTAGATGGCCCTAAGCGTGTATTTTTGAGAAATATTTCACGCGTCTCACTTTCCATTAATGTGAGTCAGTTAATTTTGCAGAATTTTTCACACTATGCGTTGAGTTAGTCGTTTTGTGATCAGCATCACACCCATGATCTTTGATGAACTTTGACCCAGATGTGGGCAGAGTCTCAAAATATGGTATGAAAAGTATGAGTTTCCAATTTCTTTGCGTTTGGGGACATTAAGGAATGCCTTGCGTGTTCTTATCAAAGTCAATTACTGTAAAAGTGCAGTTCAATCTGTTCCAATGATCACCAAGAAGAAAGTTTTTCCATTTTCCAGCGGGTCGACGTCGCAGGAGGGTCGTTCCAGCTGATGTAGAGACCATCTTTCGCCCTGGCGCGGTCCAGTGTGCCTGGAATGTTGGGGAGGGTGTGGCTGGTGATCAGGGTGGGGAGAATCCAGAGGGTGAGGAGAGTGCATGGTGTGTGAAAGCTGTGAAGAATGTGGAGTGTGCGGAAAGTGAGGAGAAAGTTGAGCTTGTGGAGAGTGAAAACGATGGGCAGAGCTTAGATGGTGAGGTAGGTGTAGAGAGAAGGGTGTCGAGAGTGTGGAAGATGTAGAGGAGTGGAGGATTTGGACAGTTAAGGAGGATGAAGCTGCTGGAACTGATAGTGGTTGTCATGGAATACAGTGAAGTAAAAGCTATATAAACAGAGGCTGAGGTCTGACATGATGTGAAATATATTTTCCTGAACAGCAGAGGCGTGAAGCTTGCATCGTTAAAAATCGGAAGCTTTTTTCACGTTAAGTGTCTACGCGTTACCGGTTGAACAAGTCTGCCTGGCAGTTCTGACTAGACTTACAGAATAAATTTGACAAAGCATCACGCTTTACTTGCACTGATTGCCAGACAGAGTTTAGCTTATGCCGGACCATTTGAGCAGCGCTTGGAAAATCACATTCGTACAACTATTACCTCATAATTCCGACCTGAAAAGTACGTAACTTAAGTAGCTGTATTGTGATCTTCAAGCACCGCGCGTGCTGTTTATGTAAACCGGGAAAATTTAAACCGTACCTGTTAAAACCCCTGTGAAGTTTTGAAGCAAAAGAGTAAACTAGATGCCTTAAAGATACATAGAGAATAATAATCATATTGGGACTCTAACTGAAGGCGATTAACGCATTTGGAGCAGCTGGAAGCACGGGCATGGAGCTAAAGTGTGGCTCCAGAGAGCCATTGATTAAGTCCCCTGTGCGGTTCTCGAGCATTGAAAACAAGTTCGAAGCCCAATTTATCATCCTAGGCACCCGATATCATTTATCACGGGTCCTAAAAAATTCATCGAGAGCCTTTGCTGAAGGTTGCAAGGCTTGATTGCTCTCTAAGAAATGACTCGAAGGGGACAAAAAAGAAACGAACTCCTTCAGAAATGGGGGAAGTAGATGAAAATGTGTGGGGTGAGGGGAACAAAGGGGTGGATGTCGGGAGGAAGAAAACCTAAGGGGGAGAGGTGGAAGGGAAGGGAATGAATGAGGGGGATGAGATGGAGAGTGAGAAGAATACCCGCAACGAAGAAGAAAATGTGGAAGGTGAGGGGAAGGGAAGGGGAAAATATGGAAATATCTGGGTGGTCATGGGAACAATTGGGAGATTGAGAGAATGAATAAAATGATATTGGTGAGTAGAGGAACGAAGAGGAATGCAATGGAGGCGGCAGAAAGACAAAAAGTTACGACATCAACCTTCTCTGGAGGCTGTAACGTAAACCTAAAATATTCGTTTTAGTATTTTGACCCAAATCGAGTATTGAAGTTTATTTGACTTCAAATGGTGGGACAACGTATGGGTGGTGAAGTGGGGGGTGAAGAACATCATCTGTGCAGAACACTTCAAAAGTATTTCATTACTATTTTATAGGGATAATGCTTATATTTTCATCATTGCTGTAATAGCAACTGTCATTTTGCCATACATACCTCGATGAAAAATTGAAATTTTCGCTACGAATGACAGGAAGTTATTTTCATTGAAACATCATTCGTTCTCAGGCTAGGAATATATTATGAGCACCACCTTTGGGGTCGTGTTAATAGTAAGCTGCCCTGTCACGTTAACCCAAATCTCCATCATCAAGGCATTCAGAATGATGGCCCGCACGTTTGCTTCCTGTTAATGCACACTAAATATAGGAAAATTTTTGAAGCTAATGGCACAAATCTGGATGCTCATGAGTGACATGTCTCTCAGCCGGCCCAGAGTATCATAGCAAGTTTAACTAATTCTTCAAAACTATTCTCATTTTTACTTTCACTCGTTGGGGCTCGTCCACTTCACACAATAATTATAGAGAAGTATGACGTACATCTCGAAACTTAAGCGTTCTGAACGCACGGTGGAATTCCACACAATTCGGCGAGGATATTAACCATTCCTCCAAATGCGTCGAGGTGAGATGTGAACACTTTATGCATTTAGCTCCAAATAATTCTTTCTTATCGGATGACAAGAGTGAAGTCGTTGAACGTCATTTGAGGAAAATTTTGCAAACGCTTAAATCCTTCCGGATTGCTTAGATAATTCAGCCGCCGCATATTTCAGTGTTTTAGGCGGAATTCCCGCAGAGTTTTTATATTTATTTTTAGGATAACAATCGTCGAATTTGTCCCCAAAATGGCAAGGGTTTGAAAACTTCAGTGTATACTTTTGACGCATTTTATTAAATGCTTCAAAAGTGGCACGAATTTTTACGCAACATTTTCATAATTCTTGCGCCTAAAAAGCTGTCATCGTTAAAACAAAATAAAAGCAGCTTGAAGCGTTGCCCTGCTGAGGAAAAGGTGTCTATGAGCTCGTCACTTATGAACACATTGAGCAAAATTGTCAGACCCCTGAGTGAAAAATTTTTGCGCTCTGTTGCCTGTGTAGTGATTAAACTGATAAAATGTGACTTTCACGTAGCAGTTAGGTTTACAAAATCTAATTTATTTTCCTAATCCCGGAAATGTTGAGCAGCTCACGATCAATTTCTTTTGTAAGTTATAGATATTTCATTCTTTTCTAAGTTAAAGATATTTCCATGGACGTATAATCCGAGAATTCGGTGCCAAAGTAGCTGTGCTAAAAATTACGTCATCCACTGATCTAATTCAGACTGTGAAAGATTTTTTTATGCC
The DNA here is from genome assembly GCA_030386875.1 of Morinoia aosen. Lineage (NCBI taxonomy): Eukaryota > Metazoa > Arthropoda > Malacostraca > Amphipoda > Talitridae > Morinoia > Morinoia aosen. The sequence goes on along the minus strand of CM059567.1, from coordinate 14,384,744 downwards.
CAGATCATCTTCAGTTTTAAATAATGAGTTTATGCAAAGACAGATGACAGTTTTTACATCTTTTGCTCTCGATGCGTTTAGAGTCGGCCACAGCTTGGTTTGCAGGGATGTGAAGTGCCGGAATATGTGACGAGTGAGGATGATCGTAAGACTCAGACTATATTCCAGCACTGATGAGAGATGAATCGTTTGATCTCATTCAAGCGGATTAGGTTTGGAAAGGGATCTGGCACGTGGCAGAATATTTCAAAGAGAAAATTACCGCTGGAACATTGAAAATCGCAGACGAAAATTGTGGTGATTGCTTTTTTTCTACAATGTGGGAGTTCAATATTTTGACATACTGCAGCACACATCAGTTAACGTATTCTTCACGCTCGGAGTCATTCATTGAAAAAAAATTGCTCAATGATTGCAAAGGTCGCTTTTGTAGAGAACAAATAAATAGAAGGGCAATTTGCAGCACGAGTCACTCAGTGATTTTTTCTCAGATTAGGCGGGAATATTACTTAATACATTTTCAATTTGAATAAGTCTTTTATTAATTAATGAACTTAGATTGTCATGGTTTGAAAGTCAGTGTAATCAGTAACATTAGCTGTGGTGCAGTAAGTTACACTTGTCAGCCATACGAACCATGAGATGCGGATACGGAATATCCGATACTTAAGCTTGCATAAGAGAGAACCATAATAAGTAATGCTTTTTTATGGTGTCCATTAGCTTTATCCAAAATTTATTCGATCCATCGCAAAATATGTGACGTCAGTTCCGACATCTGATCAATTTCACTGTTTAGTTCAGCGTTTAGCGTTGCGAGGGTCTGCAGTCAAGCTGCGTCTCTGAAAAATAAAGTGACTAATTTTTTTCGATACTCTTCTCATTAGGATGCCACAAAACTGCAATGGAATTTTTTACTGATGATACTCCTACTTTCCAATGCATCTCTGAAAAAGTAAATGACTAATTAATTTCGATATTCTTTCTATTAGGATACCACAAAACTGCTAAAAGCTTTTTATCGATTATACGTTTACTTTTCATCGCCAATTTTTAATCTTGAGTTGTGCTACAAAAACACTAACAGAGAAAGAAAAATGTAGATATCAATATATTAGCAGTCGATATCCATTCCAATATTAACTAATGTTGGGTAGACTAAGCTTTCATGGTTTGTATCTTACTAAGGCCTCGAGTTCTTTTTGGATTTTACAGTTTCCAATATTATTCAAATACTGGACTGCGCTCTCGTGGAATATTTTCATTGTCATGAGCGGAACTTTTAAAAATTATTGATAATTACCACGAATCGAAGCCTTTACAGAGAGAAGAAATTTACGGCAATAACTAAGTTCAAAGCAACTTAAACGTGTAGATAGTCATCAGCATGATCAAATTGCTGGTTCAAAATTAATTTGTGTTATATTATTTGAATGAAAAATTAGACATTTCTAGGATTTGTACTGAGTGTGTGTCGCAAACGGTTTTAATTGAAAACTCTCTGGTGAAAGTGCGATTTTCAGGAATCTTCAACTTGAAAAGTGGCTTGGCATTGGTATTCTTTTGGAACTTTTATTGGTATTCTTTGGTATTCTTTGGAACCTGTGACAATAGTCTCAGTGCTGAATGTTAGAAATTTAAATTTTTGCACGGCAGAAGAAGTTTACACGCAGAAGAAGACCAAATAGAATATCTTCCGATTAATATAAATTCATAAATTAACGTATCTAACGCAAACAATACGAACTGTTCCACTCAAATCCTAAACAGCGCACCTCTGTTACCAGTGCCCAGACGTAATAGCGTGCCGGAACTTGAAAAAACGGCTGTGTTCGTGAATATTATATACACCTATTATAAATTTTTTAATCTACAAATTTTCTTATTAGTTCCATGTTTTGTTTTGGTCATTCAAACATTACGGCTCTGAAATTATGACATTTCAGCACTGAACGTAGATCCAGCCTCCGAAATGTTTATTAACGAATAATGTTTCTCATTATTTTGCTTCTTTCATGCTCTGTATCTTTACATCAACTCAGTGCGTGTAGAAGAAATGTATGCCCGTGTAACTGTGAATATGCAGCCGCGCAGCCACCGCAGCCTGCTCTCGCCTGCACTCTATTTTCTCTGTTGCTTGTCTGCCTCCGCTCTACATTCCTTCATGCATGCAGGAGCTCTACCTCATCGTAAAGAAAGAACAGTCTTCATATGAGAGGGCATTCTGTCGATGCCCATATATTTTTAATGGCTATATTCAAATTATGTTTTCTTATGTCGGTAAAAGTGAGTACTCTAGGTGAAGTTCCGTTTATTGGTCGCATGAACGAAAGGAGACAACTCAGAGCATCCGGGCTTGATTTTATCAAAGGACATGAATGGGGACTCAGAAAAACTTAGAGAAACGAAGCTAAATATCTACGTATAAAAATCTACTTACTTAAAAAGATTTTAAATTTTATTTGATGGTGTACGTATGAGCTTAGGGGTCACCACCGTCTCTCTACCTTCAACTATAATAATACATGGCAAAATATCAACATCAAGTTCTTGATAGTAAACCAGGGAAGCCGAAGCCATCCTGATAATATGTCAAACATAAAAAGCTGCGAACAAATTTTAACAAAACATATTCTAACCTATCCTATTCATACCTTACCTATCTTAATCTGACATATTCTAACTTATCTTATCCTACCCTATGTTAACCAAATCTATCCTAACTTAAAATATCTTGACCTATCCTAACCTAACCTATCCTATCCTAACTTAACTTCAACTAATATCAGCGTTAGGCTAAGTGGACATGTGAAAAAATTCGGTCAATATTACCTAACAAATTCTAACACAACATATTCTAGCCTAACCCATCCTAACATAACATATACTAACCTTCAAATTAAAAAAATTAAAAAACCCAAAAAGTGTAAAAAAATATAACAATTATCATCTCCCCTCCTTTTTTTCTCTCTCTCCCTTCCTTCTTACCCTAACTCTCCTTCTCTCTCTCTCTCCCTCCAATATTACGCGAACCGACGCGAGCCAACCCGTATCATAAATACCGCAATGATGTTGAAGGGTGTGACGCACAGCGTCGATATATAGATAAAAAATATAAAAAATAAACCAAAAAATATCAAAAAGTATAAAAAATTAAACAATAGGAAAAAATAAATAAGTAAAAAAATTAGAATAAAAATAATTAAAAATATTAAAAATGAAATAAATTTGAGAAATGAAAACAAAGTAAAAAAAATAAAAAAAATTAAAAAATCATTCTCCCTGTCTCTCTCTCTCTCACTCTCCCTCTAATGTAACGCGACCCGACGCGAGCCAACCCGAATCATAGATACCGCATTGATATTGAAGGGTGTGACGCACACGTTAGCGTATTAATATATGGGATATTCATTAATCTGCCTATTGCGGGCTTCCTTCTGAACAAATTCCATTGAAGGAGGAAGAGATTTGATTGCTGAGTAGTTTTATCTCCAGATTTTCTACTTCATTTTTATCGATATAACCTCCTTATCTACGAAAATAAAGAAGTATCTAAAGGCTTAAAATGTGACGTTTTTCGATCATGAATGGGGTATTTTTAGGCGAGTCTATAAATCTATTTAGGGAAAGGTTGTATTGAATGGCAGCTACTTTACGATTAAGGGTGATGGTTTGGGAGTGTAAGGGACTTGAATATTCCTGCAGCCCCTACAGCTAGGAAGTGACTGAGGAGGGACAGCTACGTCAGCAGTAGCTGTGTCAGGGTGTTGCATTTTTTTTACTATAATCCCGGTTTCGGGTACAGAGTTCTTGATTCGACACTGAAAAATAGTGTGCGACTCAAGTTGCAACTACCACAGGAAGAGGTAATCATAGCTGGTTTTCTTTTTCGTTACGACGAAATACAGGTAACATTATCGCAAGGAAGGTGCTGTTCAACAGTACATGTTAAGGTTTTTCTGGGTAAATCTAACTCGGAAGAAGCGATCAGCCTCACGACCTCGTACCTGAGAGGTAGCAGGGACCGAATTACCCCATTGGTTGATGGCAGGCCTCCATCTAGCTGGACATGGCGCTTGCTTTCTGAAGGAAGCTTGCTCTCATAGTGAACACATGATAGACTCACGAGCTATTTTGGATTCAAAACTTACAGAACAGAGTGTACGTGACAAAGAAGTTTAATGTAACAATTGAGATGGGATCCCTAGCAGCGGAGCAAATAGTCAGCACATTTCCAGACTAGATTCTTACATCTCGAGAAAAGATATCAGCTAAATATTGATTACAATCGTTGAACTTGAACGATTAATTAAGCGATATAATACAGTAACTTTATGAAAATATCCCCGCGGAATTCCAGAGGTCGCTCTGATCTTCAGACTAGGGCTGAGAATTAACATCAAACGTGAAACGCATCTTATGACAGCAATAAGCAGGAGAAAATCAACCAATTTAAAAATACAATAATGGTAATACGACAATAAAATCTGGATTAAAAAAGCACAAGAAGAAGTACATCGCAGTGGACAACGATGTTGCACGGTGTAATAATTACTACTAGAACATTTACGGCAATTAAAAAATAGCATGGAAGTTTAACCGATTCAAAAATCGTACACATCTCCTATAATTGCTTAGAAACCAGCTCGATAAAATGCATGAAAAAATTGCAAAAAATGAGCATGGCACCAAAAGCAGATGAGTAAGTAGTACTACTATAATATTGAACAATTTCAAATGTTTGCCTTTTTAGGTGGCATAAAATAGGTTTCAATACCGCTCATAAATTATTGAGCTTTCGACTGGATGTGAGGGGCAAAACGTGAAAATAAAACATTCCACAAAGGCTAGTGCGGGACAGAATAGTGTTGAGAAAATAATGACGTAGTACAAATGACGCTGAAAAAACATATCAGCAGTAGTAGTTTAGAAATATATGATTAAATTATTCGGAACGCATAGAACGAGATTGCAGCAATGCGTCCACATGTAGCATCGATTTCAATTTTGAAGAGATAAAAACATGGACTGAAATGTATGCACATGTATCATACATGCTCCTAAATATTTTTCTATTCAAGTTTCGTAAGTTTTAGATTTATTATTAACCTTTTTATACTATTGCTTACACATAGTTCAACTTTTGTTATAGTATGTGGCTTAGAAATGTGTAATCTGACGATTTAATCAACGTGTATTATTTTCCCTCTCATTGCACATTTGTTGTCATCTTCTAATTAAATCTCTAAAAAGTACATGAATCATTTGCTGCGGGAGAAAATAATTGTATATTCCTAATTAAATAAGAATCCAAAATGTTATTGATGAACTGTTGAATATACGGTCCTCTGTGTGATGAGTGTTAGCGAAATAGCGAGATAATTTCGATCAAATTTTAGGCCAATACGTTGAGGCCTTGATGCTAAATGTCGTGAGATTAATTACGTACTCGAAATAAAAATCAAAGAGTAATCATATTTTGATCGGATGTAATGACTGTTAATGCTCTACAGAAATCAGACAAAATAATAAAATCATGGTTCAGTATAATTCAGCAATGCCCTGAGTTTAATCGCATCGTAGTTGTTTTCCACGATTAACTATTGACTTCCACAATTAATAGCTCTGGCGCGTATCGAACTCTAGCAGACCTCGACAAAAGCGCATTGGACTTTTTGCAACATCCCCTTCTGCTGACTCAGAACTTGCTTCGAGCGCTTGCGGTAAAAAATGATGCTTAGGAGGGAACTGCTTCGTTCATGGATTGGGAATGAGAACTGAAGTAACAGTGTACTAATGATAAATCTACTGTTGATGATTCAATAGAGTGCATACAAAAACTTCCAAATGAAAAGTATGATATTCAATAGAGCGACGAGATTCAAGTACTACGTGGTTTCAATAACATTCTGCATATTTAAATAATTTCGGCATGTGAAAAAATACTCATTTTCATTATTACAACTATTTCAACCCAGATTTTGCTTAATGCATTGCGTTCACACGGCAAACCGTTCTTTTAATAACTATTGTGACAGTATCACCAGAAATACTCTGTGAATTACTTGAAATAACGCTGATGCATCCCTCTGTATTTTGCAGCGAGGCGAAAAGAAAATTGCATGAAACTGTCTCTTGTTTCTTTAAAGACCCTTGCGCTAGGCTGAGAGTACCACTCACCGAGCAATCGGGATTACTGTTGAAGCTTGTTTATGGAATTATTCTCAATTCTGCTGGTCGATAGTTAAAATGCTCCGCTCAACTCGACTTAAGATTAATCTCACGTCCAACTATTAGGCTCTACGACAATATTGAAATGACTATTGCATAATGAATTTTGCGACAACAATATTGATGTTCGGCTGGGTTCATTAAAACAGTTGTAGGAAATACTGGCTCGGAACTTTTCACTGCACTCTGAACTTTCTGAAAAAAGCGAGGTAAAATATAACTGCGATAACACTCGTCGCTCTCCAACTAAGGAAGGACTAATTTGGTGCACTCTAAATAATTAATATTAAGGCATTCAGGTAGTACTCTGCGTTAAAAAAAGGCTAAGTAGATAACGAAAAGCAGAAAAAAGGTTTACCTCAACTCTTCAAGCCCAAGTGGCGGTCGTGTTGAGATGCTGAAATGCTAGTTTGATAGAATGTTGGTACGACATGATGATGATAGTCTCTTTCACGCAGCTCGGTTGCACGTGGGAGTATGGCTCAGTACCTGGCTGCTTCATAGTACACTTTTTACCAAGTTTACTTAACTCGGATTTTCTGTGCAAATCTATCTCATGCCAACAAGCTCACCCGGCAGTTCTAGCACTCGAGTCTTATTTTTTGTGATGCATACGACTGTTTTTTTTTGTGTAGCGAAAAGTTCGTAAAAACTTTTTTGCTTGAATGAAGTACTTCAGCTCTAAGTTGTAAAAATTCCACGCCTTTCGAAGCGCGCGTCATAGCTCTTCATAATAGAGTGTGATCACTTGACCACACACCACACTCGGTAAACTTTCCTGCTCACTATAAAAACACGCTGGGATCTCTGTTCTTGATAGAAATACTGCACTTAGCGCAGTAATCAAGTGGCAATGTAAGATTAGTGTTCAAGGAGCAGTGCCTTGGTGTCACGGGTTCTTATATATTAATCTCGTCATCGGTTCATGGTTCTCAAGTCGACATTTGACAAGGGATTGCAACAAAAGTTGTTCCTATTGCAGAGAGGGAAAATCATAGCCGATTTTCCTAATTCATGACAACGAAGCAGAGGTTACATTATAACAGGGAATGTTCTACTGGACAGCACATGTTTATGTATGTCTATCTAAATCTAGGACGGAAAAAGCGATCTTGCCTAAGCTAGCGAAGACCGTGTCACCACATTGTTAGGAGACATGCCCCTATCTGTCTGAACGTTGAGGCTGCTGTCTGAAGAAAGCCAACGTAAAAAGTACGCACGTGACGACTCGTCAGCTTTGTGGGATTAGAAAGATTCAGAACCAAGCGAACGGGGAAAAAAAGTGTAATTTAATATTTGAGATTGGATCTTAAGCGACCGACGAAATAGCTATAAATAGTCAGCACTTGCTTATACTCGCTTCGTACAGCTCAAGACAATGTATCATCAAATTACTAATTGCAGCCGTTGAGCTTGACTGATTGGAGGACAGAACATAAAGACTCCCTGAAAAATGTGATCTCTACTCGAGTCGATAGATTGATTGATAATAGATATCAGTTTTATCAGTTTTTCGATTGCTTCAAGGATATTGCGACCCGCTGAGGTCTGTTACTCTTTTAAAAAATGTGTATTATCAATCAAAGTATATCTGGTCAGAGTGGTGCTATTTTCCGTAGCGTGGGTTCAAGGCCCCCTTAAAATCAGGTGCCTGGTGAGTCGTTGAAAGGCATCCTGCCATAATAGAGTCGTTCAGGCTGAGAAGTAAAATAAATATGTTATTGCAAACAAATCAGAATATGAAGATAGGCTGCCCTGATATCGACTGACTAGCGAAAATTTACAGGTATCACTCAGAATTTTGTAGTTTCTTTGAAAACAAGAGTTAATAAACTCAAGCCTAAAGTAAGCGAAATCAAAAGGTCCATTTCTTATAATTAAAACCCTAGTCACTACTCCTGATAATGCCACTGCTAACTTCTTACCCACCTGTAAAACTAAATATAGTATGTACTAATGACTCTTCATGAATCAATCGCTAAGGAAATTGTAGCTTTGCTTGGTGTAGAATCATTTTTTGATTTAAAATATTTTTCAAAAACTAGACATATTTTGTGATCTTGTTTATTCTTACTCCACTGGTGCTCCACTTATCCCGCACGATGTTCTGGCAAAACTTCCGTTAGACTGTACAACAGAAAACCTTTTCACGAATTTTTCTGCAGCATACATTTGCAAACTGATTGGGTTTCACTCGAGAGTCCTTCGGGAAAAACCTCTGCGAAACTTTCCTGAAACAAATTTATGAAGTGACGTTCAAGATCGTATCGCAAACAATAAACCTAAAATTTACAGCAGATGCGTGGACGACTATTCTACTATAACATATTCAACTAAATTTCAAACGGCCCTGAAAAATGCATTCGAATAGAGTTCCATAAAGAAAGCACAAAAAAAGCATGAATGGAAACTCAATTGATTTGATTTACAAATAACAGCTGCTAGTTATACTTATATCACTTCGGTGTGCCACTAACCAACAACCGCTGATAGCTACGAAAATAGAAAGTCCACAACGTTATGGGGATTGAAAAATAGTAACACAAAGTCACTGCACGACCGAAATTTCACCAAATAGGTAAACGTATTCAAGTTCTTCCTCAAAAGTATGCACGTTAGTCTTTAAATCAAACATAAAACAAACAAACAATTCAAAGAAATTTTTTCAACAACGGACTTGTGTATGCTGCGTTTGATGACAGTCTCCGAAAATTTCTCTTGCAAATTAAAAAGAATAATAGCTTCCATCACACCTGCTGTACTCTCGGAACAAGTTTTCAATGTTCCGTAAAAAAGACGAATGTTTCCTCGAACAAATGGTGCAAAAGTACATACAACGAATTTCAAGTATAGATCAAATGAAACTTATTGTATATATATCACAAAAAAGCTTATCACGGATATGATTACATACACGACCTAGTTCCCCAACTGGCTCTACTTGAACGTACAAATGCAATACATGAATATACTAGGAATCTCTCATATGTTGCTTTGAATACCGTCAATCTCTCCATAGACGACTCACTAGGGACACGATATCAAGAAGGCGTAGAATCCATGAAATAATTAATTATTTTGCACTGACCGCAGATAACTTGATTACTAACACAAAGGTTTTTTACTTCGAAACATACCCTAAATGATATCAAATCCTTTAAGCAACCACAATGCTGATAAAGAAGCCTTCTATTAGGAATCAGACTACAGGCTCAAACCGAAGATGAGAACTCTTTCGCTATCCTTGGCTGGACCTCTCCAGTGGTCCACCAGAGATGAGCACGGTACGACTATGGCAATATTCACGTAACTACAAGCTCTAATCGTCATCCTCATTCGTACCTAAGCAGCATCCAATACTGCACTCATACCACCAAATATGAACCCCATGTTAATAATGTAAGCAAAGGCTGAATGCTAATTGCATGTTCCTATAACAGAAAGCACAGAAGGGAAGGAGATAACCTAAGATTATCACAGGTATCTGTGTAAATAAGAAATAAAATACTTTGGCTAACCACGCAAAACGCGTTCCTAAAAACTTAAGATGGAACAAAATGTGTCAATATTTTCATTTCGTTTCGTGAGATTAATAGGCGACCGTTAAAATTTGGCACTTTTTCATCTACATTAAAATACCCTAAGTTGAAAATTCAATAGTAAATAGATCTGATCACTAGTTTAGCCGGTATTCAGTGCAACGTTTTTCTTATCAAAGCTGTACAGATTGCCGAAGAATGAGACAAGCACTGGCTCGTTATAGGGCACCCAGCTGTGTTTTTTGACGTCCCAAAAAGAAGAACATCAACAATGTTATGTTCATTCATGTGAGAACTTTTGCAGAGAGTTCTGTAGAAGATACCAAGTGCGCTTAATTAAAAGAATGGCAACAATGTGTTTTCCAATTTTCTCGGTAAAAGGATACATTTAAGGTTCTATGAATAGCAACTAACGTAAGTCATCAAGTAATCTCTGCCTGCGACACTCATCAAAGATTGCGGGAAATTTTGATTTGCCGAGTTACCCAGATAATTTTTACTGTACATTGTCAGCACAATCTACTAGATAAATGAACAAATATATGATAGGTCTAATGAGCTACTGTAAAAATTACCGCAGTTCAAAAACTTCATCACAAACTCGTTTCACCCGTCTATAGAAAGAGTGACCATTGTTTTTTACTGAGAGAAATGCACACCATAGTTAAGATTCTGAGCTCCAGGAAATTCTCGACATCTGAGATAAAACTTCAACTTTTATTTCGACGAAACAAAAAATGCCGCGTTGATTTTCACGAATGTAATTGTCACTGGCAACGACTATGATCAAATTTAGCAAGCTGCAGAAAACAGAGGGAACAGGAGTTGCTGAACCGATTACAGTGAACGGCCGTCAACTTAATTGATGAGAGTAAGCAATTATAGGGCTGCGAGCGGCGCCGCCCCTCACACCGGCTGCAGCTGCAACGGTAGCGTCTGTGTCGCCTTACATCTGCAGCGGCTGTATCTCTCGCAGCAATGCTGTGATGGTGGTGTGAAAATTGAGGAATGAACGATACAACAAAAAGAAATTTAGGGGGGAATAGCTATTTGTAAGTGCGGGTGACCCGTGGTTACGAACCTAACACATCTAGCTTACGCTCTGACATCAGTCATCGCCTCGCGTATCTCCTCTTCCTTCGAAGAAGACTCATTTTAAACGGGCGTCTCCGTAAAAATGTTTGCAGTCAATATTTTTTGGAGGAGCTCTCAAATAATCTTATTAAATTAGTTATTGCACAAAACAGCACTTTCTGAATACTATGTAGAACAACTGAAAGTGCGCAACGAACGAACCTGTGATACAAATAAAACTTTCATTTGAATTTTCTTTCCTTTAGGTGCATCCATGAAATAAATATTTCCGACTCGATAAAAACCGTGAATAGAATATATTTAAACGCATAAGATGATGAAACCTGAACCACAGCTACGTTCGTCAAACTTTTTCAGCTCTTCCAGAGCAAACAGTTGTGGGCGACGGACAAAAATTGAATCAGCATTTTTGTTTTGTGAACTTGAGAAAATGAAAGCTTGTAATATTTTCATATCCGCTCGGAATGTGCTTCTAAAATCTAACCTGACCTTGCCCAAATTGAACGAATAAAACTTTTTATAAGCGTTTATTTCAAGAGTCATATGAAGGTTCTAAACCTTTTTCGAGATGGAGGCGTCATTCTGAAGTCAGTAAACGGTTTTATAAGCTTCAACATGATAACGGTTTTATGCTGTTTCTCAATTTATTATAACTTTTTTCATCCCGGACTGATGTTTAAACACGGAAGTTGAGTGTTAAAATTATATTTAAGACACACATACTGAAAATAGAGCCTAATGGGTCGAACAGTTCGTGTTCAATAATGAGTTAATGAGCAAAAGAAAATGAGGGCTTAAAAATAGCCAATCGTTATTAGCAGCTCGCTGATGCTGCCATGTACGCATCGAAAACCCTGAGTTGATTTGCAACAAATATTTAATATACGTATATATATAAGTCGATCTCCTTGTGATCTGCAAATCCAGTCTATATAACTTATAAGTGTAAGTTTTTGCATTTTTTTCCAATGTGACTGAAAATTATTCTGTACGAGTCCACGAGTCCAGCCCCCTTTCTTTGAAATAAGAAAGAAGGCAAAATCAAAGAAAGGCTGTAATAAATAAAAAAATTCAATCGCTCGAATGCTGATGAGGCCGAGTTCACACGGCCCGTCAAAAATGTATATTAATGTTCGAAAAATCACTTGGCACACGTCCCTATTTCCTAAGAATTCCCGTGATATTCATTCCTACTTGAACCTGATAGATTAAAACACTGGAAATTATGGAGTTGATGAAGTTTGTATCACAGATACGCTCATCGCACACTTTCGGCAAACCTCGTACAGACAGACAGACAGAGAGACGGATTCTTATTATAGCATAGATTTTTTTTCCAGCCTGAGGTTGAGGTTAGATACGTCGAAACTTTGCATTTTATAATCAGACAGAAAAATAGATTTTAATGAATTACGGTGTTTTAGTACAAAAATGCAAGGGGGCATTCCTGAACCAACTTACACGTGAGGAAATTGGACTATTTCGTAAGGCTGAAAAGTTAGAAAAGAAATTAATATCCTTGTTGTAACAGGGATTATTTCTAGCCCAAATAAAGTGCGACCCACACCACACTCTGTGGCTGTATTTCATTGTTCGACATGCTGTTGCTGAAAGGTCTATTCTAGTCTCAAATTCATTCGCCAATTGCCATGAATTGGTTTGCAGTTCGCTAACGAGTGCAGTTATAATTTCAATAATGAACTTATTTCTCAATGATTTTGAGTCTTTCCTAAGATGTTGCTTGCAATCTCATGTCTCCTCTCTGACACGACCTGGCTTAGCAAATTCTTGCGTATATAAATATTTACTGTAACTGGAGATTTATATAATTTTATTTCCTCATTCATTACGTAAAATTCTATCTTGATCACTGTTGGTATCATTTAGTGCTTACAAATTTAATCGAGAATCGAGTGAGGTAACGTAATCATAATTCTTAAGGAATATAAATGCCTTTTCTTTTACTCCTCTAAAGTTTTCTTACTCTACTGAGATACTAATTCTTCTAACAAACTAATGTTGTGATGAATGTCATAACACTTGGCCAGTTCGGCCCTACACCTATACTGTTAACTGGATACATGGACGCTACGGAGTGAGTGTAAGTTTATCATATTTTAGCTGAAACTTATTGCTATAGGTTGACATTCGTTCCAACGTTATCAGAATTAGAAAAATCGAAAAAAGAGAGGCACATGTTCACAATACTGATTTAAAACTTTTCAATGAATGAATAAAAGCTCAAACATAAAAACGCTATCATCCTGACGAGGAGCGTATATTGGTGTGAATTTGTATATTTCATTCAACACCAATATTCGTAACCAAGTTTTTATTCGATTTTGCTCACATATACTTTTCCTTGATGACGGGCGAATGCACGAGTGCATTTAGGAAATGTGTCTAGTTTGCCTCGGGACCAATAAACGCTGTAATTTAAACGCTGTAATTGATTTTTACATTGGAGTGGCCGAATATCGCTGTAGAAGCTTCCGCACTGGGAACAGTTATAGCTCACCCCTCTCACTCCGTAATACGCAATCACGCTGAAAAATGCAACGTACCGATCTCCTCCTTAGACTTCAAAATCTTAGATTCTGGCCCTCAACCATGCCAATAGCTCATATCCATGGCAAATAGTAACTGGATGGCAATTTTATCGATTTTATTTTTTTGTGATGTTTTTATTTTTATTTTCGTGATCTTCTCGAATGACTGTCTACGACATTTTGTTTCTTCTTATACAGACGTATAGACTTGTATTTTTGAACTGATGATAGAGCTGGACTCCGAAACGTTTTCTAATTAATTAAGTCCTTTGGAATTTTCATCGTTTCTAAATTTCCAATCAAGTTGCGATTAAAGCGAACAACTGACCCGTTCAGATATATTTAAACGCTTCAATTATTGCAATTTACTTCCAACACAATTGAGCTGCGAAGGGTATTTTACGTGTAATTCTTGAAATAATTAAGATTTCAACTTGAAAATGATGTTTTTGTCTTTGACGGCGGTGCAACACTTCTTGGTATGTAGACCTTGGGGACAGTAACCGAGATGACCCTCATCGCGTGATCATGGACGATTACTTCCTTGATTTATTTTCGTATTCTCATGATCAGTACTCAGAGAAGGACATTTTTTGCTTGAGTAACAAATTTAATTAAAAACATAAAAAATCACGGCAAAATTCCCTCGTGTAAGAAAATCGTCGCATCAGAACACAGCCCTGCATGGCATGACTCGACGCGTCACAGAGCTGTGCGACCAGGCTATTACGTGAACACACAGTTGTGCCATAGCTCAGTTGACAACAGCCATCTAACTGAACCACTTTGCCAAGACTCTTCATTTCTGGCGCCGTTATTTGAGAGAAGCGACAAAAGCACAGCCGGTTTTTGCGCCCGGGACCAAAGCTGAAGGCTCTCTCGCGGCAAGTGCTGCAAGCTGACGTATGAAACATTTGTCTGAGCGCGAGAGCACTTGAGAAGTATATGACTTTGTTTGCGATGCGTGCATAAAACTTGAAAAATATTTGCTTCTGTCGTTGAAATGCGTTCTGAAGTTGCAGAGATGGAAGAGTGGTCCAGAAATGTAAAAAAATTTAAACGTACATCTTTTACCGCTCAAATGCTTAAGAGCTTGTCAAGTGTTCGTTTTTAACGAAAATACACACTAGACTTTTTGACACATTAGATGAGAAGGAAATAGTGATGAGCAAGATAAATATTTAACTTTTCATTGAAAACGCATTGTGTTTAAGAGGTTTGACATATTTTTTATGCATTTATGTGGGGCAGAACTGAAGGAAAGAAACATTTGTTGGAGACAATGCAGGAAAGACTTGTATATCTGCTCACAAACACGCCCATAAAATTGCGATACACAATCCAAGTTTAGATTCGCGCAATTCAAAATTCAATAGAGTTCACTTGCACAATTCAAAATTCCTGACATCAGTCCTGCAAAGCCCCGCACAAAACCTCAGTTCTTTACAGTACATCCTTTCAAAATACAGACCCTGAGGTAAGAATTTCGTCTCGAAACACTCAGTTTTCCGAAAAATGCCTTTGCGTTCGTCAAACTTCAAGGTTGACTTGACTATTGATTGTGGCAAGGTTACATTTGTACATTTCCGGTGGTGTTTTTCGAAAGCTGTTCACTTAGCAGTCGCAAATACTTGTATTTTTTTAATGATAGCTCAAAAAATTGTTTTTCCTGCCTTCGATTTTGAACTGAGCTGTTTTATTACCAGAGTTTGAATCAAGATTTGAACGCGATAACAATTTTTTTACGCTTCGCCAAGTTGTGTGTGAAAAGCACCGAACTCCAGTGAAACGAGGAAAAAAAAACACAAAACTTTGCGTAACCAATGCAAGAGCAAGAGCCTTACTGAAGGCTGAGCGGGTCAAATCCTGCTACACGGTGAACTTGTTTAGAATACGCGATAGTTTAGAAGTCTCTTTTGTCGATTTCTTTACTAGGAAGCACAATGAAAGAAAGTTTCGCTAAAGAGGGCGTTATCGGGCCAAATGTTAAGGTGCGCTTGCACGGCTTATCTAACGGCCACACTTTGAAAGGTTTGAGCAGAGCTGTTCTCTTTCACTCTATTCCAAATGGAAATAAAAGCAAAATATTTCAGATCAGGGAATACAAAGGGAACTTGCCAGTCGTAGGGCTCTGTTAAAACGACAAAACTTTCAAAATTTGCCGCTCGAATTTGAGAGCCTCGGAAGGAAGAGGGTGCTCGAGGGGGCGTCGAGACCTTAGAGAGATAGAATTTTTCTTCGAAAATCTCAACTAGAAGATCGCGGAACACGATGGCTGCGGAAATATTAATGTGGAGTGCTAGGAAATCTCGAAATTTCAAGGATGAACTTTCCCTGCGGGACGCGGATATTTGTTTGTTTTTAGGTCTTCCTCGAGAGGTCTCTAACGTATCATTTAGGGGCCGTGCTTTTATGCAGTAATTTTCATAGGACGTAAGACTGTTTGAGCTATCATGTAAAAGGGCTTTTGTCAAAGTTAAGTGAGCGGACAAATATTGAAAGAAATCTTCCCCTCTTGAACATATTTTTCTCATCGTGCTTGTTTGCAAATTGTTGTACATAACAAGTTTCTCATAGTATTACAAGTTTTGATTTTTTAATTCAGAAGATTATAAAAAAAGAAAATAGTAAGCATGGTATTATAATTTTAATTAAAAATCAGTACCTTAACTTGTGTATTCATTCAAATTTACTTGTCTTAGTTGGATTAATTTTTGGAAGATTTAAATTACACATTGACTTCAGATAACTTCAGCAGAGCGTGGTCCAATGATCACACCAAGAGGTAATGTCAGAGCTTTGTATTACTGCTATTAGATGGTATTATATCCTATAATTCAACAAGCTTGCATGACATCCACCAAACAGGTTGTCCAGAAGTAAATTTTATAAGTTAACGTCTCAACTTGTATTTCGTGGCTCGCATTCCGACAGAAAAATCACTCATTTTTGATTAAGGGCTCCCAGTATATGACAACTTTGTCTTGATCGTATGTGACACAACTTTATCTTGATCAACATGTACCTACACGTAAAAGTCAAGAAAAAAGTGTTATGTGATATCTCCTATACTGCAGTGGACCACAAGTGAGGCGTCCTGGAGGTCTGTTGTCTCACTGGAGTAATTCATCAGTCTGCAGTTCAAACCTTCAGCCTTCGTAATATTAGATCCAGGTGATCATGTTGGAAGAACAGAGCAACGGTACTTCTTGACTTTGTTGTCTGGAGAAGAAGGTACCAATGAGAATGAAAGGAATGAACAAGCAAACGAGGGCTGCTACGTGAACTTGCTTATCAGGAGAATTTTTGTCTCGTAATTTTATCGTTGTTAATTTACATGGAAAGTTTCTTACAGCGCTTATATTGCACATGACTTGACCACACAAACAAGAAATCATTGAAAGTTTTCATAAGTACTAAAGTTATTTTTTTAATGAGATAATTTCCTTGCATCAGAACGCATATAGCAGTACAGCAATTACTTTCATCATCACGTCTGCGGTATGGCGACGTCGGCCGGCGGTGTTATAACTTCTATTTTCTCCAATTCCTCCCACATGTGAGAATACTGAATACCGTTGATAATAACTTAGTACATTGAAATACAAATTTATTTTATCACATGGTTTGTACATCTCGATTTATTTACTTTTGTGAAAGGAATAAAGTTTCTGAATATAAATGAGGAATATATGTTTTCGGATACTGTGTATGCAGGTGTCACAGGGAATTAAAACAGGATGAAATTTTTTTTGGGGTCAATGCCACGTTCAACTCAGTAATGACTGTCTATGTTGGTAGCGACCTAAATGGGAGTAATTTCATCGTTATCAAGCAATAGGTTTCAGGAGCACAGTGCTTTGTTTCGGTTGAAAAGCATCAAGTTACGGTGGCAAAAGAGTCAAGTTTCAATGAAAAACGTAGGGTTTTGGTGACGCCTGAGCAACATCTCAATATTCAACAATAGACATTTTTCTCGAAAATAAAACAAGGCTTGCAGGCAAATGCATTAACTCGGGAAAAACGACCTATTGCAACTCAGTTTCGCATCCCCACCACTGACCGTGCCACTTGCAGCAGGTGATGGGATGTGCTATAGAAGCCAATCTGCACTAGCTTCAGTGCGTCTCCCTGGTCCATCTCAGCCTCACACTTATCTACTCGTGTCAGTGGCAGCCTCATTAGACGCTAAAACACTTTAAAACATTTGATAAATTTCATCCACAAACGATTCAACTGCTCAAATGTTATTGGAAAATCACTTGCGTCGACAAGAACTTGTTGTTTTGTCCGAATAGAAATGTTTTGTGTCAATCCGTGAGCGAAATGTCATTGTGGAAGCATTATTACATGCATTAGTTCGCACATGTTGTTAATATTTAAGGACGGTAGTCTCAAATACATTTGAGCGTGTCCATTGGATGCTAATACATTGTGACATGCCAGTATATCGGTAATGTTAACATAACTAATGTGTCACTTTAGATAAATAGGTTCATTGATAACGTATTGTTACTCCAAAAAATTGCATGCCAATAGCAAAGGTGAGCACTATGTCAATAGAAGCAGTGCAATGAACAACTAGGCTAGTAAATAATTCTAACAGTAATTATGACTTGTCAATTTGCCGACCGTCGCAATGCCACGCTTCGATTTATCGGAACTGCTGACGCTCGAAGCCAAAGCGATTTTTCTCATCATTAATTCAGAGAGCCTGTTTGTGAGGGAAAAACCTTTATAGCTGTCTCATGAAATTGAAGGACGGCTGGCATGATGCGCTAGAAGGAGGAAGGCTAGTGGGAAAGGTGCAGCTGCATTAGAAGAAGGTAGAGGTCCCACTGGGATTTTGAAAGATTTGAAATGTTATTTACGACATGAATTTACAATGTCACGAGTAATGTGTGAGAATACTGTATAATGTTTATCTAATAGACTACAATATATGCACTGAAGGCCAATTCACGTGAGGAAAGCCCGTGGGGTGTCAAAGCAGTACGAGAAGGATGTCAGTGAGGCACCTCTTGAATACCGGTGTACTGTCAGCGCGGGGCCTGCGGGATACCAGTGAGGTACCAGCGGGATGCCTGTGGGATGCTAATGGAATGCCTGTTTGATACCAGTGGAATGTTATTTCATGGAATGCTAGTAAGACACTAGTAGGATGCAAGTGGAGGCTAGTGGGAAAACAGGTGAGCTGCTATTGGAATGTCATGAGTGCCAGTATAGCTTGTACATGCCGTGCTAAAAAAATATTGTAGTTGAGAGGTAAATGAGAAGTGAAATGGAAGTGAAAGGAAGAAAGAGTGAAGTAGGTGTGAGGTCCCTTGTTCAAAGTAGAGCTCGTGCAAGTCATTCCTGTGGGTCTGCGGAGCAGTTCAGTTATGCTTGTTAAGACACGAGTACCTCCGGGCGAAGAATGATTTCTTTGTATTAAATTTAGCACTTGCCACTTGTCAGCGCATTTTTTCTTCTTCAGAATGCTGGTTTGGCCACTAGGCCACTTGCTGCAATCGTTGAATAAATACTAGGAAAATTTAGAGCTTTTGTGAGTCAGCAGTGGTTAGATGTTGGTGGGGGGATAAATTTTGGAAAATAGTCGAGGTGACAAGTATTTTTCCACCATGGTTAGACTTATTCGCGTAATAAAGGAATGGTGTGAATGCTGGTTCCTTATTTCATGAAAGTAGCAAGACTCATTATAACAACCTATTCTTTCCGCATCTAAGCATGCAGCTCTTTGCTGTTTTCGTTTACTGCAACTTGTGGCGATAGAAATATTTTCAGGTTTCTTCTGGAGAAGACTGTAATATAATACTCGGAGGAATCACCGTAGACTTACCAGTTGAGTGATCTCTTTCCGAAAATATTCTTTACCACTTCCCTGCTGAGTTATTTAGACTTCAGTAATACAACAGTCCGCAAAACATCTCCTCATGAGATAAGCTTAGGAAAAATACATTTTGTGAAGTACAATACCCAAAAACATGAAGTTCTTGCTCGAGTTGTTGTTTGCGTCTTTTCAAAATTCTGAACTGCATGCCGGCATGACGGCAGTCTTAGAGACATTGAATTCATCTTGGCTTGCATTGTTCTCCACAGGGTAAAATTGTTATTTTTCTGAGCCTTTTCTGCAAAGGTAATCCCACGCACATGTCGAGACTGCGTTCTTCTCGCTCAGTGAGACACAAAAGAGATAAGGCAGCCATAGAGTAGGACGAGGTGCCGTGGCAACTGATGAGGTACGCTGCTCTAATGCATGCTGATCAGACGGGAACAGTTCCACAAGTGGTCGCAGTGAAACATAACCGTTTTCTATAAATAACAAGGAATGGAGGCTCACAGTATCTACTGCATAGTTTTCGTCGTCTCATGTTGAAGTGCACTATATTTTTATTGTTTGCGAGCGCACGAACAAGATGGGTGCAGTGCAGCGTGTGTTATGAATGATTTTGTATTTTAAATATGTTTTTTTTTCTAATAGCTTCTTTAGGCTGAAGTATTTAGACATGGTTGAGAATTTGAGATTCTGAAGTTGTTCTGTTCTGAAGTTTTAGACATTTTAAACAGGGTTTCTCTCCCAAATTCTTATCAACTAAATAATCAGACAGTAGTAACAACAGTGGTGTAGAATCGAATATTTTTTTCTGAAACAGATGAAGTAAAGTTTGAAATGTTCGAAACTACGGCCATCAAATTTCATTGGACTTTCGCTAAATATGCCTCGTGATGATACTGAATGTGCGTCATAATGCATACGATCGTTTCAAATGATATAAAATATATGAAAACAAAATACTTGTTTTTGTTCACTACGGCGACTCAATACGTTAAATTCACCGTGATTGACTTCTAACCCTAAATTTCTTTGCTAAGGAAGCACACTTTCAAAGGCACGAGTCGTTATATGTAGCATAATTCTATTTTTTTACTTACATAACGAAACTCTACATGTTCTAAAATATTCATGCTTGTGTTTATAATCATTATTATGTTTCCGAATGATTTTCATGAGCACAAAAATATTATTCAATGTATTCCGTAGAACACTGAGGTGTGCGGCATATGAAATTTATATTTGTGGAAGTTTTTAATATGCATATATATTGAGAATTGGGCCTCGCACTTCCTGATAACTCACACTGCAGTTCGCAAAATGCTGTTTGGAAAAGCGAAAATATTCTTTGCTGCCTAAAAAATATTTTCCGCGAAATTTAATGTTTTTGAGGATGTGAGTGAACGCTTTGAAAGTTTATTTAATTTGAAAGTGTTTATTTAATGAAAGTTTATTTAATACTGTTGCTTATATTCCGTATAATTTAAAATACATTGCCACTCAGTGAAACGACACAAAACTGTTGACGGATTCATGAATTGAAAAATTACCGAATATAATTCGTACACATAGGTGAAATTTTAAATCAATGAATATGAATCATAAGGGCAAAAATTTATATCAAAGTGAAGGTTATGCACATGATCATATTTTTACGCACAAAGTATTTAACAAACATAGCAACTACTCAATTGCCATTTTGAGTTTTCTTTCATGTTCGTTGAAAAATGAATACCTTTTTCATGCTAATTGTTAATGAATCACATCAACCGTAATTCTCCAAACACTTGTAACTCGTTAAACACATGACCTGCCACAGGCACGAGTTAGTCTCTGCAGTTGGCCATGATGGACAAAACACACCTCTGGTCAGTATGTACGTAAATTAGGCATGCAGCCTGTCACGACCACTCTGAACAATTTAATAATCGTGAGAGCTGCTCTGACCAACTCCAATTACAGAGCTGGCGCAGAAGCATCAAAGACAGCGTTGGCCGAAATGAAATCCAGTGCGTACGTCCGCCGAACGCCCGCCGGTAAAGCTTCATGCTGACATTCCGAAACCTAATTATGCATGCAAATATCATCAGAGCTCAGACGTCGCACGCAACATTCGATCATCACAGAAAGCTTTGGCTTTTCTGTCAGAAAATGATGCCAAGGCGCCGTGAATGCTTGAGATGCTTCAACGCAAATCTCTTTCAGATGCCGTTTGTTGAAGTATCTTGTATGAAACTATCACCTGCGTTGAGTAATGTCGAGAAGATATTTTCCTACAAATGATTTGATTTCATAATAGATGAGACATTCATTAAACTTGACGAATGTCAATGGCCGATGCTTGTATAGTACAAAGACCACTTTGCCCAGGATATGACATTGCTCTCACGAAAATTGCTGCTCATGGAAAGACGACACTGCCATTGTTAAATTATTTAGAACTTCTAAGCTACGATGCATCCAAAATTTTCGATTGCTCAAATACCGCTAACATTTATTTCGATTGGAAGAAAACAAATCACATTTATAGACTGCCTACCTCATGTACTCAAATAATCTATTTGTTTCTTGCTTTGAGTGTCTATCCGTATACTGTCTTCTTCAAAATGAATTCCTGAACCCGACTTAAATGGTGCAAATTTTCGGCGATGAATTGCGATGTTGTAATGCTTATAAGAATTGGTTCAATAGTTATTTTAACAAAAAATATTTTAATCCAAAAATATAATACATAGTTAACTTATAAGAATTTCAGGAAACAATTGAAGGTTCAATTTTTAAAGTAATTGCGTAATTTTTCGACTGTTTCCTCGCTACCATAATAATCAAACTCTGACATTCTTGGTGGTTGGCTTGATTGCTTGTTTCTCACCTTCCATATTCTTCTTTGATTGGCCTTAAGTGACAACTTAGCTTCTGGCAACGCTGCGCGATTGCCGCATCCAACAATCCAGCGACTTTGGACCTCTCGCCACCTTGGCTATCTCTGACTTCAACAAATCATTGTAGAATGCACTGATCTTTCTTACAATAAAAATTGTGCGAAAACCTTTGATAAATCACTGAGTTTTACTTATTTAATCCCTGTGTTAAGGGTTTTGCGACCCACGCTGAACTCTGCCTGCTTACAACCTTGGACCTTTACGAAAGCTGCGTTTCTGACTGTGTGCGCCAAGCGCCATCCATGCCCCTCTTCCCCCGTGCACCTCAGAGGTCTTATAAGCGGTGAGCTCTTTAGGGCCCGCGCATTTGGTTCGCATCTCCACCTGTACTACATCGTCACCAATAAACATCGCCACTTGACGTTAACAAAGTCGCGCATAACACAAATATTATTATTAAAAAACAAAATAAACCTAGGGATTATAGGGGTTATAGATTAACTGCAACGTGAAACACGAGTTCACCGGCAAGGCAATTTCGGAAAATTTTATAAGAATCAAAACTATTACCTCGTAGGTAATGGAAAATAATTCAGAAAGGATGATTAAATTAGCTGAAAATCAAATTAAAGCATCATTAAAGTTTTCACCAAAAAGAAACATTCAAAACCTCGTCTGCGTTACCGTAGACTTAAAAATAGAAGTTAGATAATGTTATTGTTATCATACGCGTATGTTATTGTTATTGATTTTTATAATATTAAAGCCAAACATCGCTCCAATTAGAACAGAACTTTTCCACTATTAGTAAAAGAATAATCGAAATAAACAGAGTGCCGTAGACTCGTAAGACTTAATTCTATCGATACATAAGGATATAGAATGTGGAGTAAGATATAAGAAAACATGTAGTAAAATCAAACACACGCTAGTTTAAAACATCAAGTATGAATATGGAAATTCGGTAAACCGTTTCAAATTATCGTAATCCAATAGTAATAAAATGTAAACAAAGTACATAATTTTGAACGACTGAATTTATAATTACCTACTTCAAGTTTCTAATACATTAAGATAAGGTAGCCATAGTCAAAAATTTGAGTCAAAATTTTGACTCAAATGGTAAAGCGTAAATGCAGCAGCCCGCACATGTAGCGCTACGGATGCTGTTTAAGTTTAATATCTGAGCGTGGAACGGCATAATAATTTAAGGTGTTTAATGACGTAAGATTACGTGCATAAATCCGTTGATTAGGTTGGTATTGTGTATCAGCACTGAAAATAACTGAAAGTGGGTGATTAGTGAATTTATAATTTGGGCTACGTATTTTGAGCGGTTCCGAACGAGAAATTCAAATGTTATAATATATATGAATTAAATAATATATGTATATATTAATGTTTATGTATAAATATGCTTATAAGGATATATTTATTCATATATATGTCTCCCACCATAGCCCACAATAGTGATGTCCTTATTTTAGGCATACGTTTCCAAATCTACTGTCTACAGCTACACTATTCTCAAAAGGGGCCCATCCACGTTCAAAAAAAGCGACAAAATTTTGCATCAAATTTTGAAACGTAACTTTGATACAAAATTTCGATGCATAATTACCCACTTACGTTTTTGTGTTTTTACCATCAAAATTCAGTATAGTCGAAATCTTCGACAAGGAAGCATCCGGGGCTATAGCACTACACCTTTTTCACTTAAAATTAATCTAAGTCAAGTTCAATTTAATCCAAGTCAAGTTCTATTTAATCCAAGTCAAGTTCAAATTAATCAAAGTCAAGTTCAATTTAATCCAAGTCAAGTTCATTTAATCCAAGTCAAGTTCAAACCAATCCTAGTCAAGTTCAAATTAATCCAACTCAAGTTCAAATTAATCCAACTCAAGTTCGAATTAATCCAACCCTATGTTGAGTTGAAAAATGACATAATAACTTGTTAATTTGAGTTTTTTTTTTAAATATGGATCTATTGGATGTGATGAGCAAAACTGGTTTCGAGGATTTATTTACACTCAATAATATTTATATACGTGAAATTCCACTTTACCACATATATGAAATCAAATACATGCGAGTACAAAATATTATCATTGGACGATATGTAGATTTAATCTTTGAAAGAATTACACTAGTTCGATTCACTGAGTACTAATGTACGATTCCGTTTAATTACAATTTATAATTGTACATTACTACACAGATACATTCCTGCATTAGCAATAAAAATGTTGCCATCCATTCTAATTCCGAGTTAGTCAATGTGAAGAAATGTTGGATCCCCTTACAATACACAATAACAGTACCAGAAACAATGTTTCTAACTTAATACTGACTATATTAATTTTGTGTGTGTTACAAGGGAGACAAGGGAGACAATGCAATATATGATACTTTTAAGACTTCAAGAACTTTTATAATACTCATTTTATGAATATTTAAGTCTTGAAAGTATTATATATTGAATTAAGAACACACAAATAAAATCAGTAGTGAATTAGAAACAATGTTTCTTGTATTATTATTGAGTATTATCGAATGGATGCAACAATTTTATTGCTAATGCAGGAATGTATCTCTGTAGTCATGTACAAATATAAATTGTAATTAATCGGAATCGTACATTAGCACTCAGTGAATCGCACTTGTATATTTCTTTTAAAGATTAAATCTACATATCGTCCAATGATAATATTTTGTACTTGCATGTATTTGATTTCATATATGTGGTAAAGTGGAATTTCACGTGTATAAATATCTATGAGTGTAAATAAATCCTCGAAACCAGTTTTGCTCATCACATCCAATATATACATATTTAACACATAAAACTCAAATTAACAAATTATAATGTCATTCTTTAACTCAACTGAGAGTTGGATTAATTTGAACTTGAGTTGGATAAATTTGAACTGTACTTGGATTAATTTGAACTTGACTTTGATTAAATTGAACTTGGTTTGAATTAATTTGAACTTGACTTGGATTAATTTGAACTTGACTCGGATTAATTTGAACTTGACTCGGATTAATTTGAACTTGACTCGGATTAATTTGAACTTGACTCGGATTAATTTGAACTTGACTCGGATTAATTTGAACTTGATTCGGATTAATTTGAACTTGACTCTGATTAATTTGAACTTGACTCTGATTAATTTGAACTTGACTCGGATTAATTTGAACATGACTCTGATGAATTTGAACTTGACTCGGATTAATTTGAACTTGACTCGGATTAATTTGAACTTGACTCTGATCAATTTGAAATTGACTTGGATTAATTTGAAGTGAAAAAGGTGTAGTTTTCGCATTGGCCTCATAACCTCCTGGTAAACATCGGAAATGGTCAGAAGACTGGTAGTTTGAAGCGCGAAACACATTATTTATCAGCAATACTTCATTAAATATAGTGTAAATATACATATGTTAAATTATATATTGTATTTTTACCTTTCCAAATAGTGTAATTTTGGTGCTTAAAAATAAGGGAACTCTCAAAAATGGGAATTTTCCACTTTAAAAATCATGATCACCCCAAATACGAACACATGCGATAGCCTCGTCAAAATTGTGTTAAATTATTGTATCTGCTAAATTTATACATTGGATATTTACGCTTCATATAATCTATACTACTAAGACGTGAGAGTGTAAAATTTTCAATAAATTTTTATAATATTTTTCATGAAATTATCAGCTATATTGGCCAATGTGAACTTCGACACCTTTAAAAAAAGAAGCTAAAAAATATCATTTCATTGAACGAAAATATGTTTGTGTTAGTAAATGTTTGCAATATTTCTAGAATAAGTCCCAATTGTCGAACAAAACATGTTCGTACAGAAGTTACGAATATTCAATGGCGATATGGAAGACTGTAACAAATTGAAAAAATAAAAATTACATATCATGAACTAATCTAAAAAGTTCCTTGTTTATCGCTTGTGTCGTTATCATCGCCATTGGACGAGGTGCTTCTCGACTGGGCAGGACTCTTAAGGGTAATCATAGCCGCCTTGAACCATGCCTAGCTGTAACTCGTACAGGTCTTCAGTCCCGGATCCTGATTTGACACTATTGTTCATTTTTCGAAGTTCATAGTGAAGATGTGTCCGCAGATATTTTTTTCTTCAGATCTTCTAACACGGCAGAAGTAAAATGTCCACGATATTTCTGCAGGAGAATGCCATTGGCTTCGGCTTTCTTAAAACGATTGCTATAATCATCCGACTTAATTCTCCACATGGCTGGCAAGGTCTGATACATGCTTAAAAATTTATTTTCAGCCTCCTTCTTCCCAGACATGGCGATTATGTTTCCTCGGCAGTCATCTGCGAACATAAAAGTTTGATCAAAATTTTGACAGGAGTCCCCACGTGCATCAAAAATGTGACGACTCGACAAAAAATAGCAAACGGATTTGATCCCTCGAAATTTTGACTCAAATCATTTTTTGACATCAAAACGTTTTACACACGGTCAAATTTTGCATAAAAATTTTGATAACGATATTTACATTCAAAATTGTGACGCATTTTTTGAACGTGTATGAGCCCTTTTAATAATTCACATCAATTAGAATAATATCATGAATGCCATTCAAATTTTATAAAAAACCTGTCGTTTGTTCTCTTTTGTTTACAAGCCAAAAAAGCGGTATTGAAAAGAAAATCGAACCTATTGTTTAACAAAACGCAACTTATCGCGAGGATAATACTTAACAATTTTTTCAATAGATTCTCACCATATTCAGTGATAAATAGTTATAGACAATTGTTGCTGGCTTGGTTGTTCCGTCTCTCAGTCACGCTCTTGAAGGATGCTTAATGACCGTATATGTGTAACGAGTAGTACTAGAGCTCACGTACTAGAATATTCTAATCGAGGGTACCAATAGGATGATTATATTAATTTTCAGCCACATCTGGATGATTTATTTGAAGAATTTATATGATATGTATATAAATATATGTATTAGAGACTCAAAAACAAAGAATATTCCGAGAAAAGTAGTTTTTACTCTTATGAAACATTTTTGCACCAACAATTCATTGTATTTTGATTTCTTATTTCAGACGCAATGATTTTTTTGAACTTATGATGAAGCGGGACTCAGAAACACTTTCTTAGTAAAGATGATTATTTTTTTCGGAATTTTCTGCGTTTTTAGGTTTCTGATAAAGTTGTGACTAAAGCAAACCACTCACGTGTTCAGATATATATATTCCATAACATATTTTGATACGAGTAGATTCATATTTTGGATATATATGCATATATAAATATATATGTGTACATAAGTAGTAGCTCATGTTTTCACGAAAAGGCAGGGGAAATTGATGGAAATTCAAAGCTAACGCTTTTAGACTCATACACTGGCGATGAGTCAATATCAAGTTTTCGATAGTTGTCAGTAAGTTTAAAGTGAAAAAAATCATTTTCTAACAAAAAACATTTATCTTTTATCGCTTCTGTCAGGTTTATTCTGAAACGAAATCTTTACTGTAAGAAGAATCTCTTACTCCGCAACTAACGAACCTCCCCTCCTCCAGCCCTTTGTCGTCCAAAATGACAGCTGAAGCTTCAGTTAATTGGGTGAAAAGTAATTCTTTTCAATATGTTGGAGAACGCATTGGATGCTGTCTAATTGTACCACTGCAGGTGGATAATGAGCACGTTTGTGGTCAGGATTCGTACCTCTTCAAATATTGTAGTAATAACTTACGAGGTTTGGACTGCAGAAAAATATTTCACTACAAATACATTACAAATATTTAGCTGAAAGTTGGTTTTTCTTTAAATCAGATATCCATTTTTGCAGTAGGTGACATTAAATTAGACAGTAAATTTATCTGTTCTCATGTACAGACGTATCATTTGTTTGCACTTGATATGCATTACAGGAAAGAGAGACGAAGACACCAATCAAGAAAGAAAATAAGCTACTAACTAAAAAATTATCATTAAATACAATAAGCTCAACTAGTACCAATGTTTTTTATCGCAAGCAGTTTTTAAGCATATTGAAAATTGTTTTAAACTTTACCTAATTGTGAACTTAATGGTAAACTGCACTCTCGGTGAGTAAATGAGTAAAAGAATATTTAGAATAATAACGGAATTTTCTTTGTTTTCGTAGCAGATTTCCTCTTATTTTGTCGCGAGTAAACTTTTTCATGTGCAAAAACGAGTGAATATAAAAAAGTTCTCTTAGAAAACTATGATCGAGACAACATATCATTCGTTCTGTACTCCCACGTCCCTACAACATGCCATTGTACCGCCTCCACTCTCCATTAATTGGCTAAGGGCAGCAAATAATAATAGTAATGAATCCCTCCATCAATCATTTACCAATGATTCGCACAGACAAGTGAGAGCCTACAGCCTTTGTTTTTTGTCCTGCCTTCCAAAACATGTCCATCTCTGCATATCTGTAGCTAATTTTTCGCCCCACAACAACTTCTATTTTTGTGCGTTTTCCTGAGTGGCACTTGAAAGCAACCACTATGGATGTCATGTGTCGTCTTTCTCGTTTAAAAGAGTTTGCATAAAAACCTCTCCTCTCGGGGGTAAAGCAGCTAGGCACTTTATTTCCCTGTAATGCGCTTGTTTTCACAGATTATAAGCTTTGAACATTTCTACTTTGAAAAAACGTGCCGGAAAAGATTTGATCCACTTGGACGTTAATTTTGCTGCTGGAAGAGCGCGGTTGTCGTCAGCTAAATGAGAACTCTGCGAATTTGAGAGACGATGGAACTCATCATGTCGCCGACAGACTTAATTGGGAGCCTCGAATGAGGAGCCTGTACATTTGACACTAAAGGATCGTCGCGACGTTTTGATCTCGCATTTTCCTCATAAAATTAATAATATGAGAGACTGGGGACATACTGCTGAGAGAGGCGGGCTGTTGCCTGTGAGCTGATTTTCTCACGCAAGGTACACGATGGCTTAGTGTGTTCCAAATACTAATTTGGTCAGTTTTTTCTTCAGGCAATCGCGTGATTTGGCAAGAAACACATTTTTCATATGAACAGATGTACGTGTTGGGTGAATAATGGAGAAGTCGTCTTCTCTCTCCAACACATGTAAGGTGAATGGAAAAATTTGAAACACTGTTTCATTGCCTCGGTGTTCCCAGAAGCTCTTTCTGTGATGCATGTTCTCGTGAATCATGGTAAAATCATCAACAATTTAGTAACATTTCTTTCCCAAAAAACTGTCGTGCTAATTTACAAATTATGATTTTAATTTATTAAAAATTAAATGAAATACCTTTGCACGCTCACGTAACAACAATTGAAATAAAATTTTCATGACCGCATTGTTTCCTTTTAAGGGAGATTCTCCTTTTTTTCAAATAAATGCGTAACAAACAATTCTATTATTTGTAAACACATTATTAAGTCAGAACTAACACATGAGTCTTGTTTTGCTCGTCTAGTTGCAATTTCAACTGTAGAAAATTTCATCACCAGAGATGTTCCATCGAACAATTACGAACTTTAAAATCAAAATTTATTGAAAAAGACTTTATTGGAATAAGGTTGGGAGCCAGTTTCCCATCGAGTGAGTTGCAAGAGGTTTAGCTTGCCTGCCATGTCTAGCGGCAACAAAAAGTTTCCTGCCAATTAAGAGGGCGGCATAACACGGCTACTGCAGCACGCAGGAGCTCAGGTCTGAAGCGCACCAGCCATGAACACAAACGAGAATTTCAGGTGTTGCACTTGGAAGACTGGGAAATCTCTATTTTCCCATGTATTCATTACAGTCAAATGAACGAGATTATTTCTTTCGTTCAAAAATGAATACTGACAATTCTCAATTGTACATCTCTCATAAGGCATCAGGGCTAAAGTTTAAACGACGTTACAAACGCCAAACAATGCGAGAGATGATCTAATATTTGTTAATTTGTGTAACAAAAAATTGTCCCTTTCGACCACATGCAACTGCGAAAAAGTGACATTGAAAGTCATTAGAGAACATAACAATGCATCCTTTAACATCCACTAGTATAAAATTATATATAACATTTTTTTGTACGAATTCAGTGAATAGCTAATTGTTGTAATATCCAACAGATCGACATGTTATAAAGGCAAAACATTTCTGTGTCACATGAAAATAATTAAAATAAAATTTATCTCTGGTAAAAAATACGTCTGCTCCAGCATGTTGGAACAAATTAAACGTTGAAAAAATGGGAAAATATTTTAATTCGTCAACGTGACGTGCATTGCTTAATATATTACATATGTTGTAACATTATCGACTGCCCACAGTTGAATTTAAAAATAAACAGAATTTATAAATTCTCAAGTGAGCCTTTCAGTTTCAAAAACTGTTCTAAGGGCAGTTTAATATTTACCATTTATTAACTATTCCAAAAATTCGTCGACCAAATTCGTTTTCACAGTGGAAATGAAAAACTAACGTATAAGAGCATCACCCAACTAAAGCGGGACGCTGCGAGGGCCGCAAACATCCGAGCTCCGTCTGCAGCAGTAAACTAGACGTTCAGTTTCCTGTGCTCCGCTCCGCGCGTAAACACTTGACTTATAATAAGCTCATAACTGCAGTAAAGCTCGTTCCAATAAGTCCATTATTAAAAAAAGCCCGCGAAGGCGCTTCATCATGCGCATTTTCGCAAGACGAATGCTGGCTTGCCATTTTCATCGCGCGCTTGCGATTTATGCAGCGGTCCGACACGAGCGTCGGAATGCATGGACTTAATGTGGCCATAAAATATGGCTGTCAGGCACAATAGCGCTCTATTTGAGCGCGATTTTTCAGAGCGAATGTCTTCGAAGGACTTTGAATAGAAAGTCATACGTCATGCTGCGCATAGTCATTGCAGTCTACATTCTTCTTGCTGCAAATGTTGCTTGACGTGTGAGTGACGGGGAAGAGGTTGGTTTGAATGTAATCCAGCCGGAAGAAATGGTTTCATTTTTTAAAGTTTACAGAGGCATGATTTCAGGAATTTTAAGACTATGAACCGCTGTTGAAATTCAGATTGAATATACACTAAGTGACCAAAGAAATGTCGTACACGGCATTTCTGCCTACTGAATATACAATGTTTTTCATCATTTTATTTCAGAGTTCATTTGTTTCAGTAAAACTGTGTATGGAAACTTTCTAGAAGTGTTTCTCAAAGAGTAAAGACCTGTTTTGAGTGTAAATAGAAATATAAATTTTCATTTGCATCGGAGAAATGAAGACCCTGCGAAAGGACCAGTCAACAATATTAAGGTGGAAAATCAGCTCGGTAAATCTGTACTATTATCGGTATGCATATCAGGCCGCAACAAAAACAATAGCATGCTGGAAACAAAATGCCACTCCTGGTTCATTTCGTCGATATTTTAGCAGGATTAATCATCTCATTGACAGAAACAGACGCTCTTGGAAGAGTTTGGGAGGAGGGGGTTGGGTGTCTACGTTCATCAACGTCAGCGATTACTAGCGAGTTGGGCGATGGTTCAAAGACAATTTTCCAAAGTACTGGGTATCGAGAGTTGAATCAAATTAATTTGAGCAAATGAAAATTCACGAGGAAGCTAATAGTGTTAGCAGCCACACGGACATAACGCTCATTATTTGCTCGGGAACAGAGATTAAACTGTTGAGGATTGGAAGCATGTAATGTGGTCTGATGTGTCCAGATCTACGCTTTTTTAGAAGATTGGATGAAGCTATGGATTCATCTTGCATCGTCCGAACTGTTCAGGCATCTAGAGGCTGTAAAACGTCTTGGAGTTCAGTTTTGATTATAGATTTCCCACTCTTTCAAATTACAAAATGAAATTTCAGGACTATTGCAAGCACTTTCTGACACTATTCATCCTTCCATGGACTTATAATTCTAGATCTCTACGAGGTCTTCAAAGACGACGATGCTAATTCTCATTGAGCTAGAAATATCCAAGATTAGTTGTTGAGAGTGAGATAATTTTTTTATTGAACAATTTAAAAAATTTATTTACTACAAGCGATACAGAAGTAAATTGTTTCTTTAGTCTCGTGCTAGGGTCAAATTTGAGTATAGCTAACAGTGGGCCCGAATAAGTTCACTGACTTCTACGGCTGCCAACCACCAATGCTATTCTAAGGTGTGGAATTAATGTTTAACGAAATGAGAGAACATTTGAGCCCATGGACTGCGAACGCAATCTCCAGATTTAAATTTAAATTAAAATTCATGGGTTAAGTCAAATGGAAACCTGCGTGACTCATCGCCCGTTTTTTCAACTTTCTCTGCTTTTGGGAAAAACTAATTTCTATTATGGCAGAATGCCATAATAGAAATCAATGCCTGGCAGAACGAAAGCTGCAATTTCCAGCTAATGGTGGTCCAATCGTAAACTAATCGATTTTTGAACTACAAATCTTTTAACTGGCAACTATAAGTACTTTGAATTAAAAAAATTCCAGCAAGAAATTACATTACATACCACTAAATTGGATTGAAATTCTTTTCTGACCTACCTGACATTGCGTATTAGTAGCTCAAAATACTTGAAATGAACTAATATATGTTTCAACTCACATTGAGGACAATCATTTAGTTCCGTGAATAAGTGTATTATTATTATTTTTTCAAGTTATGTTTATTATTTAGTTGAATTTGCCGTTATCCTAAGAGTTATCGTTTAAATTATTAAATGTGATAACTCTATATATATATATATCAGCTTCATGAAAACGTGTGTTGGGATTTGACGAGGCCAAATTCCCCTTTTCAAAACGATGGGCACGTCTGATTGTGGCGACGGCCATCATAAGAAAATTGTAAAAGATGTAAAGTAAACAGGAAACATTTTTTCGTAAAATTAACAAAAATTATTTTTAAATTTGGTTGAGATTAACTGAATGACATCCGTTATTTTTAATTATTCATTCAAACCATCGTTGAAATGGAATATCTGTGTGAAAATATGATTATATCAATCAATAAATTCCTAATTTACCAGCAATTAACCCTTCAATGGTATAAAATTAAACTACAGTTCAATTTTAGTAAAATGGCCTCTAACAACATCCAATTGATGAGTATGTAATGATTGAAGTAGCTGGTTAAATAGACGATTAAATATGTACTTCTATTTACTTAATTAATGTTAGCTGATAACCTAAAGATAATGTTTATTGAGTTGGGATTTATTGGTTCTCATAAGTAATTACAATATATTTTTAGTCCCGTACTTTCAAACCCAACGTATTTAAGTTGTCAGTAGATAAAAGGCTTCAAGTCCACTAAGGACACAGCTTCTCTTACATGTCTACCCTCTTCAGATGAAAGTTACTCCACGCCTCAAAAGTTCGGATTAAATGAAATGTTATCAGAAACTTTTTCCACCTAGGAATTTTAATGATGTTAGCTGGCTAGTTTTATGAGCGAAAAAACTCGGTTTTCGACGTTCTTCCTTTAGAGAAGTCGAACATGAGTGAATGTATACTTATATTAAAATCTTCGTACACGATACTAGTCACGCAACGCTATAAGAATACCTTAATCCTAGAAGCAAAACGTTACACTACTGTACTCACTTCATTTTAAGAAGTCACGATGGATTTTTCTTAAATCATTGTTTGCGGATAAATAATTCACCTTATATTCCATAAATCTGTCATAAGCAGCATTCTGAAGCCTGGCTGTCGCGACTGACATTGTTATTAGAAGTATTAATGCCTCGGAAAAAAATGCTTTCAATAAGCACATGGTCAACAAATCCACCGAGTTTTCATCCCATTTAAAGGGACGTTTCGGGGTTAAAAATCTGTTAGTTCTCGATGGATTTTTCAGAGATATTTACCATAGGTGTAAAATGTTAAGACTATTTATTTATCGTGTGTTTTTTTCGTAAATTTACAATAATATAAATTTTTTTTAGAACATGAAAAAATGAATGTTGTATAAAATGATTCTTCCCCTTTTGAACAATTTTGAACTTACAGAACTGTATAAACATTTATGAGATAGCTAATTGTTTTGTCTAGCGATCTGGTGCAAAAGTTTTTCGATAATTTGATTTTTTGAATTTTAAGAATTTCTTTCCAAAAACCTATCACTTTTTCCGCTTTTTCAAATTATTTTGCTTGAAATTTTCAGCATGGAGTAAAATTAAAAACTAGTGTACTGGATCTCTGGATCTCATCAATCGCTATTGACTGATATGCTTGCTACCCCTGTACCTGCAAAACTATGGGAGAAGAATCACTTCAAAGGTCAAAAAGGTGAGTTTTCAGGAGAGCCATTTTTCTGAAATATGTTTTTTCTTTCTTTCCTAATTTTTCAACTGAGTCTTTTTTTAAATAAACTCCAATGCTTTTTTAGCTCTATTTGAGTTCTACCGATTGATATACTAGCAATTCCTGTACCTTCAAAACTGTGGGGAAGGATCCATATCGAAAGTCAATAAATGCAAGTTTTAAAACAGTGTTTTTTTAGAAAAAATGTTTTTTTCATTACAAAATGATTTTTTTAAAATTAACTCTATTGCTCTGTAGCTCCTTTTGAGCCCTTTCGATTGATATATTTGCCATTCCTGTAGCTTCAAAACTCTGGGAGACGATTATATGTTTACACAGCAAGCCAATTAGCTGATGACTCAGCAACCGGTCTCAAAACAAACACTCAGTTACAATATCATAATTTATCATTGAGCAATAGAATGTTTCGTTTTAGTACGTAAGCATCTCAGGCAAGGCCATGAATGAACTCTCTTGCTATTCCTTTAGAGGAACACTCAAAACTGACTCGTAATAAGAGGGGAAGGGGGAGATCACCCATCCATTGGCGCGCCCCAAGGTCACGCTAGTGCGCGTCTTCTAACCCGTCTAGGAGACTAACCAATGGTTGTATCTGAGAGCCAATTATATCGCTGGATGTGCAAGAAAATTTTTTATAAGATGAGTTTATAAACCGAAAACCTTCCATTATCCTGAAGTTGACGTGAACCATGCCTTTTAACAAGCCCGCCACTTCTTCCTTTCAATTTCACATTTTTTCTGAGAAGCTGTCTTGTTTTAAAAATGCTTATTTTATTCCTTTCTAGAGTCGTGGAGTCGTAGGAAATCAGTTGCTGTACAGATTTTCAATTTCTCAAGAAATATCCTGTCATTTTTTCATAGTTATGTTTTTTTTAGTGTGAGTGAGTTATGCGGGCGTGTACATGAAAAAATGTGTTAATCAATGGAAAAAATCCTTGAATTTGTTAAGCGTTTCTTACCTTCTCTTGCTGTGGGAACAGGGATATTATAGGCAATAGGTTCAGGTAAGTTAGCTTCGGCAATCCTGTGGAATGGGGTCTGGCGCCCCCAGGGGAGATACTGTAAGGTTCTCTCGGATATTGCAAGGCCTTCCGACTTATATCTCTCGTGTCCATTTTACATCATCCAGTTTTCCTACTTTCGTTTCTGTCACGGATTTATCTTTCTTCCTCTTCCTTCTCAACTTGCTGTTTCTGTGCACAGGCCAACATACGTGGAAACATACTTTGTGCCTAGATTCCACGATTTTCTTGGTTTGTACTTTCTGATGACTTCTCTTTCCTCGACGTAAAGTTCTTAGCAATGGAAATGGAGCTTAAAACCATTTACTCTGCCATTACTTTTTTATTACGTTTTGCGTTAGGTAATATATCTTACAGCTAAAAAAAGGAATCTCATTACAAATCTACTCCTTTCATAGCTTCTTAACAGAAGCAAAGGACTAAGTACCATTGTATCATAGTTAATTAAAGTAATGGTATTTTGGAGTAACTTCTTATTTAGGGTGGTATGTACACGCAGATATTTTTGAATCGAAGTAATCAGATACACGTCTATCTAATATTACGTTCTTAACTTAAAGCCACCTGTAGTTACCATTACAAGATCCATAATAACTCCAAGCGTACACTCGAGCGTATCAAAAACTCATTCCCCACTTTCCGGCAACATTAGAGGAGCAGCGTGTATTTTTCTACAAATTGCTTATGTTTGTAATTGAGGGCAAATTCTGTCAGTTTAACGTAAGATTTGACTACCTGGAATGAATATTTGGCCAATTGTATTAATGTTTCTCTATGACGTAGGTTCAAAATTATTCTACTGAAAATCGCTTTAAATGCTTTATTAACACGAAAGATTGTCGTTTGGAAATTGCACATTTTTAAAGATGGAAACGCTACTTGAATATTTAGATCGGATAAATCGTGCTTTGGCATCGGTTATGCAGTTAACGGTATTATTACAAAGGTCGGCAACACCAAAACATGTTGCGTACGAAGCTTCAGAAAGCTGC
Source organism: Morinoia aosen (assembly GCA_030386875.1). NCBI lineage: Eukaryota > Metazoa > Arthropoda > Malacostraca > Amphipoda > Talitridae > Morinoia > Morinoia aosen. Next base: position 14,348,301 of record CM059567.1, on the reverse strand, counting down.
TAGAAAAATAAGAGAAGTGATTTATCAAACATCGGTTTTCTTACATATTTATACCCCATTAACGTGAGTTGCTCGAGGTTGAAATAATCCAGCGATACCATGAGGATCAGTTAATCTTCTCAGGGTCAAATTTGAAGCTTTTGGGAAAAAATCACGAGATATGACGTCTCTGCATCGAGGTTTGCAAAGCACGCTCATTTTTAGCCCATGTGTTTACACCACAAACCACAGGCACTGCACCACGTGATGCATAGCGTTTCGAACAATCTTTCTCACCATCTTCCGATAGCGAATACCAAAATCAAATTTTATTTTTAATTTTTGCTTGTCTGATACACCTAATCAGAGAGAATTATACTGTCAGACAAAGAAGATAACTCCGAATTACAACGCATTACATGCACTGGGTAACGAAGCACTCGCCGCAATTGCTAACGCTAGTTAACTTGATGAGGTTTTGGTGAGCACCACAGGAAATGAAGAACTGAAAAGATTTCAAAGAGACCTGTTTGCACGACTAAAACATTTCGCAACCGGCAATGTTTGTCGAAACTCAAGACTCTTTTGCTCACAGAAAGTTTTTTTTTCTTTTTCTTTCCGTATCGTGGACGAGGGCAGAAGCGTCAGGTGCTGGTGAGGCTGTTTAGTGTGAGGCGTTTACAGTAAGACGTCCTGCAAACAGCCGCCGCTCCTGCCTGCTTTGAAGAACTTGCTAAGTTCTTAAGGGGTAGTTTACTGAGCACTGCCTTGCTTGGTCCTGGTGAGAGCAGACCAACGGCGTCAAAATTAAGACATCTCTTCCATTAATTGGATCATTTTCTTCAGTTAAATCCTTGTGGATTATATGATACTTGGAGAGATTTTATTTCTCATTCTAAAAATTCCACTTGGACATCGGATATCGATGAAGAGTTTCCAATTTGGGTTAAACATGTAAGACGTATTTCTATTTCATTTCAACCGTTGGGGTTGTTGTACTTAGCGCTGATATAATAAGCTATCTTTCTATAACCCGTTAAAGATCTCATTCGGAAAATTTTTCCCACTGTAATCTGAAATCATTCATTAAATTTGTTGTTACGTATTTTTGCGTAACATGTGTAAAACTGACGAACCTTAAAATTCTGTTGCTGGTGTTTGAATATAGTCATTCTGTTTTGCACTTCCAAGGTATTCTTTCCCGTATTACGCTTGGTAAGTAAATGGAAATACATTTTATGAAATTTTATAGCATCAAATGTAATGTTGAGGACGTGGATGACCGAATTTAAAAATGAAAAAAGACCTGTTCCCATTGCACGTTGCCAAGCTAAAAGTTTGTGTGTTTTCCAACATGAATTTCGTGTGGTAAAAAAGATGCATGGCATAGCAAATAAGATAATCACGGAGTCTTATGCTGTTAAAAGCAGTGCACAGGTGAATGGTTACAGAATATTTCTTAATAATTTGTTCTATGTGTGGATTTTCGGTAGTTTGATGGCAAGTGGATTGGTTCATAAAAAAGAACTTATCAATTTTCAGAAACTGCCCTCATTTAAACTTTCAGAAACTCTTTCACCCAATTCTATTTACATACTATTTTCATAAAATACTTAGTATTAGGGAGGAATTTTAGAAATTTCTGTACTTCAGACAATAACTTTCAAGCGTTCTTCGATGCTAAGCCACTTGTTCGCCCCAGGTGCATCTCACTTTTACCAGAAGGAAGAAGCACTTCTGCTATTTCAAGAATACTGCACGAGGAAATCAAATTCAGCTGCTAACGAATAATTTAATCAGTTTTTTTCCCATCAAAAATCGTTTGGTATCATGCTTTCTCAAGTAAAAATTATGCAAGTATTCTTTCACCTCTTTGGTACAACTGAACTGGGTTATACACGATACTGACAGACTTTTGGCTGTATTTCACCTTGTCGGTCTGATAATTGTGTGATATATATTGAAGTTTTTACTGCATTATGGCCTCAAGATTAGCATAAGCTACCCTGAATGCACAGTAGTCATGCCAACAGCCTCCAGAAGCAGGGGCGCTGCACAGTAATCATGCCAACAGCCTCCAGAAGCAGGGGCGTTGCACAGTTGTCATGCCAACAGCCTCCAGAAGCAGGGGCGCTGCACAGTTGTTATACCAACAGCCTCCAGAAGCAGCGGCGCTGCACAGTAGTCATACCAACAGCCTCCAGAAGCAGGGGCGCTGCACAGTAGTCATACCAACAGCCTCCAGAAGCAAGGGTGCTGTAAAGCAGTCGCGCTTGCAGCTTACATAAATAAGGAAGGTTGCCACTCAAATTGTAATTCTCAGGAAGACCTGCAACAAAAGCCAGCCTGGTATCTTCGCGTAATTCATATCCCGTTAAGTGATTATCCTGGGCAAAGGCCCGCGGGGATCTATAGTGAAATAAAAGAAAATTCCCTTAGGCCTTCTCCGGAGGCAATTTTTGGGGCGCTGGCTCAAAAAAGTTGTAATCTTTCTCTTCTCATTGCAGAAAATCATGCCAGACCGACGAAGACTGCACAGCGCTCTGGGTTAGCCATGCCATCATCGCGCTAAGAGGATTTCCTCCAAATAAACGGCAAGCAAAATATATGTGGGGCAGTAAAGCAAGTCGCCTCGACTCGGAAGCTGCTGTTGGTTGGCCGTGCGTGAAGCCTTCAGAGTAGAACTTTGGCGACGGGCTCGTGTTTTTGAGAGCGTGCTAACTTCCTTCAAATTAATACTCCTACTTGAAATCATGTACTGAGTTTACCATTAAAATTTCATCCACGAAATGCTTTTTTAGGATGGTGTCATATCATGGTGAAAAGTCTTCTGGGAGATTTGATGCATGTGCATTTAGGAAATCCACGACAGCAAAAGTTTCTTAGCTCACGGGAAAAAAACATGAGCAAAATAAAATGTCTTCGGCCGAGGGCATTTGGCATCGTTGTCTTACAAATTAGATAAACTACCAAGATAATTTTTGATGAGCAAGCCAGAGAGCATAATTTACGAGCTGGTGTTTTGTATGCTCGCTGTGTTGAGCGTATAAAGTGCGAGTGATATTTTCTACTGAGTGTTATGTCAGTAATTTTGTTCGTTGTTTTGTTTTGTTTGTGCGTTGTGGACTGCTGGTGAGGATTGTTTCGTTCTATTTGTACGTTGTGTTCTGTTTATGAATTTTATTGCGTTCTGTTTGTCCGCTGTGTTCTGTTTGTGAGTAGTGTTTTGTTCTCGTAGTCCGTCGTGTTTTATTTGCGATCTGTGTGATGTTTTTGCGTTTTGTTCAGTTTGTGGAATGTGTTCTGTTTGTGCGTTGAGTTGTGCATGAGTGTTGTGATATGTTATATCATGATTTGTTTTGATGTGTGGCTTTGTGTTATTATGCATTGTGTTCATTTCGTATTGCCGTAACGAATCACGTTGTGTTTTGACTAACAAAATACATTTTCTGAGTACGACACACTGCATATCAAAAGTTTCAGTGGCATTGGGTGGGGTACACGATTCCCACAGCTTCTACGGCTCGTGAGTGCTACAATTGCTCGTTGTAATTACTTCACGCAGCTGCTTGCTACGTTTTCTCACTGCGATTGCTTGCTGTAGTTACTCGACACGTTTGCTGACGGCTTCGTTAACTGCATTTTCATGTTGCAATTGCTCGTCGCTGTCAGTCGACACCGCTGCTTGCTGCATTTGTTGGCAGCAGTTGCTTGCTGGATTTGTTTGCTGTAGCTGCTTGCAGCATTTGCTTACTGCATTTGTTTGGTAGAGTTGTTCGCTGAAAATGTCATCTTATGATCATAAATTACGCATTGGTTTGAATTCAAACGAATCATTTTAATTTCAAAATCCCTAGAATAGTAGCTCAGAAATCTCTCATTAACGCCGAAGTAGAGTAGTAAAACTACCTCAGTGCTGTAATTTAAATCATAATTAGCAGTTAAAACGGAATTTAGGTGTACTTTTTTAAGCAAGGATATGTTGTACGCTGTCAAAGAATTCGAATAGATCTCATGCACACAAAAAATTTACTGACGCTCTTGCTTTAGTGAATAAATTTTAGCTTAACTGTTTCATCAGTTCCATGAACAACGCATTGAAACCCAATTTAAAAAAAATGATAGTCCTTATGTGTTTTCATTGCATCAGTTTCAGGATCCTGGAAATCGCCCGTAGTCTGCAGGAGATGACCCTTTACGAGAGAAACAAGAGGAATAACAAATGCAGAAACAAAACAAGTTTTGACAAATACAATTTATTTCAATATTTTGCGCCCAGGAATTTTCAATATTTTGCGATTGAAAGCCTCTGCTGTATTGAAGGTAAAACATTGCTAGCTTTTTTGGAATGTTCCATCTCAAAATAGCACCTACTGCTTAATGTTTCATTGTGGTTGCCATTTATAAACTTACACTGTATCATGTTATTTAATCCTTATGCTTCAGTTAAGTAAGAGGGCAGTAGTGTAGAAATTCATAGTATATTGAGCTTTATATTATGGACACTATGTTCAAAATTATAGTAAATTCGCAACCGAATGTTACCTGAAAAAAAAACATTAAGCACTTAATTAGTATGCGAAATACATTCATTGATTTGTTTAGTAAGACAGCATGAATCTCTAATTGTTCAAAGCACAAAGTTCGTGATGCTTATCTTAATGCTGTCTCCTACGTAGAACAATCTTATTTTTATGCATAAATGTCGTAACTCCATGCAGTTACAACTTGAAAATACAATTAACCCTGGTGGTGCTGAGAGAAATTTTAGGATCTCATTTTACACTCCCCATCTGAAGAACATCTAGCTACTCGACTTAAATTTCATCCAGCTCCGCATTTAGCTGCTCCGCATGACTGCTTCACACACACACACACAAAATTAAACAGGGTGTTGGAAAATTCAGTGTAAATATTTTAATTTCACCATCATAGCCGTACGCTGTGGTGTATTTTTCTGTCAAAATTCAATTTTTTTAAAGTTAAAGAGTTTTCAATTTTCATTCAGAGAAACAATTTTCGCTGTAAAAAAAACTTTTTTCAATAGATTTTGATGAAAAATAGTCAAAAAGTAAATCTTTCAACGTTCTATGCGCAAATGTTGTCAAAATTTGATAAAAATTGTAAAACAACTTAAAAAATGACGTTCAAATTCAAAATAGGCTACACAAATTAATAATCACAATAATTATTGTTATAAACGAGGAACCTACGATGAATGCCTATTGATGTACGGCATGCCAAAAAATAAGCGGATTAAGTGCATTTGCCAGGAGGAAAATTGATATAAGTTCACCAGTATTGACGCGAGCCCACATGTTACCTTGTCACTGCACCAGATAGGCATGGCTAGACGAACGTGAGTGCTGCGGTAAGTGGGTTTTACTACGTTTGAGGAGAGAGTTTGGATAGAACACAAGTTGTACTATTTAGAGTTATTAAGCATGGTGTTATTTACATTCATTATGTATGTACATTAGAATCAAATGACTCGAAAACCACAGCTTGAATCAAGTCTAGGTACGTATTCAATTATTTCGTCACTTCATTGAGTAATCACGGCTTTAAAACCCTAATAAGGTTCATTGCATTTGCAACGGTGTCGCTGATATTCATTAATGCTCGTAGGTAAATGAAGATGTGACAAAAGTTTTTAGAAAGAAATTGTGTGAGTAATTTCGCGCGACAAAATTTAAACTTTTGAAGTTTAAGGACTGCAAAAAATTTTTAGCTTCGAAGAAATTTTTTTTCGCTAGACGATTAGTTCCTTATCATTTCGTTTATGGACTTCATTGCGTTAAGAGTAACACTGCCAACTGCCCAGTCATACAGCGATTCACAAATGAAGAAATGGCTGGCATTCATTTGACTTATGGAGAAGCACAAGGAAGCTCGAGGCAAGCAGCAGTAGTGTACGGAAATAAGTTCCCGAGCAGAAATACGCCAAATCTCATGACCCTCACTGCAATTCACAGGAGGTTTCGTAAAACTATTTCTTTCAAGGTTACGTGACCTGACGCAGGGAGAGAAATATTAAATCTTGAACTGGAGCAAGAGGTTCTAGAGAACACTCAGGATCATCCTAATGCAGGTTGTCGTTGTGTTGCTGCTGCACTGGGGATCAGAGATCATGCTGAAGTGTGGAACGTTTTGCGTGCTAGCGAACTTCGCCCCTAGAGACATGAAAGAGTTCAAGGATTAATACCAGCAGATTACCAACCTCGGGTTATCTTTTCAAGATAGTGTCTCAATAAGCTACGCTACAATAGGAATTTTTCTTCATCCATTCATTTTACATGCGAAGCAAATTTTTCAAGAGAGGTTGTTTTTAAATATCAAAACTGGCACCCCTGGGCAGAACAATATTCCCCCAACATTATTGAACACAAGCGAACACACACACACACCAACATCGATTCAGTGTCAACGTTTGAGCAGGAATTGTACGGAACCACTTAAGGACAGCGTCCCCCTTACGAACTGTTTTTTAAAAATTGAACATAGCGCAACGAAATTTTGTAAACTGATAGGAAATGCAATTAAGAATCGCTCGTATTCCATGAAAATATGCGATTTTCTCTAATGAAAACGAGATATTGAAAGAAAACGGAATTTGAGAGAGGTTATAAATGCATCTCCTCCTACAGTTTTCAAGCTAAAGTGATGGTTTTGGTATAATTCTATGCAAAATATTTTGTAGATTACAGGGTGTAAACAGGAACTCTCTAAAGTCATAATAAAAATTCTTAGAAATTTTTTCAAGGCGCCACTGATTTTTTGGGGAAAATTTTCGTTTGTGACGTCACAACTTTCGATTGTGACCAATTTCGAAGTAACCCTTTACACCCCATAATATACACGCTTCTCCGCATCTAATAATACTAAAATCATTACTGTAGCTCAAAAACTATAGGAGAAGATGCATTTTGAAACCCCACATTTAAAATCTCAAAAAAGGCAAAACAGGGAAACGAAAACAATTTCAATTTTTCTTCGTTTTTATTTGTGGGGTCAGCTAGGACCCTTGAAATCCTTAAACAGTAATAAATAGATATAGAAGATGACATAGCAGCGTCGCGTCGTAAAGAAAGAGCCGCGTGGGAGGGTAACATGATAAAATACCCCTTCCCCCTCCCCTCCCTCACCATTCATCAAACCCCCGTAGCGGGCGAACGAGTGAACGTACGAGTCTCATTTTTTCACAAGATGTACCTGACCTCTTACACTTCTTATAGCAGCAACAATCCCTATTTCTCAAATGTCTCAAAATCCTGGATTCCTATGGAGGACGCTGTCCTTAATCGGTCCATACATTTTTCCTGCAACACTCACAGGGGATACTTACAATATTTTCCTGCAATGGACTCTTCCCGTAATACTTGAAAATGTTCCTCTTGATATACGCCGCAGAATGTGGTTTCAAAAAAATGGCGCACCGCCTTATTTTTCAATAGCAGTAAGAAACACACAGAGCATCACGTTTTCTGATAGAAGGATAGGACGTGGAGCACCAGTTAACTGGCCTTCTGGCGATCTAAAACTCCTGATCTGAACCCATTAAAGTTTTTTCTGTTGGGACATATGAAGAGCCTCGTGTATGAGACGCCAGTGGTATTAAAGGAAGATTAGATTGCTAGAATTTCGGTGACTGCTTAAGACAGCAGAAAAGAGAGGAGTGTTCGAAGGCGTACTGCAGTCTTTGGTGAATCGGCGCAGGTTGTGCATAGAAAAAGAAAAAAAAAAGAAAAACAGTATATTTCCAACATAGATGGTACAAAAGTACCATCATTGGTTTTTAAAATCTCTTAAAGTTAATACACTTAGATGATACACACACACGAGTATTGTAAAACTCGTGTCACTAGTCGAAAAGAAATGATTGAGGGCAATGTACTCCTAATCTTGCTTAATCTACATTTGATAATACATGTAATGATAATTATAAGAGACAACACAATTTCATGGACGATGCATTTTCATTGTGAGGTGAAAACACTTTTGACAGTTTACATGTACATGACATAAAACTTCGCAATTCTTGACGCCAGGAAATAATACATGAATCGCTTGTTTCTGCCAATGTTCAAAAGTGTCATTTTAAGGAAGCATGAAAAAAATATTTATATAAATATAAATCCGTACATATATACATATATATATATATATTCATACATATATATACATGTACATATACACACATACATATACATGTATACAAGTACACATAAGCATGAGGACCAAGAAGATTATAAGTTTTGTATTTCTAATCCAACAATTTTAACATAGCGGTCATTAGTTAATAAGCATTTTGTTTAAACAAAAAGTGGATGATCGCACAACAAATGTATAGTTTTTACATGAATGCTTCACAATAATAAAGAGATGACGAGTTAGGTAATTTTGCAAGTTGAGAGTGAACAGAAAAAAGACCATTATCTCTAGTAAAATGCTAGTTGTCAGTCTAGTACACACATGTGTGCACATATACACGCAAATATATACACATACACATGCACGCACATACTCACACCAAACTCGTGAGGATACACAAATGCATTTCTATGCTTCGAGGCAATACATACGCATTCTATTTAGTGTCATACGATAGCGTGCACACGTACACATATATACAAGTAAGCATGTGCGCGAATATCAGCGTAAACCAGTCAGTATAAACCAGAAATTCCAGTCGAGGGAAACGGAGAAAATATCTTTCATTATGGCATGAATTTTATAAAATTTCGTACTAAAAATTGTGGCACAAAACAGTCTACCTAAGTCTGAAACATGAAAACGATTGTGGGACGTGAATAAGAAAGAAAACATTAATGTCCTATAAAGGTTTCATATTAGAAAAAAAATCACACTATCTTTGAAATACGGCGCAAATTGTCGGCAATTGATAAACATACATACGGATCACATTATTATAAGCATATAACTATAAGCGTAATACTGCAGTATAAATGGATGATCACACAACGAATTTATTGCTTTTTTTACATGGATGCTTTACAATTTTATATCAGAAAGAAAATCACATTATCTTTGTAATATGGTGCAGAATGTCTGCAATTGATAAACACACACACAAACATAGGTACCATGACGGTCTAGTTTGATGCTTGCACAGAAATGGAGAGGAATGACATAAAATGCAACCTTCGACTGGTTTATCTACTCTAGTGCACACAGGTGTACGTGGACATATGCACACCCACATGCCCACATACACCTATATACGTACACACATATTCAAGTAAGCATGTTTGCAAATGGCAGCGTATAGGCGATCAAATCAAAATACCTACGCATACTTTAAAACTGTTGTGTGATATCTTGTATTATAAAACAATAAGCGAGGGAGATTTTTGAGCAATGGAGATACCAGGCAAATGAGATTCGACAGTACTTATTTTGTGTGTTCTGTAACTTAGAATTATTCTTGAGACACAAGATGACGAGTTATTTTGGCTTTAAATTCTCTCGGTCTTTGAGGGACTTTAATACTCAGGGGAAGTTTGTTCCACAGTAAGGCGCCTGATATGGACAGAGCCTTCTGCCCTAAGTGAGATGAACGATAGTTGACTAAGACATTATTGTTTCTATTCGGTTTTTGATTGGTTACAGTGGGTGGATGGAAACACACTAACTCAGCATTGCTCTGAGGAAGATATAACGAGGAGAATACGTATTGGGCCTTCTGCATGGGGAGCCTTTCTTGGATAGGAATCCAGCCGAGTTTATTGAGGAGAGGGGTTACGTGATCACTTTTTTTGAAATTACCGTTGCATACCACCTTCGCTGCAAAATTCATGCACTTTTGTAAGTCCCTTTGAAGGTATTTAGGTAAGTCTCCCCGTACTAGGCTGCAGTAGTCAATGCGCGATAACACAAGGGATTGAATTGCTAATAATCTGGATTTTTCGTCTAGCATACTTTAAATACGATGAAAAAACATTAAAGTTCCGTAGATTTTGTTGCAAGTAGTCTCAACGTGAGATTTGAAGGACATATTTCTATCGAACCAGATTCCTAGATTTTTAACTTTTTCTGATGCATTTATTTTATCATTTCCGACTGCAAGAGTAAGATCTGAAGTTTTTTAATTGCATCTTTGGATCTAAAAATAATGCAAAAAAATGCATTGTGAAGAAACGGAAACATTTTGAACATCTGTTGTAACTTGAATCTTAATCCTGAATGATGATACATCATATACTAAAGTAAAATAGCGTGCTGTGAGTATCAGTAGCTAAATAATTTTGTTTTGTAAAATTTCATAATGCACTTTGATATTTTTCTTTCATTTTTACGTTTGAATGTGTTCATTGAAACCTGTTTTTCATGTACTTCAAGTTAAAATTATGAGATTCAACATGTTCACAGTACCATAATCAATACTATAAAACAGGTTAAAGCTGTCAAATTTATATCTTCATCCCAACATTCTCCTCAAACGTAGTAAAACCCACTTACCGCAGCACTCACGTTCCTTTAGCCATGCATATCTGGTGCGACAGGGCAACATGTGGGTGCTCCTCAGTACTGGTGAACTTATATCAATTTTCCTCCTGGCAAATGCACTTAATCAGATTGTTTTTTGCCATCCTTCAAACTCAACCTATCAATTTTCAATGGGCTTCAAACAAGAAGAAACTCCATTAAGGCAGCTAGAACATTTCTAGCCCCATGTACACGAGCCTACTCGCCCTGACATATCCATACGTCATCAGGAAAATGAAACTCTATAGAAAGATGAGCATGGTCATAAAGTACTTGTAATTATCCTCCGAGTTTATGTTGTTATTGTCATGAGTCGCAGCAATGTTTCCATCCACACAACAAAAACTCAAAGCGTTTCATTGCTTCCAGATGGCTGGAGAGCTGGTACCATGCAAGAAGATGTGAAAACTTCATGTAACTGTCGCCATATTCTAACGCAACCATCGATCTGAAATAGGGGGAATCTGCAATCATCAAATCAAATTACACGCTTCTAATCTTCAAAAGTCCAATCTAGGCGTTTTCGAGCAAACAAAACACATTTCTGTCTATTTGCTGTCGATGCTAATGGCAGTCTAGTAGATTTTCACTTGCATAAATTCTCATTCTTTAATTCTAGATACACAGTCCGCTGACAAATTATTTTTTGACCTTCGTAAAGCTCGCTAACATTCGCTTGCGTGGTTAAACGCTATTTGTTCTTCACCAGTCTTTTCAAAGAGCGTCTGTCCCAGCTGTTCATAGTACAAGACCTTCTACATATTTTCGCAAGATGAACCGCCCTCGATATTTTTTGCTAGAGAGCTATTGCTCTCTGTACCGTTCTGAAATTTATACCGGTTGCTGTAGAGGTGTCTTACAACGATTTCTATTTCGATGAAACCCAATGATGTTTCTTCTATCAACTGCTGACAGGTCCTTTTCACGGGTCTTCATTTCTCCGATGTAAACGAAAATTAAGATTTCTAAATGCACTCAGAAGATTTCCTTTCTAGTTGATATGAGTAAAGTCTTCTAGGATGTTGCCACGCACATTTTTACTGAAAAAATGTCCTTTGAAGCAAAATATATTCATTGATAAACGTATATTTGTGGATATAAATGTGATTTTTTTATATAAATATACATATATATGTAAATATATATACATAAATATAAATACAAATATATATATCCAGCCATCTGGAAGCAATGAAATGCCTTGAGTTTTTGTTGCGTGGATGGACACAAAGCTGCCACTCATGACAATAACAAAGTAAACTCGCAGGATAATTTACAAGTACTTTATGACCATGCTCATCTTTCTATAGAGTTTCAAATTTTTAGGAACCCACTATACCCTCCCTGTGTGAAGTACATCCACCTACTCAACTTGAACTTCATTTAGCTACACAAACACACGCACGTATATACAAAGGGGCAAAGTAATACAACACGTTGATTAAATCGACAGATTCCACATTTCTAGATCACGTACAAATTATTACGAAAATTGGACTGTATGTAAACAATAGTACAAAATGGTTAATAATTTATCTAAAACTAACAAATATTTAATAGAATCAATATATAGGAACATGTACGTATAAAACATACATGAAAAAAAGTTTACAACACATTTCAAGAAGTACATACACTAATATTTCGTTGCATAGCCTTTATTATTGCATGAACTCATCTCTCCTTCCTCCAACACAGACTGCTTTAGGGGACAGGTAACAGTAATTATGGCTAAAATAGTACTGCAAAGGAGGATCAAAATCTCAAAGAATCAAATCTGTACTTTTGGATAAGGTGACCCAATCGCTTACTGATGATTTTCAGAAAACGCAAATTTTATAGCCACTGAGTTTATTCACACAACAATATTGCCAGAGCAAGCATCTAAAAAATAACAGTTTGTACTTCAGCCCACGACCAGTACGTGGCTTGTTTTAGATTCTTAGCAGTTTATCGAAACATAAAATGGCACCTGATGGACTGCCTGCTCAAGGAGGCAAAATGAAATTTTGCCTCCTTGATAGCTGAATTCATCATCGTCTTACGAATCCTTACGATTCATTGTAGCCAGAATCTCAATGTCCATTCCGATAATAATTATCAACATTCATTCACAGTTGTCATCTCACTTCCTTCCCCAAATTTACTGCGTAAAAAACTTACAACAAATCTACTTTCATCTCACTATTTCCCAGCTTTGAACTTGTACTTCGCCTTCCCGAGTAGATGAGCAGCATTATATAGGGAATTATTTACGAACGTCTCCTAGGTGATCGTGTGCCGTCATCCCTCATACGAATGTATGAGTACGAGCTGATGCATCGGTTCACGCACGTGTGGGAGCCAGACGCCGATTAAGCTGCGCTCAAAGTTTAACAAATGTAGAGAATGACGTGACGAAGCTAATACGGTGAGAAAACGAAGGTTAAACTACGAGAGGAACCCGACTCACATACTGCGGGCAATAAACAGTTGAAATTATGATATCTCCTATCTGTTGGTATAAATATATGTTATCTTTCGTGAGACGTCGACGTCATACGAATAGTAACAATTCAGCAAACTTTTTGTTATTTTCAAGTCTACCTTCCAGTAACAGCAAATTGTACTAAGCATTTTCTAAGAGCTTCCATTCCAATTCAATTCGCTTATACTTGGAATTCCTTAAAAAAAATAATTTTTATGAATATCTGGAGATACGTGATGAAATCGTAACTAGCACACATTGGACATTGACATTGGACGCAAAATAGCGAACCAGAATACAGGCTCATGTTTCTTTTTGAACTGATTTCATCTCGAGTGAAAACTGACTTTATTTTGACCCGAAAAGTGTCTTCGAAATGCCTTCACTCGCAGCTGACAAGCTTTGATCGGTCCGGGCTCCATCCACCCGTACAGCAACACTTCACTTTTTCTCGGTTGGCAGCAAGCTACGAAAGTTGGCGATAGCCTTCGGAAGTCGAAGGTAATTTGAGCTTGCTCTGTAAACAGGATCATAGAATTGCAGAGCCGAGGAATCCTGATCTCTTTTGACATTTTGCAGGGATGTCTCAACTGCAGTCAATTTTCTTCTTCATTTCGATACGTAGATAGTACGCTGCCAAGAGGAAAGTGATCTTTCATAAAGGAAAGTTAGAGAAGAAAGTAACCAGTAAGTGATGGAGAAGCGAGTTAAGTAGAGAAATGTATGAGGGAAGTGGGCAGACGGTTAAAAACGTAATTGAGTGAGTATATTGAAAATGAGATAAGGGTCTTGAGTAAAGGGTGTAAATAGTGAACCAGGGAAAATAAAGCGCCGGGGATGAAAGCAGCGCATGAGGGTAAAAGCTAGGGTGAGAGTAAATTTGAGTGATTGAGGATAGTATGCACTTCTCAACTAGCTGACAGGTCTTTCAAGCGGCATCAATTCACTCTGTTTCGGTGCTAATATTTGGCGAATTATTTAATTCGCCAAATATTAGCACCAAGACAGAGTGAATTGATGCCGCTTGAAAAACCTGTCAGCTAGTTGAGAAGTGCATTCTATTCTATTCTCAATCACTCAAATTTACTTCCACCGCACATGTGCTAGGTGCGAGGGATGATTGAGTACATTTCACTTATTTTCTATTGCACCCGGAAATGATTTATTGTATCGTATATTTGCGTTTATTTCAAAACAGAAAAAATCATTAGAACTCGAGGAATAGAAAGAGACGCATTTATAGTAGACTCACATGCACAGTAAGCGACAACGATTCAGATATAACATGCTTTCTAAATCATTTTTGTAAAACAAAAATTTATATATGCTTTTTAAATCATTTTACGTTTGCGGAGCTCAAAGTTACGCAAACGTAAAGAATAAAAGGACAATCAGATCGGAACTGTGAGAAGATAGCGAGGAAATTTCGAAGGGAAACAGACTGGAAATCCTCGCTTGCTGAATGCAACACGGAGTGCTAAAAAATGAATGGAGTAGGAGTGTTGAAAGGCGGAAAAAACAGCGTGCTGAATGCAACACAGAGTTTGATACATACAGAGTGCTGGTTATCGAATTTGCGGCGACTGCGATGGTTTTGGGAGAGGTTATTGGCAAATGTAATGTTATGCCTCCCATTTATTTTCCCATGATTGAAAAATTCATGTTCGTTTGATACTTTGCGGTACTGAAAACAGAACTTAAGCCCTGGATTTGTTATTTACGTCATGGAAGGGAAAACGTATTTCTACAAGACTCAACACCTTCTGATAAATCCCTCGTTGTGGTGTGCTAATATTTGACGTCCTAACTCAAACTCACCAGCTTTTATCCGAATGGAATTCTTGTGGAGCGTCGATGAAGTGGAGACTATAAATAACTCTGGTAATACAATTATTTCACTGAAGGTTACCATTACCCAGGTGATCTCAGAAGTTAACGTTTATCATGTAAGCAGTTTTGGTTCCGCGTTGAAGTAATCAAAAAAGCTAAAAGCTGTTATAGTATAATTTGCGCTTAAATCCACTTAGCACTTACTATGCCACATTTGTTTATTAGAATATAGCTGTGCTAAAAATAACTGTTGAAGAAATGACGAAGAATGTTGTCCAATTCTCCTCGCATTTGTGGGTTTCTCCCGAGTTAGAGTCGTCTGCCGTTAGCTAAGGAAAGGTTCCATCAAACGTCACCCGCAAAACGTTCGGCAAAGTAACCCGCAAAGTGCTTACACCTGAAAGGTTATTTCCGCATATCATGTTATTTCCATATTGCTTAGTTTATCAGGCTTTGTTGTTCGACGAAGTTAAATACTGTGTATTTAACTGAATTTTTCATTGATACTTTAATTTTCTAAAACATGCTCATTCACTGATCTGTTTGTACATTCTTCAGGTAAAATGTTACAAAGCAAATAACGGGGTTTGTAAGCGTCACAAAAATTCATTGGATTAAAAAATATAATGAAGCAGAGTGATCGACTTTTTTGACAGCGAGTAAAAGTATTTCCAGCTTTTTTATCAACGTTGAGATGTTAAAAACTAAGCAGAATTCCAGCGATGATATTCACACTAACGACGTAATCACCATATTGTTGTCTGCTTCCAAAGAAAAGTATTCTGCATGACTGCAAGAATCGAGAAGAAGTAAATGACCCCGTTAGGGTAGGAGTTCTAGGAAAGAACTGACTTTCATCAACATTAAAAGCTCGTGCAGACTGTCTGTCTACAACAGGAATCAAGCTAACAAAATTCAGCATTTGTGGGGGTCTGAATACAGAAGGGACTCGCCAGTGATAGAATGTCGAGCTGAACTTTCATTCTCCTAAAGTTCATGAGCCAACTTCTGCAGAGGGTAACCTTACCCACGCACGCACACACACACAGGTCAATAAGATCTCTTCACAAACACATACAAACTCCAACACACATTCTTATATACACTCTCAAACACTCGTGTGCGCTTCCCGCCTTGTATCAGTTTGCTAGAAGATATCAATGAGTAGAGTTGAAAAATTTAAGGTGAGTGGAGAGGCATCTCACAAATCACGGGAAAGCATTTCAAGGACTATGACTCCAATTGTTGTGAGGAATATCTCTTGATGTGATTAGGAGAATTTCAAAAATACAACTACAAAATTTTTCGTACCAATAGAATTTTTTATACAACAGCGCCTGTCAGTTTTTTCACGAACTACTAATTTAGTATAGTAGTAAGGTACTCAGACAATTGGAAAACATTAAAACCTAAATAACATTTACTTTCGAGTTATCACAAAGCTACGTGTAAGCTGTCATACGAGGGAGAAAGCAGATAATTTAGTCATGGTTGAGCATGACTCAGTCATGCCTGAGACCATAAAGGCGTTGACTCAACCACGCTAGGATTTAAAAGGATGCGGCTCAGCCACTCAACTATTCAGATTTGTCATCAACTAGTCTCGCTGACAGAACAATATTATAAAGAGATTTTGTCAACTGCAGGTAATATCTTTGAAGCTTACTTCAGTTAATTGGAAAATTTTATGACGCTGATCCCGACCTTGGCATGCTTTATTAACTTCAATAAATTATTCTACTATTGGAACACTGTGGAAGTGTACATTTTTATAACCGTGGCCGAAGCGAAAGTCCGAAGCTGAGACTCCAGAGGCAGGAAAACAGGACTACTCTTAATCGTGCCTCCTGACATTGATGAGTCGTTCAAATTATTGTGGTCATTTTTTGCAATTATTTATTTTATGGCTTTTATGGATTAGAAGTAATGGGCACTTAATTAAAACTGCGAACAATTCTTCCATCACTGATAGTGATGTAATTAAATTATATCACGATGCAATTAATTACATGATGGTCTAAACACGGAAGTTAAGATATATTTTCAATTATGAGTTTTTAATCGGTGACATTGCAAAAAAAAAATAAATAGCTCTATTTTTTATTACTTCTAGATTTTTATGCCTTCAAAAATGGAGCATAGGAATTTCACCGGGGTTGGTTATATGTTAAGGTGACATCACGATTTTGGTTATTTTCATCCGATTCGTTTGAAATTTGGTCAGTATATGTATTTGTTGAGAGTGCACATTGTTTACTCATGTAACTTTTTCGATTAAGGCCTTATTTTTTTAGAAAATACGAAATATTAGTTTTTGATACATTTTTATGGATATTTCAAAAGAGTAGAAGTCATTGACTTTTCATGCTAGAACAAAACCAAAGCCAGTTTCAGAATCCTCGGAGCATTTCTAACATTAGTACGGTTCAAAATTGTAATTTTTTTATATGCGATATTTTATAAAATTTGGCATACAAAATAATTTTGGGTTTTGAGCTTGATAACGAAAGTTTTTGTCAAATTTGGAAGTTTGAGACCGTACTATAGTTAGGAATGTTTCAAGGATTCCAAAACTGTCTTTGGTTTTGTTCTAGCATGAAAACTAAATGACTTCTACTCTTTTGAATGTTCAAATATATGATTTTTCAGGAGAGCCAAAAAACAAAAATATATTTCTTGAATTGTAATATCATGGACAATTTATGTAATTGAATGCTGTTTTCATTTTATTTCGATAATCTCCATGCTTTACTTCATATTCCCACTGTGAATTGTAATTTCCTCAAAAAAATATTCTTTTTTACCAAAATCATGAACTTTTTTTTTGTGGTCTGATTCTTATGAAATTTAACTATTATATGTAATTTTCAAAAAGAAACACATTTTTTTCACTCATTTTTTCGATTCATGCCTTAATTTTTTAAAAATTAAACATATTGTTTTTTTATTGATATTTCAAAAGAATAGAACTCATTGAGTTTTTAAGCTAGAACAAAAGCGACAGTTTTAGAATCCTTGGAACATTTAAAACAAAAGTACGGTAGAAAATTTTCCATTTCCTTGAAATCGAAAACTCCTGATTTTTGGTCCCCTTACTAGAACCTACCCTGAGGAGAGGGGGGGGGGGGTGTTCTAGCGTCCGCAGCGCCATAAAATTTTAGGACCGAATTGTCCACCCCCTAAGGGTCCTTTTTCAATAACCAAAAAATGGACCCCAGTTGGGCGCGTATGCCAAATGTGGCCTGAAGTGACCTCCTTAAAGAGATTATGAAAACCATGTACAGACACGCCATACTCCCATTTGACGGTGGTAACGCAATTATTTTTGGTAAATACACTTTATTATATATTTGACGGTTATTTTGAGGTACACCAGGCTATATTGCAGAAATGTTGGTTGCTTCGAAAAATGGACGCTGGAAAAGGCTGAGTTTCAATGCTTCAAAATATATTTTCCTTCATTATTCACGCTAACCTCCAACATTGATTGTTTTGAGGTGAGAGAAGGAGCGGTGTAAAAATTCTCCCTTGAATACGGTTTTCCAGTGTGAATTTTTCCTTTAATATACGGTGATTTGAACTCATCATGCATTTCATACCTTTACCAACACAATTGGGAATGTGGTGATATTTTGTCATTGGGGAGAGAATGACATCGTCAAGCATGAACCTACCGCAGACTCGTTCCAACAGTCGAGTGCACACTAACTCATCACAAAAGACACGATCCGTAAATCAATTTCGTCACTAACCTCTCGTTACACGTCAAGATGTCTAAAATATTTTATCGGATTTTTTCGAGTCCATCAGCTTTTCCCATTTCGTCTTTTCATTTACGATAACTAAATTTTGTCAAATAGGAATAACTAGAACGATCAATCTGTCTACGACAGACTGGGGTTCTCAAACAGCTAAATAAATAAACTGAGCTGTCAAACAGCAAGAACAATTGAGACTCTCAGTAGAACGACTGACAGGCAGCTGATCAACTAAACTAACCAAAATCTAAAATATTGCCGTACCCACTTCATAAAAAAACAGTTAATTAAATATCGCTCAAGCATACTGTAGTTTCAAACCACTAAACTCCTTGCCCGAAAATATCTGAAAATCTGTTTTCTTTTCGTAGAAAGCCTTTTTCTTATCTTCCGTTCCTGCGGAATAATGGTTCATTGGAGTTATGTTAAACTTGAGCGTAATTGAGATTGTTTTCTCGGTGTTCCTCGTCGTTCATTTCTTTCCAGTTCGCATAACCCAGCCACTGTCTCTTGAATGCGTTGCCATTAAACCTACAACTCTCATTTTTGCTAGAAATATGGCGTATTTGAAATTCATGAAGCCTTCACTCAATAACCCTAACTATAAAACGAGGAGTTATTTTATTCCTCATGATATGTTCAACGGCATTCAGAGATTCAGAAGCCATAAAACTTAGAGCAAATACATGCAATAAAGACAAACGAGATGCTCTAAATATTTCAGCAAGATTCAGACATCGCAAACTCGTCGATTGAAATTTGCATTTAGACAGCGCCATGAAAAGAAGTAGAATCTTGTTATTATGCTCCCACAAGTGCTCATGAAGACACGCAGAACAGCCTGGGCCTTGTGAGGCTCCTAGTTAGCTCGTTTAGAGAAACGTTGTGTACTGAGGGCATCATATCCGCTCCCGGAGTTGGCGGAGGGTTATATGTGAGTTACATTACTTCGGAGCGAGCATTTTATGACCGCGCGAGGTTAAAGCAAGCAAAACCAGGACGAAGTCATCCATTCAAGGCCTCGTTGTGGAAGGGGCGATGAGCTGCGAAAAGAAAGAGTTCTGCACATAAAGGAGGCTACAACACATGTTGCCAGGGCGTGTCAGAGGGCTAGATGGACGGCCGTACGAACATGCTTCGGGGCTTTTGTGTTGAATGGATGCTGGCCGAGCGAGGAAACTTTCGAGGAAATTTAGTGATCTGCAGTGCCGTTTACGAATTGCCTCTTGAGCGTTTCATTTGCAAGAAGCCAGGAGTTGAGAGAGATACGTTTATTCGAAGTGTGTGCTTAACTTCGACGGAAGCATTTACTTTTTCTCGTAAATATTTGCACTCGTTAGGTGTTTGTTCCTTGATATTTTTAAATGGGTTCCCAGGTTTGAAGGTTCAGAAATACTCGATCGTGGAACCTTTTTATCCATTTGGCTTTTTGCGGAAGGGTAAAGCTTTGTCGGTAGCAGGAAATGGGAGCAGTTTACTCTCGAGCTGTGAGCAAAAGAAGACTCAATTATGGTAGGAATGGAGACTTCTCATATTTGTTTGGAGAATGTGAAATGTAGTACAGTGGAATCAAGAGCGAGAGGACTAAAAAATATTTACTCAGGGGCACATTCTTTGCGAAAACCTGCAGCTCCAAAATATCGTAGCCAAATTGAATTGATTTCATCTGTAATTGATATTTAGAGTTTTCTTTGCATGAATAAAAAGTGCGAGAATGTTGATACTTGCTTACAATCAATAAGTCCTTTTAATTTAATTTGTTAAGTTTTAATGCATAGTTGATTGTGTGGATTATAAATTAGGATACGCTAGGTGGACCTTTTTTTGATTTGGTATGTTTACTTTATCGTAAATTGAAGCAATCACCTAACTTGCTTGTTTGTTATTTGCTAACACTGCGTGATTTAATTTCTCGAGTTCTTGCGTCCAGTTGATTCTCCAAATTAATGTCAAAATGAACCTATTATTAAGCCTGACCAACTATAGGAACAATCAACTGCACGTAAAACCTTAGAAATTCAATTACAAAGTAATGACAGGTAACCAAACGAGACTGAAATGCCAATCAGATCACTGCGTTTCTGCAGCTCCTTACGGCTGCTCCTACTTCTGGGGCTCAGTTCTATTAAACTGTGGCTATATTTATAACATCGATTACGCCACGAGGAATTAGATTTTTTTTTAAATTAGTTGAGGTTGTTAGTATGGTACCTCTAAAGCCTCTAACGTGCCAACACTCTAATTAATAATAATTAAAATTATTGGATAGCCTTCAGAGCGAATAAAAGATAACTATGTTCTAGTTAGAACAAAGGGAGTGGAATCATAAACTGAAAGTAGCGCTGATGTTTCCACACAATTTGGTTTGCGACTGTCAGCTAAAATGTCTACGCGGGCGGTTGATGCGCTCACGAATCTGATGGACTTCTAGTCAGGGACTTTTTCGGTATGTGCTCTCGTGTCTCGTCCATTGAGCGATTTCTTCAAAATTTGCTCATGAATAGTCAACACACGTATCAGTCTCTAGTTCTGCAGGGCTTTCACTCAGATTTGGGATAAAAAGGAAAACCAACGTGGCTAAGGATGTCATGATAAAATACAAACGATTCAGATTATAAAGAAATCATCTTCAGTGTTCTGAAATACAATAAATCGGAGTATTAAAACATTGTAACTATGAATCTTCTGAATAAACCTGATAAAAGTAAATGAGAATGAAAGACATGATAAAACAAAAACTATACAAAATATCAATAGACAATGGAAAGTTTCACCGCCGTATCACATTTATCTATTGACGTACTGTTTTTTAAAATGTATAACGACTTTAAAATGCGGAGATCAGACAAATTTGTTGTAGAATCAAAAATTTTAAAATTTGTGTTTTTAAAAGTAGTGTCTTTCCTCAAACACTTTCCTCTTCTAAAAAATTGGATGGTTTGGTCAGGCTACAGCCGGTGCGAAAAGAGATTCCCCTGTATAGTGCACACCTCACAAACAATTGGAGCCCAGTGCTACCATTGTAAGAGCGCTCGCAGCGGTCACACATATATTGATATACAAGTGAGGTGCGCAACATTAGTGAGGACGCTACATTAGTGAGGACGCCACATCAGTTAGGACGCCACATCATTTTACAACTCAACCTCACAATGCTAACATCTTGATTAACTTCTTCGCGTAACAGAATAGTCACTTTGTTGGGAGAGATACTACTTGAAGAGGCAAAAATTCCACATTCTCAACTGATGTCGATGCTAAAGGACACCCTGCATAACAGTGATAAATGCAACTCTATAGAACAGGTCAGTAAAGTGGCGCTGAGCTATCGTGGCATTCCTGTCAACCTGTGTGTCAACCTCAGCCATATTATACTCTGTTCGCTAAAGAGAATAATTCCTAACTGTTTTCATGAGAATATCGACCCGATGCGCTATTTCAGAGCTTTTGTGTGGTCAGGCATGTTCTGAGATATATACTCAATAGATTAAATGTAGAATGCTCGATGATACATTCCCTTTGTATGATATTGAAAAAGAAGAAATTTAATTACTTGAATTTTACTGCTCGACGAAACAACACATAAATTGGCGTTGATATTGAGCAGCTGAGATAGTAACTTAAGACTACCTAATATGACAATTACGATGGTTGGAAATAATGAACCAGAACCTGTTCATTACGAGCCGAATATGAATAATATAAACAGAATAAAATAATGAAACGGATTATAATGGAATGTTACAAAATAAGCAGAATAAGAGAATTTAATAACATAACTTATAACAGAGAAAAAATAAACAGAACCTGGTCCTTATGAACTAGCATAGTGTACTGCCAATGAAGATAAGTCCTCATGATTTTCTGCAAGATCTCCTGGTGTATCTTGTTGTCTGTAACATGGGTGTGGTGGTTATTGAGCCTTGAAGGGTAAAAATGGGGCTGTGATTGGTGAAGCACGGCGGAAAGGCTCACCATTCAACACAATAATAGAATTCATGTCGTACATTTGTGTATTTGTCCATGTAGTTCTTAGCGTGCCGGTGCGTCGAGAAATATATCCAAATTTGTGTCTTCTTACGTAACTGAGCCAGATGCATGTCATTATATTAAGCTCTAAATGCTCACTATTTGCGTTATCGGATATCTTAATTCTACTAATTTGTGATTCAGCCTTCACCGATTCTCGTGATTCAGCCGTTACCGAAAAAGCTGATTAATTTCCCTGAAATTAATTTTTAGGAACTCTTACAACAAATAAGGCAGAGTAGTTCCAACATTAAATAATAATGCTGGAACTCAAATTTTGAGTTATTGGACGTATTGAGGCAGCAATTTCACGGCGCGTAAAAAAACAAGAAGAAATCATTCGGCAAATTCGAACTGATGTAAAATCAGAAAATTTCATAGACGTAAATCAATCGATAAATTAACACGCTCACACCGAATTACTCACGCTTCTATATTTACTCACCCTACCAAGTCACAATTTCAATAGTAAGATAGAAAATATAACGCACTCGATAATTTCACGCAAGAGAATTCATTCACGCTGGTTACACAGCCTGCTTCTTATATACGTTAATTTATCCATTTATCTTTTGGCATGTTCAGGAAAATCTATCCTTATATAATAGCCCGCCAGGTTTCTCCTCAAATAAATCAATAAATGTATATTTTTTGTGCATAATTTTTCCTATGTTATTACAATAGGCCAGATGTCTACACTTATACACAGTTGTTGATTGGTTGGTTGGTCCGTCTCTCTGCCACGCTCTTACCACTCTCACCGCCACGTGCGCCACCGGTGGCCACGGATGGGATTTTTATAATGCTGCTGACAGACCAATAGTCACATTCTCTTTTTCCATAAGTATTTATTTAAAGATAAATGAATGCATGATCCAGTTAATGATTGCAAATTTTCAAAACTGCTTATTGTTATTTACTTCAAATTGGAGTAGATTATTGAACTTCAGTTTTAGCAATTGCGGTTGTAAGTGTTAAGAACGTTTAATGAAAATGTGTGTGATACGAAGAATATTTTAATCGCGAGTACTATTAGGATGAATATATTTGTTCGTCATCCACATCAGGAAGATCTATTTGAGAAAAATATCGAATCCCGTCATTTTTGCCGGATCTTGTACACTAGTTATAACCTAATTTGTTTATATGCTTGTATTCCTGCATGCGCACTGCAGCAATTGAAACGACCTGGACGTTGTGTAAATGCACTCGAGATATACGACGCATCAAATAATCCATTAAAATACAGAATTATCGTAACGAATGTAATCTTTGCCGATTCATCTGACAAAGAGAATAAATCTTCATTAAGAACTTGACTTCAGCTCGAACTCTGCTCACGATAGTGAATTGAGTCAAAATAAGTATAATTTACTGTGGATAGATTTAGGTATATACACGTATTCGTAAAATGGACATATGTTACAGAGCGTGTCCACATCATAGAGCGTATGAGTCACAATTTCTTATTCTTTAAATTAAAATCTCTGCATCTCACATTGAACATAAAACTAAGACTTCACGACGGGAGTGGAACCCCGAGCACCAAATATTATTCTGGTCTCAACAGTCAAAACGAAATGAGTCAGGAGAGCAAAGAACAGAGCGTCTTCATAGATAGAGATCAAGGCAAAGACGTCAACGAAATCCTCAACACGAGACCAAAGAGAAATTCTGCTACGAGTTTTCTATGTTCGGACTCATTTTAATCCTACACGTCGTATTCCAGATCCGCTTTGCTACAAATACTCATTTTAGATAATATTTTTCATAGTTTCTTCAGGCAATTTCTATTGTAAAAGAATGATTTCAGTTTATATTGAATTTTGAAGCATCACAACTTTCAATGCGTAAAAATGAGTCGTTCAAACAAATTGACCAAAAAAGGTAACTTGTAGTCTAGAATACTTGATAGTAATTGTAATTCTGATATTCTTGTTTGTTTGTCTCCATGCTAAGCTGTTTGTCTCCTTCCTAAGCTGTTTGGCTAATTGTCACCATCAACTCTCTGCTTCCGATAACATGAGAGAGAAAATTCAACACCATGCGTTCCTAACGTAAAATGTCAGGTGAAATAACTACCAACTGCCCGACCGAGAAGATAAGAGACAATGCAACACTTTGTTTACTGTTTATAATAACGTCAGGCGAAAATAACCTTAATTTTTTCCATAGAGCCGGCAATTTTCTATTCCTAATATGTCAGAAAAATTCTTATCCCTGCCTCAACTTATGATTCTTCACTGAATGTAATATATTGGATACGGTCTGTTACCAATACCCATTTTAGCTAGAATTTAGAGGGAGTATTTTTGCGCTGTCTCTTCAAAGTTTTTCAAAGAAACGTTTTCAAAATTAATTTTGTCATCTTGTAACAAGCAAGATTACCAGGGTTAAGGAAATTAAAGTGTTATGAATGATATGGGGGCCAGTTTAATAAAAGGGAATTTTTTGCCTATTTTCCGACTCCCTTATCTTGAACAAGGCCCTGGATTATTCATCAAACCTCTATTTTGATTAATTTATATATGAAGAAACTTATTTCAAAACGGGCACTTAAGTAGTGCTTTAAGCAGAGCCTATGGCTAAAAGGAAGTTGTATGGAAGTTGTAATTCGCCGTCATATTAAGAATAAAAAAAAAACTATTGTCATCAGTAATGATTTTAATTTGAAATGAAGGATTTAAAATAGAATGATTATTCCCATGAACAAATGAAGGTGTGGGATAAGTGCAGTCTGACCAAGTGTTCTCATATGCTTATGATTAACTGTGATAGTGCTGTTGTGTGCTTGCTAACTCACTTGCCTGCTGGTTACGATCCACGGTCTGTTTTCAATAATAATGCAGGACAAAATTCACCATTCGACTTGAATTGATTTGACAGCAGAAAATTTATCTTTTGTTATTCATGCTGCATATAATGCAGGGTGAGCAAGAAGTAACTGACCCTTTTAATTAGCTATTAAAAGGAAAACTATGAAGTAGGAAGTTGAAACTTGTTTTAATAGAAAGAATTTCCTTTTTGTGGATTATCAACACCGTGTTTTAAATAAAATGTCGTTTAAATGACTGCCACGGCTGTTTTGACATATTAGGGCTCTTTTCTTTGTCTTTTCCATAACGCAATTTGTGTATCAGGCGAGAGTTGAGCTATTTCATAATAAATGTGGTTTTTAAGTTCTTGTAAATTTGTCGGATTTGTTACATAAGCTCGTGACTTAAAGGTAGCCCGACAAGAAGAAGTCTTATGTGGACAAATCTGGAGAACGAAAAGGCCAAGGGATGTTACCAAATCGTGAAATCAAATGATTTGGAAGGCACTCTCCCAACACTGTCATCGTTTGTTTTGCTGTTGATAAACGATAAAAATGTTATTCTTTCAAATAAAACACGTTTCAACTTCCTCGTGTTCATAGTTTTCCTTTTATTAGCAAATTAAAAGGGTTAGTTACTTTGGTTCACTCTGAACAAGTCTTCCATTATGACATAAGGGAAAATCACGTCGTTCTTGATTTAATTAAACGAACTGATCCCGGATGTTGCATTGTGAATGCAATGCGCAAAAAGTGTCTATTTTACAGAATAAATTCAACTTGACTCTCCAGTAGATTTTTTACTGAAATAATTCTATTTGATATGAAAGTATTTGCTCAAATAAAATCCAAGCTTGCCAACCCTTTTTAGGTGTAAAAATGAACTATATGCATTCGGTAATTAAGTGTATGATAGCGAGCGGTTTAGTATGGATTCTCAAAAGACGTTTTTAATCTCGTCGGGTCTCTCGCCGTTTGCTTGGTTGTCTTCGTCAACACTCTGCTTTCACCAATAACTGATGACAACATTTAGCAGCATCCTGCTTTCAGTATTAAGGTAGGGGCTCATTGAACCACCTGTTTCAATAGCATGGGAGAAATTTAACTTCCTTTAATATAATACATCGCGAATTATTAATGTATTTACCAATACTTCGGGAAAAATTCACTTTCTTCTTGATTCAACTTACCGAACATTGATCTGCCAATGTAGAGTGTGTTATGAATATATACAGAAAAGTAGGATTACTTTTCCGTCAGCAATAACCTAAGCCAAAATTCTATTGCCTCACTTTTAGTAGTAACACAAGGTAAAGTTTAAAATTCACATTAGTAACACTATGGGTACGATTTATTACAACCTACCATTTAATGAATAAAATTTCTTCAAAATTAGTAGCATATGCAGCCCGAAAAAACGGGTCACGAGATGTTTAGCGTGACATTAAAATTTTTGCCGAACATTTTCCTCATGTTTCTAAGCCCTGTCATGCTTTTAACCATTCAACGTCCAAGTACCTAAAAGGGGCAGACTATGTGAAGATTTTGCATTCTCGTTTATATGCAGCTGGCAGCATATATGTACGTCCTTAACTGCACTCTATTGATTTTATCTAGAAAAATAAATGCAAGTACTATATAGCTTACACATATAACAAATAAACTGGGTAACTGTCGTTAGGAAAATTCAAAATAATTCATGGTTAGGATATATATAGGATGTGTTTGTCTTAGTTGTGTGAGCCTAGAATTCGTCAAGATAGGTTGATGTTATATAGGTTAATTTAGCTTACGTTAGGATATATTGGGCTAAATAATGATTTATTAAATTAAAATATGTGAGGTTAAAATCGGTTTGAGTTTGCTAGGTTGTTTAAGTTCAATAATAACCGTGATTATTCCACGGTAACGGTTGATGTTTTAATATATTTAGGACAGCGTGCGTATTTGATATATGAAGAAAAGACTCTGATTGTCTTATTAGCGTGCTTGCTCTGTTTCCTAATTACCAACGTTCACATTTTATTTTCAGTAATAAGTATTACAAAGTTCAGTGCTACCATGGTTTCATTAGGAATTAGGGCAGGATTCAATACAGGTTTCTGCATACATAGGGCAAAGTTTATATTTCTTTTAGTCCTTAGTCCTTAGCCAAGACGAAAGAAAGTATCCAAATTCTTTTTGGTGCAAGTACAGATTCTCAAAATTTATCAATTGAATTAGAATGCACGGTTAGACATTGAGTTCAAATATTCAAATCTAATTATTCTCACAAGCTGTGTTGTGAGCAACATCTTTTTTGGATAAATCCACTCACTGAGAGCATATCCTGTTCTATCACATTACCATCATGATTTTTATAGGAAGATTTTAATTTGATGTTGAGCTAGTTCCTCCTCGATAAGTATAGTCACCAATTCCGAGGTTAAGAAAATCTATTAATTCAAGCATCCTTTGGCTATAAGAGGCCAAGTTGTCGAGAATATGTTCAGAATGATCAAATTTTGCGAATTAAAAATGAAAATTCTTGTAATTGTGTGTAATGTAACAAATTTGTGCAGAAAGTTGTGTCTTGAAATATCTCAGAAAATCCCAGCAGCCAGAGGGGTCGCTTCAACATGAATGTTTTTATGTCGCTTAAACATGTATGTTTTCTTTTATGCCTGTGTGTTTAAGGGGGAATGATAAGAGTGGCTTGCTCGAACATGAGTGTAGGCCTGAATGTTTACATTCAACATAGATTTATGTGGCAGGCATTCGAGCTGGGTAGTGTTGTGCTTGGCAAGCAAACCCCTCGAGAGGCGAACAAGGAGTGCGGTGTAGTGTTACCACAAAAGGCAAAGGTTTGTTGACCATAGGCTGGCTGGAAGGGTAGGGGAGCAGAGGGTAGAGGCGTGAGAAAGCTCTTCCGCCAACGGACTTAGACTTCAAGAATTAACACACAAATAGGGGCAAAAAAAATAAGGCGTGTTCAGCTCACAGCGAATAGGGAGAGTGCAACCTCGGGAGGAGCCAATAGGATAAAGCCGGAGAAGGTTTGGAAGTGCAGGAGTGGTGCCATTGGTCATGATTAGAAAGAGGGTAGCCCCAAAAAGAGCACTTTTACTAGCATGAAAAGACGAGAGTCAGTAAGAGTTCGACCGGCGAAACCGTAACGTGAGGTGCAACCTAGAAGCGCGGGTGTGTTCACAATAACAAGCGCAATAATAAGAAAAGTGGCTATATTGAAAATTATACTAAGTTTCACGCTATAATGTAATCCAGAAAGTAACACATTCTCGTTTCACTTGCAGAAAATTTACGTGTTCCCGTCACCACGTTCACAAAGGGGAAATTTATCAAAACATAACCCACCGTGGGAGTTATTGATGGAACATGGAGATGCTGCACTAGAAGGGAGGGTAAGAGATGCATTTCTTAAAAAGAAAGAGTAAAGATATTGTTGAGATAAATATTGCGATAATTCATTGTCATTCAGTCATTGATGCGCTTAAAAAGTAACAAGTTAAATTTTTATCTTTGACAGGCGGGACGGTTATTCAGTCATACATCTGAGGATTGATCAGCTCGAATGAAGGGAATCGACGTGTGAACATGCCGAAACGTAATGAGCAAGATAACGTCCTCACTAGACATTTTCTGAACAGTGCATAAGATAGGCCTTGAACTGAAGCGAGTTGCGGATGAATCCGGTGGTTGAAGTGACCTTCGCCTACTGGCTGTTGGGAGTACTTAGAGATTGTAGGCATTATCTGTGTTATGTTTGGATGCATAAGCAATCTGCGGTTAAAGGCTGGCCAGCCAAATTTCTGTGTAATTATGTGCAGTAGGTCATTTGACGTATGCTATTTGCTTTCATTACTTAATTAGAATTGTTCCTAACACCAATCATTGTGTGTGCGCTCATTGATGTTTGTATCACGTATAGCTGGGAATTATAAATGTTAAGCATAATTCACCCTGTGTATCATGCCCCACAATATTAGAAGCAATCCATCGTAATGCAACGGAGGGCGCCCAGAAAATGCGCTGCGTAAGTGGGTCAGCGATCCCCGGTGAGTACCTTTCCTTTTTTTTTAGTATATGTGCTGTAATTGCCGATATTTATTGTACCTTTCCTTTTTCAGTATATGTGCTGTAATTGCCGACATTTATTCATTAATTTGTGTTGCATATGTATACTTTGGAGGTGGGCCATTCCTCAATTCCGAGAGCCGAATCTTCCTGTTAATGAAATGTTAACAAGGAGGTGAAGGGCACATCTCTCGTGACAAAGTTAATTTCACCTGGTTGTTGTGCTCTGCAATATTCAAAGTTCTTCTTACAGGGAACGAAGGTAACAAGTAGTGCAAAACACGACCGAAGTTGAAGCTAATGCAGGAAGATTAATGTTAATCGAAGGAGCATCACAGCAACTTTTCCTTCGGCTTAGCGAGAGCTTACGGCAACTACAGAGTACATCTACACTACAGTATGCTGTATGTGCATGTACAGTGCACGTATACGATGACTTCGGTTGCTGTTTCTTGAAAAACTTTATCTCTCATTTTAAAATAAATACCATCAATACAGAAACGCAGCTATTCATTTCAGTTAAATAAAAATAATTCTATGTAATTAATTGGTAATGGATAGATCAGTGGTTCCCAACCTTTCAAACATAGCGACCCATTTCAAAACAAGCAATCAGGAAGCGACCCCAATCCTTGAAATATCTTATATACATTTATTTTTCCAATAACAAACTGTCATATATTGCGATTTATTCGTGAAGTAACTGTATATTCCGTAAATATATGATTAATTTAAATTTATTCCTAAAAAATATCAAAGCTCTCACAAAACATTAATTAATTGCAAATCAATGCCAAATTATTCGAACAAACAAATTTCAAACCGTTATGTAAAGGGTGTTTATGAACTGACCTTAATTAAACGGCTGGTATTATAGTTTTTTAGCTAGCAGTTCTATCCTGTGCTCCGTTGTCGATATGGCACACTTCAAGTCGTCTTCCACATCTAATTTATTTCGGTACTTGTTCTTAAGGATGAGAAGTTGGGAGAATGCTGTTTCACATAAGTAAGTTGTTGAGAAAGGCAATAAATTCCTTATTGCAATTTTTGATATCACTTGAAATTTTTGGCAATTATTCGCCCAAAATTCTTGCTAATAGAGTTCACCAAACCATGATTTAGCTTCAAAGCTGTTTTTTAAGTCGATGAACTTTTCTTCTGCTGCTTCAGGGACATCAGATACACTGGCAATGAAAGGGTTGATTATAAGGGAGAAAAATTTGGAACATTCATCAGGAAAATGGTTTCTTACCTGAACAGTGAGATTTTTCAAATGCTTTTGTATCAAGCCATACTAGTCTTCGATGTCAATTTCATTTGCCGCTTCTTCAACAAGTTGGGCAAGTGTTGAGAACATGTATAATTTCTTTTGATTTATTTTATTGATCCAGAGTTCCAATTTCATTTTGAAAGACGATATATTTTCAGACAAAGATATTATCGGACTTTCTTTTCCCTGTAATCCTGTTTAATACTATTAAGTATCTCAAAAATGTCGACCATGTATGTCAATTTGTATTACGTAAATTCATCCCTAAACAATGATACATATTCGCTTGCATTTTGAGAATCAAGAAATATTTGCAGCTCTCCTATGAATTCAAAATATCTCTTTTCTTTCGAGAGCCACCTTATCTCTGTGTGAAACAATATTGCTTTATGGGTTGAATCCAAATCTTCATACAAAACTCTGAAGAGCCGTGTTACAAGTGGCCTTGATTTAACGACATTTACGTCTTTAATCACTCGGTTAAGCACTTCTTTGAATGGTTCAGGAAACGTCTTGATAGCTAATACTTGTCGATGAATCATGCAGTGAGTCCAGAAATAGCATTTTTAACTAACGATTGGAAGCGACTTACAACCGAGCATTGCATGTGCCCCGTCAGTACAAACTCCGCACAATTTCTCCCATTCGATTGTATGCTCTTTGAGGAAATCATCAATTAAATCAAAACTATCAGCAGCAGCAGTTGACGTTTGTAGCAGCTCACAAAACAATAAATTTTCCTTTATTTTTTTTTAAATAACGAACATACACAAGAAATTGTGCAAAGTTTGTCGCATCAGTAGTTTCATCAAGCTGTTTGCTGAACAGCCCAGTAGGAGTTTCTTTTAATTCTTGAATAATTTGTCATAAAATATCTTCGGACATATCTGTTATCCTTCGTTTTACCGTATTATTTGACACGAATGGAGGCGATTTTTTATTTACTGCTTCAGTACCGATCATGAGGTGCACAATATCTTTGGTGCGTGGAAAAATAAGATTCTCAGCTATTGTGTGTGGTTTTTTAGCTTTTACTATTCTTAATGCAAGCGTGTGCATGTGAAGCTTCAGTGGCGGCTAAATTTTTGTTTTGAAATAATCCACTGCTATCAAGCCGGCGAATTTTGACGCCATCAACTTTTGCTTTAAAAAAATCAATACTTTTATCTTTCAAAGCAGGGTGCTTAGTTTAGAGATGTCTTTGAAGTTTAGCTGGTTTCATAGACTCTTGGGCAAGAACTTCCAAACATACTACACACTGTGGTCTTTCCACACCTGCATTAACTATGTCAGTGAATCTCCACTGCAAGAAATCATCGCTGTATTTTCTCTTTCTTACACACATTTTTAAAGGGTTAAGAATCACTCGAATAAATCTAACAACGCGTCACTGCAAGTGCGACAACAACACTGATGGGTGGAGCGACATCGGTGGCGCAACCAAAACAAAACAGAAACGAAACATGTTCAATACTGTCTTAGACGTTGTGTTGAGTGACTTAAGGAAGTATTACATTTAGTTTCATTGTGTGAATTTATATAACTGTCGTAATTTTATCTTATAATTATATTTATTCAACTGTCTTCATTTTTAACCGTGTTTTATATAATATTCACATTCTGGTCAAAATCGATTGGCGACCCCATGGCATTGGTGTCCCGACCCCGTTTGGGGTCGCAACCCACAGGTTGGGAACCACTGGGATAGATGAACTGGTTTGCCCGGACTATCAAAAACGACGTCTGATGAACCCCCTGACGACATCGGTTCTTCAGGTAATGCATCTGTGAGCGGAAAATCTTTTGATAATAGCAAAGTAAAAATCCAGATACGAAATAGTGCCTTGGAGTGAGGTAATTGACTATAGATCGGTAAAGCGCATGAATCATTCAAGTTGGTAGTTCTCTGATATTAATACTGTCTGACAATGTTTGTTTCTCGTTCTAAAGCCTACCGGCGTATCCATGCTAATGCGGTAGAACAGAAGTAAGACTGAATTTCCAGTCAAAGCAGAGTGATTATACCTCTGTTACGGACCCGACCTTATATTTTTCTACCATTTACGTACCAAAGACAAAGATAGGCATGAGCTAGTGTTCGGAGTTTTTTAACAATGGCGATATATAATTTTTACCAAAGTACATCGATGACTTACGGCTTTTGATATTTTAGGGTAACACTAAGCTTCGATCTACACAAATTCCAATTCAAAATAAAAACTTACTATCATTTTGTGATGTTATTGTTTCATTATGTAATCATATAGCTTGAGGTTCACCTCTCCGTGTGTGATGTTATCAAACCACTACAGTCTAAATTCGTAGTCCTAGAGGGAGAGGCAATCTATTTACGTATAAACAAGCAAATAAAAAAACAAATAAATAAATAAATAAATTAGAACATGCACGAAGGCGTTTGTATTTTCTAGATTTAATTATAAGTCAGAGTTTTTTACGTTATGATTAACAGAAGCAAGAACGTTACTTTCATTGTAATTATTTTGGTTCTTTTATAAAAAGAAGCTCAAAAATTTACGAGGGTTTAGATGTATAACTCAAAAACGAATTCAAATAACAGAGTGAGATCAAAACTACTTGAACAAATACTTTCCAACTATTAGTTAATTCGCAATGCATGCTTGAAATGTCCTCTTGGTTGCTTACAGCGAAAGGTAGCACGTATTGAAGTTTGAGATTACTGCAGTTGCCATAACGTTATGAACATATTTTTTCAAGGTCGCTGATACAGGTAGTGTTGGGTCAGAGACCACTTTATCAAGCAGTGAAGGACTAGATAACGCGCACTGGGTCTGAATACCTCGCAAACTAATCGAACGCAGGAAGGTTTCATAATTCGAAAAAAGTCCACTAAGTGTAGGCCGGAAACACAGTTAGAGGGAGCTACGCCGACGTGTGAACTTCTACTAACTGCTGTACGTCGACGACGACCCAAAGTGATTGCAAGTTTAGGCTGAGATATGCTGGTATGTAAATTATAATATAACGTGTGATGCTATGGATTTCTAACTTGAGTGAATCACACAAGCTGAACTCGTTCCTCCCAGAAGTTTAGGGCACACCTTCGAATGCTCTAATTTCCCATCCGCTAAGTGATTGCATTGATGACAATAGCAATCAGAACAAATCACTTCAAAATTTCACTTATTGCCATATGCGCACACCAAAAGTTTGATGACATAACTTCAGCAGCCGCAGATTAAATTTTGGCTGCCTCTGTTTTCTGTCTATTCCCTACACCTTATTATACATTTCTGTAAGAATATCATGTAGAGATTATAATATATATACGGATAATTACTCTCGTTTCGCCTGCACTCATCATTACACACTTTACTTGTAACTTTCCGACACCCCGAGTCCAGACCGCAAGTTTCTCTTCTTAACTTTGTGAAGAAACGTTAAGTTTTCAGCTGCGTGCGGGACTCGCATTTGCTTGCCTCAGGTGCCCGTGCGGTGGAGTGCGAGCTTCACCGAGTCCCCTCAGGGCCGGGTGATGAGAAGACGGGTGGAGTCGCGTGCTACACAACAGGAATAAGATCCTATGCCTTTTGAGGCCAAGTAAATATTTTTACGGACCCAACATAGTGAAAATATTACGTAAGCTATCACTCAAAGTTTGCACTACGAGTTGAGCGTTTATGGCGAAATATTAAGAATTTTAAATGCTCTAAACTATTTACAATGTCCTTTAGGAAAGACAGTGGTCCTTATAGAGTTATGACATACATTCGAAGCTTAAACCCCCAAAAATTAGTTTCTATAATGCTCTTGTTGTGCAAGAACTAGATGATCTTGATGCAATAAACTAACAACAGTTTCGTGCTTCCTCATAAGACAATGTTAACTAGTCACGAATTAAATAAAGTTACTTACCTAAAAATAAAATATCTAAAATATATGTCATTTGCTCGCACGTGTGAAGCAAATGAATGCATATCATTGCTTATTCAGAGGCCTAAGTTAGTTTTCTGTTAAGAACGTTTGCGCAGTGTGGAGGAAAGCGGATCAAAAATTAGGCACGGGTAGTATTTTCTTTTTCGAAATACTAGTTTCTATGAAGCTTGAAATAAACTTATAGTTTAATCAGTACATGTTAATTAGTTTTTGAACACATATCGGGAAATATTATGAAAAAGCGGGTTAGAACTACCTAGTATTTTTTCCTGTCGATAACCCTCATGCTTTCTGAGCACAAAACACTGTTCATCGCGACGTTGAAGCTGGAGAGAGAACTGCGCTGCTGTAGCGTATGATATGCATCTATATCAATATATCAATCGTTGATAAATATTTGCTGTTAATAAAATCTGAATGCCGCGCATACAATTTGGGATACAGCTAAAGGGACCATCTATCGACCGAGTGTTACTTTTCGAATTAAGACCGCACTCCTGCTATAGTTGTGTTGTACCTCTTCTAGACCCTGGCTACATCCATGCTACATCCCTGCTACACACCCTAACATATCCCTGCTAAATGCTACCGCACCCATCCCACACCCCTCTGAAGCCCCTGTTACATTCTTGCTCCACCCCTGCTCCACCCCTGTTTCATTCCTGATCCACCTCTGCTCCACCCCTGTTCCACCCTTGCTCCACCCCTGCTCCACCCCTGTTCCACCCCTGTTCCCCCCCTGCTCCACCCCTGCTCCACCCCCGCTCCACCCCTGCTACACACCAGTACTCGCGGCCCAGTAAACTGCGGCCTGCCCGACCCGGGATCCAATGCCTAAGCTGGGGCCCATTTAGGGCCATTGAGCAGGCCATGATGGGCGCAGGAGCGGTCCATTGTAGGCGCTGCGAGAAGGATGGGCCTCACAAATACTCGAGTCCCCAGACCACCGAGAGCGCAATGTATTATGGAACAGTAGACAAAAGAACTTGTGTTCGGCTTCCACTTGCTTAATTACCCCGAGATGAACCTTCTTATCGTTATGCAAATTGTAGGCCGGGTTGGTGGGAATGGGGGCTTTAGGAAAATAATGAAAGTTTTGATGAAACTTGTACACAAAGGCAAAAACTTTGGAATTAATGTTCAGTTTTACTTGGTCATGAAATCTGCGTTGAAAAATGATCCACTGAATGATATAAGTATATTTGCATTTTGTTTTTTATTGTTAATAAAGCATCAAAAGACACCCTAATAAGACTTTTATCTTATCGTACCTAATGTATTAGACAAAGTAATGACAAATCAAGTCTCATCTCACTTGGATGAATGAAATTTGCTTCATAGCAATCAATATGCCTATTGGAGTAACAATAGTACTCAAGATGATCAAAATTACATTACAGGAAAAATATTCAATGTTTTTCATTCAAAACTATGTAACATTCTTTCCACTGTTCGATCTCAAATAAAGCGTTCGACAGCGTGGAATACAAGCGACAGCTGATGAGAATGTTAAAATTAGAAGTCGACGCACAGTGGTTGAAAAGTTACTTCGAACTCATGCAATCACCCTACATAGACGAAAAATTGTCTCCATTCATTCAAAATAATTTTATTGGCCTTCAAAGATCTATTTTTGGCATCCTGTTCTTTTCTATTTTCACTGATGATCATTCTTCGGTGCCTCCCAAAAGAATTTCTATGTTTGCTGAGGATGTTCAATTTGTGAGGATAAGTTCAGTGACATGATTTCTATACATCCAAATAATAAATGGGAACAAATCACAATGCATTATTTTTGGATCCAAGGAAGCAAGTAAACAATCACCAAATTTCATTATCACTATGATGAAAGGAAATGAAAAATTGAGCCTTTAAGGGTAGAAGTGATAAACTTTGGCATATTATTGATTTGATCAAGATATGTCATTTAAATCTGATAAGGAAAAAACGTGCATTGGAATGAAACGCCTTAGATTTTTTTTTCGTGGAATGAAAAGAATACTCGACTAAAATTCTATAATGTTAGTCACTCAATCTCTAGTGTTATCGGGCTTCGACTATTGCAGCGTAGTCTGGGGTGAAAAACCTCAATATCTTCTAGGAGAATTACAAAATGTATGAATTTGGCGGTCAAGGTGATATGCAAAGGTAAGTTCATGAATAGCGGTCATGCAACCCTTCTTCTAAATAACCTCGGCTCGACCTCTATTCAAGAAAAGTTTCTCACTTTTAAAGCCCAATGCGTATTTTCTTTTATATACCGCCTAAGCAAGATTGATGTACAATTCCGTTCACCCATCGTACGCAACCAAAAGCAAAATCGAAGGAATAATGTCTTAGTCTACTATACTCTCATCTGACATTGAGAAGAAAGCTCTGCCAGTTTCAGGTTCCTTACTGAGGAACCAACTTCCACACAGAATAAAAATTTTGGGGGAAGAATTCACCACAAGATATTCGCAGGGTGAGCTTTCCCTATGAGTCTAAAATTGCTCGGGTACTTGTTACCTCAGTGAGTTGCCATCGACCTGAACAAACTTGCTTGCCTTGCTTTTGCCTTCTCTCTGGACGGACGTATGTGGTGCTGGTGGTTGGTGACATTGGCGCACGGCATCTCTTCGTATGGTGTATCGCAGGGAGGCTTGATTTTCGAGTAGCTGGATCTCTGACGCTGCAGCCAAACGTGGCAAAGGTATTTTGTTTCCTTCTGTTTCGGTTGTGTAGTCCGTTAAAGTTTTCTTTAGTTTAGCTTTTTGTCGTGCATTAGGGTTGATAAGTACGATTTGACATTGCTCTTTGACATTGCTATTTGACATATCTCGTTGCTATGTCACACTACTATTTCGCCCTAGCAGCTTGTTTACAAGTGGATCGTTCACATTATGTCGATTGGTGGCAACTTGATGGTCCCCTATCCTGGGTCGTTTGCACATGTTCCTTCTGGGACAACTTACGATTGATTATACTTGACATCCTTTGAATAGTGTACTCCGATTGCTGTCTTCCACTCTTTGTCTGGAAATTGTTCGAACACTGAGGGCATCTTTTCTTAGGCGGGTTGACCTAGTGTCAACAGCTTTACTTGAAAAACTGTATGCAATTGAACTTTTTGAAGTACAGTTTGGCTTACTACTTGCCATTCAAGCTTAATTATTCTTACTTCCTTTCTTTCTCTCAACCCCGTATTATCAATCTGGGGTCTGACGTGCTACGGCTACTGACCTGGGTCGCAGTGGTCAACATGTGCTTTTAACGAAAAATTAAAATCTGACGGGCATTAAATTATTTCATTGACCATAATTCTAATTTATCCATTTCATTATTTATCCATGTTACAGTATTAATTTCTCCAGCATCTCCTACGATCGGCAGGAGATTGTCGAAGGCGCTTAACTTGAGCCCAACCGGAGCTGTCTTGACCTGCAGTGGAAAATGGAGTGCGCCAGCATTTTTTTCACTGTCCGCTGACCGTCCGCTGTACAGACGTGGGTGGATAAGTGCGGCAGGAACTGCGAGCCATGCGACCTACGGTAACTTTTAAATGTCGCTGGCAGGCGATCTGCTTCTATAAAAAAAAACTCTTCTAGGTTTTAATCACACTCTACTGAAGTTCACCTGACTCATTGCAGTACAGTTATTTTAAAGATCGCTGATCAACCCGCTGGCGAGATAAATGTTCTAAAAATGTCAAAGAGAATAAATAATCCTTAGCCACTAGAAGAAAGTTGATATAATAAATGACCATAATATAACCTATCACTCATTTGAAATTAGGAGTGACGATGAGGGCATATATTTGAAGTTTTGATCATGAAATGCTAATATGTTTTGCAACAAGCCAACTTCGCGTTAATTCGATTTAGCCATTTCAAGTGTTTAAAAAAAATGCTTATCTAATAACCAATAAAAAATGTTGGAACTGTTAAATAAAACTTCCTATTAAGACTGTAAACGTATTGCCCTTGCACGTAACATTCATGGCGACTTACTGGAGGGAACGAATTTTTATTTTTCCATAGCCCTTCAAACAATGAAAAAATGCAAGGATAAAATAGCACGTCATTTTGCGTCTCAACTATAACTGTTTGCGGCAGTATATACTGAAGAAGTAGTTACGAAGTACTTACTTCACTTCTTCTAAGCTGTTCAATTTTCGCCCTGATGTTTGGTAGTATGCGGATGTGATGCAATCTTTGGTTAGCCAGTACGTATTATGTAGCATAGCACTTAACGCAAAATGGATAAAATTATCCGGGACTTTCATTTATGCTCAAATTACCCTATTGGCTTCTAAACTATCCTATTGTGGGAAAATTTTCCCCACTATGGTTTGGGTGTGTCCGAGGTGGCTTTTCTCTTCCAACCTTTCCGCGTAGGTGTCGGGGTGCCGTTCGCTGGTCGTTGCTCAGATGTTTCGGTAGGGTCGCAGGTGAGGTCGTAGGTACGGAATTTTCATTTAGCGGCCTTGACTAGACTTGATTTTGATTCCTCTAAGAGCTGATGTTAGCTCAACTCTCTAATGACGTTATGTCGATTTAAGCAGTGATTAACTTGGTGTTTAAGCTGCCATTTTTATCCGTCCGTTTATGCCTTTACAAAGGCGTGTTGCATCGTCGGCCTACGCTTCGGTGATGGGGTTCGCGGCTAGTTCCGTGGCGCCCAGTTCAGGCTAAGACCCTCTACCCTCTTCCTGACTGCTTTTTCTCTGTCTATTATTTTGTGTGCCTGTGCTATTATTTCTTTACTTTTATTTTGTAGACTATCGTGTCAATTTTCCTATGGTGCTTCAAGCAAGTAAAATTATTTAAAATTAACATTGAGACTTCAATGAATTAACTCTTAACTCGTCCTTGCGACGTTAATTACTATTACAATTAATATTGCTATTGAAGTCGTTCGTCTTTTTGATGGGCTAAATTAGCCTGGATCAGAGCGATCTTCTATTTAACTTCTTTCTCAAGTATCTAAAATCTCTTTACTATTCTTACTGTCTTTCCGCATGAAGCACTTAATCTCTTGCTGATTTCTTCTAAATTTCCTTGATTAAACCTTCTGTCTGAACGTTTCGTCACTGAGTGCATTAAAAACTCAGGTTAGTTGCTTTACTTGCAATTGTGTTGTCATTTTCATTGTCATTGGTGATGTTGCTTCTTAATTGAAATATTGTCCTTATTAATTTCGTGGTTTGTTCGGGGTTTAAGGTTGTACGTTTTTTTATAGTATACTCCGGAGGAGGCTTCTGCTGGTGCTGACTTTGCCGCAGCCGGGTTTCAGCTGTTCCAGCTAACTTCTAACAGGCTAGCCTCTCCGTTGCTTTGAGGTATATATCTAGTCGGACTTTAATGATTAGGTTGCATTTGCGGAATACTTGAAATTAACTGATTAGTTGCGTTGTTTCGCCTTGACTTTCGCTAATATTTCTGTTTCCTAGCAGTTGAGGGTGGAGCGTGTGCCGGAGGTGTCGACGCGGGGTTCTATCTACCATTCCAGCCCTTTTCTTGAGTCGCGGCGTTACTCGCCCTCTGCCTGCCACTGCTTGAGGTGTCACCTCTGTTCGGAACTAAGGGTCTACGTGTTCCTAGAATTCAGCCCTTCTCGTGGAGCCGACGTTCCTCGCCTCCTATTGCTGCCTGCGCCCGTTGTCTCGAGCTCGCCACGACAGCGCCCTGGACTGTGGTCCTTGACGGCGCCTGCTAACTTTTTTAACGCCCAAGGCATAAGCGGACTTTTAACTCGCCCTAACTTTTAATCAACTTAATAAAGTGTTTTTTTTAAAAAAGGCAATTATCTGGTTAGCGAATGCTAGCCGTAAAACTTAAATTGTACTTGAAATTAAATATTAAGAGTTGCGTTTGCTTTCACTGTGTTCGTTACGTTCATGTCGTTAAATCACTCGATATAAGGGTGGATCTAATAAAAACTTTGACTAATTAAACCTTACTTCTATTTTTCTATTCCTTCGCTGAAAACGATTGTATGGGAATTATTTCCCATAGTTTGCGGCAGTATATACTGAAGAAGTAGTTACGAAGTACTTACTTCACTTCTTCTAAGCTGTTCAATTTTCGCCCTGATGTTTGGTAGTATGCGGATGTGATGCAATCTTTGGTTAGCCAGTACGTATTATGTAGCATAGCACTTAACGCAAAATGGATAAAATTATCCGGGACTTTCATTTATGCTCAAATTACCCTATTGGCTTCTAAACTATCGCTGGTTGCGGCACATCAGTTCCTTATATTATTCAAGGCAAGCTCTTGCGTCATTATGGGCAAATACCTCATAAAAGAAGTATATAACATGTACAAAATTAATGTTTTGTGAGGAATGCGCTGAGACTATATTCTTTCCATTCATCATACTTCAACAACATAGTTCAAGGTCGCTGAATCACGAGGGTAATGTGTCAATTTAAATATGAACTATGTTCCCCAATATGGCAATGGCAATGTTCGTAGTTTTTATTTGTATTTATAAGCACTTAAACATAAAGTAAAGTAACAAAGAAAATGTTTTTTTTTCGGTTTTACTTTCAGTATTTTGTTCACTTATTTGCAAGGTTATTTTAATACTTCAAACGGCTTCTGAGCAAATTGAAGACCTTTATGTTAAGAATTACGCAATAATCGATGTCATTACAAAAGAACAATGTAACTCTGCTGAAAAACAAACCGTTTTCGTTTTTTTAATGTCTACACTACAGAAATTTGTTGTGTGGCTTAAAGCATATTCTTCGAAGTAGTCACTTGGTACTATGATGATATGTAAGCATTAAAACATTGCTTCGAATTTTACTGCATCAACTTTTTAGTTCCGAACACAGAAGTGATTACTTGCACTCGATATACTTTCAACATTATTTCCTGATGTTGCAGAAATCAGAGCTCACATATTAATATCAGTAGATATTATCAAAAGCGTATTTCATCAGAGTGTTCTTGGCATTACATTTATTTTTATAACGTATACATATTTATAAACATTATCACACTTATAGATCAACTTGCCCATGAGAATACATATTCATGTTTTTCTCTCAATCTTTCAGGGAAACATTGACGTGGGTTGTTGTGAAACTTGTGTATGTTCACCAACTTTGGACTATCATGTTAAGGTGCCATAAAAACGAATGAGATGTGCTTTATTGATCAACTTCACAGGAAATTATCTTTTTAAGATTCAGCTCGTTCATCCTATTAAATAATCAAAGGAATAGTTCGTCAGCCCACAGAATAAAGATTCAAACTATAGTTTTATGGACAGTAACCAAAAGTTTTTTCTGAGTTATTTCGGCAAAAAATATTGGCAATTGCGGGGATGTATTCTCGATACATGAAATCCATCAAAACGGCTCAAAATTTTGTTTTCATTTTTCTTTATTAGTGCCGTTCTGTGACGATATTTTCTAAGTTTATTAGTTTAATGTATTTAAATATTTGTGTCTTATGTTCCTGTGTGCACTCATACACTGCGTGACATGACGGTTTTGAACTCGTTTGCTAAACCATCTAAAATGAATGAAGATATAAACACAGTTGAAGC
Organism: Morinoia aosen; assembly: GCA_030386875.1. Lineage (NCBI taxonomy): Eukaryota > Metazoa > Arthropoda > Malacostraca > Amphipoda > Talitridae > Morinoia > Morinoia aosen. The sequence goes on along the minus strand of CM059567.1, from coordinate 14,306,116 downwards.
AATCTTGATTGCATTCATAACGTCACACTCTGTAAGATGATTATCTAAACAATAAATAATGACTATACTATAATAACTCCTAGAAATATTATAAGCTATTGGTCGTTTTTTTAAATTCCTATCTACTTTCTACATGAATTTGTCATAATTTCTTAATCATCTCATACTAAAAGCAATAAATAGCATAAGTGTTCTAACGAATATTATTAAATGCCATCCTTTTTTACAAGCTGCTCAAAACACTGTATATCTTCTTTTTTAGTAAACTAATATTTGGGTAAGATGATTATCTAAACAATAAATAATGACTATACTATAATAACTCCTAGAAATATTATAAGCTATTGGTCGTTTTTTTAAATTCCTATCTACTTTCTACATGAATTTGTCATAATTTCTTAATCATCTCATACTAAAAGCAATAAATAGCATAAGTGTTCTAACGAATATTATTAAATGCCATCCTTTTTTACAAGCTGCTCAAAACACTGTATATCTTCTTTTTTAGTAAACATGAATTTGTCATAATTTCTTAATCATCTCATACTAAAAGCAATAAATAGCATAAGTGTTCTAACGAATATTATTAAATGCCATCCTTTTTTACAAGCTGCTCAAAACACTGTATATCTTCTTTTTTAGTAAACTAATATTTATGATTGATTGATTTTGATTGATTGCCCCTTGAAACAACAAAATGTAACTTGCATATTTAATATTTATGACTAATTAACCAATTGACAACAGAAGTACTCTGTTTTTGAAACACTCTGAATGTTAAATTTACATATGGGTACACTTGAATTTCGTCAAAACTTTTAATGCACGCGTGGGATGTGTGTTGCCCACTGTGTCCACCTCAGTGCAGTGAAGGATTTTAATATAACAAAATTTCATTAGAAGAGACATCCCATGAATTTATTAGCCGCTTCAAAATTTAAAATTCATTGAAAGAAAAACATTTGGCAAAGGGGTTGGGAGCCAGTTTCCCGTCGAGTGAGTTGCAAGAGGTTTAGCTTGCCTGCCATGTCTAGCGGCATCAAAAAGTTTCCTGCCAAGAGGGCGGCACGACGCGGACTCAGCCGCGCGCAGAAGCTCAGGTCTGAAGCGCACCAGCCGTGAACACAAACGAGAATTTCAGGTGTTGCACTTGGAAGACTGGGAAATCTTTATGTTGCCGCAAATATCCTGGAATAATCAATGAGAATAACTTTCAAAAAATGAGGTACACGCGTATCTTATCTCCACAACAGATTATGACAGAAGACTGATCTTCAAATGAATATACATAGGTATGTGAATTACCTCATCTGTCTGACGCATCATCTGACTAACTAACGAGAGTCGATCGCATTTTTCCATTTCGCCTGTCCGCCGCACTTAAAAATCAGCGTAAGATTAAGTGCATGGCCCAGATGCACGGTTCAACTCTTCTGCATCCGTGAGTAGTTATTCTGTAGTGTAACAGGTGATCTGAGATCCATTTCCTTTGTTCATTTGAGAACAGCGAATGAATTACGAGGGTTTTAGCATCACTGTTCGAAATGCCCCTTTTTTGACTGGCAGCTTTCACCAAATTGTACAATTTTTTCCATCTCTTAGGGTCGAATGTGCTCGTTATGAAAATAAAATAAGATCCCAAGAACAGAGACATGACTCAATTGCTTTGTTTCGAGCAAAAATTTAATTTTACCCCTGTTTTATGTCTCTCACTAGAGGACACTTTTGAGTTTTAGAATGAATCGGAGAATGAGAGAAATAAACACAACCAGACAGTATTTAAGGTATTGACATCATAACTCAGCTTTCAATTTATGAGCAAAACCCTGCATAGTAAAATGACTTCTGAAATTTAATTGCAGTTAATGTTTTATACCATTAATTAAAAGATTTACGTGTTTTTTTTAACAATTGATTTTGACACAACGGGCTCATTGCAATCCAAATGTCATGCCATTGACTGAATAAAACAGCATAAAGCAAAAAGCTGGTGCATCAAACGAAGAACAGATATCGTTGGTGGATGCAAACATAGCTCGTGTACAAAAGTATTATTTTATTTTCGGTACCCTTGGAAGGTGGGCAATGTAGATTGATAGAGGTCAAATTTCGAGCTTTTGTACCGTTTTCTGTAGAATTATTTACAAATTATGAAAGAGCAAAAAGTTAATCACACTGTGTGTAGGATATAAGAAATACTACAGAGTGAGCACCCTTCTGCTTCCAAAGTAAAAACTAAAATGTGAAAAATAGTCATTGACTTGAATTGTTTTGGGAGATATCTAAAAACATCTCTCTGAATAAATAAATGAAATAGTATACCCAATTTAAAAGCGGGAAAAATGCTGACACATGAGATATTTGAACATATTAGCTCTATTTACACTAACGCTTTGATGCTCTTGTTTGTTGGTAAATATGCCTGAATGGTTCTGTGCCCCTCTCCAAACATTGATTTCAGTGAAAGTGTAAGAAAAATTCAACATCCTACTATCCCCACTAAAGTCACTACCCTGATTTTTGTACTGATACATATTTAACCCTCTCACAACCTGTACATGAATATAATCCGTTTCAAATACCATCTCCCTTGAACATAATTTGCAAAAGTTTACAAAAAGCGAGCAAACAGCGCAGCAATTTTTGACGTTAATGAAGGATAAACTAACAATGCAAGAAATACTAGTCAACACCCATACAACACATCAAGCGCAATTTTATTTCTGGAGGCTTCGAAATGCTAATGACTTCGGCTTCGATCACCAATGTTGACACAGCTTTGAAATCTCTTTCGGGAGGTCGCTATGAACATCCTTTAACATCCCTTGGAGCATTGATTTTCTGAATATTTATAATACTTGGGTTATTTCCGCAACCTGTGAAAGTGGAAAATGGAGATTGGTATAGGTTAAACAATTTAAACAATTTATTTACCAATAGCGACACAGCGATAGATTAAATTGTATCCTAAGTCTAGTACAATGGACACATTTGAGTATAGCTACTTGTGGGCTCGAATAAGTTCAGCGACTTCTTCGGTATCCTATCATCAAAAATATGTACAGTTACGTTTAAACTTAACCTAGGGGAATACTAGACTGATAAATAAATTCGTTCTCTCATGATTCGATGCTCTAATTTTACAAAAATAGTTAATATTGGCTAGATGGAAACAGTATATTCTAGAAAACGATTAGTATTATACTTTAGAACTATGCCATTGTTCATGGTAAAATACCTTATCAAGATAAGCCATGAAGCAGAAAAAACGGACTTGATTTCCTTACTGTGATATTGATATTTCGATAAGAAGAAGGATTCAAGACTCGTTCGAAAGCCTTTTAAGAGCTTTTTCAACGGATCTCAGCAGGGATCGCATTCCAACTCTTAGTTCCAATGAAGAGGATACTGTGTTGTGACAGAGATTTTTAATAATAAAGAATTATGGAATTACTTCTATTTCCGGTTAAATGACCATGATGGCCATTTTGCACTGTTAATAATTGTTTGAGTTCACTGTCGCTATCATCAGTAAGTGTTTTATACATGAAATTACATATGGAAAGCTTATAGCCATCAAAAAGCATAAGTATTTGTAAACTCCTGAATGAATCATTTACATGAGAATAAAATTCTAATTTCTTTACTGCTCTAGTGGCTCATTTCTACCACCCAAAGAGTAAACTGATTTTATTTTTATCAGTTCCGCGCCAAGCTTCTATGCCGTATTGTAGATATGGTGAAATGATCGTTCGATAAGATATTTTTAAAGCTTTTTCGGGCAGTACGGTTTTTTACTTTATATATTCCAACGGGTTTTGATAATTTAGTACTGATATGTGCAATATGCGCTTTGAATGTCAGATGTTTATCTCATATAATGAGATATCTCACACTGGAGTTGGTTTCTTCGATTCCACCATCACTAATTTTAATGCGCCGAAGCGACACATTTCTCTTGAGTGAGAATATCAGGTTTTTGGTTTCATCGATATAGAGGCTTGTTTTATCAGCTTGAAGCCTCATTGAAACCTTTTGCGGCTCATTATTTACGCTTTCCTCAGTTAAAATAAGATTTTAATATGGAAGAGCAGTAAACAACGTGCTGACGTCGGCAAAAAGTATGAATATATAAAATGAAGTATATATAACTCTATCGTTGATAAATATCAAAAAGAGGAGAGGCCCATGGACAGACCCTTGTGGTACTCCATGGCTGAATGTCAGTAGTTCCGCTTGTACATCGTCAATGCCAACATAATGCTTACGATTTGTTAAGTATGTAATGAACCAATCATGTCAAATTCTCTAATGCCATAACAGTGTAGTTTAGATGGTAAAATGTTATTGTCCACGCAATCGAATACTTTTCGAATGTCAAGAAACACGGAGAAGACAAGCTTTCCGTCACCTATATTAGAGTAAAGGTATTGTAAATGATTTAATATAGCCTATGTTGTCAATTTTTTTTTATAACGAAAACCGTATTGTTTATCGTAGAGAAAAGATTTTTCTTCAACATATGAATGTACTTTTTGTACACAATTTGCTCGAATATTTTGCAAATAATTGGTAAAGCAGAGACAGGTCTCCAATTATTAATTCAAGTTTAATCACCATTTTTAGAAGTAGGGCCACTCTGGCAATATTGAAGGACGGGAAAATGCCCTGGAAAAGTGACTGGTCAATAATATTTTACCCGGTGTCCTACGAAGATGTCCGCCACTTTAAAGTTGATTATATCTACGCTTTAAATTAACGTATTTGAATTGTCTTTATTTTACAATGCAGTAAATTTTGTTTCATTTTCGAATAATTTAAGTTTTTGAAAATCAGTTGAAGAACTATTTTACAGTGATTGATTTACTGAAAGGGGTAGAAAAACTAATTGCTTGAAGGAAAAGTTTTTAAAACAATATTGATATTCTTCGTTGTTTTGTACTTTACAAAAAAACGAACAAACAAAAATTTAAAAGAGTAACAAATCATTCCCTTAAGTAACGTTTAAAATAATAAAGTAATTTAGTATCCTTCGACATACCCACCATTTCTCCAATGGCAAGTATTTTATTACTTCTAGCCACCATTGAACGAAGAGTTTTGCGGAATATTTCACAGTAATCTTTCAGTTCTTGAAACACTTCATCAATTCGTTGTCTAAGACTTGTTAATGCTTGAGGGTTTATAAATAGCGTATAATGTAGTAGCAAGGCTTTCATATCGAGTGGTATCGGCAAATAATACTTAAGTAGTGACGAAAGACTAAATAGATTTAAATCGAAGTGTCAGTGAAGTTATTAAGCATGAAGACCTTAAATATCTAAATTATTCTCTGATTTAGCAACAAATGGGGTGACACAATAAATCAAGCCAGAGCAGCAGATTCGTTAAAAAGAAAAATAAAGAAAGAAAAACTAATTTGGTTGGTAGAAAATCAAAGTTACAAGTTTGACATGTGTTGCTTGGGCAAGTAAAAAAGGCGAATCTAGCAGAAAATAAAGGTAAATCATGTGAATAGAAATCGGAATGATGGATTAGATTGGATGCTATTTTGAGCCTCCCTGACCGCTCAAAAAAATTTTAAAAAAGTTTAAGGTTCAAGCTTCTGCATCTTGTTTGGTATAATTATTTATACATTATAAAAGAACAAATAGTTAATCACAGAGTGTGTAGTAAATAAGAAATATTACTTAGTGAGCGACTTTCTATCCAGGGTGAGCCTTAAGTAACTGACCATTTTATTTAATAAAACCAGTTTAAACTTCCAATCGTTTATAGTTTTCCTTTTGTTAACAAATCAAAAGGGTCAGTTACTTCTGGCTCACCCTGTACTTTCAATCCCGATGATGGTGGGTAATTAATAGTGACAGAGGTTAAATTTCAAGCTGATGCCTTTGTGCTCAAAATAACCTTTGATACTTGACCGGGAAAACATGTCTCACTGGAATCAGAATGCACGTCGATAGGAATTGCGGTGTTGCACAGTCTCGGTAGAACCATAGATCGTCCGATTCGTAATCGGTACAGAATTCGATAACCCTGAGTTAGGAAAAACTTTAAAGAACTTCAACTTAATGGGTCGAGATGAGTTATTCAAACGTTTTATTAAAAAAATAAACTTAGGGCGCCGAATTTTGCCTGACAATAACCTAAGCAAGTTGAAGTAATCGTTGGTGCAATTCATGGCGGTTTATGCCAGACAAGTATCAAAAGTGTTCTTTGCCAAACATCAGTGATATATGAAAGTACGCTTCTTCACTGTAGATCAGAATTGCTGTTCTTGGAATGCCCTTGCGACACAAAAAATTAACGGATTTCATATTCCGTTTCATAACATTACGGTGCATCAACACTACATTCATAGAGCTTTATAATGGTTTAATTTTTTTTGAGCTTGATTTTAAACTTACAAACTACACCCTGCTTGATCCTAAAAAATCACCTAGCCCAAAGGGTCTCAGGGATCTAGTCCATTTTAATTACGAATATAATTGTTATATTTACAGGATGTGCCAGACGTAACTAACCCTTTTAATTTGCTAATGAAAGGAAAACTATGAACAGTAGGAAGTGGAAACTGGTTTTATTTGAAAGAATAATATTTTTTTGGTTTACCAACACTTTGTTTTGAACATAATGTCGTTCAAATAACTTTCTTCAACTTTTGACCCGCGTGACGTGAAGTACTTGATGAGCGTATCTACGAGTATATGATACAGGTTTCAAAACCTCTTACGCATATTATCCCCTGTACAAATATCCCCCCTTATGCATTTTATCCTCTATGACAACTGTGTATAATGATACACAGTTGAAGAAAACTCATTTCTTATGTAGGGAATTAGAATTAAGAAATTAAAATTTTCATGGATTGACTTGTGGGGCTTAAATTTTTTCATTTCTTAAAAGACGTTTGACACAAAGTACTCATATCATCTACAAAACACCATTAGCTCCTTAAAACGAACGCCTCATTAACCAAACTCAGAATGTTGTGGCTGGGAGATAATCAGACTCGCTTCAGCATCCACAGCACACACACTTTCCAACGCACAAGAAACTATTTTATTCGTTTTTAAATAGATGAGCCTCCCTCAGGATGTACATATGCTTCTGGGCAAAACACCCGTGACCTGTGCGTCGAACTCCGGAAGTTGACGTCATGGGTCGCTCACGATCAAAGTCTTAAGGCGAGCGAGCATCAATGTCGTTCTAGTGAGCGCTTCAACTGCCTCGCACTCTCCTCGGTCTCCTCTACCGGCTCCCTGACGTGAGAGCCGTGCAGTTCTGCGCTGCAGCGAGTGGGCAGCATGTCGTTGGCCTTGTTCACTAATACCTTCGACGCGTATGAAAATACGACGCGTATATCCAGGGATCTTATGGTGAAGGTGGGTTGTGGTGATGAGTAGGTGCACTTGTCTCTAACGTCCCTCACTAGCCTCAGTATGGCTGTAAATTTTCCGAACTTGAGCTGTACTCAAAATTTGATCCGTGACCTAAACGCGTCAATCAAAAACTAGATTAACTCCAGGTCCATACATGGAGTACAATATGGTTTGTTCACTTGAAGATCTATTAAATTATTATTGAAACTATTTTTTCCAGCAGTTACTAAAACCCTAGCGTTGAATACTCAAGATATCTAGTTTTTCACGTGCCTTTTTTATCATTCCTCGTCACTTCTAAAAGCGCATACTCTCCACAGGTCCCTGTGGAGAGTCATTGGAGAGTCATCTGAGTTAAGCTCGTGAAGATTAAAACGATGTTCTTACTAATTTTAAGAGTCATTGAGAGGTTCATTGCGCGCGGCCGACGGGGGCATGTCTGCGACTTCGTTCTCACTGAAAAGTCCCCAACGCGCTTTTTTCGCCAAATCCCTTTTATTGCTTTTTGTCATCTTTATGCATTGAAGCAATATAATGAATTGTATTCTCAATTGACCTTTTCCCCACTCGCTTTTTTGAAGAGTTACTTGCTTGGTTGGCTGGCCCGTCTCTCTGTCACGCTCTCATAGATGTTCAACGACCGTATCTGTGATACAAGTTTGACCAGTGCACAAATACAAGAATATTTTAATTTCTGGTGCTATTAAAATGGATATATTTGTTTGGTATTCACATCTAGGAGTTTTTTTAAAAGAAAATATCGAATCTTTAACTGCCCTGTGCTGTAGTAATTGCACATTACTGACATAATTTTCCATTACTGATTTTTGGTTAGCACTGGTGAAGAATTATTAAAGGGGAAATTCACGCACCATATTTTCTTAATAATTTCAGTGGTGCTTTAGGAAATGAATGGTGTTTTAAGCGATTATCAAACCAAGGAAATTATTTAACAGCTTTGTGGAAGATTTTACAATCCCGTCATTTATGATGAGGCCTGTGCGCTAGAAGATTATGTCACTCACCATTTCCTGCCACAGATGTGAGAACTTAAATTCTCTTCAATTTTTTATTTTGGAATGACCTCATGACGTGGCATGAAACTGGTTTACAATTAGAAGCGCTCCCAAATCTGTGTGGTCGATTCCACCTGGCAGATGCTTTTGGGTTAAGACTTTAATGAATGTTTTTCTATACACGACGTAAGTTTCTAGCTCGTGAGAGCTACAACAATATCTAAATCCAACAGAAATTTGGATGTTCCGTAATCTCGCTTCCGAAAAAAGCTCAACTTCTACGAAATGTGAGAAAGTTTGATATTTTAAGCATTGAATTCAATGTCCATTTTTTAACTTATCCCTGGATAGAGTAGCGACGGATTATTCTTCCGCGAGCAAAAGACACAATAAGTATGAGTGACAAAGGCTCACGTCTATGTTGATAACGTTGCAAAGTGCTAAATATTTCAATGATTACTCCTTAACCAAGGGGCCGAAATCTTACACAAGATTCACTACACCAAACTGCCTTAATTCCTACTCTGAGCAAGTTTCTCTTCGATCGAGAAGAGATTCCTTAATGGATCTCTTAAACTAAGATGGACCTAAAATTAAAAAATTCCATTTGTTCTTTTTGGAATCTAACATTTGATTTTTGAGCTAAGAGAAGTTTAATTTTCAGGTTCCTTCATATATAGACCACATCGCCCATCCTCTGTGGGAGACGTAAGCTCACACAAAAATTCTTATGTGTGGCATCGTTTACTCATACGCACAATGTACGTTGAGCTACACCCACGTACGCACGCTGCTGGGCGGGAAATTGTGTTCAAATTTATCACTAACTCGGATAAGAAAATGAGTTTTTAAGCTGAAGAGTAACTCACCGCAATGTTATAAATGGGAATAATACGTAGAGTAACGAAAACTTCAGTAAGCAGCTGCACTCGTTCTTTTCATTTATTTAGAATCGCTCTGATATATTGGTTCCACCCCCTCCCGTATGGAGGAGAAGCCTGGTATAAAAGAATCGCCACGACGGGAAGAATTTGTGTTGCAATGGATTTCTACTAGTAAAAACGGTGCGAATGCATAACTTTGAGTGGTAGTTCATCGCATCCCAATTTCATTGCAGTATTATAGTGAAATAATTCAATTACATAATTTTAAAGGAATTCAACAACAAAAAACGAAATTAAAGCTCGAGCTCCTGAAATACTTTCTGGAAGTAGTAAAGTTCTGCTACACTTTGCACTGCAGCTATCTTCAATATTTTAGAAGTGAAAAAATTAAAGTGGGCATATTCAGTTCCTCTACCAAATCTCAAGTCAGAGGTATAGCTTGCGGCTCATGAATTTCTGCCAAAACTGAAAAGTCAAATCTTCCTCTTGGAATTGGCACATCACAAGTAGTCTGACATCGCACAGACGATGCATTCTTCACCTTCTTTAACGATAACATTTTTATTGAATGTTTTAAGAAGAGAGAAGAGGAAGAAACTTAAAAGTTTAATGTTGAAGCTTTACATTTCGCAGAGCAGTGCAGTCTACCGATGATGAGCGTTTTCTTGCGTAATAACGCGCAGCTAAAATAACGCTTGTGGCAGAAGCTTTTTTCGGATCCCTTTCTTAAGGAAGAGTAGATCTCATTCCAGCCTTTTTGGCAGCACAGAAGCTCACCAAGTTGCAGGGCGGTGTAATGATGCTCTTTCTATTTGGACAGAGGTATAAAAGTAATTTTCTTCATGGGTTTTGAGAGACTTATTTCAATTGAAGCGTTATACCTACAGTTTTTTGCGCCCATAACGATGTTGCTTGGGACTCACAAAAGCATCCCAAGAAATTTTTGGCTAGATCGGCTTAGCTTTGCGGAACGCTTGTCTTCAAGGAAGAATTCTTTCAACTCTATACTGTATTTGTTGGTAAGAAGACAGCCGATATGGCTGTCTCCGTTTCGATGTGGTTTCGAAACTGTGAGAGATTGGTTTAACTGCGTTGTACGACGTGTTCTCAACCCTACCTTGTACCAAGTAAAAATTTAACCTACAGCCGATGCGACGACTGCTCAGAAATAAGTGAAACCTGTATAAGGAAAACAATGAAATTTTACTGCCAGTCAATTAGTACCACTCCTTCGCTCAGAAACATTTATTCTTGCGCTTTATAAATATTTCTCCCTATTTCAGCAGTAGCTTTAAATAGAAATGTTCACATTATATAAAAGATACAAAAATTTACTAAGCATTTACAATATTTATTACATCTATAAATGTTGGATGACTCGGAAATATATTGTTAGAAAATTTTTCTCCCTCAACCACGAAAAAAAACTCTTCTCAGAAATGCTGGTAAACAAGCAGTGCACTGCTGGACATTTCCTGGTGAGTCATGGGTATAGTGATTTAGTTAGCGGTAACGTACTGTGGAGCAATTTTGGATACATTTAGTTTGATAAAATATCATAACATTTGATGAAAACTTTCAACTGATTGAAAGCAAATTTAATAATATGTACTTTGTTCGTGATCTCGGGCTCTTTGAACCAATTAGCCTCACTATTACGGAAAGTGTTACCGCTCTCATGTATGCAGGCGAGGGTGTACCAAAATCAGTTCATTTCAAATGTAAGGTACCCTGGATACGCAATTAAGCCGAGTTTCTACACATGTATCTCTCACTTAAAAAACTAAACTTGTTGATCAGACTTTTCGAGTAACTTCACTTATTTTTTAAATCTGTCGGCAATGTTGTTTTACCTATCTCCATGATAGTAATCAATATTTTACTGAAATTTCGAGTAAATTATTAAGAGACTCCCAAAAAAGTGACGCAAAACACAAATGCAGTTAAGATTCGATTCCTCATCAACCAATTTTTTAGATTATCTAATTTTCATTTTAATCCATACTCCGTTTTGATTATCTGACAAGAGGTTTTAAAGCGATCAAAGGGTACTCTTTGGCTTAATTATGTTCAATATGTGGATGTGATAGCACAAAAATTACTGTTCTGGCATGGTCAGGTTATGTGATATCCTGCAGTTTTGAAATATAACAGTAGTAATTTCACATGGATGCATACTGTACAACGAAACCCCAGTACGTATAAATTCTACAAAAATTTTCCACCGGCTTTCCGCCTACAAAGCTTTTCTACTATCTCACGTAAAAAAACATGTTCAGCGACAATACATTGAAACTGGACTTCGATACCATTATTAATAAGAAGAATGAGATGCTTTTGCTATTTTTACACATACGTCTATTTTTACCTAAATTCGTTCGTTAAAATCAAGAAGGGTAGTGGGCACTTGAGAAAAGACCACCTTCACAATCATCGTGATGCTGAAAACGAGTTGCTCCACACCAAAGAGCCGTTCGTCGAAGAAAAACCTGTGAAGCATTATCCTCCCCTTCCGGAGGGATAATTAAAATATTCTTTCGCAAGAGTTCCGTGACCTGATGAGAATTGCAGAATTCGGCCAGAAAAAGTTTTCTCCTTCGGGCATAATTTTACTCTGGAGTTTCGGCTTGATCCTCTAACATGACCGCGTTAAAGACAAACTTGTGATGACGTGAATAATATTTTTGACCTTAATTGCGCTGGGTTTGCCTAGTTTCAAGTTCGGTGTTTAACTTTAATCCGTGCATTCATTTCATAAGTGAAACAGCTTAAGTTCTTCCCGTACTGATATGCACCGCAGTGAGGGAAGAAGGTTTAGTGGGCCTCTGCAAGAGTACAGAGGTGATTGTGACTGAATTAAACTATTTTCCTGATTAATATTTTATCGTTGCTAATTGCGTGTGAGGATAAGTTATGTGAGGCGACTATGTTCTAGACGTAATAAACCTTCGAGCGAGCTGTAGTAGGAGACGTATTTAGCGGGTGGGAGTGTAATCCTCGGTACCGCTAGACCACTCAAGGAACTTCACCATTTTTTATTTTGTTAAGCTCGTGAAGATTAAAACGATGCTCTTACTAATTTTAAACTTTTGTTTGCTTCTGTATACTATTTCGCTTGGCGCTCAAAAAGTATGTAGACTGAAGAAGACTCAACCTCTAGATTTAGCCCTTCATCTTTTGTGAAATCCGGGCATTAATTGCCTCAAAGATCCTCCATGATATACTGATCCTCAGTGACCGATAAACCCTCAATGTATAACGGTGCTCTTAGTAACGTATCACAACTGCTTTACCGGCCTCAAATAAAGGAAAGGCCGTCTTCATCACACGGGAAAAGTGAACCCCAAATTTCTTTTGTTTTCTCGTTTCTTGGAGATGCACAACTCCAATTGTCACATCCATTTGGCCTCTCACGCTCATTAACTGAGTGTTTACATTGGGTAGAGAACCTTTCCGCATCTTCCATATTCAAGAGTCAATGAACTCCAAGGGGCTGACCGCAAATGATGCTTGAACGATAGACCTTTGCAGATTATTTGTATCAGTTATGCATCATTTAGGGTAGAATCTTTGAATATATAAGATCAACTGGAATAAAAAGTTGTTATCAGCATCCGAATACTCAAATTTCCTTAGGTTATTACACGCTAAGATCCTTCCTCATAAGATTTTAGGTGCAGCATTTGACCTTCGCAACAGTTAATATTCTTCAAACGTCATTATTAGTTAATTTTTCCCAGCACTCAAACTAATCATTGCAGATATGATGAAATTATTTTCAAGAGACGACTCTCATTGAGGAAATTCAACAAGTCTTTACTCGATTAAAAAATTAGAAGACTTTGCACGCCGTTCTACGCCTCAAATGCTTGACTGGGGTTTGCCTCCAACAAAGAGCATACATTGTACAATGTCAGGGCACAGCTTCTAGGTAACTCACGGTGTCGGGCTGTTATCCCACTGACAGCGCGACCGACACGCGTTAACTTGAATACGTTCGTTACTGAAGTTTTCTAACGTAGAGAACACGAAGAAAACAATTTTAGAGGAAGGCAATTGCAAATTAATGTTCCCCGCTGACAAATGATAGAAGCAGTATTATGAGTTGAATTCAGTTTTGAAAAATTACTCAGGAATCAGAGGCAAAAAATCGGATTTTCTACTGTCATATGCAAGCTTATCCAGTCATAATATCGCAATTTCATTTTCTCTGTATTTCAGATATTTTTTAAATAAAGAAGCTTTTTGACACGTAGCATTAACAGCACTGAACTTCAAGCAACTAGGTGTGCTCCACTAAAGCTAAAGGTTTATTTTTCTTTGTAAATACAAGCCGAATGGAAAATTTTCAATCATTATCGCACAGCGTGCTCAAGATTTGATGACAATCAGGTAACTACAGATAACAGAGCGATACGAACTGTTCACCAATGATGATATAGCGATTCCCCACACATCTCATTAGAACCCGAGTGCGTTAATTACTGTGGAAATGGCTCCCAGTTTTGAAATGCGCAAAGGCGGGCGAAGAAGTAAGAATGATGGTAAATCCGAAGCGTCGGCAATTTTCTTTTAAGTTTAGCGAATCTTTCTCCTTAGCTGACAGCTGCGGGGAAAAGAGGGAAAAAATTATGGGACTAGAGAGGAAACTTCCTCTCTGCAGGAGGTGGTAGAGGCGTAGATGAATTAGGTGGTAGAGGCGTGAGTGGAGGAGAAAATAGAGTTGTTGATAAAGTAGGCGGTAGATGAGTAGATGAAGAAGATTATGAAGGTGTAAATGATGGCCGTTGAAAAGAAGTGAATGAAAAAGCCGATGGAAGAATGAATGAAGGAGCCGATTAAGAAATGGATGAATCAGGTGATGAAGAAAAAAAGGCGATAGAGGCATGGATGAAGCCGTTCTTAGAAGTAAAGAGGAATTAGGCAAATGGAGTAAATGAATCAAACGATTGAGAACAAGGTCAAGAAGGTGATATGATGAAGTATACGGTACACTTCTAGACGAAGGTGGAGGTAGAGATGTAGATGGAAGAGGCGGTAGATGCAGATGAAGATGGTGGTAGAGGCGTAGATGAAGATGGTGGTAGAGGTGTAGATGAAGATGGTGGTAGAGGTGTGGATGGAAGAGGCGGTAGAAGTATAGATGAAGGTGGTGGTAGAGGTGTGGACGAAGTAAGCGGTAGAGGAAGAAGGAGGTAGAGGTGTAGATGAAGATGGTTGTAGAAGTGTAGTTGGAAGGTGCGATATAGTAATTGATCATAGATAAGATGAGCAATGGACGAACCGCAGTGTAACTAAAACAGTTATGCACAATGAAGAATTAAAATACATTTACATTTGATTAGTTTCTGATTAATACTTTCTTTTTCATTCACGGTGCGTACTATGACATATGTAAATAAGATAAATGAAAACAGAGTCACCCAGTTAAAAAGCGGAACAGTGTCTCTAGCGGTTCGACCCATTTCGGCGCAGTGTTATTGGAGTTGAGCGCTGGTTCGGCGCAGTACAATAGCGTCAGCAGAACTGGCTACAGCGAACCGGTAGTGGCCAACCACAGCTCAGCGCAGGGTACACTGCACGCCCGCTACTGCAGTAAACACTGCACAACGCAGCTTCTGATTGAGTGACGTTATGAACTGCAATCATTTTCTTGCATATACTGAGATGGAACATTTAATTATCCGCATCATTTTCTGGTTTATCTGCAATAATAAAAATATATCTCCCAAACCGATTTGAAAAATATAACGATTTTTCTTAATTATCCTAGGCTCAAAACAAAATTTTTGCACTCCATCAAATTTATGCTGATAAATTTTTACTGAATTTCAACTAAACAATGAAAATGCTGTTATTTTCCAAACTGAAAGTTATAACAGCAAACCTCATGAAATTATTTGAGTCTTATTCATTTGTTGATTTCTGTTGTTGTGAATTGACAGGAAATGAAAGTTAATTTATGAAACGGCGTAGATAAAAACATAACATTCTAATTAATCTGAGTCATCAGACTTTTCTAAAAAGCACATGTTCTGCAGTTGAATTCCTTAAATTTGTAAAAACAGTAATTACGTTTAATGTAATTTTATTTGGAGTGTGATGTTTGTGCTGCGGACGTTAAGACCAATTATGTTTCCGATGGAATGACATAATACCTAAATTTGTTTCGTACTTGAGTAAGACTATAATAATTATTGCTTTCTTCAACTTGATTAGCATATTTTTTCAACGCTTCAATCCAAATGAAATAATTCATGAATACGCCAAAAATTCAATGACATTCCTGTTGTAGGAACTCATGACAAACCTTTCCATAAACTTTTTGTGAAGAACGGAAATCGGGAGTAATGATTCTCTGCAATCCGGTAATCAATAAACATGCAATCGACTTTAGTAACATATTTAGTCATCGCCGTTGAGATGCCAGCTTATTGGGTTTCAAGACCATTTCAAAGACGAGCAGTCAACTGAGAAAAATACCATAATTTAGAGCTAAATTTTTCCTAGCAACATTATTCAGTGTTGAGGCTCTTGTGTTGTGAAAAGTAATTAAGTTGAGTAACTTAGTGACCACATTTTATGAAGGTGCAGCAGCATAGTTCATGTGAATTCAAAATCGTTCACGTTAACGCAGGAACACTTGCAGACTTCGTTGCCAGGTGTATGACTGATACAGCTCAAGTTATATAATTTTTGTGTTATTTAACAAACCGTAAATAGATGCCTCAATTTATTAACTTTCTCCCATTCATACGTCCGAAAGTATTCAGTTCATTAAACAGGACGAAGTGTAAGTTTTTTGATAATATGGTGCGGTGTTGTGGGCTGCTGACTAGACTGTGTATGACAAAATTAGCTGGGTAGAATGCCAGTGAGATAATTCAGCTGATCGTCTTGAGTTCTCGCTCTAGCCATGACGGTGAATGATGATGGCGACACATGCTTGTGCGTTTGATTGCTTTGCTAGCTTTAGGTACTAAAAAAATTATTTTGCGTTACGTAGAAATGTAGCAGGATTATTGTGGCGATGATTGAAGTTTACTCCGGAATATACCTTTGCATACAGGTTTTTGAGAAGTCGCTAATTTAAAAAATACGCTAACACTGTGCTTACACGGAATAGATCACAGTGTAAAGTGAAACCGTTGTATTGTCGGTACCAGAGTTAGGTTATGAAAAAAAAATGTTTCGTCGGCTACATTTGTGACGAAAGTACTTCATACCGAGAGCTAACATGCGGCAGCTCCGTCATTTTAATCTGAATCAGATGAAAAGTCAGATGCATCTTCGTAATCAAATGCATTTTTGTAACTTTAGCCCGAATTTCTTATTTTCTTTGCTAGTGTCAAGTGTGCAGTGAGTTGTTATACATACATCGTAGGAACCTCGCTTGAAGTCAATAGACCGATCAGAAATCAAGACAGGCGTAGAAGTTGTTATAGCAGCTCGTAGAATATAAGTAGAAAAGATTTTTGCACCCATGGAGTCATGCCGAAGACCTGGGTTAACTGTGCTTCTCGAACATACCCTGAACGTGGGGTGCAGTTAGTCCACACTGAATCCATGACAGCTGATAAACTTTGTGTTCAATCTATGATCCTAGAATATCTACTGTTGTACAGTAGATTGAGAACAGTACTGTTGCACTGTTGTTATCATTTTAATTTAATATTAATTTAAATTAAAAAGGTAACAAGTTCTTTACTTTAGAATGACCGAGGGCAAAACTAATAGTCATGCTTGAAGATCTTTATGTTCAGGTGTGGTGTTGCTGGTGGATCGTATTTAGTAAATTTCGGTAGAATTTCTCCTTCTCAGGAATAGATTACGAATTTTTTACCGTATAATAGCAGTTGATCTCTCACGCGAATATGACATATTATTTTGTTCTTAGACCATGTCATGATAGTGAAACTGCGACTGGACGTTTCATACTCAATGCCGCATTCTATCACTTATATGCTTCCTGTTGAAGTGTGTACTTTTGAATTCCAAAATGAAATCATTCGATTAACGACGGGACGTTATTCTCATGTCAAACTAGTTTGAGGTTTGCTCTCAATGAAGTAAAATGTCAGAACTTATTGTAAACTTCACCGACACAGTAACACTGCGCCGATTTTCAACTGCGCATATGAGGTCGTCTCATGGTAAGTTCGAGCGAAGTCTTTTGAATCAGAATTCGGTTTTTAGAATAAGCCTGACGAACAACGAAGTTAAAAAAATCCTGGATGCATTTTTTCGTGAAATATGTTATTAAAAAGTTGTGAAAAATTTCGTACTGTCAAATCGCAATGTACTCGAGCAGGTTGCTGGTTGAAAAATTTTGCTCAGGGTAAATAATAGTGGTAGAATACATGCTCTTATTTCAATTGTTTGGAATCGACAAACAGAATGACGAAGGGGTTCAACTCATAACAGCAGGGCTATTTTTAACAACCCGCAGATGACAAAGGAAGGCATCAGCAGGGTGTACCAGTGATACATTTATATCTAAAGCTGCTCAACTGAAGATTAGCTGTCGACATAAGGCTTTGATTCAACACTCTCTTTTCGACGGATTAACAAAATATGGATTATATTAAATGTGCAGGTCATTTTAGACGAGTTTGCAAACTGTTTACCAGCAACAGTTAGCAATGCTTCGACCATTAAGGGGTTTCACTCTGAGGACATACGTATACATGCACACATTAGTTCATTCAAACTTTATAATAATGAAACATTCACTAATTTTTTCATACGTAAGGGTTTCAGACGGTTTTATTCTTCCTCAAAAATAATTTTGACGATTGAAATATCTACCAAGGCAATTTCACGTATTAAATAACAAAAGAAACAAATTTTTAGCATTTATGAAAGGTATTCCAAAATATAATAGCTGAACCTATAAAGGCGCGCAAATGTCTAGGACCAATGTAATTAAGATGATAAGACCGGTTTAGCTGAGCTTGCATGGTTTTCGTATTTGAAACAAACAACTAAATTTTAATAAGCAAATCATTGAAGAATTCAATCTAAAATTTCCATCCAATCACTACCTAGGAAATCAACCGGGCGCTGTCTTTCCAAAAACGCTCACCTCCTCATCAATTACGAGAAGATTCGCGCCCAGACTTAGGAGCCAAGTTAAGCACCCAATCAGGAGTTCGGGAAAAAAAGGCGGTCTCTCAGAGCAGCAGGGTGTCGACCTCACGGAGCTTCGTACTCTGCTCTGAAGTATTTGGGTTCTCTCGAAACTGACTGGTATATCAGCATAAATCTTTTTTTATCATTTCAAGTTTAATTGCAACAGTTTTTATTGCTTCTATCTCTTTTTTATGATAAATAAAAGAACTAGAGTGATAAGTTTAATCGTAGCGTAAATTTCAGGACTTTACATTGTCTAATTATATATCACGAATATTGTTATGATAATCCTATTGATCACTTCCACTGATTGAACTTCGTCTACTGTATACTGTGCGGAGTCTTGATCTTTTTACTATAAAAAAGGAGCCATACATTTAACAGAACAGGTAACAATGTTCGAAGTCTATCAGGAGGAGTTATTTGAAATATCAGGGACCACTCGTTGCAGCAATTAATTGGACGTGACTGCAAGAACTAGTACGCTAGCGTCCGATTGCGCAATATCAAATGAGGTAGTGCTATCAATATCGCTGGTTTGAGAGGTTGTATTTGGTCAACGAGTTGTATTTTGTGAACGTGGGCTACCGTTTGTGTGAGAATTTTATGATGGTTGATAAATTCGAGCAGAGAGGTTGCATCAACTTACACGTCACACTTCGCTAATTGATTACTGAAGTTTTTGTGTTGCTTCTAGAAGCATAATAGCAATTCGAGAAGTCAGAGAAAATGGGGTCAAAAAATGTTCAAATTATGGAAAGAAATCAGCGACTGTTGCTTCAGCGGCAATGCATCTGCACACACTTTAATGAAAACATCATAGTTTTGACCGTAAGCTAGACCGCCTTCCCTGCTCCTCCATATTCTCTAGGCTCAGCTCTTCGGGACTTAGTTCTGCCCAAAAAATAAAAATTTCCATGAAAGGTCACCGTTATGACACTGTAGAATACATTAAGAGAAAATGCTGATTGTGCATAACAGTCAAACAAGAAAATAATTTCAATTTAACTTTAAAGGCGAGGGAAAATACTTGATTCGTTGCATCGATTTTTATCGACGCAACTTTGAAGGAGATTGAAGCCACTAGTGACTCAAGCAAAAAAATTAAAAAAACTGTTAGACACATTTGGGATCTTTTTCATCTCGTAAGGTGCATTTCACCATGGCTGTCAGCAGCTAATACTGAATATTTCAAAGTCGTTATTTTTATACCCTCATTGATGAAGGTTCGTTGCTCCTACTATGCAATGTTTTGGATGTCACTCTTAACATCTCTAACAGATTGAATTTGTAGCAACCGTAAAGAGATACGTAAAAAATAATTAAAAGGGTGCGATCTCTCTGGTCTGAAGTGAGTCATTTTAATGTTACTTTTACTTATCATTCATATTAAAATTATAATTCTGGACTTTATACTAATACACGCCCGTTATCAACAAATGCGCTCCAATTTATGAGAAGGCTCATTTTATGGGTGCTGTATAAATATAGGCGAAGTTGAGAGAAAATCCGGTACACTGACTTAAGAAATTACAATACGTACAGCCGGCTAGGGGTTTTGAGGTATCTTCTAAAGTTCTTCGATTTGATGTGCAAGGGTTAATTGCATTGCAGGCAAACATTCGGCATAGGAAACTTGCGAACTAAGAAGTTTTTTCCCTAACTTCTTGTCCAATGAAAGTTCCACACCTGAACTGCTGGGGATGTTCATTCGTGCACGAGCAGCTCTCAGGCTCCGGCCGCCGTGAGGGGTCTGCGCAGCAACAAAGCAGTGTACGGCATCTTGTCGCTTTATTGGCATGGTGAATTTTTCCATTACGTAAAAATGTTAATTACTATGCATAAATGTCTTAATAATACAGTTTTTTGCGCACGTTAATGTCAAGAAAAAATAAAAGATTTAAGAGAAAATATTTTGGGCATGAATTTGGCGCAATTAGAGCATTTGTTTTTTAGGTCCGGCCCTCAACTGATGAAAAGACATCAGCTTTCTCAATGGACTCACAGAGAAGCTTAGACACACTCGTGTGCGTCAAACGATTATTCAGAGAAATTTTGGTATATATGAGTGAGTGTATCACCTTTGACGACATGTTCAAGCGATTGGGACAGTTGAATAATATATTGGCATTTTATTCGGCTAAAACTTTCTCTCTAAAAAAGAGGTGGTCTGTAGAATTTGTACCTGACAAATAACTGTGTCCCGAAATCCTTAAATATACTTTTCTTCTGATTTTTATATCCTGACACTTAAAACGATTATTCACTGGTTGGTCTGATCGAGCACTTGAAATATTTATACAAAAAGTACTGACTATAGTTAAATGTGTCATGCTTCGCACCCCTGCTTGCGTCAAATCACCAGATTACACACAAAATGTGTGTCAAAATTCCTCGTTTGATGTTGCACATTGTGACACATTTTATGAGTCGATCTTGTGACATGTTGACGTGCAAAAGGGTGTCGGTTTTGCGATATTTTACTCAGTGCGTTGTTTGATAAACTATGCATTTTTCTCTATTAAAATGCGCAATCAATATCTTTCTCCGGGTAGGAACAATTCACAATCATGCAACTGCGGAAAATTCTGAAGTGACTGCTTTATTTCCCTAGTGCTGTTTGAAATTGGTAAAAATCTATTTTTTGGGCGTAGATCAAAACCATACTCTCAAGAGCACCACGTGTAAACGAAAATGTTTCTTAATTACAAACACTACTCTGGATTAAGCAAAGGTTGTGGTTATGGTCATGCTTAGTAATTTCGAAAGTCATGCGCTGAATTCTACATCGTTTCCTTACTTTTGATGCTATCAGATTTCGTGGTTCTAAACTTTGAATTTCAAATTCATATTTGCCTCCATCCCTCTCGCTCGACCAGATAAAGCTAAAAATTTTGAAGTATCATTTAGATACAGCAATGCATTCTCGCCAAACTTCGACCATCCCGCCATCCATAATTTGTTGCTTGATGGCAAATATCTTAAATTTATGGACGCTCAACATCGTCTAACCCAGCACAACTTTAAATGATATTACTGTGCCGCAACTGCGATATGGAGACAAAGTAACGGTATCTAAGCCGTCACTGCACGTCAGAGCCCCAGTGGGCTGCAAGTCATTTTTGCTCTGCGATTTAAATTCCTTAACTGAACAAAAACATTCGTGGTAGCTGCAAGAATTGATTGACAAACTCAGACTTGCGTAACGGACTGACCTTCATCGATGTTTGTTTCACCGAAGCCAAGCGTGGTGGGGCTTGATTGTATGAGTGTCGAGCAAAAGTCAATCTTTTGGATTGCCTGCAGTGTTCTGCACTCACAAACATTCCCCAGACAAATTTCCACGCGAAGAGCATGTCCCAAAGGAACTTTATCGGCGAGTAATGAAATTCATTACGGGGAAATGAAAAGAAACTTTACCAAAGAAGCAAGGCTTACTCTGTGGAATTGTATTATTCCGAGATTTAGGCTTCCTGAAATATTGATCGGGAAAGAAAGCACTGAGAGATTGCGAATCATAACATAGAGCCTTTCAAGAAAAGGCGCACGATTTGACTGAAAATTTGGTTTGGTAATTACATTTTTAGCGCCACTGAAGAGCAGGGTCTAATCTCTTCTAAGCAAAATAATGTGAGTGACACGCTCATCACCAGAAATTTGGTTGACAATCTAATGCTATATACTAGTTAACGAATAAGTCGCTATAACCATGCAGAGACGATCGATGGAATCCATGTAAGAAACTATTTAAAGCGTGACATGTAAATTAGAACTCCTGTTTATTGAAGTTCAATGGCTGTGATAAAACTTGGAAATTTTTCTGCTAAAACCAAAATTACTCATTGGGAAATGTAATCAGTTATCAGATTATTCTATTAACGTATGGAAAACTTTATTTTTCCGTACTTTAAATTCTAATTTGAAGATATTACGAAAATGATGACGCAGGAATAGAAGGAAGTTGCAGCAAGTCCACGCTGTGTGAAGAAAAGAAGGTATTTCATCACAGATGCGATGTCAAAAGTGAACAACGATGACAACGCAAGAGCGTTGATGGACTCCATGCAGCGCGTAAAGAAAAATAATCGATTACGTCGTTTTCAGAGAAATAATTGGCGCTATTTTATGTATTACAGAAAATTGAACTCTTGAATTGGAAAACCAATTAGTGGAATATGAATTATCGTCTACCAACAAACACAATCCAAAACTCGATCTCGGATACCATGGATGTCTACTTCTACTGCCGACGACGCACCAAATGTGCTTGACGCATCCTGATTTCAAGTCACCACATTGTGGTGCTGATTAAAAGTTGCACGGCATGAGAAGTCCTGTAGTGAATGATACTGGGTTTTCAAATTCCTATGTCACATTCGATTCAAAAGATCTAAATTATTTTGCTGTTATATATGGGCGCAAAAGATCCTGCTTGGGTATTCGAGTGATAATTGTTAGTTTTAGTGGAAGTGAATTATTATTTTTCTTTCTTTCTTGAGTCCATGGACGTATTCGATTATTGAATTTTTTCAGTTCAATTTCCTTGTATTTCTATCTCTTTTTAGAGCTGTTGATAATTTCTATCCAATTTTGTTCATCAATATGTTGATTTACAATTAATTCATTTGGTTTTTGCTCAGATCTTGCTTGCTGTAGCACTTATGCATTTTCTTCCGAAATTTCTCTATTTTTGGGTTAAGAGGTATTTTTTCATAACAATTCGAGGAAGTTAACTTGAAAGCCGAAATGTGCGACTTAGCTCAGCTTGCGAAGAGTGGCTGAAACATAAACCAAAACTTTTCAAAATGCTATTTGTGATAAATTTGCATTGCTGACATGATAGTCTGTCTAAAATTCAGAGGCCAGAACATATTCGTATAGGTAATCAATTCATCAACTTTCACAACACGTGGAGTTTATAACAAATCATGAATATTTCGCCAATTTTCAAACCTGATAGATTATCATTTGCTCAAAAAAGTTTAGCTTCAACTCCTTCAAGCTTGAGTTTATTCTAAAAGGAGTGAAGTATTCGGTAATAGTCAGCGATGCAGTTCTTGTGATTCCGTTTTACCTAAGTGAACATGGTATAAATGGCCAAATATAGCGGCAATATTTACTTGTTAGTGGTTTTATTCTAGAGAACTTTAGAAAGTAGAGTTCGACAAATATTCAAATCCAAATATTTTATTCAATGTAAAATATCGGTCAGAATATTAAGTCATGGGTGAAATATTATCCGTATGACTATCTATCTTCAAACGTATTCTCATGTTAAAAAAAAACATTGCACGCCATTTGACATGAAAATACGCGAAGCCGAATGTTGCAACAGTCGTGCGGGAATTATAGGAAATAATTTTTAAGTAGTTTAGCCTATGTCTGTTATTTAGCCTATATTTAGCCTATAAATATTTGTAATGCTTGTTCAGTATGAGTGTGAAAAAGGATGATCTTCTTGCTTTGTAAAATATTATGATTCAATTTGACCTCAACCTCATGAATGCCTGAAGGAACACTGTGTAATAAATACAACAATAAATCATCACTTAAAGAATAGCCAACCTATGTCGTCATCCACTGATATTAAGGAGTTCAGGTAAATCTGAAGTTAAGAACAGTAATCGATTTTGTTAATTTCGTTGCCTAAACTTAGTTAATTAGATCAATGTAAGCAAGTTTTCTTCTATGCACTTTCCGTCTGAAATGAGTATTTCATTAGTTATAGCGGTAAATAACTTACCGCAACTCCATTGTTTGAAGCGGAAAGAAATTCATCGATCGCGCGGTATGGCAACACTGCAATGGAGTCTCGCTTCCAGCGCGCTCGTCATCAAAGACGAAACCAAACCTACCGCTATACTTCGTTAAATACTCATTTGACGAAAAAAGTTCATAGAAGAAAAGTTTTTTATTTCGATGTTATTACCATGATTCAAGCAACAAAAATTCGAAAATCGATGAGTAGCTGTTTATTCGAGCGCATTCGCCATCAAAGACGAAGCTAAACCTACCGCTATAACTCGGTAATATAATCGTTTCAGACGGGAAGTGCATAGAAGAAAACTTGCTTATTTTGATTAAATTAATTATGTTTAGGCACCGAAAAGTGGGAAATCGATTACTGTTCTTTCCTTCAGAAATACCGGAGTTTACATTATGAACCAGAGCATAACTTCATGCAAACAAAATCTGATGTGCAGAAACCTAAACAAGGTGTTCCTTTCATGTAAGCGACCGTCACATCTTTTATGACACTATACCACTTATTTTAAGCGATAGATTTTTACGTTAAAATATATAACATTTTATGCCCAGAATATTGTTCGCTATAAAGCTAGGAGTTAATCGGTAATTGTTTTGATGAAAATAACTTTATACCAAGAGATGTGATGGCCTTCGCTTCGCAAGCAATGCCAGGAAATCAGGTGTGTATATTATTCCTTCAGTAGATCTTGCAGCCGAAATATATTACACAATTTTAGGAGAGTGCAGACCAGCATCGTTAGACGATTCATGAGGGCTTAAATTTAGGGCTAAAGCTCAAGGTAAGATACGTGAAGAATTAGAAAGTGCTAGTGGAGACTTTTCAAATCATGTTCATTGCACCTTCTTCAATATCACCGCTCTTCTTCCAAGAATAAGAAAAAATAATTGAGCGACGCTAATTAGCTAGAACATTGCAAATAAACAGCGGATCTGCCAGAATGATACAGTAAGAGTCACAGAGACACCGTATTTACCAGAGAGATGCAGAAACTGCCTGGGTAACGGAACATATGCAGGACTTATGCAGTAAGAGTTCGAGAAACAAACCGCCTAGCAGAGTTGCCCCACAGCTCTGCACTTCTCTTGTTACTTTCAGATTATAAATTCAGCCTTCAAAACAAATGAGACCACGCCCTATCATTTGCAAGGTGACAGTCTAAATCTAGTAATGCAGACTTACTACGTGGATTGAATCGAAAAAGCAAGAAATCTTTACGTCACTGGTTCTCTGTCACCAAACTCCAACATTCACCTATCTTTAGACAGAATTTAAAAAATTATTTTTTCGTATAAGATCTAATTTAAGATACGTATCGGATAAGATACGCTAATTGGTTATGCCTTACCTTATTTCGTATAAGATATAAGAATTAAAAAAGGTAACGTGATATATACTTTTAATAATTTCAACGTACAACTTTTGAAATATCACCCACAAACATTTAATTCAACGCTAACATTGTCAAATTTACCTGCGGCAGTGCTGTGCCGTGTAGCAACAGATTGTTTTACCTAAGTGATCCACACTACATCGTCGGCTTTTTCCAGCATGATCAACACTTCATTCAGCAACAAATTTCTTCGTTCGATCGAGAATTAGCCATTCTTTCAGGACCACATCGTGCCCAATAAAGGCTGCACTCTAAAAAGGCCTCTCTAATAATGATCGCCATGGCACGTAAGTTCGAGGGCGTAGTTTGAAAAAAGACAATTTACGAGATAATCACCCTCAGTTTTTTCATGACGGACCTCATCCAGCAAGTGTGGCAGCCATGGCATCCCTAGTCCTCTCATTAACAAAGTCGAGGGAAAGTTTTTCCCGAGGGCGAGCCTCGTGAGTACTCCCCTCAAAAAGTCTCCGCTCTGGAAAAAGTTGCCATTTATGTCTCGAGAGAAAGGGGTACCAAGCAGGTCAAGCATGGCAGGTTAAAGGCCACGTTTGTTCTCAAGCTCTATTAATTTGACAGCCTAACGCTGATGAGTGCGAGCGTTGGAGAGAAAATCATATGATGAAGGAATCCCGTGCTGCGGTTTTGCTCTTTTACTTTAGTCTAGCGACTGCAATTTATGTGGGATACCTTCTCTGAAAGAAATATTTAGTTTTTTACTCATTATTCGTTTGTATATATCTGAACGGGTCAGTTGTTTGCTTTAATCTCAATTTGATTATGAATTCAAAAACGAGGAATATTTCGATTAACTTAATCACATTTAATAGGAATACGCTTCGGATTTCAGCTCCATCATCAGTTCGAAAAGTACAAATCATTATGTCAGCGATAAAAACAAAACAAAATTTTGGAGACAGTCAAAGGAAATCACGAAAGCAAAAATCAAAATGGTCACGGGAAAAAAATAAAATCGACAAGATTGCTACCTAGGTACAATTTTTACCAGGTATGAACTGTTCGTATTGTTGAGGGCCGTAATTTCGTTTAAAAATATGTAACGACTCTAAAATCCTAAGGTCATATGAAGTTGAAACAGAATCTAAGATTTTGAAGTCTGTAGAGAATATCGGTACGTTGCATTTTTCTGCTGGATTGCGTACTGCGGTGTTAAAGGTGTGTGTTAATTGGTTCCCCGTGCGGAAGTTTCTACCCTGATGTTCAGTCACTCTGATATAAAAATTTCGTGACGTCATGCTGACGTACGATGTTGTGCGCTGCACACAACTGTAAGAATAAATCAGAGAGGCTCGCATCTCCTTCGGAAGCGTATCCTTGTACCGAAAAAAAGCTACATTAAAATTATTAACAAGAGCTGCGCGTGACTGGAGGTTTTGAAAGTATTTTTCGCACAATAATTAAAACTCAATATAAAAAGAACCAACGTAATGGAGAACATTTAATGAGGCAAACGTTTCGGAATACAAGTTATTCCATCATCAGTGCAGGAAGAAATAAAAAGTAATTTCAGTCATGCATAAGACGGATAAGGTTTGAATAAAAATACCAAGCAAAAACGCAAAAAATAGAAGTAAATCATTTTTCTAACGACTTGAATACCAAACTTAAGCGTTTAGGCAATATACACAGTGCAATCAGGCACACATAACTACACACACCCAACATTGTCGTACACCTACACATGGAAATATATGTATACACACACACACACAACCACACACATATACACGCACGCACTACATGCACACACACAATAAGCACACCTAAGCATACCGCAAGTTAGGAAGTAGGGGCTACAAATAATTTTGTCGCGCTGAAATCGTTATTTAGTGCAGGCTTATTTGTAAATATATACAGGGATTCTAGAATACGGAGGTCTTGTTCATTAAATCCTTTGCATAGAATAGAAAAATTAGACATTTTGAAAGGATGATTGGAACTATTGCAATGGTTTCTAATGGCGGACTGAGAAGGACAAGCAAATGGGCGGCCTGTAATATGAGAAAAACCTGAATGTTGGCTGTGACGGATAAATAGTGGAGGGTAGTGCTTCCAACGTACGATTGCTGGCAGCAATCACAAACATACACATATACACAGCAACTTTCCAGGCACTCATCCTGTCGCTCCTTTCTATTAAAAAAGACGATATCTTAAAAGTATTCTTATAATAAACTTGAACGTCAACCGCTGTGAAGAAGGTTCGCACAAGGACTAGAAACACTCTTTGAAAATCACTGATCAGGTAACCTAGGAATGGAAGGCCAATAAATATTTTCAGTTTCGGTACGGTCAAGGTTACAGGAGGGGGGGGGGGGGGGAAATATTTATTTGTATAACTTCAGAACATTCACATAAAAATAAAAAGCATGACCGGTCAAGAACTTCGTCTCTCCATATTCCCAGCATAACTTCATCCTCATTTTAATTATTGGCTTCCCTCACAAGCCAGAGCAGGCCCGATGAGAAGCTCTCCTCTCATGCGCTCACTTTAGTGAATTTCTGCGCTCGCATTTCCTAAGGGAATTTTCGAGCTGCCAAGACCATCAGCATATATATGAGTAAGTTGTGAATTCCGGCCTCTCAAGTACACATACATTACTCAAGAAGGGGAATTTTGCGCCAAGATCTGCTTTGTGATGTGCTTGCAAAAAATTACAATGTGATATGGTGTTCATTTGAACATGGAATGATTTGTATTAATTCAAGTAAGTTTACCATACGCGACTGTTTTTTCAGGTTAACTCATCATTCTGTGTCGTTTTTACCGAGCACATTTATGCCTTGAATTATTTTCAAATTTTGAGAAACGCGTTTTGATGTTTATTCATTTTACTCGTTAATTCGTAAATTTTTCAGGCTCAAAATGACCTCAAAGAGATCAAAAAGTTTCTCACAACTATAAGATGATGCTTTTTACGCATATAGGAACAAGTAATCAAAACATGAGACGTTTGAAATGTGGTTAAAATGGTCTTTCAGTGAATCATGTTAAAAGTTCCGTTCACGTGATGGAATACTAATTGAGCACGACAGATACTGAGAGATTGTGCTTGGATTCGAGGACCTAGACTGGAACCCATGCAAGATAGTTTCGAGAGCTTGTATCAATTAGTGCGCTACTGCGCTGTGTGGTGAGACAGTTTACAATATGTAATTTTTTAAATTCGATGCCTACATTGACGCTGAAGTCCTACATTAAAGTACTCGACTTGTCGAAAAAATAAACTGCTGGTAGCATGTGTGAAAATGTAATGGTGCAATTCATTCAGTAGAATAATTTGCAATAGCCAACAAAGTCACAATGTTAGGAATGAAATGCTTTATCATATCCGAAAAATTTTCTTCTGCTACGACGACGAAAATGACCGCACCTGAAGTTAATGGTCTTCCCTTGCACAGCTCAATTCGAGCATCGCTTTAACACAATGAAGGAGCTCTCAGCCAAATAGGTGCTAAAAAATTAAAATTTCAGACTTATCACTTTAAATACTGCATCATGTGCCGTGGATAACGCGCGGCTAACCGTCTCTACCTTCACCATGTATCATCATCCTTGGTAAATGCGAAGATTTTCCGCACTTGCCTAGTTACCGAGCCTTTAGAATTTGTTTTTGAATTGCTCACTTTGTGTATCAAGTACGCTAATTACGTCACACCAAACAATAGTGCTTGCGCAGACAAAGCAGGACTCAACCTCTCCTTGTCTCTGACTCCGTGCGAATAACTAATAGTTGAAACCAGATACAAGGAGAGCACTTCAAGACAGTGTTCAGAAGTGAAGATAAAATGTCACACATTATTACCAGCAGCCAAACCAGATATTATAAACACGGGTGTGCTTTAGAAAAAATTTGACCCGCTTGTGTTCATTTGTGGACAAATCCTATGAAATGTGAGAGAAGCTTTTCTGCCGTAGCAATTAGCGAGACTCACTTTTGCTGTAAACATGTGACTGAAAGAAATAAGATATGCTCATTATCTTAAAAACCTTCAACGAGTCCTCACATTTCCATCTAATATGTTTGCTAACATTAAAGTGATATTATTAATATATTGCTCCCTAGTGTTTATGCATTAGACTTAAAGCTATCTTCTTCTCGGGCGGATAAAATAAATGAGATTAAAAGAAAAGTTCAACGTCGCAATAAAACGTTCAAAATAGTTAGTTCGGTCTAACACGAAAGTTCAAACAATACATGTATTACTAAAATTTTTTGCGTACTGTTTTTTACAATACAACGACACGGTGAAAAAGAATACATGTAAAAGCTTTCATTCCCGTATTTCTCATTCTCTCGCACTCCTCAAACAACCGCCCGAAGTGCCGCTTTACCGTCCGGACTGGACGGAGACCCTTGGCCAGTGGCGTGTGGAAGACAACGATGCTGTGCCTGGTAATGTATGAAAATTAAAGTCAAAGACACTCGCTTTGGCAGGCCCATCGAGGCGGCGCTGCTCGGGACGCCTGCCATTAAAGGCAAAGTGCTCAGGCAACACAAAGGGCGGCACCATGCGGATCTTTTGATATCCTGAGAAAGTCATGTCCCTTTTTTTGCTGAAATCTTTGGGATAGTTTTCGGAGGATCAGCGAACCTCCATGTAAAATGTTGTTTGTCTTTTACGATTTGTGTGTTTTGATTCAGTGTGCAATAACAAAATTCAATTGTTTCAAGTTCTTGACGATCTGTTCTGGTTTAATTTGGGAAAATTAAAGAAAAATGTTCAACAATGTCAGGTCTCTTTGGTGAGCAATCTCTTATGCGGTCAAAGTCGGTAAGCAAACTACGCTTTTTGACTGCAATATCAAGCATTCTCACGTAGCCAAAGTGTTTGATTTCTTGCAAGATATTAAAGGCCTGTGTATGTATTTTACGCATTTTTCAGAAATATAAAAATGAAACCATATAACCATGTAAAACCTCTATTTTCATCCACCTACGTTGGATGAATCGAAAAGTCTTCGCTGTAAAATATCGTATTTTGCATCGTTAATGTATTGACGATTAGTAAATACAAGCAACTATCATTTTGGCTAACTCATGAAATAGGACACCGGGTGTTTCCTCACCGAACTATTAGAAGTAGAAATTCTCTTTAGCGTGTTAGTCTTTTATGGCGCAGATTTCAGAAAAGATTGTATTTGCTGGCTCTTGACCTCACGGCAGCGTCAAATTTAGCTGATTGTTGAAGAAATCAAGAAAATTTGTGGGGGACTTTAAATTTTGGTTCCTTAAAGTTAATGCAATTATTGTTTTCTTGGTCAAAAGGAATCCTAAAAATACAATGTCACATTATAGAGATATCTTCTTAATTGTTGCTCGATCGAGGTATATTTAATGTTAAGTTTGGATATTAGGTTCACCCTGCCAAGCCGCACGTGTATTTCGCTCACGTTCAGAATTCAGTGTGGAGGCCTTAAGGGTGTCCTGCACCGCTCTGGCTTGAAGAACAAGTGAGGCGGAGCTTCATCATGTTGGGGAGGGACCATTTAAATGTAAGTCATGATGTAGGTAAGAATTTCCCAAACTCGTTCATAAAATGAAAATACATTTTCTGGGCAAGTTAAATTTCATGGTTCAATTTTAGATGGTCGTTAACGCAAACTGGCTTAACTGAAGCAGTTTTACCAGAGATATTTCTTTGTAATACTAACTGCGTTCTTCGCGCACCAACACTTTTAGTGAATTCAATTCAATTCTTATGTCTGGCACAAACAGGTGCTAAGTTATTAAACTTCAATTGCAAATTCCGTAGACTTAATTAAAACATTTTTGTATTGAAATTTGAGCTGTTGTGAATGGATGCATGAAAAATCTGAGTCGCATTATTGAATTTTTAACTCCTGTTATTCTGATGATACAAAATCAAACTGTCCTCGAGGGGATTCATCAAGTGCCTAGAATATAATTGGAAATTAGTTCTGTTTGTCGCGCTTTAATCTCTGCGTAACACTGTACATCAGAGAAAAAGGCCGAAAAAAACAGAATAAAGAAAGAGTAGAAAACTTGCTGCACTGATTTTACTTAAATAATTGAATAAAAATTTCTTGCTATTTAATGCTGGTAATTTAGAATACCTCTTCATGATCAACAATCCAACATTTTCCAGAGTCGTACTGATTTCTAGCGAAGAGGAGTACTGAAATTGCTTACAGTTAGTGACATTTCCTCGAAAGGCCCAGCGCACTTGGGTCTACGAGCTCTTTTTTGCAGCTGTAGCACCATCAAATTCCTCTGAAACGCAAAAGCTCTGCACATGAGAATAAAATTCAATGTCAAAATAGTTAAACTTTCTTTAAAAAAAGGCTGCGCGGACGATAGCACCATCTACTAAAAGCTGCTAAGTAATTGATCTGGAATTAAGAAAAATGCATGAGAATTGCAGGGAGAACTTTGGAATTCAGTAGACATTTCGTGAAAGTACCTTCGGTATCAACTAAGAATTCGGTAAAAATTGACTTGAAATTGATTAAAAATTCACTCTGGACTAAATGTGGTCTTCCTGAAAACTCGGTGCAAATTGGTTAATAATTTTCTATTGTTATCTTATAAATTGTTCAAGAAATAGTAAGGATATGGCTAATATTTTATTATAGCATCAGGTGTAATTTTACAAGCCGATTTCTTTGAGCGAGGGAAATAGAATTTGGCTTGTTATGTACAGCAAAGTATTTTAGTAAGGTTGTCAAACAGGATTGCTGTAAAAATGTCTTTTACATTTTGTGTTGAAGAAAACGATTTTCCTAATCGGGTCTTTAGTGTTAAGGAATCGTAAATTTAAATTTGTCCTAAATTTATAAATTTGTTTCAAAATATTTAAAGTTTTAGAGGACGTTCGGTGCAGTGTGCACTTACTTGCAAACCGATTAGCACCCTTTAAGCACGAACGCCTCGTAACCATTCTCATAATGTCGTGCCTGAGAAATCTCAGATACGCTTCAGCATTCACCGCATTCACAACTCTCACACGCCTTCTTAAGGAGCACTGCCTGTTTTTTGTTCATCGATAATAATATATTATTTATCTATTCTTCAAAGCCGCCTTCAGGATGTGGGTTTTGAATAGTAACGCCCGTGACCTGTACTTCGGATCCCTGCGCTCGACGTCTTGGAGCGTCATGGAGAGGGCATATGTAGCCGACGGCTCTGCGATGCTTCGCACCCAGCTACCTCCTATCTTCTCAACTACGAAGTCGACCCTGATGGGGAGCCAGTGCCTTCTGCTGCAGTTCGGTGCTTCGGCCATCGAGTGGCCTGTCCTCGACCTTCTCTTCGATACCGTCGTCATGTGAACTTCAAAGGATCTTTAATTAAGTAAGGGTAGATTTGTTGATAAGTGCATTTTTCCCTAACGTTCTTCACTTGCCTTCACAAGGCAGTAGTTTCCCGAACTCGAACCGTACTCTAAAAATTAAGCCGTGACTTCACAACGTAAATTTAAATGTATTGAATATATTCCAGGAGTAAGGTGCACTGCCTTATCTATTAACTCAGAAGCTTCTTAACTTTAATCTATTCTAGGTGGTTTTCCATCCTAACGCCATCAAATTATTTACGTGCCGTGCAATAAATTGTTCTCAACAGGTCACGGTTATTGTCAAAATTGATAGGGACGGCCGTCGGGTGCGCCAACTTCCGACTTCCTACTTACAAAGAAGTCAGCGACGTGTCTTTATATTCAGACATCTTTTGCTGTTTATTTATCACCATTGTCTTTGCGCATTGCAACACTAAAATAATTACCAGCATTGCGTCATCCTTATCCCCACGCTGTTTTTTCAATATCTTTATATGAGAAAACTTGTGATTTTAAGATATATTAAGGAAAGTATTGTGCAATCTGAGAGGAGAGCAGAAGAAAGATAGTAACATTTAACTTTTCATGGCATTTCACACCCATGCTGCCTAAATTATGATAAAATTTCCCGAATGTTATGTGTGTCAGGTCAAATTGGTAGTACAGATATGTAGATGAAAGCGTTGGAGAAACGGTAGAAAATTTACCAATTTAATTGATCTATTTTTAATTGTTGCAACACTTTTATTACCGAGGAACAATTAATAATAATCGTTAGAGAAAATAATGCAAACAGAATCATTTTTACCATCACGTGTAACTTTTCGGAAGAAAACCTCTTAGACAAATTTTCTTTCACATTTCCACTTTCGCATCACAATTCAGCGCTGAGGCCAGCATTCGCATGTGACGAAAAGTTGCCTGATTTTACAGAAAAGGCCTTGATTGCTTCCCACCCTGAGCATGGAATGCACCAGCTTTACCATCGAAGAAAAAGTCAGTCGAAAAAGTTCCTTTCAGAATGTTCCAGCCGTAAATGTCGGCTAAACTTTGAAGCATTGTTCAAATTTGTTACCCTTTTCCCGGGTGAAGTACATTTCTTTTTCTCAGTTCTATTTTATTGAAAAAGGATTTTGTCGAGAGTTCAAATTTGAGATGATAAAATCTAGTGATGCCAAAAGTTTTTGTTTGAAATTAAAGATAATTAATTAAGTACGTATTTTAGGGTAGAAATACAAATAGACTGAATCAGGTTTATTGAAACAGTTGTATAAAGGTACAAAAATCTTTCAAAATTATTTTTCACAAAAAATTAACCAGAGAATATTTATAAACCGACAAGCAACACCTAACACGTCCAAACATTTATACATATATATTGAAAACACCTTCCATTAATGAGATAAAATATTGAATTGAAAAAAAATTCATTCTTTTCATCTTAAAAGTTCCCTCAGTGTAGAGAAAAATTTTCGCACGGAAGAACTATGTACACATTTCCAGCGAGGCACCATGAGCGTTGATACTGATAAGTTTCACTTAATATGTTTAATACACAAAACACTGGTTCGCTATGGCTAGGGCCGGCTTAGGTGCTCACTCACTCCTGAAAATAATCAGTCTTTCAGAAACACGCGCTGCCTTTTAACTCTAAAGACAAATCTGCGATCGACAGATAACTTTCATCGTAAATGCACTTCTCAAAAAGAAACGAATTTGTTTAATTAATTATCAATCACTTTGTTACAGTGAGAAATTTAAAACTTCACTTTTGTTTTATATCCGTTCGACATATAAGAAAATCAAGAAATCAGCAATCAACAATACAGAGAATAAAGAATACCATCTTCACCAAAATTAATTAATTAATTAAAGAGTATAGTCTTCCCTAAAAATAATTATTATAAACCTCGTCAAACAGGTTGACCCATGTACATCAGACTCCTGTTGTTTTGAGAGCATTTTACCACCAATAAGGGAGTATTGAGTATTTCTTTTAAGTTTTTCATCTACCTACTACAGAAATCATTTCTATACATGAAAGCCGCCCCATCCTTCCACCGAGATAGAGAAAAAATGGAAAAAGTCATGAGTGTCGAGCGCTGTTACGTCTCTTGTAGGGAGTGCACACGCACCGATGCCTTTTCAAAAAAAAAAATTAACACACCAGCCATTCGAATGGAATGTCAGGAGCTCGAGCACTTTAGGTGTGAGCTCCTGCTTCACAAATCTGGTCTAGAGAGGTATGGAATTGCTCCGGTCTGTACTGTCGGAAATTTCACGGCGCTTTATTGCTTAACCCGATAAAGACACGAAGGCCGTTCGCGTTTAAAAACTTATGAGCAAAATTTCTACTTTGATTTGAACTTTCAAATAATAACACTTCTAGGAATAGCGCTCAACAAGCGGTAGACTGTTCTTGCTCACTGAACTTCTTTGGCCTCTTCAAAGATGATTTCAAGGGCTTTTTCTCTGGGCAATATGAAGAAGTGGAACATAAGGGAGCTGGGCTGGAGATATTTGTTGGATCTTTTTTGTGAGAGGAAGCAAGACGCGTGTCATGGCTTTGCATTTTGGTTTGCGGCAGACTTTTTCTATACGACGGCATCGCAGATCTCTGAAGACCTCCGGAGGCGACGGGTGGATTTGGTCCCGAGAACTGAACAGGAGGTGCTATGGCTGCCGAGTTTGTCGAGCTCATGATCGCGTTCCTGTCATCACTCAGCAACACATCAGCTGATTGTCTTCCTTCCACATCATTTGGTCTGGGGATCGGGCAGCCCCGAGGCAGAGTTCGGAAATGTCTCTGTAGGGAATTGGAGCATGGATCAAGGATTGGCAGCTGGCAGGAGCTCGCTTGCAGCAAGTCGGAACACGAACGTTGAGCTTCGTATTCCAGTCTCATGAGGCGTTTTTTTAGATCTTCTCTTGTGTTTGGTTGGAAATCTAAAGTAACCGGCGCGTCGTGCAAGATTGAACCACTCGGGAAAGTTTTGCCTGATTCGTGTGCGATTGAACTGCTTGTATAGGTTTTTGCTGAATTACGTGGGCTTGAGCTAAGAGTATAAGATTTCGTCGATGTCGTAGGCGGTGTTAGATTCACTCCTTCATCGACACGGGGAGTAGAAGATGCGGCGGCCCCCATGCTCTCGACAAGCTGACTCGATCCACCCATTTTGTGTTTGTCTTCGTGCCCTTCAGAAAAAGTTGCGCTGGCCTCTTTCTGGCGAAGTGTTTGAGAAGGGCGCTTTCTCAGGGAGACGTCGGGCAGATTCTTCAGCAGGTCGATAACGAAAGTGAAGCCCGGAGCGAGAGGCTTGATGCTTCCGACGATACCGGCGTCGCTCGAGCCAGGGCTGTCTGCAATAATTTCTCGACGTAGACCTAGGAAAGAAAAAAGAGGAAGTTCGAGATTTAGTTTCAGGCATTTGAGCTCAAGCTGTTATGGAATGAAAGGAAGAAATTCTTTTGCTCCTAGGAATGTTTTTTCCAAATATTTGGCTCTCTTGAGCCCATTAACTTGCGAAGAATGTTGCGCGCACATATTACTTCCCGGAAGCGCTTCTAGCAGAAAAGTTATCAATTAGAAAACACGGACATTCAATCCTTAATGAACCGCTAATAAATAAAAGGAGTGTAAAACATTCACCTCGATGGTTTTGAGTGGTATATTAACGATGACAATTTATGCCTAAAATATGTTAAGCTTTTTTAGTCATTTTATGTTAATAAGCTAGGTATGTTTGAAACTAATTAATTGATTATTGGTTAGTTTCAGCCTCCCATGGCACATCAAAGATGTTCAAAGAGAAGAAGGATGAAGATACTACGTAGTATGGAATTAAGAAAACGCGGAATCTATGCACAAGGTGTGTTCCCGCTCAGGATCCCAATCGCATTGAAACAGTATTTTGTGAAAAAATATTAGGAAAGATGAAATAACTTGCAGTAGAAAATCAAATGCGCGGAAAAACAGGAAAATAGTGAACCCCTTCAAAAAAAGTCCGTAACAAATCAAAAAACGTATTATTTCAATTAAAACAAGGCCTACCTAACTCTCTACTCGGGACCTCACTTTTCCATTCTGGAAATGCTAATGATGTTTGGAACTTTAACTGATGATGGAAGTCGACGAAATTTCAAATAGTAATTGTAACGATCAAATAGTAATAAGATATTTCAAATAGTAATAGGATAACGATCGAGTGGTTACAATTCAGTTATTGATAATGTCAAGGAAAATTACAACCAATAGAATATGGTAAGACATGAAACGCTTCTTGAGTTTTTAAATACAAGGAATAAATTAAAAAAAATAATAAAAAGATAAGAGGTTTTTGACTGCAAATTCTTTAGAAAATATTATGAGAAATACACGAAGAAATGCTGCTGGACTCCCCCAGGGATCTGCGAGGGAAAATATTAAAGCTATGCCATGGTAAGTTGAAAACTTATTGAAATGTTTTACGCGTGTTAGTATGAATAAAATTAAGTCTTTTTGATTCCTATACAGTAATAATTTGATGTACGTGATGTAAAACTTTGTCTTCCTCCAGTATGCACTGTGAGACTTATTAGAATGAATCAACTCGTGTTTGCTAATTTATTAGCAGAAGTAGTGGAAAATGAGGAGGTATAATATTGAATGCTTTTACCAATGGTTGAATATTTAACAGTAATCTTCGATGCTTACTGGAAATTTACTAACTGGAAAACTAATGACTTATGAATATGTGCTCTCTTCTATGCATTTTCCATTGCTAGGCATGTTAGAAATTAATATCGTAAAGCAGAATCATAGAATAAATCGTACATTTATCCTAGAATTTCAAAACAAATAGTGATCATTTAAGGTTTAATTAAACAATGTTAGGTACTGCACGAAGAACGCTTAGCATGTCATAATAATTCTATCTGCTTAGCGGCGGCAGCTCTAATGGGAGCCTGATCTAAAGCCCTCAGCTCTCGTGTACTTTATTTTGTTTTTAAATCCGAGTTGGACTGCCATGTGAGGCCTCATAGAATTCGCAGCTCTGCCGAGGACGAAGTTAGTTGCCAGGACCGTCATTGGATTTGCTTTACAGTACTAAACATGCTGAAGTCCCGAATTAGTCGGGATAGTACAGGAATTCCTGTTTTAGAAGTTCGAAGCATTAGGTTATGCATGAAACAAAGAACGTTATTTGAAAAATATTGAGGCGGTTAGATGAGAAAAATGTTAAAAATCTTCGAACAACTTGATGGAGGAGTTCTTCACTGGAGTTTACCGAAAATATTAATAAGGTATTTATTGAGTAAAGCTGCAAAATATAAACGAAGCTATCCAAGTTTGGAAACGCGTGTCTTTCCTTTTTTAATTGAAGTCATATTCTCGAGAACATAGTTTAATATTCCGAAGTGAGTCTAAAAAATGCGACTTCGTAAGGCGTTTGTGAGGTTGAATATAAATATAAATGCAAGGGAGATGTAGAAAGTTATAAAATACGGATTTTAAATAAAACATTTAGGCTGGTTTAAACCTATCATCATGAAGAAATGAACCCATGGATATTGAAAAATTAGACCACTGTATGCACTCTGAGTCAAATGTGAGTTTCAGAAACTGCGTGTAAGCTATTTCATGCATGGCTTTTATTGCTTAAAAGTTCGACTGGTGAAGCTTCAAGTCATGCTTCAGTAAAATTACGCTTTGATGGTAATTTATTTAGGGACAATGCATCGAAAATTCAGCTGGCATAATGTATTCATTTAGTATAATGAACACGAGTCATTAGAACAGATATTTATTCAAACGTGCATGAATAAAGCATGAAGCTCATTAGGTCGATCACTCGGGACTTGTCAGTTGCATGACGTACAGAATTAATTAAAAAATTCTGAGTTAGCATTTTCAGATTTTGAGAATGAACAGAGCAGGTTGTTTTCCTGAAGAATTTACACATGTGTATTGCTTCACGAAATTAAGAAATTTCTCTCTTTCAAATGACACAAACAGGGTAAAATAAACGATCAGTGCTCAGTAGGTCACCATTCGTCTGTCTGGACATGAGTCTCCACCGGAGGAAGCTTTTATTGATAAAACTGTTCATATATGTAGCAAAGTGGGTGTGCTTAAATATGTTGAATTGCGTTCGCGTACGTATACTGCACTTACATGAAAGACACCATTGAGCGACATAGTAAAATTTTCAGGGCTCGAAATCGTGCACATGTTGCATGAGGTATCGAATAATGTATGCGTCTCAAATCAGTCTTGGCGTCCCGCTCAGAATTTGCAAGATCGAGTTGAGTTAAGTCGTTGGTTTTACTAGATTTGTTTCGACGGGTACTCAAAGAACCATATTATGATGGTTTGGTCATAAAGTTTATTCCAAAAAATAATATAGCTAGGTTTTTTTTCTTCGCCATGTTCTAAAAATATATGAAGCAATGAATTCTAGGTTGTGGAAATTCGAAGGTGCGTGTATCTCGCTACAGTTTGTCTCTCTGAGCTAGATGCAATGTGTGAAATCGCTTCGTTTATCCCTTATTTTTTTTAAGCCTCAATCTAAGGGAAATTCTTCATTTTTCCACAGTTAGACCCACCCACATCGAAAAGTTTAATTAATAAGAGCGAATATACCCACATTTTTTTATTCGTCCATTCTTCCTACTAGTATCATAATGCCCTATTTTTGCCTAGCAACTGCGTTCATTTTGAGTTACTGCTCAGCAAAATAATTTTCCTCACTCGATCAATCTTTAGCATACTGGAATGATAGTTGTTTCAATTAATTAGTTTCTGAGAAGACACGCGTATCAATTAGGAATAGAAAGTTTATTCAATAATGAAATATAATGAGTCAGTAATTTTCATTCACAATTTGATGTGAGTTAGGATTTACCTTAAAGTTTAAAAGCATAGTTGAGATTCAAATGGGTAACTAGAATAAGTGCCGCAGCAATTATTAAAGTATGAAGATGATGGCTCGAAATTATTACACGGTCTCAAACTTGGGACGAGGGTAAGAAAATATGGCCAATGCTCAAAGGCATGACAGCAGATCTTCATTATTGCAGAACACAAAACATGGCAACGCTCAAAATATTTATTAGTATTCAGCTGTGAAAAGGTTTCATGAGTATGAAAAAAGTCTGAAACTTTTACGATGGTTGACGAAAAAGATCCGTCTTCAATACAATAACATCATTTTAAGAGCCAATATGGAGTTGAGGCTCAGTTTGAGAAAGCGAAATAGATATCGAATCGGAGAATACAGTACATTTCAAACCAAAGCGTGAACTGAAAACTATCGGAGGGAGATGCACAACAGCACGGAGTTTAGTGCTCATCCTAAAATACTATCAATAAATATTGCAGTCTCGCATCCAGCAGCTGAAAATAATGTTTTAGATTGTGAACAACTCATTGAAATTTTATTGCTCAGACTTTTTGAGGTTGGTGCGGCTGCACGTGAATAGGTCAATGGTGAAACACTTTAAAGAATATTAAAGTAAAACTGAGCCGTCGAATGTAAGCCTAGCATTTTCTTAAAGTATTGTCTAACATGGGTACAATGAGAGATAAGATATAGGATACATACTTGAGAAATATTTTACTCGTATCCCACAATGACCAATTAATTAGAAGATATCCCTGGCCCAGGCTTTACTGTGGTATTCAATAATAACTTAACTAGCCAATATAGCAAATGTAATTGCGGAACTTAACGCACAGTCATGGACACGTGAACATCATTTTTTTATTTTTCATGTTATTGTTTCGATTTGAGTACTCAGTCGAAAAATCCTTCAACCGCTCTTTTGATGCGCTCTTTATCCGCGGCATTCAGAAGAAACCAGATCCCGAGTTGTACATTGTCCCCAGCACGCCGTGTCAACCACACTACTGCTACCGTGACGCTCACCCGACACAGTTGACCCCCACGAGCTGCCGGACGACCCTTCTCCTTCATAGGCGTAGGCTCTTAAATCGTCCCTGCTCACAAGCGTCTTCTGATTGGCGGAACCGCGAGCGATCACTGAGCCCGCATTATGAAGCTGAAGCCGACCTGCCGCGAGAATATAAAGTCTTTAGCCCGAGACGCTCTACGTAGGATTTGATCGTCCAAAATAGGCTGTGCAGGGTTGTCTCCTGTAAAGCCTGCTTTTAAACTGGCTCGGTGTGAGTACTAATTATTTATTGTTTATTTATGATCGCTAGAATGCTGGACTTGAATTTTGCTTCATTAACGAGCTATCTCCTTGCAGTCAAGTGCCAATTAAGCCATTAACTAGTTTATGTTGTCCAAAACACAAAGCACAAACACGATTTTAACAAACCAGCATTCTCTGAGGATTAAGACAGCCAAATTATTTTATCACTTCAAAATTGCCCTGGCTTATGAGTAATTTTTAACCCAATTCTGTGCAATTGAGAGCAATAGAAATTAATATATATATATATACAATATTCGTGTTTTCCTATCTTGGTGAACTTTTATTAAAATCAAACGAATGAAATCTTCGACCAAGCAGTCCAGTCGCATGCTAAGCTCCCTTGTTTCATTCTTCATATCGCAAATGTTTGTCAAACAACACTGCTGTTCTTAGCACAATTTTCAGAAAACATAGCTAAAAACTAACACCTCACATGGAAATCTCTGTTGAACGGCTGACGTCCAGTAATTGTTGACCCTCTCGAGTGATTAAACTATAGGGTTTTTCAAGCATTTTGCTATTAGAACTATATTCGAACCACACTTTGATGCGATAAATTAGGTAATTTACATTCAAAAAAATTACTTTTTAGTTCAAAATACTGAATTACGACTTTCTAAAACTATTTTCACGATCAATACTTTTATTGTATAAGAAATTGACTAACTTCAGTTTTTAGATTATTCCTCTAATAAAATTATCCAATTCAATGATATCTGTAGTCGAGACTAAAAATAAAAGAAATGAGATTCTGGATATAATAGGCTTGCTGGCACCCAGCGACACCAGCACCCAGAACAAATTGAGACTCCTACTTCATAACAAAAATCGCAAGAAAAACAATTAATCTGGGATTTAAGTCTCAATCTCTTTTTAATTGTGCGCTAAAGTTGACGTAAAGCCTCCGGCACCAAGGCAACCAATGCCGAAGCTCACGTCACAGCCAAACAGTTTGCTCTCAGATAATGAGTTTAGGAGCGAATGTTTGGCAGGCAGCTCGCTAACTTGACCCAATAAAACATTTATGCCAGAATAAATATTGCCTCTTTGAGTTAAAATCCTCGACGTAATTGGATTTCACAATTTCCTATTATTGGAAGCATTACCTATGGCATTACCTCCTGCTCATAAAGGTTTATTTCGTCATTATCGATCAGGCCACTGAATGGAATGTGACCTCGAATTAAGCGAAACAAATACACCTATTTTGCATTCGAGTCAAATTTGACTCGTTCCATTGAGAGCATGAAGGCAATGAAGCACGTTCACTGTTATACTTTGAAAATACTCTGAAGTATTAGCTGGCGTGGTACAGCAGCAAAACTTGAAGTGGCTTAGCATTTTTGTCAATTTACTGACAACGGGTTCATGTTGATTATGGCAGCAAACGGAGAGACGTTTAAACGCAAGCAGTGAGAACATTTGAGAGTTTGGATCAAAGCATTTCTTTCTCAAGACTTAGTCAAAGGAGCAGTGAGATGCATCATGAGAGCTTTTATTTGACAACAGAAGGAAAAATACCAATTGAAGACAATATAATTCTTTCATTTGAACATTGACAGATTGTTTTCTGGTTTCAAAAAGAATAGGATAGCGAAAAAATAAGACATGTAGAGGCTTTGTTAAAATCCAAGCACGGTGCTTGCCAAAATCAGCGCCCCACAAAGTGTTCACAACTGTCATCTAAAGAACGCCGGAAAATTCTCACAGCATCCCTAGAAAATCGGTTATAAGGAACTATTTTCTGAGCGGACTTCGACAGAGGAAGCATCATTTCCGATAATGCTATCCTTAGAAGTCGCCATGCTTTTATTTTAGTTTACTGCTTAGCAAGTTTTTATAACCATCATCGACTCCATTTTATGAGCTATGTAGATTTTTTTGCTTGATATGCCAACGGGTTTCGAGTTTCATGACTGTGATGGGCCCTGCAGGATATGATAGCATGAAGATTTGTAAAATTGAATATATTTGTCAATCGTTTTTTAACAACATCCCTTCCCGATAAGCTCAGCAAAATGAAGTACCCGAGGAAAAAGTACCTACAAATTGAACTGGAGAAGAATTCGCCTTGAGCACGGGTTAACGAGCACCAAGAGTAGAAACGTGCATCGTTCAGCACGGCAACAGTGAAGAAAATAAACTTCTACAAGACCTGGTGTTAATTTCTTTCATTTAGCTTTCAATTGCCATTCCTATTTTCGTTACATAACGCTTCTCATTCTAGTCTCGCCAAGAGCTTTCATCTCCACTTGACGGGTTATTTTTCTCTAATGTGTCTCTGAATAACGGTAAAATTCCGCAAAAAAAT
The DNA here is from genome assembly GCA_030386875.1 of Morinoia aosen. Lineage (NCBI taxonomy): Eukaryota > Metazoa > Arthropoda > Malacostraca > Amphipoda > Talitridae > Morinoia > Morinoia aosen. The sequence goes on along the minus strand of CM059567.1, from coordinate 14,262,712 downwards.
ATTTTATGAATAGACACATACGTAAGCCTCTCAATCTTTTAACTGCTTATTTTAACGAATTAAATTCCGGTAGCATTTTCTTGATGTGTAATCTCTTGACCTCGCAGTTTATGAAAAAGCCTCAGTCATTTTTATTTTTTTCCTAATGATTGAATCTTGAACATTATTGCAACTTGAATATTGTACCCGTAATGCAATTGATCGCTTCTGATGCAGAGTTGATTACCTTAAACTGCACTTGAGAGGCTGAGAATTTCTCAAACATGCATTTAAGAGTTTGAAACTGCCGGTGAAAAATTGCACATGATCCAAATAATTAGCTCTGACACGCAGCTACATGGCTCTGTCATTAAAACTTACTCGATTTTAAGTTACAGTTTTTCGCTTATAGCGCACGAAGGAAATTCACAAAATGATTACTTTATGCACCATCAAGATTCAGAGACCTTATTGCCTCACGTCACCAGGATTCTCTCCGCCTCACGTTGCTAAGGCCTCTCTTCCTCATACCACCGAAAGGCTCCTCGGCCTCATGTTAACAATGACCTCTCTGCTCCATACTATCAAGGGCCCCTCCGCCTGATGCTATCAAGCGCCCCTTACCTCTTGTTACCAAGGACTCCTCTGCCTTATGCTACCAATGGTCCCTCTGCCTCATGTCACCAAGGGCCCCTCCGCCCCATGCTACCAATGGCCCCTCTGCCTCATGTCACCAAGGGCCCCTCCGCCCCATGCTACCAATGGTCCCTCTACCTCATGTCACCAAGGGCCCCTCCACCCCATGCTACCAATGGCCCCTCTGCCTCATGTTACCAATGGGCCTTCTGCCTCACCCTAACATGGGGCGTTCATCAAGTTACCTAGAACCCTATACTATCTCATATCACCAAGGCCCGTCTGCCTCATGCTGCCAAGGGCCCCTCTGCCTCATGTTACTAATGGCCTCTCTGCCTCACCCTACTTTGGGCCGTTGATCATCAAGTTACCAAGGACCCTCTACTAGCTCATATCACCAAGGGCCTCTCTGCCTCAAGCTAGCATGGGCCGTTAACCATCTAGTTACCAAGGACCTGTGAGCCTCACACCACCGCCAAAGCCCTACGTACGTGTCCCTGAGCCTCCTCACTCCCCCGTGTCCCCAGATGACTCCCCTCCCTCTGGCCGGATAGATGGCTCCCTTAGTCACAATTGGATGCCCCGGAACCCCCTGATGCGATACCCTCACCCACTTCAGTGACAGATCCAATGTTCTGTGCTGGACGAAAAGTGTCAACCCTTTCCTAAGCCCCGATTGGCTGCCTGAAGGCAGCGATAAATCACGCTGGTCCGAGGGACGAAATTTATTTCAATAGCCAGCGACCCCAGCCGAGGGTGGTAATTGAATCCGGAATAATTGGCGTCCACTGAATTCGTGATTGATTTTCCTCGCTTGAATATTATGGAAATTCAACGCCGTCAATGCACGTATGGGAAACTTTAATGCGTTAGTTAGTGCAGTTATGTGTAAATTCACTGTGTCAATGCACAGGCCGGGGTATAAAACGTGTTCAGTATAATTTACATTTTCAGCAAAGAACATAGTCTTCCCAATAATTAATTGGGACGTGTAACTAAAATTTCATTATGAGTTATCTATAATTATTCAATGTGTCCATCCATTACCCAGAGCGCCAGTTCGACTTTATTTTGTCGTCTTTCTGCTCTCCCATTCAGCAGACCTTGAAGAATATTATCAAGTGAATTTGAGAGAGTGCATCAGAGATTCAGTGTTTGTAGGGGGAATTATAAAAGTTAGAACTCTGAAGGGACTAAACATTAAAATTAAATGTGTTGAGATTAGGTAAAGAGCACGCCACATTTCCTCGCTCTAAAATTTTAGAAAATATTGCTAAGTCCGTGGTTTTTCCTATAAAACGAATGAGAAAGTGCGTTACTCTAATAGAAAGGAAACGCTGGGTTTTTATAATGCTTTTTAGTTTCCTAGAGAGCAGGAGTTAAAATATATTATGCGCATGATGTGTTCTTCACTTTCGCATTTTGTTGAAATAAAAATACCAGGAGATTATATATTCTGAAAAGGCATCCCACATCAAGATAGACCGGGATTGATGAGGTCTGAAATTTATTTTACAAATTTTAGCTGAAGATACCTAAAGGCATATAACAAAATAGTGAGAACATTTTTGATTGGAAATATTTTTCCTTCCATTGATCGCTGGGTAAGCTTTACGGACTTTCAGCTAACATGCAAAAATGAGCAAGTAAAGGTCGTCTGCAATCATGTAGAGAATTGGTTACCATTCGTCCGGAAGAGCACTCAGGTAGCGTTCGCGGAGAAGAAAATAGGATGGATTTTGTTCCGCAAAACTCCCATGATGAAAAATGAACTTGAAATCAGGGTATCATCGATGCTACGTGAGATGTTTATTCCACTACAATGTACTCTACCGTGGCCGAACACGGGGAAGCGCTTCGAACGTAGTTTCATCGTTTGCGAATAGTGGATGGTTTCCATGAAACAAAGTTCCGGGCATGAGGTATAAAATAAATGATTCGAAAGAATATTGCGATAATGCTGGATAGTGATCTTTCCTCCTAAGACTACTAGTAGGCCCGGGCTTACGCCAGGGTATCATTTTCTTTCACAATTATTGAGCTCCTATTGATCCTTCTCGGTTAGAATCTGACGTTCAATATGATATTTTTTTTATGTTTGCTACACAAACATATGCATTTCTGATGGTCTTTAATAATGATAAAGCTAATTCATCGAACCAAACTGTCCATTTCTATCACTGTTTTGTCCATTTTTGGAGGTTTTGACGCAATTATGGTCTAGTCTTTGCATTCTCCGGTGACCCAGGTTTAAGATAGTCACTCTGTCATGAGCATTTTTAGTAGATTCGGCGTTTTGAAGATGGGTGTTAATTTCGGAAGTTTGCTGCGGCAGTAAAATCTTACAGTTTCGGGGACTATGTTTCAAGTACATGTTAATCATGGTCAGTAAAATCGGCGGATCGTAAACTTTTCTGCAACATAGAAAGAACCTTTCCAAGAATTTCGCTTCCGGTTAAAACCCGTGACACAATGACCCTATTGACCATGCTTTTCAACGCGCTTGACAAGTCAGGCTTTCCAACACTTTGTTAGGTATTAAAGTTTCTCATATAACTAACTGTCTGAGGGTCAGATACTCGATAAACTAATATTTTGATCTAACTTCGAGGGAGACGGATGAGACACATGTTCAAACTGCATTGGATGGTCGAATTAGGGCGCATTTTGAAATAGGTGTGTCTAAAACTGTGTCCTATATACCTACCTCTGCAAACTATTTCCTATGTCATTCTCTCGGGTGACCCTTGCCTTTAAACTGGAAAGGTTCTCTTCTCAAACGTGAGGTCATCTGTGACCAAGTCAGCCGTTTTTATTTTCATTGGTCGGTATAAGTTTTATTAGCTGTCATTGGTTTTTATTTTTAGCGGTGATAAGTCAAAAATTTTCACTACTTTTCTCGGATTTTCTCTTATATTTTGTATATTTCCTTAACTAGGATTGATTCCTAACTCGCTGAGGTTCGATTCACCTTAACTCTTACAGCTTAGATAATTATATAAAATGTTAGAGTTACTTTCTAAGATTTTAATCTTACAAGACCGAAGAGTTTGAGATCGAACACTTTGCGAACTATCTTTGGTAATTACAAATTCGCCGAACCGACCTCGAGTGTGGAAAATTACACATTTAGACCCCTGTAAGAGCTTCAAACCCTCTAATTTTGCTTTGCAATCGAGATATCGTTTAACAAGAGCCAGACATTCGCCAATGAATTTACTGGGTAGGGCTGTTTATAGTGAGTTTCTTCATATAGACTAACATGAATTAACAATTTTATAATTTCTGAAACAAAGTCAGAATTTGAAAAATCATGTTACTATTGCCTCCATAATATTGGGCATTTGTTAATGAGCTTTATCCGCGTCATGTTTCAATCGAAGGTCATCATTGTGAACCAAATATTAATGCACAGTCTGATATCAGTTCCGAATGGAAAAGTTTAAAACTGTTCAGAAAAATTCGAAATATCAAGGAAAAGTTTTAAGCCTTTAAATAGCTCTGTGATGAATGAGGTTATCAATCACTTTTTTGCATGGCTTGGGATAGCATGGAGCAATTTGAAGCAGTTTGGCATGGCTTTAGAAAGGGCAGACCAGTTTAAAAACACTTGATAAGACCTGAAACATTCTGGAGATAAGGAACAGCTAGGAACTACATTAAATAATTTGAGAAAATCTTTAAAAAGTTTGGAATACTCATAAATATTTTTATATGAATAGAACATTCGTGTTCATTTACAAGAAATTTTGAACAATTTTGGACAACTTTGAAGATGTTTGACCAGTTTTAAATACTCCTGATCAATTTTAAATACATTTTAAGCCCTATGAACACATTTGAGCAGCTAGGTTAGTTTTAAGCAGCTTGGTCTAGTTTCAAATAAAGCAAAACCACATAAACATCCTCTGAACAAAATAGAACAGTTCTTATTGTCGAAACCAGACAATGTATGTTATGCTATTAGAGGTGGTTTGTAACAGCTTGCAATAGTCGCTAGTAATGTTAATTATTATTGAAGAACTTGAAAAATTGAAACAAATTTCAACTGTTTAACGCACTTTAGAACATTTGATTCTAACAAAACTTTAGGAACAACATGAAATGTTTTACCGTAGCGAAAAGAATCTGCACTTTGATTCTATTCACAAATCTTATGTCAAATGATTTCATGTCTTTAGCACTAATCCAAGCGAGTAAGATAAAAAATTAGTACTTTTAACTGGCACGTTTCGTGAGCGGGTTATAATATTTAAATTTTATATTTCAATTTAATCCCCTCTGAATAAGCCGGCAGAATGTTTCACGGTACTGTAGGTCCTTGGAAGCCTCCGTGTAATTTCAGTCTAAAATTGGGTAAATTTTGAACTAGAGAATTTTACTGCCTACTCGAGGGTAGCGATGCTGAAGAACAAAGTAAAATAAAAAGACTTTTCATAAAAATAAAGCGAATAAAAGTACTTCCATAATGTTTGCGAAACGTACTTTCTAATCCGCTCAAGGCGAGGAGGACAAATTTCCCCGAAAGAAAATAACGTAAATGAAAAATCGTTGTAAAATTTGCTCTCGCCGAGGTTTGATGAGAACTTAGAATACCAAACAACTAAGGGTTGCGTAATTTCTTGACACAGTTAAAAAAGGCTCCTAAGTCGCAGAAGGCTTCAAGGAGATGAAACAGAATTAATGGGTTCATTTCCTGTTATTGAACTTAGTCTGTTTTCAGTCACCGTAGCCATAGCAGCAGTGATTTTAGTAGTGAAGCACAGTATTAGGTTCAGTTTTCATGGTTTGAAGTTGCTTTTACGTTGGATACGTATATAGAAAGCCACGTCAATGACTGAACTAGAAATTTTTATTTTCGTCAATAGCAAATGTTCCATTTGGTTCTCTCTAGTATATTCTCTCACTGTGAAAAATTCAGTGTATACTTCCCTAAGTAAAATGCAATGTAATTCAAATTTTAATAATTTAATATCTGATTGAATTTCCGCTTAATAATTTACCTAATGAGCGTTCGCGAACGCAGGGGAAATTTAATATGTGGTAAATGATGAACAAAAAATTTCAAAAATGGTAACTGTTGCACAGTTGGAAGAACGCTACAGGTCGCCGCCATCATCCTCAATGTACTTGTTAAAAGCAACTACAGTATGTATCCTCAAACATTCTCTGGAATCCTGAAATGGTACTTCAAAATCCGATAATAATTGAGTATTTCTAACAGTTGTCAGGTTAATTACGGGTTATTAGTTGAGTATAACTTAATGAGGTTTTGATGTCATGACTGGAACCAAAAATCGTAACCCACCTCTTATTTCTAAACTAATTTAGTACAAACTTCAAATTAATCTCCATGTGAAGCTCAGACAATTTTCTGTGTTCGCGAACAGCAAACCAAATTTTTGTTCATCCAGGGTGCTATAGGGAACGAAGCCTATTTTTCTCTTCCTTGAATTCAGTTGGTTTTTCAGAGAAAGCTAATCGTTACCGCAGCTCCTGTTCCTAAACACTATTGCAGTTAGAAACTTCAACATAGTTTGAATTTAAAGGTACGGAAATTTGCTCTGGGCCTAATTTCTAACCATACCTATTCTTAGTTAAACCAGTATTTTTGCAGAAGGAATGAGTAAAAGTCTGAATTTGGGCCATTTTTCTCGTGTCGAAAAACGATTTCGCAAGAATTGGGCCCCGGTTTTTGTTGTTTTCAAGTAGTGGACATAACTTGGTAAAGTGAATTGATTGTTTCTTCTGTGACATTGGACAGCGTTGTGTTAACTGTTCCAGTCAGTAGATTCAACAAAATTCCGCGTTATTTATGCGATGCATGTTTATTTTTGAATTTATATTATTTTCAGCTACTCAATATCTCAAGATGCGTATATGAACTTCACGCATGTTGCGTTCATATAAACGTGTTCAACTTTACAGGTTTAATGAATTGCTGAATTTTCTCTGCCTTCTAAAAGCGCTTTTTAATTTCACAACATTTTGAAGACATTCATTCTCCGAATCATTGAGAGTTGAGGTAAAGATAATTATATCGACTGAGTGATAGAGTCGTTTAATTGTAATGGAACTGGGTTCATTTCCCCATTCAGACTGAACGACTTAGCATTGAGAACCAAGCGCTTAAAATATTTTATTAGGATGATTCAATGCGATATTTTCGACTGTAAGAACTGAGTATCCTGTCGTGTTGAAATACGTATGTTCTCTCTGAAAATCCTATAATCCCTAAAGGGTTACGCACAAAAGTGACCATCTCATATTCTTCGTGAGAAGAATTACACACAGTACCTATAGTTTAACTTCAAAGTTCCAGCGAAAACTTTTCATCTTTTACATGGGCGGCTCAAATTAAGCCTACGATTTATCTGAAACAATTTTCCTCTCTGAATGTCATCCACTGGAGGGAACCGTGATCGAGAGCTCCAAGGAACTTCAGCAAACAATGTCCACCGGCCATTCCTATTTCAGCTGTTGTGAACTAAGCTGGTTCCACTTTTTCGGACAGAACTCAAGCTTTTAACGCAATTCAATTATGTACGCTGTACAAATTGTGAAACTTTTTTTTATGGATTTGACCAACTCTCACGAACTTGCAGCTGTCAACTGACACGCAAAAAATGTTATTAAATGTGGTTCACAATTTATTCCTCCTGAATTGACTCTGCGAAAGTTGTCCGAGAGATTTTCTTCATTTATGGAAACTAAACAGTTTTGTAAAGCAATGAAATGTTTTACGTTACGAACTCACTTGCTATGAAAATTGAAAGCAAACACTTAATATACGAGAATTAATGAGCTTCTGCTACCTTACACGAAGTAACAAAGACTGTTAGCTGCTGGCGAAGAAAGATGTGTGCAGAGTTTACCGCAATTTTGCCAGCTTCATGTGAAATAATGCAGAGAAATCCCTCTCAACTTTTTATACTGACTTGAGCATGTGTCCTCTCATTTCACGAGCTAATTTGTGTTCCTAAATAAAACTTTCTTAGCTGATTACACTATAATACTGTGTTATTAAATTCACTCAACCCAAATAAATCTCCAGGCAAAACATTTCTCAAAGATTGAAAATTTTCTAAGAACTTCATTATATCTTTCACTCTCTTGAATAATTATATATATATATATATAATTTACAATTGCAAGCAAAATATTTTCTACGTCATTAAAATTTCCTTGAAATTCGAAATTCTAATCATGAGAAATTAGACAAAGCTAGCGAAACAGATTTTCAGAGCTAGCGTTTTTCCACGCAAAGTTTATGCTTTGACCAGACCAGAATTATAATTATACCAGACCAGAATTATATATCAGACCAGGTAATCAGTAACTCACTAGAAAAACTAAACATCTAAACATTAGGAAATAAAATTATTCAGCATTTAATAACAAACTCTGCAGGGTGTCAGATGGTGAGTGATTTTGTTGGCCAAATCATACATAAAAAAGACCATGCTTGAAAATCTTGACGTAAGGATGACCCCTCTCGCAATCCCGATAAGAGTGTGACCATCAAGAGCAAATATCTACTTATACAAGAAGATGCAATTTTGGCACCACTGCACTGCTTCGTTTATGATTTCATCTTTGGCATGGCTTAGTAATTTATAGCGAGCAGATATTTCAACTGTTTGATTTTATCATTGGGACGCGTAATTTAGAATAAGGTATTGGAAGTCTATAACTGCGAAAATTCACTTATACTGTGGGACATATAAATTAAATGATAAATTGTTCGAGTCCTTACCATTTCAGGAATTGTGTAAATTCCTTTTGGAATTAGTGACCTAGAAGACACAAGAACAAAATTTACATTATTACATTCATAATGCAATATCTTACCTGTCTCAGCAGCAGCCCCCAAAATCGTGGAAATATTTCCTCCTTCGCCGGCCGGCCTCACGCTCGCCAGATCAGGAGTCCCCGGTCCTACGCCTCCGTACGATTCACGTTCAGTTTTTTTCTTGTGTCTTTTTGGGTCTGATGATGATTCTTTCTTGGTGACTTTGTTGACGTCGTCGAGGCTGACGGAGACCACATCCGTCGCCTTGCTGAAGTCGTGACTGCTGCCCCCCAGAGACGCCCCGGCCTTCTTACGCCTCCGCACCCTCCCGCACAGCCTCCACGCGCCGAGCAGGATGAGCATCACTGCCATGGCGTGAAATGAAGGAAATTTATTGGTAAACGACTGCAAGGAGTAATGTTTTCTCAATATCGAAGTCACAAACATTTGAGTGTTACACACAGCAGAGCAGAAAGGGCAATATCAAATTCCTCCAGCAAATAGTACTATGTAATAGAATTCAGTACGACCATATCAGGTATAGAGATTATGAGCACTATGCATATGACTGATTTTATTCTGGATGTGTCATTTGAAATAACGTAAGTACCAAGTAACAAAGTCTATAAATATTTGTATAAAATATTATTAATTTATTTAAGAAGAGGAAGAATACAAGTGACGTCTTTAGAGACAAGAGAAATCGAAATAAATTGTTTCTATCGGTAAAAGAGCGATTGCAGCTTCGAAACCATGTGTTAAGCCTTACATCGCCAAGATAGATCGACTGGTGCTTCTGTATTACGGAGGAAAAATAATGCTTCTCTAGGATAAACTGAGCTGGCGTATCATAGATACTTGCGAATCGGACTTCTGTCACGATCTTCAAAATTTCGTTGGCCTGTTAGCTGATCGTTTTTTCGCTGGACTTATTTTGCGGAAATTTCGCTACTTAGCTAAAGCATTAGCTTCTTTAAGCCACAATCTGGAATTCCGAAAAATATTGGAAGCTATTCGCAGCAACGGAAAAACTGTTGACGATCGAATCTTACATCAAAACTGACTTTCTCTCCTATCCCTGAACATCAAGAAGATTCCACGTAATAAATCTGCCTCAGAAAATACGGCTTTATCAGTAGTCTAAACTCCGATTAAAAACGGAATAAAACCTCAGCCAGACTCAATTTCCTGGTCTTATAGCAAATTACTTTATTACCCTTAAGAGGCAAGGGACGTAGAGTCAACAACGAGGAACTCCGCCTCTAATGAAAGTGCTGCCAAGCCGGTAACAAAAGCCGCATTCTTCCCCTTCCCGAGAAAACGAGGGTATCTCGAAAAACCATTTAATTATCCGTTGAACCATAACCGAACGAAGGGTGAACTACGCACCGATAAACTTGCACATCAAATTCGACGGCCTGAACAGAAATAAGGTTTCCCGTCGACGCATAAAAATATCATCCGACCCCACCATCCTCAAGGAAACTATCGACCCTCTCAAAACCTGGGTGCAAGAACCCAAGGTCTCAGCTTCAGCAACTACAGTAACTACCCGCAGGTAAGACAGGGACTTTATCAAAATGGTGGGGCCCGAATAGGGACAATCCACATTATCTATCACCATACTACTGAAATAAACATTAATATTTGTGGTGAGTAATAAGTTATGAATAGCATGATACTGACAAAACTGGCCGCACAATACAGAGCACTACGGTCCATTCGGAGACTCGATGCCTCACGCCATGCCAACCTACAGAATGCGGGCATGAAAGAGATCGCTATCCCTTTTAAACCTCGTGAGTCCTTCCGCTGCAATGAAAGTTCGCTACAATTTCATATTCAAACAAGGTATCAAATAAGGTTCGACCAGGGGTACCGGTATTTTGATATCAATCCTAGGCTTTTAAGTAATGAAAACCCAATGCTTGAAATGCGATGTATCAGATTTGACTGGTGAGCAATTTTTCATTTGGACATCTTTTTTACGATAGGTTATGAAGGTGCCGAGTCTTCGTATTGAAAACGAGTCAAGTTGTTAGCATTTTATTATGAATAGCTGGTACGAATTTAGCTTCCTGCAGAAGTACAGCAGAGAATGTCACTTGCGATCTATCAGGCACAACACTTTCTCAAAAAATATTGATATAGAAAAAATATTCTGTGTCACATTTTGGCTGGGCCAAATGAAAGAATACGGTAAAGCCAGCCTGTAATCAATATATTTTCAAATAAATAAAAAGGTCTCAAATTCTAAAAGTTCAAGCGTTATTACCATACTATTTAAATTGCCGACTCAAACGTTTGATATCACTACCATGACAGCTGTGTAAAAAGCGTGCTTCATACTAATCAAGTTATGTTTTTCACTTTCTATCGATCTTCAAGTGGTGTCAGACTGATCGAACAAGAAAAAAGAAAAGAAAGAAAAACATTTTATTTCCAATAGAGATGGTACAAAAGTACCATCATTGGTTTTTAAAATATCTTAAAGTTAATACACTTAGGTGATACACACACATGAGTATTGCAATACTCATGTCACTAGTCGAAAAGAATTGATTAAGGTCTATGTACTTCTAATCTTGCTTAATCTACATTTGACGATACACATAATGATAATTATTAGACACAACACAATTTCATGGACGGTGCATATTCATTGTTGGTTGAGAACACTTTTGACAATTTACGTATTCATGATATGAAACTTCGCAATTCTTGACGCCAGGAAATAGTATTAGAATTGTTTGTTTCAGAAGATGTTCAAAAATGTCATTTTAAGGAAGCACGAAAAAGATAAATAAACATATATATAAGCATGGGGACCACGAAAATTACAAAATTTGTATTTCTAATTAAGCAATTTTAACATAACGGTTATTAGTTAATAAGCATACCAGCAAGCTTCCTCACTGTTGAAACCCTGCTAAGACAATTAAATGTCAAAGTGCATTCATAATATATGAGACGTAAACCGATAGTACTGAAAGCAGATGATGACATCACACCTGTGAGGAAGGACGCAACCAGCATCCCTATGAGGAACCCAGTCTGGGGATGTCGAGACTCCGACACCGCCTCTGGACCCCACTCGCAGTACCTCCCCGAGTGGGGAGTTGGGCAGTGGCAAGTTGCTCCCCATGCCTTCTCTCCCTCTTCCTCCCACAGCTCTGTTGTTCTCTGGAAGCCGTCGCCCTAAGCATTGGAGGAATGGAAACAAAGATCACTGATATGAACAGAATCACAATTTCGGCAATGATAACACGAGGATATGAAAGCAATTATGATACTGTAATAATTGCACGACTCATGCTCTATGATGCTGTATACAATGTTTCATGATACTTCGATCAAAACAATATTGTCGATTTTTCTGAATAAGACCAGGTTATCTGACACCTATTCATCTTATATTTGTACTCAAAAGTTTACTCATGTGTTATAAAGTTGGTCGAAGGGTCGCGATCAGCTACAGGGTGACTAATTTCTTAGACATGTGCTTCAGCGGCTTAAGACGCCGCATGGTGAGATGTATTCAAAACTTCACGAGTCAGAGCTGTTAAACTTGTTAACAGCGTTCCCACTGCAAGTGTATTTCATTCTATGCTCTTTAATTTGTCCCATAATTTCCATAATAATTATCCAAATCTTTTTCCATAATTTACCCCGTTAGACTGATAAGTTTCATACTCAGCTTTCCATGAGCTTGAACTTAATTTTGATTAGCTGAGCAACTCATTTGTTAGTGCGGTGGATGCTGCTAATTACCTCTCATTCTCATTACAACCTGCATACGAGCAACATAATATTCGTGCTGAGAGATATTTTTGTGCTCCCAAGCCGACCAGTCACATAAATGAGGCTGATGAGAACGCATTTCTAACTAACATTGCACGCGTCAATCAATGATTATTACGTAAAAAAACGTCAATTAAGAGATTTCTTGTGGTTACAGTGCAGATCCTGGATTTTTGAAGATTGTACGTGCAATTCCATTGTACGTACAGGAGAAGTGAACATGTCATTTCTGTCCTCAGAAATTCTAAGTTATGACACAGAAGGAAAAATTACTACTGCCTAGCTCTTCTAGTGATTCTTTATGCAATTTTAAACCATAATTTTTCATATATGTTGGAACTCATTGACATAGCAAAGAACACCACCATAAATATTCGCAGATGCCGCATAATTTACCTGTGTAATAAATGATGATCGTCATAACACTAGAATTATATTTTGACCCTCATCTTTCTCCTCAAACGCATGAAATACTAGTAAAGTTAAACTATTTTCGTGAACATTTTCAATGCTCAATTATAGAAGGTGATGCACATGGAGCCGAAATTAAAGTCATCAATTTCTAAATGCGCTGATTGAAATTCCTTACTATCATGATCAGACGTGCTCTGGAAGTTCACAAGGAGCTATTGATCAGTGGGTTGGAAAGGAGCCGTGTTTTCTTAACGTAGGAATATTCACACATGTTATATGATACAAACGCTAAGTATTTTTCAGTGAGTACAGAAACTGTGCACAGAATTTATTCCTCTTAAAACACTCTCACACATGCAGCTACAATAATATGTTGCGTACTACAGAACTCATACACTCCCATCATAATCCCATTACACACAACTCATATAACACGCAACACATTATAAACACGCTCACATAACAAGCTCTGCTCGTGTTTATCGCACACACAATATAGAAAACACTATACACTCACATAAAATACTCTCGTTACATATGTACTACATCCATGTATTACTAATTTGCACACAGTGAGCTTTCATCAGAAAGAACACGCACAGTATTCAGGATACCACACCTGCAATGGCCACAGTAACAAGACTCACAGACTCCGGGAGGAGGTAGCAGCCACCGCCGTGCAGACAGGGGGACGGTGAGCAAACCTGCGTGTCCTGGCACAAGTGCAGCTCCAGCCGCTGGCCCGCCGGGCACCTGCACAGCGGGGCTTACTGAGGCGCGCCCTCAGTGGGTGGCGGGAGGCATGAGGGATGTTGGGGTGGTTACGTTAGTAAAAACCATGTATCCTGGTGGTAGGAGAGGCATGAGGGATGTTGGGGTTGTTACGTTAGTAAAAACCATGTATCCTGGAGGTAGGAGAAGCATGAGGGATGTTGGGGTTGTTACGTTAGTAAAAACCATGTATCCTGGAGGTAGGAGAGGCATGAGGGATGTTGGGGTGGTTACGTTAGTAAAAACCATGTATCCTGGAGGTAGGAGAGGCATGAGGGATGTTGGGGTTGTTACGTTAGTAAAAACCATATATCCTGGAGGTAGGAGAGGCATGAGGGAAGTTGGGGTGGTTACGTTAGTAAAAACCATGTATCCTGGAGGTAGGAGAGGCATGAGGGATGTTGGGGTTGTTACGTTAGTAAAAACCATGTATCCTGGAGGTAGAAGAGGCATGAGGGAAGTTGGAGTGGTTACGTTAGTAAAAACCATGTATCCTGGAGGTAGGAGAGGCATGAGGGATGTTGGGGTGGTTACGTTGGTAAAAACCATGTACCCTGGAGGTAGGAGAGGCATGAGGGATGTTGGGGTTGTTACGTTAGTAAAAACCATGTATCCTGGAGGTAGAAGAGGCATGAGGGAAGTTGGAGTGGTAACGTTAGTAAAAACCATGTATCCTGGAGGTAGGAGAGGCATGAGGGATGTTGGGGTGGTTACGTTGGTAAAAACCATGTATCCTGGAGGTAGGAGAGGCATGAGGGAAATTGGGGTGGTTACGTTAGTAAAAACCATGTATCCTGGAGGTAGGAGAGGCATGAGGGATGTTGGGGTGGTTACGTTAGTAAAAACTATGTATCCTGGAGGTAGGAGAGGCATGAGGGATTTGGGGTTGTTACGTTAGTAAAAACCATGTATCCTGGAGGTAGAAGAGGCATGAGGGAAGTTGGAGTGGTTACGTTAGTAAAAACCATGTATCCTGGAGGTAGGAGAGGCATGAGGGATGTTGGGGTGGTTACGTTGGTAAAAACCATGTATCCTGGAGGTAGGAGAGGCATGAGGGAAATTGGGGTGGTTACGTTAGTAAAAACCATGTATCCTGGAGGTAGGAGAGGCATGAGGGAAGTTTGGATGGTTACGTTAGTAAAAATCATGTATCCTGGAGGTAGGAGAGGCATGAGGGATGTTGGGGTGGTTACGTTGGTAAAAACCATGTATCCTAGAGGTAGGAGAGGCATGAGGGATGTTGGGGTGGTTACGTTGGTAAAAACCATGTATCCTGGAGTTGGGGTGAAAGTTAACAGTGGACGATCTCGTGGCTCTTGCGTGGGATAAACAGAGGTGCGAGAAGTAATCAGGCTGCGTTAATACTCATGAAAATGAAGTGGATATGTTAAACGGGTTATGGATGTCTGTATGAGAGAATAAAAACTAGAATACATGTGAACTTTTTCTGTTAAGTTTCAAATTTTACAATGAGCATAGATACGAATATCCTAAATAAATGCTTTTCCTGTAAATCAGTTTGAATTACTGATAAGAACACTTTACCGGTGGACACACTGTTAAGCATAACCTGTGAGGTAACAAAAAACGCATTGGCATTTTCGTGAAATACTTTTCCACATTCTCCTAAATTTTCCGGTTGATGGAGCAACGGAAACTATGTTATATTTTATTCCTCTTTAACTGTCATTTAGCAGTATATTGATAAATTAAATTGTGGATGAATATCATATTTCTTACATCAATTCTGATCTACGATATTGGCAAAATAAAAATCCAAACAACACTCAACTGACAGATCTTTATAATTTGAGTGTACGCCTTCAAATGAGAGCACCGCCACATCCCACTGATGCTGAATTACAAAGCAAGTTTACTCTCCTTATCAGATCGAAAATAAAGTATTTTTGACTTGTATTTAAGACCAATTGGGCTTTAATTTGAAACCTAATTTTTAGAGTTAGAACTCCATCCCTTCTAAAAGAAAATCATTAGCTTCACGCTTTGAAACAGATTCATAAGAAAATAAATTTTTCACTGTGCTATAGCAAAATCTGTGAAATTTTACTTCTATACTGAAATAATCAGTGTATTTCATTGGGAGAAAACTTTTAAGGAACTTTGGGATCGATGCTGTACTCGTCGTCCAAAGGAAAAAGATTGTTATGATGGACTTATCATTGGAACTTGTACGTAGTTTCTTCTCGCCAGATTGTATTTGAGCTTTTGGAAAATTATGAATTTGAAAATTGATTCCATTGTTGTTCTATAACTAAATATCTCGGTTAAGAGCAAAGATCCAAAATTTCCGCGTCAAATGCTCTTTTTATTGAGTTTCTCTATACTATTTTCCATTAAATCACAAGTTCTCTTCAAATAGGATTGTGCTTCCATATATTTTCAATCGAAACTTAATGTCATTTGTTTGTTGACGACTGCTTCTTTTTTTAACAACGTGCTATACACAAAAGCTCTGATACGAACATTCAAATTACGGTATTGCTCAGGCTGTTCTTGCGATACCAAACTTCAGCTAGAATTTTTTTGAATCTACGAATGGGACGTAGATTGTTCAAAGAGCTCGCAGTGCTAACCTAAAAGCACGTACGGAACCCAAATTTTCAGCGCCCAAAAAAGCTCACGTCAAGATCAGACAAGATCACACCGATGCTCAATCATTTGTACAGCGCATAACTTCAGATGTATTCGCGATGAACTATAATAGACTGTGCTTCCAGGCAACATACATTTACATCAAAAACATATCATTTGAAATAGATAATACGAGAGTGTCAAACAGTTTTCAGAATTTTTTAAAAATTCACCCCGAAAACCTCAAAGACTTCCAAATATACTGAACATGCACGAATGAATTTTTTGTAAGGTCTACAGTTATCGACCGTTTATACTACTTTATTGAACATCGGATTAAGGTGCAAGTGGATTTATAATACTTTGTTGTATTTAGTACAACCAGAAAAACGAGATCACTTCCCAAAATTCCAGTGCTGAAATTTTGGTGAATTTCTTATTCAAAACACGAAATTTTCTTCAACAACGACTGCAAAGTAACTCATGTGAGCTGGAATTTCAACGTAGTTACATTTACGAGTGCAACTAAACAACTCAAATTATCGCTGAGCTATAATTAACTTCGAATCAAATCTTAGGTTGGAAATTAAAGCGTAATAATGAGCAAGTCCACGCAAATCACAAATTCGCAAAATGCTTGCATTTTTCGAGCATTCTCGATTATTTTTTTTAGAACTTCCCGAACAAAGGTGATACATTTTTCGTATTCATCGCACTTTGATGTATAATGAATTCACTGCGAAATAAATTGAGCTTCGTTCTATCGAAATTACTGAGATACGCTCTAATGCAGTTATGACTAGAGTCTAAGACTAATACAGTTATGAGCTTCAATGCCAATAAAATAAATGTGCTTATTATAAGAAATATTTTTGTTTTATATTTCTTATGAGAAGTATTGTACAGCACATGTTCTTTTGAAGACGGTAGAAATTGCTTATCATAATTTAACTGTAAGTTGGAAGTGAACAAAGACTTTGTGAGAATTATTCCCAAAAAGCTGGTGCACTTATGACACTTAAAATTCCTTACGACAACACGGGTGTAAAAAATAAAATGAAAAACCAACCCGTAACTGTGAATCAATTTTGCTTGAAAATTACAACAAAATCTTTTCAACAAACAGAAGGAATAAGACAAAATCAGTTACGTAATTGTTTACCTAATTTCAGTTACACTAATTCACTACCAGAAAATTTAAGTAGTCCTTCAGAGTTTAATTTTTTGAAAGCGAATGCAATATGTGTATTTTGTTTAGGTGGTAAAAATTAGTACGCATGCATATTTGTACTAAACGTATCTAGAACCACGCGCACGTAAGAGTACCCCACGTGGGGCCCTTACGTGGAGCCTCCTTATGAGTACCCTATCGAAGGTAAGACTTCTCCAGACTCGCGCGTGTACGTTATGACTCGCACGTGTAAATTATGACTTGCCCACGTACATAATCATGCGCACGTGTACATAATGACTTGCACATGTTCATAATGACTTGCACATGTACACACTGACTTGCAGGAGTAGATAATGACGTGCACTTATCAAGTCGCTGAAACATGCTGTATTTTGAGGACTCACGTGCAGGTAAACTGGCGCCATGTGTCCCTGCAGACGAGGGGAGCGGAGCAGGAGGTGTTGGTGCAGGAGGCGGGGGCGGCGCACCCGCTACGGAAGCCGGTGTGGGTGCTCACTTGCCCCCACGGCGTCGAGTTGAGCAAGGGCGGCAAGGGCACTGAGTGACCGTCGATTCTTAAATCGTCCAAGCAGCCTGGTCAGACCGAGGTGATAGAAGCTGTATGAGCCTGCACTATAATACACTCTTTGTTGTTCGCTTGGTTTATTTGTCCCTGCTCTAGCTACCTGCACTAGCATGTCTGAACAATGCATCATGAGTGCAAGTCTATGTTTTTATAGGAACTTCTTCCATAGTGGCAGAAATTCTTCCATATGAATGGAATTTATGGATGATGATTAAAAAGGATGGGTAATGATTGAAATTCTTTCCGATGTAATCAAAATTCAAATATAGAACAATTGAAAGCAGCTAGCTCTGATGAAAAAAGTTTTACTAAAATATTTTATGATCGAATATCTGTACTCCCAACCTAAGAGAAAACAATTCCAATTTTGAAAAAATTGGGGTGTAAATGTAAGCTTCACCTAGAATCACTTGAGCAAATAGAAAAATGTGAAGGTTTCAGCGTAGTAATGTTCAGTGCGTATGGATGACATATTGCTAGAGCTTAAAATTTGGGATGACGACCGTTCATGTTCTAAATTAGCTTTGAGTGAAGAGTTCTTTAGTGGGCTGAATCCTTACAAAGGGAAGGAATTCCCAGCTCTCTCGTCTTCTATTTCTGCATCACAGCTGACTCAGCGCTAGATTTTGGGCAAGACACGCAACGGACTTACATTGAATCACATCTCCTCTCCCCAATTAAGAAGCTCAAAAATAGCTTTAAAGACATCAATAATGATGAGTCGTTTCGTTTTTGAAGAATGCAATATTTCATAACAAAAATTAAAATGGTGTGCATATATTCCAAAAGTAAAAATAAGAATAAATAGTGATAACAGAACTATTTCGTTAAGAGAGGCCTTTTAACATTAACAGCAACGACGATGAGACAGAAATATAGTTTTTTGACCAAAGGTAATAATGATACCGGTACGCTGAAGCATGCGAGAAGAAGTGGTAACAAAAAGAAATACTATTCTCTTTGTGACAGAAAGCACCAGGAAATGTGAGAAGTTCTAACATAGCAAAAGATTTCTTGATTTTCGCATCGGAGGTTAAATCTTAAAATCTATTTTTCATGTAATTTTGGTTTAAATATTTCTCGGATAAAATGCGTTGAATATATATTTAATGAAAAATTATACGTATTCAATTTTACCAAACATTTTGAAAATTTCCCTGGATGACAGCATGTATACATATGAGTAAAGAATAATTACAGCTGAAAATGAGATTGTCTTTTTATCCAAACTTCGATCGATTCCGTGCAAAGAGCTCGTCCATGTGATTCATGGTTCGAATAAATTAAAATGGAGCGGCTTGATTATGACCTCAATAGAGACCTTATTTCTATTAATAAGGCTCATTACAAACCTCGATCAAAATAATCAGGTCCGTGCTCTGGGAGCTGGAACTCAGAATAGCAACAATGTAGCATGTGCTGGTCATCTACCTTAAGCGAATGTGATAGAGAAACTTGCATGGATTGTTCATGCACTTTTAAAGCTATTTCGATCCTCAACGACAATCTTTAATACGGCGATGTAGAATTTATTTCAATGAATGAAAAAAGGACGAACTTGCTATAATGACAAATTGGCATTATTATAGTTTTGAAAAAATCGGGAAAATTACCATCAGTGTTGATTTTTGAGTAAGTTCATCACTTAGTCTGTTGGCTACGACCAATCGATAAAAAAATTAATTGGAATCTTTGTGTGTACTTCATTCAGTTTTTATTTTACCTGTTCGCCCAGCGAAGAGATATTTCACTCAACTCTGGCAACACTATGTGCTGACTACAGCGATATATGTTTTAAATCAACGGAAATAAATTCCTGCACTATATACTGCCCAACGCAGCGAGTTACAAGAACTTATTCAAAATATTAGCCATCGATAGAAATTACCCATATATTTTCATAATTATTCTATGAATCGTTATGCATAACATCAAGTTCAAACACATGCATAACTAATAAAGAACGGACACAAATTCTTCCAAAATACAAATGTGGAACCGCAATACAAAGATGAACTGCGTTATGTTATCTGGAAAAACGTGGTTGGCTATTTGAACACGTTTACAGAGAACAGTCGCATGTATTCATAAAATTTCAAGCAAAATAAAACGTGTTCTGTGTAATGTTTTCTCTTTATACAATAAATCTTCAAATCCTTTTTATGACTCAATCCTCAAATAAACAAACACTTACTGTCCCTAAGATCTCCATCGACGGAAACCAAAGAAAGGCCATCGAAGAACGGAATGCCTCCGATGGTGACCCCGTCGCGTATATCAATGTCGAGAGGAAGAATGGCCGGCGATTCCATACTTCTGGATTTCAGGGTTGCATTTTCAGCAACAGCGTGGAACTTGGGATAATTGTGTCGCGGGTGGGCACTCCCAGGCAAAACGTGCCGGGACTTGGCAGCTTCCTGCCCGTCTAATTGAAGCGCTAAGTCGTATCCTCGTCTGCTCATTCTGACGGAATGCCAACGACCGTCCGACATTTTACTCCTCGTCCAACACACGTCCAAAAACACAGGCCCTCTAGTCAGAGGAGCAGGTGGTTCACGGTTGGTCATAGGCGAAAGCGATGCCTCTGCTTTTTCGGTGTGCCCGCGAGTGTCTCGATGCACGAATTTACCCGTTGATTGCATTCCGTAGTTCTTTCGGGGTGCAAAAGAAGGCCTTTTGTTTTTGTGTCTTTCAAAACCATGGAGCGAAGCGCATAATGAGCCCTGCCGGACCTGGGCACAATTGGGCACAAAAGAGACCATCATGAGCAGGCGAACGTGGGCACAAAAGCTGCAATTACGAAGTAATGCGTCGGATTAGCGAAGAGCAACTCCATTGAGCGCCACCGCTTCGCAAAATGGATGGAATTTGAACGGTCCCCAGAGGTGCCTCTAGGGGAGACGTTGGTTAAGAGATTTCTTCCCCCGATAATTGGAGGCAACAAAAGGAATGCTCCATTACTTAAGAGAAGCAGAGGATTTGGCTCTTTACAGGATAAAAGTTAATTTCAAGGTTCTAAATGCATTATAATCATTGGCGTAAGAATGATTTATACATCAGAGTCATAAATAATTTGATTTTTACGATGTGTATACTCGCTGTCGTTCCTCGAGAGGGTCATAGATTGAAATAATCCTCCGATACTATAAACCGAGCGGCTAAACCTCATGCCCTAGAAGTCGCTGAACTTATTCGGGCCCACAGGTAGCTATACTCAAATTTGACCATTGTACTAGACTTGAGTAAAATTCTACCTCTGTATCACCTGTGGTAAATAAATTGTTTAAAATAAATTGTTTAAATTGTTTAAATTGAAGTATACAGAATTACTAATGCCATTCAATCCTAGAGACTGCCTCTACAGCCCCCCAAGGGCACCACAAAGCTGGAGCCGTAGGCTAAATGTGTGGGCTGAGACTCTAAAACATCATTGTATCGAGAAAAAATTGCCTTAAGGAGATCATCTCAGGTGGAGAACTTTTTTCGTCCGATTCGTTTGAAAATTGGCCAGTATATGTCTTCTGTGAAAGTAAACCTTTTTTACTCCTGTCATTTTTTCGATTTAGGCCTTAGTTTTTTTTAACGAAAAATGTGTTTTTGGTATATTTTTCGGATTGGAACTCCTCCTTCAGTTTTGATGCTAGAACAAAAAAATAGTTTTAGAACCCTTGGAACATTTCTAACGAACGCACATTCAGCTATTTTTCAAATTCAAATTTTTTTCTATTTTTTCAAAATTTTTGGAAATTTCAAAAATCAGCAACAATTTTTTGGGTTTAGAGCTATGTATTTCTTCAAAGAATTCGAATGTGAAAAAAAGCCGAATGTGCGTTTGTTAGAAATTTTCCAAGAATTCTAAAACTGTCTTTGGATTTGTTCTAGCATAAAAACTCGAGAACTGATGGCAGGATGAATGTTGACAATTCGAAGTGTTGGGTATAAGCAAAAAAAATTTTGTATTGAAGTGTAATATAATGAACAATTGATGTCATTGAATGCAGTTTTAATTTTTATTTCGATACTGTCCATAAATAACTTCATATTCAAACTGTGAATTGTGATTTAAAAAAAAAAATTATAAAATTTTTTCCTTTTTTATCAAAGAAATGAATTATTTTTTATTTTCAGTCTGATTCTTATGAAATTTGACTATGATATGTCCCCTTTGAAAAGAAACACAATTGATTCCATTCATTTTTTTATTCAGGCCTTAGGTTTTGCAATAATTGGACATATTGGTTTTTAGGTGTTGATATTTCACTAATATTGATATTTCAAAATGGGACTCCTCCTTTAGTTTTGATGCTAGAACAAAAACAAATTCAGTTTTAGAATCCTTGGAACATTTCTAACCCACTCACATTCGTTTTTTTTTCATTTCCCATTCGTTCTCTTTATATATGGGTCAAAATCAGGAGAAAAAGTTAAAAATTTTGGGTGCTTTTCATTGATATTGATATTTCAAAATGAAACGCCTCCTTCAGTTTTGATGCTAGAACAAAAACAAATGCAGTTTTAGAATCCTTGGAACATTTCTAACACACTCACATTCGGCTTTTTTCCATTTCCCATTTGTTCACTTTTTATATGGGGTCAAAATCGGGAAAATTGAATGATTTTGGTCCCTTAATTATTGTCGTAGCGCCATAAAATTTTAGAAACGAATAGTCCACCAGCAAAGGGTCCTTCTACAACAAAAACATGCAAAATGAAAACTAACTCATAAAAGTTTGTCGTCAATAAACATTATCACTTAGGGTATTGCGACACATTTTTTGTGTCATGAACTGATGATACACACAAAACTGCGCCGACCATAAAACAGCGTTAGTCAGCCCTATTTCACACAAATGTTTCACATTTTGAAACTGGCTGGCAAACGTTCGGATGAACTAACATGCTAAAATTTCAAGAAAAGTAGCGAACCTTAAAAGGGATTTAATGAGAATTTTGTTCGATTCATAAATTTCAAAAACAGATAACTGGAAAGGCTTGAACACGTAGTTCAAGGTTATACAATCTTATGTCCCAAGATTTGTCTGAACGACTGCTTAACACAAACAGGTATATCAAAATGTAAGCGATTGTGCCACACTGCGTATGGCACATTTATTGTACTACAACGTAGTAAAAAAATATTTTTACATCACTAGCACTGGAATGAGGCACGAATGTAGTAGAATTAAAAATAACTGAATATGACACGCTACCCGAGGAATTACAGACATGTTAATATTTGTATGCTAAAAGTTTAACAATTACATGGGATAATTGAGTAATTTCAGATTTAAAAGGAGGGAGGATTTTCACGACTATGTATTAACTCGCTAAAACTTGATGTATGGCCAGTAAAATATCTCCAGTTTCAGTGTTTATGATAACTCGTTTTGTATGTGAGTTGAAACGAATAGTAGAGGACGGTGAAGTTAATGAAGTCACTGATTTTTTAAAATTTACAGATAGATAGAAAAACAACTGTTTCTGAAAAGAGATTCAACAATTCTCAAAAGATCTTCTTACAGAGAGTAAAAAGATAAGGAGACGAGGAGGAAAGGCTTTAACAGCGTGAAAATTCTGATTGAACAACACAGGAAAACAAAAGTCGTACAAAAACTACGACGAAATCTGGAAATTGTTAACCAGAATGTGGCGCTATAAAGCATGTTGCATCAGCGTAAGGTGATGGAAGAAACACTATTGGAAAAATTCGATCCAGAGCTTTAGAAAGTTCGTCTGATATATCGGAGCCAATGAATGTTTCGAGCCGGAAGCATCTTACAGGTCAAAAGAAGGAAGACTATCGATCACAGCTGGAAAAGCGAAGCTCCATTCCCGAGAGAAAATTGCACTCTCCGTTTCCAACCCCACAAAATGAATATTTGATACTGAGAACCAATTCTACATCAACTTCCTTTTAGGTTTCAGTCAATTTCTGTGATCTATCAAATGCTTCAAATGAATATTGCTTTACACTTGTAAATTTTTGGACGTGGGTGCGTGTTATAGAAATAAATGACGAATCACTCGTAGAGAGTGACTCTGTCTAACATTTTTCTTTCTTTCAGATGAAACAAGATCAAAGATCGGTTCTTTGTCATAATTGATGTGTTCAATAAAATGATTGAAACAAAGCTTTAACACTTGAAAGAATTTTTGCATAAGCACTCTTACAAAATATTTGAAGCCCCAAGAATAAGAGATCAAAATCAAACGCACGATGGTTGAATCCATCATATTTGCAAACTCTCAATATATTATTTAGCATAGATATTGAAAAAGCTTTGAGACCCTAAAGGAATGAACGATTACTACAAACGCTGCGATCGTATTGTAGAAAAGAAGGATGACGTTATGCCATTGTTCCGAAAGAGATACTACAATGATTGCTACATAAGCAGTCTTTTCTTGAACTGTGAAAGTTTGCATTGTTCTTTTGGCCTCGTACTGATTTTAGAGTTATTCAGAGTTATTCGTTGTAGCAAAAGTTATCGTCATTATAGTATTCCAGTGAAGATTAGTGTTTTTACTCTGGTATTCTGGGAAAGGTTAGTTTTCTTCTCATGGTGTTGGATAACGATTAGTAAATGTTGCTGGGATGAAGTCAATCGACATTACTTTGAAATAACAATGAATGTCACTGTTAATATTTTGATTTCGTTTCAACTTTTATGGAAATATGTATCAAAGAATATTATTAATTTTGATTTGGTATTATCGTGTCCATAAAGTTTTTATGCCAACATAGTAGAGATACTGTAGGTATGTAGTTGTAGTGAGGATTAACATTATTGATTTTTGATGAAACATCAATTTACGAGAATATCAACACATATTACGTTGATGGTAACGCATTACTGCCTTCGTAGAAATTCAAACAATATCTCTCAATATATGTATTGAAAATCGACGAAAAAAGTTACTGATAATGCGCATTTTTACGCTGCCATTTTGATGGTAGTGTCTATTTATGCTGCAACTAAATTAGAGAAGGATAATCACGAACACTGGGAGACTTTTCCACACAAACCTAGAGTATCTTTCACTCAGAAGGACGTCTTCAGAGTCACAACCGAGCAACTGTGGCTCTATGAAAATTTCTGTTCACAAATTCAAGAAATAAAGTGATCGCCTTGAAAATGCACGTAAGCCAGAGAATCTTGTGCCCGACGCACGTCCTGTTATTTACATATTTATTGAGTTGAACTGGCTTGAATTTATATCTTTCAATACGCCCAGACCCAACCCCTCAACAGGTAAGCATATTTTTGCATTTAGCGGATAGAAAGGCTTCTTAAAGTATAAGTCTGACCTGCAACGTGAGGGACACGGTGTCGTGCAGAGAGGACAGCTTGATGAGAACTCCCTCCTGCCTCCTCGTCCGAACGCGCATTTCTACAGTCACGTCGTACGGATCAGGCGTGAACGAAAGCGCTATTTTGGCGAAACTTTTCTCTTCGAGCGACACCGGCTCCGTCCGAGTGGCGCAGTTGGGACCCGCAAACCCTAGACTGCAGCGGCAGTGCGATTGGTTAGGCGCCACGATGACGCAAGTGCCTCGCGGCCCGCACGGCGGACTGCACTGCGCTGACGCGGCCGCGCAGCCCCGCCAGCTGCGGTGACTGTACGCCACCTCGCCGAGGTCCACATACTGTCATTCGAAAGGTTCGCTCATGTGAGAACATTAATTTCAAACTGATGGTCAGACTGCAACCGAAATACTGTTGTAAAGATAGAATATTATTTTTCAAGCAGTCAGTAAATAAATTTAAAAATTCAAGCGCACTTTCATCATTTGATCAAAAGATGAAGCAGTCTATTTTCCAGACTCACAGCTTAAATGGCTCACCACTGCATGGAGTTTACAGTTTTTCATGAATTTTGAAAGAAAACGAAAGCATGAATTATTCATGTTGTTAGCTGAGAGTTGTAAAATACCCATCAGTCGTCACTTTCGAAGTTAATATAATTAAATGAGTTTAAAACTAACAATAACCAGCATTTGATAACATGAATCTTATTCGATGTTTTCTAAAATGATACTATATGGATTGTGAGTCGTCAACCATTGCTATTGTCTCATACATGAGGATGTCACCGAATGTCAATTTGGATGGTGCTCCAAATATCTCTGCACGGACCATCTTGGCTACGAGAGACAATTTTGTCAATTTTGAGAGTCTGTCAAACAGCAATCGTGCGATCATCAGCGTTTTCTGTTCTATCGAACCACTGTCCTGGGAGCTACCTTGTCGGTCTCTCGTTATGTGTACTAGTCCACCCCCCCTTGTTTGAAATAAGAATGAATGTGAAATGAAAGAAAGGCCGTAACAAATGTAAAAAATACAATCTCTCGAGAGTTGATGAGGCCTCGTGAACACGGCCCGTCAAAATATATAGGACTGGAGCTTATATCACAGATACGCTCATCACACACTGCAGGCTGGCTTCGGACAGACCGACCGACGGACGGACGGACGGATGCGGCTCTTATCATAGTATAGATTTATAGCGATGTGATTTAGGTACGTGGGCAATTAACTCTATAGGCAATAATTTTTATAACTTATTATAATTATGTACAATTGCACGAACGTGTGTATAAATTTTGACTGATATTATGTGATCACTAATGTATTCAACAAAGCTTTCGTAATTTTTCTCTGATTTTCACTAGGTATTTTTGCCTACACACTTGATATTTTATCATTTAACAATAGCATCAGTTCATGTCGGAAACTGTACCACGGATATTACTTGCTCAGAGCACTTTCATAATATTTATGTCTTGACGTATCCTGCTTCTCGCATTACTATGAAAATTTCTCTGAAAATGCTATAAAAATACTCATCCTAAACTTAGTTTCTGAAAGAACTCCTGTTATCTTTCTAAGCCTCGAAACTTGAAATCGATTATCCTTTACCATGAACTGTGAGGAGGCTCACCTTCCCATTAACCTGGAGATTTGAGATACAACCATCCAGCCCCTTGTTGACCAATCCTTGCCCTTCGATTTTCTTGCCGTCTGCCGGTGTGCCAAAAGTTGCAATGCCTCCTGCTGATGTGCCAGCTGTTCCTCCGAGCTGCAGCACGCCGGATCCGAGCTTCAGAGGGTCCGGGGGCAGGGGAACGGTAACCTTACACTCATCGTAGTTATTTTCCTTCGTTAGACGCCATTGTTTTGAGCAGCTGTCAACAATAGTGTGGATTTCCTGTCAAGGTAAGTTTTTTATTACACTTGTGTAATTGGCGCGATTCTTGTAACCTAATTAACCAGTTTGAAGAGATCTGTTTTCACTAGGAATAGAATTATTGAAATGTAATACTCGCTTAGAACACGATCCCTGTTCGTGTGGGTTGTTGGAACTGAAGTAATACTTTGCTTATGCGAACAAATATTTTTCCTTATATAGCATCCCAAAATTTACAAAAAAATTAAAAGAATATCCTTCTGTCGAACTGAACTGCTAAAGCTAACTGACACGAACAAGTTCAGTGTAAATAAATATTACTTATAGAATGTGAACGATACCCTCACTGCAATATAACCACGTTTTTGTCGAGAAAAATGTGCACGCTAAGTATCCGTTAGCGCCCGCGTGATTTTCTCCTGAATATTTCCCTGAAATTCATTGAACGATACAGACCCTCAAACTGGCTTCATGCATGGGCTCCACGAATGCAGTAAATTT
This sequence comes from Morinoia aosen, assembly GCA_030386875.1. Classification (NCBI taxonomy): domain Eukaryota; kingdom Metazoa; phylum Arthropoda; class Malacostraca; order Amphipoda; family Talitridae; genus Morinoia; species Morinoia aosen. Next base: position 14,235,277 of record CM059567.1, on the reverse strand, counting down.
CTACCGAGTTCACTTCTGAGTTAGTGATTGAATTAATTGCTAAGTTACATTGTACGTGCTAACCAACTCATATTTTGAAATATCTCCTGGCATGAAATGGCATTTTCAACTTGCACGCTGTTTAGCTTTCTTTTTATTAATAGAATTATGGGGAAAGCAATTAGAGCGTCATCAACTTGAATCCGGGACACGATTTTGACACCTAAGAAAATTTGAAACAATTTTCGTTTTTGTTTAAGACCGTATACAGAAACAAAGTGGCTCTATCCGCTCATTGTCTGTAACGTTTGTCTTTAAATAGCGCACGGATACGACTTTCGGCAGAACGGGCACCAAAATGAACAGGTCAATACGGCATTTCTGTAACGAGGGCTCAACAGGCCCCGTGTATTATGTGGCATTAACTGATCAGATTAATCGAGTTAGCCCCGGTAACAGTTCTCAATCAAGGGGCTTAAAGTTTATTCTTGAAACTGATGAAAAATATCAACAAGCGAAGGCAGAGCAAACATTTTATGCATTATGATGCATACAAAGTCAAGTAGAAAAAAATCTGGTCGAGTGTACGTATGTACACTATGGTTTGTTTAGTTCTTTGAGCCCCAATATAAAATAAGAAGTACGACAAAACAATAATAAGTCGTGATTCGAACTTCAAATTTAAGTAGGAAGTTAGAAGTTTTTTGCACTCACAATCTCACATCTGGCTCTCATCATGAAGCTCACCCTGTCCGTGATGATTGCATCGACAGAATGCCACATTCCGTCGCTGATGTTGTGCAGAGTGTGGACCCGGTGAACTTGTGTATCGCTGTGCGAACTGCCCAGCACCACCTCCACTCTTCCTTCGTTAATTTGTAGGGCAAAAAAATACCGCCTTCCTTGCTGTAATTCTGCGTGACCATCCGCTACTAGCCGCCGTTTGGCTCTGCGACCCAGCGGGTGGGAATGGGTGCCCCTCACTGGAACGTTATGCACGTTCTTTCCGCGCCGTAATCTCTCGTTGTCGAGCGACAGAGGCCCGGAGTACAGTAGAATTCCTTGGGATTTTTTGGTGAGGACTTGGAAGGAGACGGTGACAGGAGCACAGGATGGAAGCGGCTGCGTCCAGGCCCAGCCGTCGCCCAGAAATGAGCGAGACGTAAAGCTGCATGTTGCCCCTGATGTGTAGCTGGGACAGATGCATCTGAAAGTTTACGAAAAAACGCAGGACTTAGATGGAGAAGGCCTAATTCTCATAGTGGTACGTTTTTTATTCTGTCATGGTAACTCTACGATCGAAAACATAAATTTTGCTGGAGTACACTGATACCAAGAAGCAGTAATGAGAGTAATTGAAACTTTGTTTTCTTGGAATAAGAGGAACCGAGTTTTGAGCTGTGACTACAAATAATTTAGTAGCAAATTTAGGACAAAGTAAAGTTCAATTTTGCGTATTCTATTCACTGTTGAAAAAATAAATCATTGGTAACTTTCTTTCAGTACAGCAAAATGGAAATGAGATAAAATAAATTAAAAAGCTGTACATAATTATACTTCAGGAAGTGATCTACTGTACATACATTAAAGGGATGAAGTTTTCGAGTGCAAGGCTTCTCATTTTCAGTATTTGAAATAAAGTACTAGCTTCCGGTGTCTGAAATTAGGTCCAAATTTGTCTGTCTTAGAAACAAAACACTTAATGATAACTGGAAACCTAAAAAATTAATAAAATTAGAGAATGTCCTGCCATAAAATATGGAGAAGTGCCAAAATGTTTATTTCAGTCAAGGATAACTTAATTTATCGCATGAAGAAAATTTTATTTCTATCAAATTAAGACAACCTTGGCACCCTCTCGAAGAAAAATTTTCCTTGCCGAAATAACGTTGTTTTTTAGTCGTTTTCAGATGATGGGAAAAGGAATCACTGCAGCTCTGAGATGCGTACCAAAGAACATCGTCAAAAAATACGTCACATGTCTCACAGCAACACAGACAAGTATTTGGTGATGATGTAGTTCCAATATTTACTATATGGGTGCATGATAATGACAAAGTTCACTGAAACTAGCGAGCCACTAAACAAGGGGAAAGTATGAGGAAAATATGAAGAGGTATGAGTTTCTGAAAATAAATATATTTTAGATCTACGTCTCATGCAGAGTCAATCTCCGAAAATAAGTTAATGAAATGGAACTTCTATTTCAGTGGTATTGAAAATTCCAATTGCTCTTCAGCTTTTCATGTTTTCTCAAAGGTAGAAGTATAACTCGCACATCAAAAAGATGAAATTGAGTGCTCAAAGAAAAATTTCATTAAAATTAAAATAAACGTATTTTAATTCTCTATGAGTCAATGCAGTGTTTTAAATCATTGCGAATCAACAACTTGCACCGAAAAAAAATATTTATGATCACTTCAATAAACCGCTAGAAAGTTCTACAGATGAGACAGATGAGACACAGAGGTAAAAGTATTTTTAAACAGTTTAATAAGCCGCCAGAAAGTTTTCCAGATCAGATAGATGAGACTCAAAGGTAAAGAACGTAAAGTCAATCATTGCGAGATGACCAGGAGCGACGCTGAGCAGCACAGCAGCTCACCTGGAATGGTAGTCATGAGGAGCGCACTTCCCTCCGTTGAGGCAGTCGCCAGGGTGGCACGGAGAGGGTTCGGATTCTTTCAACAGCGTTGGTGTCTTCCTGGTGTCACAGACACGAGACCGCGACAGTCGTGGGGTCACGAGCGAGGTTCTGTTGTTGTCCACAACCTGTGATGTTAGACAGACGTTGCTTTAGTCTCTCTATCTTTGCATTCTATGAGGATGACTGCAGTGTTGATGGCAGCATGCCTTGAGTAAGAACTGTGAGGCCATAGCATTTGAGTTTGAGAGCTGTGTAATATATACATGTATAAATACATCTAAAATTGTAAGAATATGTATATCATTTTGCACTGAATTGTATAATCAGTAACATTCAGTACAAGAAAACACATTCAACAATTCTATACATGTATATAATGATGACTAAATGTACGCATAAAACTTTATTAAAAGTGAACAAACTTTGACACCAATAATTATTGCAGAATACGTAAGTCACTAAATTTCTGTTGGTTATAACAGTATTTCAGGGAAAAATATGTCACGTTTGATGTGCACCAGTGTTTTTAGGGGGCTTCTATGTATATATAATTTATTGATTATTTACGGGAAGTTGTCCACAATTGAATTGACAAGTGTGTATAATTTTATATATTTATGAAAGCATTTCAAGCGAAAAGTTTCAAGACGCACATGTATTTATTTATTTTTCTACAGTATGCATGTAATTTAATTAGGTTTCATTTTGTGTTTCCACGGATTTATTAACTGTGTTCACACATTCCATTGCTCGTAAAGGAGAGAAGAGCTGTTTATTCAACTGGCGTGTAATGAGCATACGGAAACAACGATGAACGATTCTTTTATAGTTTAGGTCATTACGATCATTGCCCCTACCAAATCTCCCGTTGCGCGAGGACCAAATAACATGTGAAGATAATAAATTTGTTCGCATGAAAGAACCCCAGTGGCATGGTCTCAGAGTGTTCAAGCCCCCACACTGCAATGCGAGAACGGTATTGTGAGGGCGTCACGATTTTGCAGCAAATTCAATGGCTCTCGACCCTTTGAAATATACACGCATTTATGATGCTATTAAAGCGCAATTTTCAGCAGTGTCGAGGTAAAATTACCAACAGAATTTCTCATAGTAAATAATGTTCAATTAACCGGAGAAGCTCAACCTCTATCTTCGGTAGATGATAAATCAATTTCTGCGTGCCTATGCCTTTGAATAGTCCTGCTCTCTGAACCTGGCATATGGGGGTTATTATTCATATGAATACAATACGATATATCCTCTCCTATACGATCCCATACATTCTATACTACGTATGCTATGTGGGTGATACTGTACTGTGTACAGGGCATTGAACGTTGGAGTGTTGACACTATGTGTTATGTGGAAGTCAACTGCGTGTAACTGCAGGCTTTTCTTATTCGTGAAAATTTGGTAAAGCCTAGCAGAACAATAAGGGATGACAAGCGCCAAGTGCACATAAATCTAGGAATTTATGAAAGCATTTTATTAATTTTCAACATTTCAAGAGGTGCGTGTAGTTATTCTGTTCCATAGCATGCATGTGATGTTATTAAATTAAATTTTATGTTCTTTATGAATTTGTTATTACCTGAGCGCAAACTTTCCATTGCTCGTAAAATATATTATAACATACAACGACCGGAAACAGGCAAACAAAATTACCAATAACAACAGAGTTAATTAACTGAGAACAACGAGGAAAAAACCAGCGATTTAAACACCTGCAATACCTACTAGAAAAGAATTGGCAGAATAACGGCCTCAAGCAACTGAAAAACTAGATAGAAGAACTAAATTCAATTAATTAAAAAACACGTGAAGCAATTTCTTTCCTAACATGCACCTGTAGCCAGGATACCAAGAGTACCTGCAGGGTGACAGGCCGAGGCTCTCTGGATGCAGCTGACGCTGGGTCGCCTGGCTTCAGCGAGCTTGCCCGGTGGTCAGTTGCTGACGTCACGAAGGACGTGGAGAGGACTGACTTTGTCCTGCCTTCGCTGTCTACAAATGCCGACACCGTGTACTGGCTGTTCTCCTGGTTGGTGTCGACGCTGATGCCAGAGCCAGGGAGCAGCTCATCCGACACTATCACCGTTAGGTTCATCGCCTTCTCCAGCTGAAATGCACCGAAAAATCAACCGTGTGGTTGTTGTCACCACGACGCAATTTTTCTCACAGTTGCTACTGTCATACTAACTGGAAGTGAGCAAAGAAAGAGTTATAGGGCAAACTACAGTGATTTAATGTTGAGCGGATGTTGGATTCGAGACCATGAGTAATTCTTAGAAGGGTCTCGAAAACAGATTAAGAAGAAAGTAGAGTGAACCATGAAAGAAGAGGTTTAATTCAACCTTCTATCCTACACGATATTTTTATGACAGAATGATGAATGTGCAAATGAAATTTTGTTTAGTTGCCTTCGCGTTGATTCAGGCAGTTTTTGGCAGATTTCATTTGCACCTGATCCTGACAATGGTGCTAATCAATTTTACAGTTCCTAAAAGCTGAATTACTATACATGTAAATAACTTTCCTAATTGTCAGGTAACGATCAGAATTGACTTTGGATAAAAGCATTCTTGAAGTGAGAGAATAGCTCTGATGGCTACACAAAAGTTTTTGAAGCAAAGTTTAATTTTGTTTTGATTGCTGAACAGAAAGCTAAACTTTTAGAATGATCCTGTTGCAGTTCTGATTGATTTCTTGGACCTTAAGCATTGACGAGTCAGCAATGAACTGTTTACGATTTTTTTGTTCAAAATCACTCTACAAATGGCTCCGGTATCTAGGAGAATGAACTACGTCGGTACAAGTTTTCCTAAGGAAGAATGAAGGATTAACTGAAAAGTAAATTCTCAAATGAGGAGCAGATTCCGTGCAGGCGTAAATAACGCGCTTACATAAGCTCTATTATTGCATTCATTGATGAATAATATATTGTCAACTATGCGTAAATCACTACTTTCCCCGGGCATGACATAAATAAATCATTACTTTTCCCAATCAGCGGATATTTCGAATTTATGAGGCATTGCTCATCACTGGCTTTCACTTTCTTCATGCTGTATTTGTGAGCAAAACTGAATATCAGTGAACGTTATTTGCTTTCACAATGCCCACACCGAATAACATCGAGAAACTTCATCCCTAGGCAAAAGCTCATAAACAAAGATTTAAATTATTAGAACAATGCAGTAAGATTTTTCAATTTTATGGAATGAGACATGGGTCGCACTGAAAGGAGACTCTAAAATTATTCTTTTTACTGCACACACAGAAGCGTCATTGACACGTTTCCTAATTAAATGCTTCCTTTAATAATGGGAAGTAATTCAATCGTCACTAAAAATTGGGAAAAAGGAATTGGAGTGCTAATAATAAATGATATCAAATGATTTCAAATGTTTTTTGTTACGTAGGTCCCAGTAAGAAAGACATTCATTGAAAATATTATGATTTAAACAGGTTTGATGTGAATGGTTCTCTAGGAAGAAAATGTTAACTTAATAAATGCCAGGTAAAGTTCGAATGAGGACAACGTCGTTGCAGGCTTCGAATTTACAAAAGGATGATAAAAAATGTTCTATTTCTTTTCTTGATTAGTGTAATTTGCATTTCCAAGAGTTTGATTAAATTTCAGCCGGTATGAAAATAGTCGCTGGTCACCTCAATACATCAAAGCCAAAGCCCTGAAAATTCTGTCAGCATTTCAATACAATTACTCTGTTGTATAAAATTCTATGCTTCCATACGACGAATTAAGAAAAGAGTGCAACGTACGTGTATTTTTTCCGACTGAATTATGGTCAGTTATCATGTTTGAATGTCCCAAAAATAGTTCAGAGGTAAAATTTGGTAATTCGAAGTAAAATTAGAAAGAAGCGTAATTGAGTGCCCCTCTTCCCTCTGATTTTTTCACATCACGATAATTTCTTCATTATCATTTTAAATCAAGAGCGTCAAGCTTGAAATTCACTGAGAAAGCTACCATATATTTGTCATTTTAAGTTTCAGGACGTTGTAACACGCTTCCAGGAAAATCGGAAAACCCAATGTTTGTTGGAGAAAATATCGCTATTTTCTTCTACGCATTTTACTTTGATATTTTGCTGAAACTACGCAGTTCCAGGGAGCTAAACACTGCGAAAAAAAAGAACTTGAGATCAGCAGTAACTATTACAGGAAGCCCTGCTGCATCAAACCCTTTGATAAATTTTCTTGATTAGCTGATAATACATTCACCATAGGAAAAATATAAGCTTATACATAACATGATGAAAGATATAAGTTCAGGTGTTTTTTAATGCACTTAAAGTATCTGAGTAGCGTATATTTTGCCATCTTACTCTCGAAGTTCTGTTTTCATGGGAAGAACTGTAAAAACAGCAGAAATCCGCTCTCCTCTTCTGCTTTTCAAAGAGCAAATTCTTATTTTCTTTTTTTCGTAGAAGATCAATTCTCAAACCTGAAGGAAAATGTAAATGAACAAAATTTTTACTCCTATGGTGTAGGTGTCACAAACCTTATCTTGTTAAGCATTTAGACCATTTTCTCGTGCGAATCGAGGCTGGCATTTACATTCATAAAAAATTAGGAACTGCAAAGCCTGAGACTTTGAGGGAACTTCTAAATTACATGGGCTCACCTCCAGCACTTGTAGCTCGAGAAGCCCTTGCAGCTTCACAGGGTCCATGTAATCACTCGCACCAGTAACCTGGGCTGCAAGCCACACTGTGGCACAAAGGGGCTCCTCGTCCAAGTGCTCTGCAGTTCCAGAAACTGTCAGCGCCGGGTCTCGCGAGGCAGTTCTGGAATGTTGCTGCAATGCGCCTCCGAGCTGCCGTTTCTTCTCTGACCCTGACGCAAAGCGAAATATTTTTTGCTCCCGCCTGACACTGCCGTGGTAGTTGTGCACTTGAGCGAGCGAGCTGCTCGCAGCTTCTCCGTCTGAGGAAATGTGGTACTCGGCCCGCCTTTCACTGTTTCCAGACACACTCACGATTTCCACGTGTTGTTCTGAGATGTGCAATACTCCCGCCACGGCGGCCGCCAGTCGGCCCAGCAGCCCTCCTCCTTCCTGTGGCAGGCATGATGGAAACACGGATTGAAAAAATATTCAGGCGTTTTTATTTTTACATGTACTTTCTGAGAGATCTGATACTCATAATAACTTTGAGCTTCATGGTAAATTCTAAAAAATGCTGTTTTACAGAATTTTATCAGGATTCACGAACTTAAAATGAGATCTAAAACAGAATGTAAAAATACCAGCCATTTCAAGGTTAGTGTCTCCATAATGAAGTACTCCATCATTTTCATCATTAATTTCATTCTCCACCAAGTGCTTTTTACGAACTTTAAAGTTTTTTTACAGTCGCTGTCAATGTTATGGCAATACCGAGACTTATCTTAAAGTTTCTTCTTGTTCTGTACAGGAACGTAGGTTATTCATTGCGATGTAAGTTGAATTACTGAATGATGTAGAGCTTGTTATCAATCAATATTTATCAGGCAGTTTGAAATAAGATTAATTGGGGTGTCAACAAGCAAATACTCCAAGTGTATTCGTTTGCTCTCCAGCAATAATTGTCTCGAAATCATCCACCTTAGGTTGAATGTCAATGAAGTAACAAATTAAATATTGCGGACTTCGTACACGAAGTTTATAATGAGATTTTTTTCACATCGTTGTACTTCCGAATGAAGCCAAATTCACTTAAAATTCCAGGGATTAAATTCATTTCGAATGAAGTGAAACTTCATCTCAAATAAATTAAATTGAATATCATTTCGAAAGACTGAAATGAAATTACCTGAGGAAGAGAAATTAAAATTACTAGAAAATACATGTCTCTTCCAGTATGATAATTTCAAAGCAATCATTGTTACAAAAAGCAAATTTTAGGTCCATCATTCAGTGATCACTTATAAATTCAGGAGTTGTCTTTCAAACATTTACAAAATCATTATTGGAGAAGAAATTTCTTTTTTACCCTCGGATGCCAGCCGTCAGTGAGGGTTCTGGCAGTGAGGGGAGTGAGAGTGAGGGGCACGGCGTGTGCGAGGGCTGCAGGGTCGAGGATGTGCACCATCACCGTGACGTTGGCGGTCACCCCCTGCTGGTTCCATAGTCTGTCCGACACAACCGTCTCCAGGTCGTACCTGCGCAGCCAACCGTAATTTCATCTTAGACCAAAATGAACGAGTATTCTTAATATGCAGCAGGTGGGTGTAAAAGATCATGGGGCAACCGAAATATCTTCTTAAAGCAGAGTAAACATTTTTTGTTAATATAGGTGTGAGTAAAATATCCCTGGGGCAATCGAGTTATCATCTTAAATCATAGTAAAAGAGCTTCGTTAATACAGTAAAAGGTAGGTGTGAGTAAAAAATCACGATGGCAATCGAAATATCATCTTAAACGACAGTAAAAGAACTCCCATAATATAGGAGTGAGTAAAATATCACGGGGGCAACCAAAATATCACCTTAAGTTTAGAAATTTTGCAAACACCAGTTCAAGTAAACTATGGGAAATGTTTTCCATTTATGTATATGCATTATGCACATTATTACCGGAATCCCAATGCATACATTGTAGATTTAGTAAGAAATGCGATTAAGAGTTATTGATATAACTTGATGAAATTGAACGTAATAGAGAATTCAAATGCTGTGAACTTCGTGGCAAAATAAAGGCACTTAATTGCTGAGGTTATCGGCTTAGGAATTATTGGAGGAGTCACATGGTGGGATCAATTGAGTGAGGACATGTGACGCGTTCGCTGGAAGAACAAAAAAAGCGTCATTTTATACTTTTCCACAACAAGAGGTAAAGTATTTGGGTCGTAAAATACTTACTCGCAATTAACAGAGCTTTAAGCTTATGGACGGGGTTTAATAATTGTGTAATGGAAGAGTATTATTATTAATTCAAATCTAATTATAATCGTACAATATCTGTTTCTCTTTTCTACTTGTCCCTATTTCTTTTTCTCTTTTTCCCAGTTATATTACAATATAGGAGGGTGCTAACAAAGGTTAATTCGTAAGATGTTAGAATTCTATGAACAACAATGATGTTAGTGCAAGTCGATTTGAACGTCTGGAAAAATAAAAACTTCATTGAACATAATCAGGTAGAGAATTTGAAAAAAATGTATGGTTTTAAGTAGGAACATTTCAACTTATTTTTATCATTTATTAAAGCTCACATTTTCCCATAAATATTTAGAATTCAGCAGTGCTACTTACAGGTTAGATTCTTCTTGCTATTCTAAGAGTTTTGCGATAAACCAAAATGAAAATTCAAATTGTGGGCGCCTATGTCGTTCTTCCATTGAACGCGTCCAACGCAATGCGAAAGAAATCAAGAAACTACTAGGGCAGATTTGGTAGCATTTGCCGTAGATTACCTATTCTTATGGAGCATGGGGAATGCTATTTCTGCATTACACTTCCTAATTTTTTATGAGACCAATTTCTAAATTTGTGTGTTCTGGTCATGAGCTAAAGTTTTGAAAATTTAGAAAGCTTTCCAAGAAACCACACCTAATTGCAAGACGAACAAAATCAGGTGAAATCAAAATTTAAAATGAATAAGAGCTATTATGTATTCCCTGTTTGAGGTCAGAGATTTACTCAAAGTGTAATATGCTTAGAGGAGTGCATTGTCCTCCAGGTGCACCTCTTAAACGTATTGTTTGAAACTTGAATCACATAAATCATTGCGAATCCTGAATGAAGTTATCAGCAGAACCAAAACCGTGAACACGAGATATCACTCTTGAGTGAAGATAGTCACTGATGACCGAACTTTCGTATAAAAATGCTCTGGACTTACCAAGTATCACGATAAAAAATGGCCCGGTCTGAAGTCTGTGAAAAGAACCTCGCTTCATGTCCTGATAATGACTAACATTAGACTAAGCGAGAATAGGTCGTGCGAGGTCATAACTAACCGGGCGTCAGAATAACACGAAATTACAGACAGCCAGAAAGTCACACAGAGCTTCGGTGACCGTCCTTTGGTCTCGTAAAAACTGCAGCCATGAAGTAAAAATATGAGGGTGTCGTCAAACTGAATCAAACGGGCAGGACTTGGCTAGAGCACACCAAGTTTGGCAACATTAACTTGCTGCGTACTACGTTGTCGTATTGTTTGGGATTTGTACTTATCCTAGTACAATCACAAAGAGTTCATAAAAAACATGAGAAATTCAGTTTACTCCCATCGGTATAGCTAAATTTACAGAGCACTATTCTTTTCTTCTCCATATTTACTATAAAGTAATTATAACGAATTAATGGTATAAAGCTTGAAACCGCAAAGCGATCATGCACGGCGATGAAATCGCAGTCTAAAAATAGATTTCATGCTTAAGCACGCCTATAATTTAGCTGAAGTACATTTAGCGTCAGCTAGTAGAACTTTTTCAAAAACGTATGATTTTTCAAGAAAAATTTCAAAATTATTGCACTGGCCCAAAATGTCATCGTGACGAGGTCAAGCCCAAAATGGACTTATAATGATCCATTATCAAAGTGTTGAGAATAAAGTTTGTCCCTAGGGAAGCAATAAAAAAAATCCTCATTTTTCCTTTATCTGCCGCTCGAAAACTTTGTGTTATTCCATTTTTTCTTGACGACTATAAATTGAAGCATTACATGTTCCTGGCGCATCCGGGACGCACAAACCTAAATTATCACATGACACGGCTATCACTCCAGTATTCAAGCAGCACTGCATTTGTCCAGCCACCTAATGGTCAGCTCTCCAGCCCTGCAGCACCTCTGGCACTTCAGGGCTCCAAAACCGTTCTCCATCTTCATGCCCTCCCCTTGCTCTACCCCGTTTCCTTCACTCGAGAAGTTCAAGTGGAAAACAAGTCTCGCTTTTGTGCTTGTGACTCCATCTATTATTCGAGGCTCCAAATTCGTACCCAAAACCTGAATTAGAAGACAAGAGAGCGAGCTCGTTCTCAAGAAACAGTCGCATTTTGTCCCGCGATGCCCTGTAAAATTCGAGCAAAATTCAGCAAAGGCTTCCAAGAGAAAGCCTTCAAGTGAGCTCAGGTCGAGTTATTTTAGAGCGAAGTGGCAGGCAGGTCGTTCTTGGCATCTTGGCACACGTTATGACATATCAAGAAGAAATTTTTCGTAGAGGACATTCACCATGAAAGGGAATTGGCGACGATCAAATTTTTTCACGGAGAAAGAACACCACGTGGAAATTCACAAAAGAAATAACTTATCATTAGGCAATGATAAGTACGCTGGAAAAATTAGCTATAGACGAATTTATCAGTTACGCATGAGATGCTAAGACGCCTCTACCGAGTACAGCTGTCGTAGCGACTGGCTGTTAGAAACGATTAACTTAGGTAGATTACTGAAAACGTCACCACTTCTTCCTGCAAATTGAGGTGCAGTAATGCAACCATTTCATATACGTTACGCAAACGTTTAGCTCAACGTATAATTAAGCCCTAAAACATCAACTTTCGGGAAACGAATTCAATAGAATTAGGTCTTTATGTAACGTTGGAATTTTCTACAAAGAAAAATTACGAAATTTGAAGTACCAGTAATCTTGCCGCTCGTGTAAGAAAACTAAATATATTTTCTGACACATAAGCTCCAAACCAATTTGTCGCGAACTGTTTCCTCCGTTTTGTCATGAAGTGCAGTTTTCAAACCTGAATACAGGAATATGACTGACAGGAACGTCTAATAAAGTTTGTGTCCGTGTTTTGAGATGGATAGCACACATCGAGTTTACCACGGCCTCTCGTATAGGCTAAGACAAGTGATACAGATACCTTTATAACAGGCACAACAATTTTATATGAGTTGAATGGCTTAATCTATTTAGAAACAGTAAACTGTGCTTTTCTCCTGCATTCAATTTTTGAATAACTGTGAGGTTGAGAAGATTAAATTATTGCACACATAAAAGCAGGACACAAGACGCTGCAAACAATACAGGACGTTGGAGATTTTAATATAAATGACTACTTAAAATAAAAGACCAAATAGCGAAACAAGAGCCTTCATCGCACACAGAAGTGAAACAAAATCTAAGAAAGAAATAGTCTTATTCCTTTACATACCTCCTTTCATAGAGTGGCTATGAGCTATGGCGCTTTTGTGTGGACGGCGGATGGAGAGCATGGGAACGAATCAACTATACGAGCATCAAATAAGTAACCGGCGGTTAGTACGTGTGAAACAATCGTGATCGGGGGAATAACAGAGACAGATCCAAGTCTTCCCCAAAAGAACTGACAAAGAATGGTCTTTTCTAGAATCGCTTATACTACAACGTCGTCGATAGAATGTTCAGATGATTGAAGGCAGAGACGTTCAAATTGAGATCGAATGTGCAGGATTGGGGGCGAGAGAAATGACTGACGGAATGAAGGAACAGCTGTTGATGGTTAAAAGAAAAAACAAGACGAACGAAAGTTTTTTGGAAATGTTAGGGTGATTGACATATTAACTTCATTTCAAATTGCCATTGCAATGAAGCAATCTGGGGAAGAGGAAGAAGCAGCTGTACATGAAACTCGCATGGTTTTACTTAAGTTGTGAAACAAAGCGAGTGGTCGGAAGCTGAAATTCTTCAGCGTAAATGAAACTTGATTGAGTTATAGTAACGTTCATTGCTATGACATGTTTTGCCTTAATGGCTGAAGCGCAAATAATGTACAATAGGATTCAACTATCAGTATTTAGTCTCTTCGCAATGCAAGGTTCATAACAAGTGGCTGAAAGCTGTACGAGAGGAATATTTCCAATCATCCAAGCCTTCTTGCTGTCCACAGCATGCAATGTCTTGAAACATGTGATGCATGAATTCTCTAATAGATTAGAAAATAATTACATGAAATGCGCTAAACCAAGTAGTAGAAGTTTACTGTGAGCAAGTTTTGATTCATGCGGCAATGAAAATATTTTTTTTCAACAATTAAAACGTAATAATATGTTTTCTTTGTTCTGTTGCATTCATCAATGTCATCATCGGATAATTTTGCTTATTTCCTCTCAATTCGGTGACATAGCTGTCCAACAAAATGGTTCTACCATAGCAGGCTTTTTTTAACTACGCGTTCAAACTCCTGCCGTCGTCTTAGAATAGAAACCTTCTGACGCCTTCCAAGTGATTTTCACCGAAAGTTCTACAAACTCAGATCTGAGTCCCAGTTCGTACGTATACGCCTGAATTAAAATTTTCAGTAAACTGATTTTATTGAACAGAATTTAAAAAAAAATCACTGTGTGCTGAGTACGAGTGATCCCTAGAGGCAAGTTAATGGACTATACTGAGATATAGACAAACGAGTTGCCCTGTGTGCAGTAGCTAGCTGTCAATATCATATTGCCGAGCTTTCAAGCACGCGTTGAGTCAGCTGCCACTTTACAGAGGCGGTGATGCTCGACTCACCATCGCATGTCGGCGAGGGGTTGTGTCGTCACAGGAGGGGGAATTTTTGATCATTGATGATTTATCGTCTTATTGACACACGTATCGATGGTACCTCTTTTCCGCTGCACACTTCCTGGGCGTCTTGACGCTAAGCTGAGCAAGTGTTCAACCCACACTGCCAATTTATCGAGAAAGTATGTGGGTTCCCCGCACACATACTGATTAAGATTGGTGCTCACCCTAGCTGCGCGACCACGTGACTCTGCTGGGAGAACGCTAATTTCTCTCATTAAAGAAGCAGAGCTATAACAACGCTAAGAAAATTTTCGCATCTCCAACTGTAGCGTTAAAAGCATTCGTTGAAACACTCTCTCTGGGTCTGCTGAATTAGCTAGAATGATTTTTCCTCGGTAATTATTCCATTTAATTATTGTCGGATAAACAAACTTTCGAAGGCTCCTGCAAGGACGAGGAAAAGTCGTTATAGAGCTTTATAAGGTTATCGTCCTCTCATTAAAGCTTAATTTAATTCCTCGGGCATTTCAAACAAGATGGAGAGGTAAACGTGAAGAAAAAGACTCATGGATTGTGATGTGGACGTGGAAGTTTAGAGACTGGTGGAAATTGGCGTATACAGGTAAATGCTGATAGAAGTTGACATAGGCTGGTGAATGTTGGAGGAAGACACTGGAAACTGTCACATGTGAAGACTGGTAAAGACTACGGAAACTAGGGAAGCAAGTAAAGACTGATTGGGACCAGTAATGCTAATTAGAGTTAGTGGAGGCTGGAAAAGGTCCGCGAAGAAAACTTTTCAAAGAAAGTGAATGTCGATAGCCAAAACTTGTGCCGCCTGATGAAAGCCTATGAATTAAGGCTGGTGAAAGCTGGTCGAGGCTGGTCGAAACTGGCGGAGGCAGGTGAAAGCTGGTGAAGGTTGAAAGAAACTGGCCAGAGTTAGTGGAGGCTGGCTCAAATTAGTGTAAGCTAGCCAAAGGGAGTTGGGGCAAGTGAAGTCTTCGTTATAAAACCAGCGAACAGTGTGAGAAAAAGTCGAGGATTTTCTAACGCGCGGTAAGTCGGATAAAAAATTGTGCAGCAACAGGGCGTATAAGGTGGAATACGATGAAAACATGTCTGTAAGGAAAAGTGAAGGACATCTTGGTGAAAGGAGTTTGCATCTCACGCGTTTATTGACATCAAACACAATCCGTTCTAGGCTAAATGAGCGGCTAATCTTTAACTTTCCAGTTGTGTTTGCCAGTGATGCAAAAAGTGTGTGAGTGTATCAACTGGACACTTACATCACATCGATGATGCAGCAAGGTTATGAGTAGGAAAAATTTTCTCGTTCAAACGCGTGTTGGGAGAGAAAAACAAACTGAAACAGGTTGACGGAAGGATTCTCAATTCAGTATATTTCCCACAACACCCGCAATAAATGACCCCGTGTGAAAATGAATCACAGCTCTCAAACCAGGAAAAAACAATTATGTGTGCTCTCATTTTCTAGGGTCGACGACTGTCTATAAGTGCTTGACCAATTATTATTTTATGATTTTTGACAAAAATTATATAAAAATATTCTAGCCAGTCTACGGGAATGAATTCGCTTTCCAAAAGTAGGTTTTTAATCACCATATCTCGATTGCACCAACTCAGCGTTGGAGATATTATCTATCATTATAATTTTCGTATTATGAAAAAGAGTCAGAGAGGCGTGGATGTTGGGGTGAACGATGTCTCACGACCTGCGAATTATCACATGAAAACACAAAATTTCCATATACCAGTTATACAATTCACAAAATGTGTCCAGTTAAACATGGAGTCACCGCACAAAAGTTACGCAATGCAATTACTGCTATTTGAGTTGCGATTCAAGTGCCATGAATGCGATTTAAATGCCACGAAGTGAATGTTCTCTCACATCGCCTTATAAACTATTACAAGGCTGCGAGCTAGTTTAGACCGATAACGTTTTGGTTTAGACGAAAGAGGTATGGAAGATGAAATCGTCAGCAGTTCAGCCAGTAAAGGGCTGAACTGCTGACGATTTCTGTAAGTCATTTTCAATTGCTTGTCAGACTAGAATCAATTACTAATAGCGTCATATATAAAAGCTTCTACGACTTCCAAGTGGCTTAAATCGTTCTGAAAAGGCTTAGTCCGTTTTGCGGCAGATTAATTCGAATTAAAACAGCTTCAATCAATCGAGCTTGATGCGATTGCTCAATTGGTAACGCCATCTGATCAGGGTATAAAACGGCCCAATTTCTTGCTTTGCATGCACAAACCTTAGACTGAATCCTATTTTGAATATCTTTTCTGCAATGCATGATCCCAGATCTGATGAAAGTATTTCGAATTAATTTCTTAATTGACGATTTGAGATTAATTTTTTTGACTAGGAGTTCACATGTTTTCTTTACAAATGAATCGAGTCACACAGTCTGATCTGAATTACAGGGTCACATACACTGAAGAGGCTTTCTTGAGTCGCGGCGGGGACAATGACGAAAAATTATATTCATTAGCAAATAAAGCTGCTTGCAATCTCCTGCTCTCATCACCATAAACTTTATGCTGCTTTGTACCGATGAAAAAATTGTAAGCCGGGAATTTATAACTTAGGTCTTCCGATACTTTGTTCTGCCAATCAACGACATCGAAGATCAGAGTCTCTTTGTTTATGAATTACTGATTTTACATTGTGCTTGTGGGATGCCAATGAGCTTAAGCTCGCATCACGTAATTCAATGCACCTCTTTTTCTGCCTCGATGGATCTTTCATGCATGAGTCACGAGATATTTCATTGATCACTTTCGTTACTCACCGTCCTTCTCTGATGTGCCCAGACGAGAAGAGTTGCCCAGTCTTGGAGTCGAGCAGGAAGAGAGGATGAGGAGCGCTCTTCCAAGAGAAGGTTTTGTCACCAATGTCCCAGTCGTCGGGATCATCTACGAACACCCGTCCGAGATTCGCCTTCGCCTGGCTGCCCTGAGCATCGAATGGAAAAAAAATCATAAATTTTTCAAGTAACGCAGCGCGACACAGGGAAGACATTATAGTGGGCAACATTTTAAAACTCAGGCTATGTAGAAGAAGCGAAGAGTATCTAACATGAATGCCCGAGCGTAAAATTTACTTGCTATCTTATCTCCTTGTGCTACATCGAAACGCTCTCCGGAGGTGTGTATGTCGTTATGAATTTTAGAAGTTGATAGGTTGTACCAATGTAAAGTGTGTCATGTATTCAGGATTTTTATAATCTTTTATCATGTACTCTATTTATTTACATTCCCTCTATTTCGCTGTTGAATACGTGAGGAGACAGTTGCCGATGCTCTCTATCTCCCTCTCTCTCTCTAGCAACCTCCCCAAGTGAATAATGATGCACGTTTTGCCACCATTCTCTCTCATATTCCCTTAATAAAATGCAGTGTCCATAAACGAATACTTCAATGTCGTTCCTATGATCCCGTGGCTTGGATAGGGGAAAGCGGATCCGAACAAGATTAGATCTTGTCACAGATAAGCTTGATTTCTTTGTCGATGTTAGCTTAAGTGGATATTTTTCTAAGCCCCAACAAAACAATCGTATGATTTTCATCCCCTGATCGTTGTAAGCTGATATATTCAGATTTTACGAATCAAAGTACGACAATAGTACATGAGGGGGAAAACACGTCAAAAAAAGCAGTCCCTACTACTACAGAAATCTTTCACAACAAAAATACTTTCGCCAAATAATTGTCGGATGAAGACAACTTGCTATCCAATTTTTTGGGAAGTACGAGTGCAAGATGAAGTTTTGCAATACCTTTATTGTGGGGAAAAGCGAGTGGTCACCTTGAGCAGAAATGTTCTCAGAAAGTTGCCCAAGGAAGCCCCCGAGCACAACTTCAGAAGAAGACCGGTCCCATTTAAGGAAAACTTATACAGCAGGACCGACAATAATAACGTGAGGTGCCTTCCTTCTCAAACCAATACGGAACAAAGTAGAGCGGCACTAAAGGTGATAATGATGAATCAGGAGTTGCAGAAAAAATTTTCAAAACATACTTCGGGCCTCTAAAAAAAACATTCAAAACTTGATATTAAAACAAAAGAACGTAGAAAAGACCGTTGCTGCGCGTAAAAAAGGAAGAAACTGCAGGAAATTTTTCAGTTGTATAAATACAAGAGTTTCAATACCCTATATTTCATGGGATAGTACTTATTTTGGGGACTTTATTTGACCACGATATTAAAGATACGGGATGCCGTTAAAACCACTAGTAGAACCTAAAATTGAAACACTAAGAAAAACTTACAAAATTTACAAAGAAATATACTCAATCAGTGTAAAATTTTTTATCTTCGTGCCATTAAACAGTTTCAGACAATTAACAAAAGTTTAACAAAAATCTTGAGCCATCAAAAAAAATTAACAAAACTTTCCTAAGGACTATGAAAATGAACTTAACTACCCAGTTTTGAAAGTTCTTTTTTCATCGAGAAGAGCAAAAAGAGCAACGCGCAGAAAAAGGTGGGCTGCACAAGCAAGCAACACTGCCGTCTCTTGGGCGTCGGAGCGCTACGCTGGGGACGAGGTGTCGGTGGTGACAAAGCAGGCTAGTCCGACTCACAGAACTTTGCGCAGGTGAACTCAGCCAAAAACTATGTGAACTGTAATTCATTTCAGTCGAGGGAAAAGGAAGTGAAATAATGGTCTAATGCTTCGTGACAATAGTTCTTAGCAAAATTAAAGACTCATGAGCACTAATTCAACATTATATTGCTCGTTGATGACCACAGAATACACAGCTGATATACGTACTTTGGTCTAAAATCACTTCTTTGGAAATATCTTAAAAGTTTCTCCACGTGGATGAACTCGTCTCAGAATTGTCACCGAAATTCACTGTGAATTGAGGAGTTTTTCTTCAAAAATGATAATAAATGAATGTTTGATATCTATTCATGGAAATCTTTTGCAGAGATGAAAATTATTGATTAAAAAGTACCGCGAGAAGTAAATAACTTATACACGGTGGATCCGCGGTAAAGTGCAGATCTTTTTCATTTAAAAATTTCAAGATGGGCATCAGATGATCGTTTTTCATTTGCAGAGATTCACACTATATATTTCTTCTTTCATGGTCTGTATTCTTAATGATCTAAAGGTAATAGTTAAATTCTCCGTTTTCGTGGCTTTTTATTGATATAACCTGTCACTTGCAGCTGATTCCAGTCACGAATTGCTTGCTCTTCGATAACATGTAACCGTTAATTCCAGTCACGAATTGCTTGCCCTTCTATAACATGTAACCGTTGTCGCCTTTATTTCTATTGATGCCTGCTCTCGTTCACTGAATGTTCCTTTCAATTTTAGGAATGATTGGTTCTGAAGATTTGAAAATTTTTAGATGACTTGAAACATGCGTTAGAAATAATGCAAGCACAACAACTGAGAATAAACACAACATTTTCGGAGGAGCTCGAAATTAGAATACATCGTCAATTTTCCATATGCCTCAAAATCGTTAACCAAGTATACTTACTACGCAGCCATTGGTGAAATAAAGAAGTAATGAAGGGAAAATAATAAATATATTCGATTTATAAATCTTATGTATGATGCAACTTTTCTGGAATGTGTGCACAAATTTTCGCAGGTGAAATTCCTTAAACTGTGATTTCTACCAACTTAATTTTCAGAAGCACGCCAAACACGCAGCATAATCAAAAATGTTATTGCAAAACAGCTCAAGTCATTTCTAAAACACCGTACTAGTAATCTTTAGGTTAAATTTAATTGATTTTAAGCTCAACAAGTCATATACAACAATTTTCAACAGACCGTTTTCACAAGTTTTCTTCTGTGCAATAAGCATTGAACGTTAAAAAACGGGACTAGGTTTGAGGTCTGTAGAATTTGGTCGACAAAATGCAGTAGACTAGCATCGGCGGCAATATCCTTGGTCCTGATTCTGTGTTTCCAAAAAGAAACTCAATATTTTCCTAATATTTTCGTTAATTTTCGTTAACATGTACCAAATGTTTCCTTTAATCGCTTTTATGCTCACATGCGTTGCAACTGTTTGTTGTAGACGTCGGAATTAAGCATCTGATGTGTGAGCCCAAAATACATAATTTTTGTGATGTATTTCTTTTTTTTTGAAAAATATGTGATGAATAACACATTTGACGGAAAAAGGTTCAGTAAATGATATGTTTGTCATGTCAAAGTTAGAACCCTGTGAGTTCCAATGAAGTCGACAAGTCAGTTCTTCAAAACATCATCAGGTAACCTTACTAAATCGTCGCACTAAGCTAGAAGAAACTATGAAAAAATGGCTATAATATTCAATTAAAAAGTCATGAGCTTCTGGAACCGAGAAAAAATTGGGTCCCTCAATACAGCAGGCGTAAAATGAGAAAATCCCGCTCAGTGATCCGAAAGCTGTTGTTCTGCATTCTACGCGTGGCAAAGCGCCAAGCCCACCAAAATGTTTTTTTATGAAAAGTGTCTCTGAATGCAAAGTTCAATCAAAACAAATACAATTAATCTAACTTTTCAATTGTTTATTAGTACAACCTCGAGAAAACAATACATTCTGGCTGCTATCTGGATTTGGGAAATTTCAAAAAAGTGCATTCCCCATAGTTTTTTGCTAAAATGAACAAAATACAACCCGGCGAAAAGAATTTTCATTACTTCTCGTAGAAGTAGACATAATTAGATGAAAAAGAGAGCCATTTTATCAAAATTTTCATTAATATCTAAAATCAAAAGACTGTCAAATCTCGTTAGAGCATCAGCTAAGAAACACTGGATTTTGATTCAGTTGAAATATGCAACACGGTGGTTGGATATATTAATAGAGTACGGATCATTGTTTCGTAGCGTGGGTTTTTTGAATTCTATGTGAAAAGCCAGAAACCAGGTGCAGAATCATTTTAATGTAATAAATCGATGATCTTAATTAAAACTAGACAAGTGACAGAATAGAAACAACGCACGAGTCAGAGGTCGGCTGAGCTTCACCCTCCTTAGCGAAAGACAGAAAACATACAAAAGAAATTCAACCTAACAAGAACGTCAGATTAAAGTAAAACGCATGGCTGATTTTTCAGCCATTGGTTATTTTAAAAACTTAGCAACGCTGTTTTATCCAGAAACTCTGACGAAAAAAGCACCAATATTACATCTCCTCGAGTGAGGCTCATCATTTTTATTTGCTCCTGAGGGGCATTAAAGTCTCCAACCGACACAAAGGACTTCCCTCATTATTGAAGCTCGTTAACAGCAGAAGTGAGCCTTAGTAGCAAATAACGCCTCTATCACTTCTGATGAATTTAAAATATTGAAGACAACAAATCCCAACGTGGGGGAAGAAACAACGCTTGTTTTTTACTCATTTTGTTCACAACGGTTTTAATTTACATTTAAAAGGAGCGCTCAATTACTTTTGCCGCACAAAAATGTTACACTAATACCCTTGAGTCGCCATGCTGTACACCTGAGAGGTTTCCGCAAAATTTATCACAACAAAACTATCGTCACTTACATGTGCTTGTGCTAGCGGAGAGGTAAGTGAGCTTACAGAACATGCGCCGTTCTTGCTTTAATTTACATTGATGTAAAAGAAGCATTTTGGGAAAATAAATTTCATTCTGGAGCTATCATTGAGAGCACATGGATATCGATAGAATGTATGACAGCCACAAATGGGTGAAAGGTCCTTGGCTAAAGACAGAGACAGATTTTTTGGGCGTTCATGGATCTTCGGAGTGCGTACGATAGAGTTGATCTGAAAGAGTTTATGTTAAGCGTTGAGGGCGTGTGGCGAGAGAAGTGAGCTGCAACCGGCTGTTGGTAATTTCTAAGACGATGGCTGACCGTGTGTTAGAGTGGGTAATGTTGAGAGTGAGTGGTTTGAAGTGCGGGGGGATTTGAGGCAGGGATACTTTATGCATAGGGCGGGACATAGTCGAGCTGACGCAGCTACTCTATGCAGACCGCGGTCTGCAGTGATGCAAACCACAGAGCGCAGGAGAAACAGAGGCTCGGTCGCAGGAGAAACAGAGTTGTCTGGTAGGAGAATGTTAAGGGATGTGTGATAGAGAGACACTTCGAGTGAATGTGAATAAGAGCAAAGTTATGAGGTGATCGAGAGAGGGGCTGCGGAAGGAAAAAACATAAGCTTGAATTGAGTGAGGCTTGAGAAAGTGAGTTGTTTCGAGTACTTGAGAGCGCGTGTGGTCGCGAATGTTGAATTATATGACGAGGTGGAAGCAATGATAACTAAAGCGTACAAAGATTATGGAGTCTTGAAGGTGTGTTCTAGAAAAAATTACTTGAAAACGAATGCTAAAAGGACATTGTATGAAAGTGTTGTCGTGCTGATAGCGCCGAGTGGACCAGAGACGTGGCATTAAAAGTTGCTGATGCGAATCGGTTGAATGTGCTCGAGATGAAGTGTGTGAAGAGTATGTTTAGGGTGATGTTATTGGATAGGTGACTGGATGTGTTAGGATACAGCTGGCGAAAAATACCGACTGCGATGTATTGAAGTGTTTCACTATTATAGAAAGAATGAAGTAGGAACGGGTAGTGAAAAAAAGTGATGGAGTCAGGGGAGCATGGATGCACTGTTAGAGGTATACGCTGACGACTGGATGAGATGGATGGGGTTGAAGAGGCATGGTATAAGCGAAGTATTAGGTACTTTCGAAAAAGCTGAAAAATCTAAAAGTTGAATGGAGAGAGATTGTGAGTTTCGCTGTGATACAGCCAAGGTGAGTTGGGTCGGGGATTCTTGGCCAACAGGATTTGTTCAGTTTTGTTGAGTTAGTTTGGATCGGTTTTGCAGCTCGGGCATCTCCGAGCCCTTGTGGAGAGGCAAGGGTAAACCAGCGTCATGCATTTGGGCATACTATTTTTATACAATTTACTGAAGTGTGCAACGAAAAACTATTTGGACACTTGAAAGAAAAGTGTTTAATATTTCGAAGCATAACCTTCATTTGCAATTTAGGCTTTTAGGCGGTCTTAGTAAATTTTTCCTATATTGAGGCAAGATTGAAACAGAATCTTAGACCATAATTTTTTGGCCTATTCTTTCATTGAGTGAAATTTTAAACTATTTTTCCAACCTTTAATTCATTGAGGTATGTTGGCCGTCTTGCATGGATCCATCTTGTGAGTTTTCTCCACAAATTTTCAAGCGAATCTATTTCCGCCGATTGTCTAGGTAGGTACCTTGATATCTCATCAGTCTCTTGATATTGTTGCTACGGAGCTATTCATGAATTACGATGGCAGAATGTTTTGGATCATACTCGTAGTCTCCTGTTGAAATAGCCATTCAGATCTAAGATTCTGTTTCATTGCAAAACTTTTGCATCTTGTTTTCTAAAATCCCAACATTTTCAACTTTATCCGTGGTTCCTTTATTTATTTATTTCCCATTGCCCTGTAGCCTTAAGAACAGCCTGAAACACCCTCATAATTTTACTATCACCACCATGTATCGCAATTGATATGGTGTTTTCTTCAGTGTTTACTCTTCTGTCTTTACTTCAAACATGAGTATCATCATTATGGCTATAAAACTCTATCTTGTTTTCATCAGAACAAAATATTTGCTTTTAGAAAACCATCTTCGTGCAAGAATTTGCTTCTGCAAACTGCAATTTTGATTGCAAGGGGTGTTCCGTAAGTATTTGGATCTTGCGAGAAGATCTTGTCTTGTGTTACCGCTGAAGTTATTCCCTAACTGTTCACTTGTGTGATACAGAAGCACTTAAATACTTTCAACATTCTCCTGTCACAAACAGGCAAGTTTTCACCTTGCGACTTGCTTCCTCGACTTCTTGAAGACTTTTGGGGTGCACCAGACCTTGGAAAACATTCAGTGTTTTTATACATCTTCCAATTCGGAACAAAGTAACCTACTGTGTGATATTTAAATTCACTGATATTTTTAGACAGTTCACTTTTTCAGTGTGCGCAGAAATGAAACGTTTTTTCACAATTTTTGAAAACCCTGCTTCCGTACAGTTAGCGGATTGAACGATGTGATGTATCTCAATTGATATTTTTGCCTGCTGTGTGAGTTACATGGCTTCATTTCTAGAGGAACCTTCGCAATAATCTTTTTGATCCATTCAACTTGTCTCACCTCGTTTTGGGAGTAACTTATGTCTAGTGGACAGTCATGGCTGATCTCTGAGATCATGTCTCATCAGGTTACGATTATAATCCAAATTTTATTCAGGATCAAAGCTAATAGCACATGACTGAATCCTTGAGGTACACAGAGTACTCAAAAACTTGAACAAATTTAACACCTTTTTGAGATTCACTCCCAAATTCTGAAAACAGCTCCACTATTCGTTTTGAAACTTCAATCTTCCACCCGCCTGACTCCAGTCACAGTATTTTAGGCGCCTGACTTTGTAACACATCAGTCCATGATTACGACGGTGGGAATAATTGTTTGCTCTTTTTCAACGCGATGCCTGATCGTCTTCAGGAGACCACAACGACGGTCGTTAGTCAGTGTCTCGGCTGGGTCTAATTTAAGGTTCTTCCCAGGCCATTTAAAGTAATTCAAACTATGGAACAACTTCAAGAACTCTCATTCCCGCGAGCTGCGACTTAGAATCATTTGTTAGGTGCTGAGACTTATCGAGCTATGGATCTCGATGTCCTTTGCGGTTCTCGAAACAAGCGGAGAAGCAGAAGTGCTTCGGGGGAACCTCTGCTCTCGCACGACGCTCGGCTCTGGCGTCCTCACATTTGTGCAATGTCCAAATTTGTTAGGATGTAGTCTGCTATACGTATCATACATACTCACGGCATATGTTAATATACCATGATAATGTTATCATTATTAACCTATTTATAAGTTATTCCATCGGTAACATTCAGCGTTTTTGCTTTTGAAGATTTGGTCTAATCAAATTCTTCTAAAAAAAATTGAGTTGAACTTCATGTTCTCGGTCCAACTACATATTCCCCTCAGACATATTAAAGCTGTTGCGTTCATACAAAAATCGGTAAGAATAATACAATAGCTGTTTCGTAGGCAATTCTTATCTTTCAAAAAGTGTTAATTGATTTTTAATGGCCTTTGTACAAAGAGCATAATGTTTACCCAGATCAACGAATGCAAAATTAGCAAAGTTTTTAAGCCTACATTTCTTCGCGTTTTCTTCTTGGAGATACAATATGAGTATGATCCTGATGTATTTCGCCAAATAGAGCAGTTTCTTCAATCCATTTCTCTCGTATGTGTGTGAAGGGCTGATCCGGGATCCTAGAACTCAATTTTGTACCATAAATTCCCTGTTTAATCGAAAGTTGGAGATCTGAAGCATACGTACTCTCGTATGAGTGTTAGCCAGAAGCAGGCGAAGCTTTGACAAAAATGTAATTGCAATTTTCTGCTGCATTTTTGTTCTTACTTTGATTACCATGTGAAGTGACGAAGCTTCATTGGAAAGAATGATAAACTGTGAGTAGCGCAGTTAGATAAAAAGTGACCGTTCTTGCTGTACTAAAAGACTTCACTTACAGGAAATAAAATGATGGTGCTACAATTTTTGCACCTAAAATCTTCGAGTTTTAAAAAATGATACAAAAAATTAGTTACTACACACGTTTGTAAAAATAAAAGTTTATCTGGAGTATGAGTATAGTTATCTGACAAAGTGTAAACCTGTCATGATCATAATTGGTCCCTCACCAATACTCGTCACCGCGATTTCGTAACCAAACCTAATCATGAAAATGAGTTATCCAAGTTGGAGCATGTGTGTCACTCATCCTCTCCAGCGTCAGACTTGGTTTAACGAAACGCTAGAAAAAAAGAAGGTGGCTGAGCGAGCAAAAACCGGGACCAAAGAGTCTCTCCTAAGACTCTTGTTTATTCATGAAATATTACGGCTCAAAGCCCTTAGGAAGATTTATGGGCGGCCACCTGCAACTTGCCAACAACAACTTCTCTGAACTGCTGCAGTGAGAAGGAAGACTCACTTACAACTTGCTTCATTTGTTACAAAACATCATTTGGCAGCCTGCGTAGCCGAGCTCCACAAACTTTTCAGCTTAAAAAACTCACAGAAATTTTGTGGCCTTTTGACTCACTTTTGGGGCATTGGAACTCCATTTTATTGGCAGGTAATTTTAGAGGAGATCCATTTCTCATGTCGTGGGATAATTTCAAGTTCATTCTCTATCAAAGTTTACCAGCTCAACACCCAGCACCGTTCGATAAGGTAGAGGAGCTTTGCAGTGTATCAGCGTCAGTCAAAGGACGAATTCTATCATACATAGATTCGAATGTTGATTTTTAAAGGCGTTTTTATAATGTCACTATATTTTACTACAGAGAGACATGTTCTTGTGTTAACTGATGTAAATGTCATGCGTTATGAGAATGATAAGTGTAGGCCAAAGACGAAATTTTATATTCTGTTGAGATATTTTTTCAAAGTATTTTGCTTATGACTGCACTGGCCATTTGTTACACGAATTATAGAGTTCTCAAGATATAGAAAATATGCTTCACTTCCAAACAGGTACGGCAGAATTGCAAATTTTATGGTGAACTGATACACTGAAAAATATGTTACCGCTTCATTCGAACTTCGCCATGCATTTTGTTTTCTGCGTAAAATGTTAATTCTTGAAAAGAGTTCAAAAAAGAGGCCAAATAATCTTTAGTTTGATTCTAAGGATCTAAGCACTTAACTCGCACAGTAAATGAGGACAAATTCCTTGAACAAATCCGTAATTTGGAAATGCAGGATTACTGAAGTACCCGTTGTTGAGATAATGAAGTACCCGTAAAGTGGAACTGTTAGAATTTTATCCCTGTGCAATATTAAGCGAAAAGAGAATTGGTTGCCAGCTTGCTTTGTGTCCCTGTCCCCCTTACAATTACTACTGACACTTAAATCGGACGCCACGGGTTGACATACGCGAGAAATATTTCCACAGTAAAGAATCTCTACATTATCTCAACAACTTTCAAAGTTGTACAAAATGTGGACACTTGAAGAGTACATACCGATGGCAAATGTTTAGATTTAAATTGCAGTTTATAGCTATTTAAATTTGAAAAAGTGCCACCAGAAGTGAGTAAGGATTCCAACACTGTGGAATAAATTCTACCGAAATAATAAAATTGCGAAGACAGCGCTGTGTCTTCATTTATTCAAAGTGTCTATTGTCAAGGCATTAAAATTATGTAGACCTGTTACATATACTATCAGTGCTGCAAAATTAGTTATGAACCTGAATGTTCAATTGCACTGGAGAGAAACAAATTTCATGAGCTATGCTAAGGGTTAAAATAATGTCGTGTGCATTCCCCTCAATATGGGTGCGAAACACTCAGCATATCGGAATTGACTCCAAGTTCCTAAGAGATTTTGAACCTTTATGAACGAAAAAGTTATTCTAATTTCTTTGGAATTTGTCTGTTATAATGAAAGGTGATAATAAATTTTGGCGTCTGAAAATGAGGAAATTTTCAACGAGTTCTGGTTTAAATTTTTATAAATTTGATCTGTAATTGATTTGTAGAATTTCTCCGGGCACAAATGAGAGCGATTTTGCGATAAACAACGAAATAAAAAGTTATTCTGTGTAATTATTTATATAAATAACACTAACCCCTAGTATCATCGAATAAATAATTACTAACGTTCAAAACTAAATATCAAAGTGGAAAATTAAATACAAAATTGTTTAAAATACCTGAAATAAGCCGCGCTTTCAATTTGAAGTAAATACTGCCTAATGTATGCCTAAAAATAAGAAGTACTTAAAAAGATCAGAACAATTCCCTGCTATACTAACACAAATCTACTTAATTAGGGGTTAAGAGCTTTTGCATGCTCTCGGACAACGGGCCTGATTTCATTTCTTTATGACTGGTCTATTTAGTTGAGCTGCCTTCCGGAGCTGCCCAATGTACACTTTCGGAAACAAAGAAGACTAATCTCGGATATCCACAACTTTATACATCCTAATGAGATTAATTTTAGGAGCTCATGCAGTCTTGTTTCTTGAGTCATACATTTCATAGAATTTTTATTTTGTTGACTAAAATAACTTTACGTCCATGTCTAAATTTGGTAGTTTATGAATTGAGTACTTCCCCAATTTAGAAATTCGATCCCGTCACTGAATGACGACTGTAAATTTCATCAAATTCTTCTTTTCTCTCTGTTCTTAAATGACTTAAATGACTATTCCTCTGGCTGTTCATATATGAATTCACAGATATATTTGAATTACTAGCTGTTTAAAACTAGAATAATATAGAATATTTATCTTAATTTGGGCCCCGAGCAAACCCCGTTGCTCCTTAGAAGGCGAGGTCCGACAGTCGAGCTCTACATAGACAGGCGCTACCAGGCGTGTTTTTCTCAGAAGCCTTTTGAGTTTAACGGATACAAAAGCGGGGCTCTGATTTTTGAGGAAAACAACCGGGTGAAAAATTCGCTTTGGAGACCCTGCAAGATTTTCAAGGAAGAGAAGTTAGTGGAGCCATATTACATGAGAGTTCTCATGGCTTACATAGTAGAGAAATTGTGGAATGTACAATGTCCACAGCAAGACGGCCCCTGGAATCTAGGTTAGAACGAAGCTAAGACATCTAAATATGTCCAGATACTTATTATTATATTTTTTCATTTCATTTAATTTCATTGCATTTCACGTTATTATTAATATATATTTCCTTTCATGCACCTTCACAGATTCAGTTGTGGTTTATGGACTTGAAAAAAATCACCTCGCATGAATATTCTAGGTTGTCAATTTGAACTATTATAATATCTATCATTATAATTATCGCCATCAGCACTGTCTGAAGCGATTAAGTTCGTAGGATGGAATTGAGCGTTGAGTCGCACATCACAGCGGCCACAGCTAAGAGTACGAGAACACCGTACGCGTTCACTGTAGCATAGCGAGGTCAGCGCGCCAGTAACATCACAAGTTCTTCATTGCTGAATATTACTCCAGGCCCCGGGGTGGGCAATATACTAATCATCTCGTCGAGTGAGAGGGCCATAAAATTTCAAATATTACTACAGACCTCACGTGTACAGTAAAATGTGAGTACATTAAAAATTATTAATTTTCGTAATTCTAATTGAAACTACATAAACATATCCACGAGGTAATCAAACAAATAAAATGAAAGAAATTTAAAACATCTCACATCGTTGTGCTGTTTAGGAGTTTGTTATTGCATTCTCTGCCACGCACATCTTTCTTATCTGATTGATTATGTATTATTAACAAACCACGTCGGTGTGCGTTAGCAGTCATGGTACACATTCGCAACCAGTAGGTCCTTCACTTTGTTTGAAGATGTTTTCTCCAAATACATTTTTGAAAGAATACTGCCACTACCTTAACTATTTCTATGTCCACTCCCACTATTCAAGCTAATAAATAACTATAATTCTACAAGTTCTCGCCTCTAATTTTTTTGTTTTTATCATGATTCGAACAATTTTGTTACCACTTTCTACATTCCAAGCAAAACTCAATGGTAACGCTGCCACTAAAAACTGATAGGACTAAGCATGTCTTCAAAATTGTATTTTTCTGAGTATGAATCATATCAACTTACCTCATGATTCGTATTCTGAATTATTATTATGTTCATATGGGCTCATAATCTTCAATGATCATGCAAGTTCCAACATGCAGATCACCTCACAGTGCCGTTATTGCTCATTACAACTCACATTATTGCTCATATCCTTATCCTCATGAGAAATTTTTCACTCGCAGGTCTCCTCACAGTGCTTACATCACTAATTCTACTCACATCATCAGGAATGAATACATCCACTTGCAGGACCCCTCACAGTGCCCTCAATGCCCAAAACTACTCACATTGGTGCTCCAGAGGTAAACGGTTTTGCTGCCAGGCTTCATGGGGTGATCGTTCATGTCGTCGACGACGAGCAGCACGGGACTGACAGCAGACAGGCCGCGTGCGTCCGCCACCAACACGTCAATGACCAGTTCCCTCCACTCCTCCCTGTCAAGCGCCTGCCTCGTCAGCAGGGTGGCACCACCGCGCCCGCTGTCCATTTCTGATCGTGACCAAATGTTTGTGGTTACAACTATGAAACAAAGGTAGTAACTATATGATCTGCAATCGTCTCTGTCCTGGCATAACTGAAGGCGCAGTGTATTGACTAAGCTAAAGCCTCGAGTGAAGCGTCCGCCTGAATGATATGTGGGTGCGAACCTTGTTGGTAGTGGGAGCGAGGAAATCTCGAGCAAAAGAAAGAACCTGAATGTTTTTTATTAGAAACAAAGTGTATTTCACCTAAAACTGATACCATCACCACAAAGAGAAAAATTCCTATTATAAGGCAGGGTATCATATCTATAAGGTTTAGTGCCGGGACACAGTTTCAGTCATTAAAAAGTCGTTTCTTATTATAAAACTCAATGGGACACCGCTTCATGATGCTCTGTTGTGACTTGGAGTTCTCCCAGGATCGAGCAGATATAATTCGATTTTTATTCTTCAAGAGCCGCAATGACTTTATAGTTTGGTTTTTAGTTGAAGCAACATAGGCCGCCACAACTAAAAACAACGATGTTCACAAACACACTAAACCGAGTTCATTTTGAAAGAATATGATAAGGCAGATGATTTCATTAAATGGTCGAATTGACGATCTTTAACACGCAGTACAGATCGTTTTCAAAGTTTTTTTGAAGTTGACCTCACAATAAATTTTGAGATATTGATACAACGACTGGTTAAGTACCAAAATGAAAGATTGATTTATCAAATAGCCGTAAAAGTCAGCCGAATTCACAGCGGAAGAGAAGAAAAGCACCACACAAGCGGATTCATTCCCAATTGGCCACTAACTTGGTAAATTACCCAGTCCTAATGATGAATCCGACTGCTAATTATCTGGTCAAAAAATCTAAAATCAGCGTTTCAATTTCGGTCATTCCAAAAGTGCTGAATGATAACCTCAATGGCAGAAAAAGCCTAGCAATTTCTAATTAGTCTAGAGAAAATGCAACTAGAATTCTAAATGCCAGCCGTACGCTTAATTACGAAATTAAGCATTACATTTGAAATTACAATTGAAAAATTAGTCTCTGGATTTTTAATTTATCCATGAATAATTATTTGTGCAGCAAATGAGCTTGCACAACTGAACATTTCAGTGTATACAGAGTGTTCTTTAACTCATGGTACAAACTTTGACATTATGTATTGAAACCCAAAACAAACACATTTCCATGAATGACGAAATGCCCAAAAATGCTTCGTTATCGAGATCTCGAATCATTAAAATTTATTTGATTTTATGGAAATTTCTCACTTTCTTCATAGTGACGACCCGCTATATGGCAACGATTGTTTACCTGTCGTCTGCTGTCGGTGAACGTTGTGTAACACTCCCAACAACATGGATCGTTAAGCAAATTTTGAAAGGACAGAAATGATCTTGGCAAATGGCAATGCTAGAAGGGCTGCTAGACTGTATGCAGATCGTTTTCCCAACCGCCTTTTGCCTGATCATCGTAGTTTCACAGATTGCATCAGCGGCTGCGGGACACAGGTAGTTTTGAGGTAAACAGAAGACATGTTGGTGGTCCTCGTCCTCAGCGAGCTCACGCCGATGACGAAGAGCGGATACTATAATATTTTGCAGCAAACCCACGTACAAGCCCTCGAGCCACTGCAAATGCACTCGGAATACATTCCCACTCACTAATATGGCAAACTGTCCATGACAACGGCATGCACCCATACCATTTTCAGAGAGTGCAAAAGTTCAATCCCGCTGACTTTAACCCTCGTAATCGTAAACGGTTCGCACGTTGGCTTATGAATAAGTACCGAGAAGATTATGAGTTTCTAAAGTATGTGCTCTTCACTGATGAAGCAACGTTCAGTCGCGGTGGTATTTTTAACACACACACAGCTTCCACATGTAGCAAAATGGAAACCCACACGTTGTGCGGCAGTAATTACCAACACCGGTTCAGCGTAAATGTGTGGGCTGGTATTGTCTGTAACAATTTAGTTGAGCCATATTTGCTGCCTGAGCGTGTAACAGGAGAGTCCTATGAAGTATTTCTAAGGGAGGTCTTGACTGGCCTACTTGACCCTGTGCCTTCGGCTATTCGACGACAGATGTGGTTCCAGCCCAACTGTGCCCCATCACATTACTCAATGACTGTGCGACGATACCTAGACCGTACACTTCCCAACAGATGGATAGGACGTTCTAGCTCAGTTTCATGGCCAGCGAGGTCTCCAGATATGACACCTTTGGACTTTTACCTATGGGGGCACATAAAGAGTTTAATTTATGAGACCCCAGTGGAGACAGAGATTGATCTTGTTGGAAAGATAGTGACGCTGCAGGACGCATTGAGGATGATCCGCGAGTGTTCGATCGTGTTCGGGAATCGCTTCTGTGTAGGTTTCAGATGTGCATTGAAGAACAGGGCAGGCATTTTGAACAATGCTTGTAATGTCAATTTTTTTATAATTTAAGTTAATGAAATCAGATGAGTTTTCATAACCTAAGACTCGGAAGACTGTCCCCACCAGAGTTAGAAAAGCATACAAATGTTGCCATATAGCGGGTCGCCACAATTAAGAAAGTGAGAAATTTCCCTAAATAAATTAAATTTCAATGATTCGATATCTCGATAACGAAGCATTTTTGGGCATTTCGTTATTCATGAAAATTTGTTTGTTTTGGGTTTCAATACATAATGTGAAAGTTTGTACCATGAGTTAGAGAACACCCTGTATATCGATAGAAGTAGGTAATTCTTTAATGGGCTGGTCAAACATTCCATGGATGCGGTTTGCATTAAAGCAGAAGTGCCGGAGAACTTTTTTTCTTTCTTAACCCAAAACGAGATAGTGGGTGGTGCCATTAAAATAAACCGACTTGAATATGCTCGTGGATAGTTAACGGGACGCAAGCTAAGAATCAAGATTATTGTTCTTCTTCAGTTACACACAACTTAGGGATATAATGTCCAATTTGACATATTCCCCTATTGATTATATTTAAATCAATAATAATCTGCATGAAATGCATTACTAAAGCTTCAGAGATGTTTGAAAATATTTAAAACTCCCGCTGAAGCAAATTAAGAATATCCTTACAGCTTTAAAGTAATTTCAAAGTAAAATAGAACTCACGAGGGTCCATCTTCAGAGCGATGAGCTCTTTGATGTGAGGTGGGTTAGAATCAGCGAGAGAAAACTTGAACGGCGGCCCGTTTCCCCTGGCCCAAACGTCGCGGTCCGTGGCGGTGAGGGTGCCCACAGGGCCCGGCTCCGTAGCCTCTACCACATGCAGCTTCCTGGGCTGGTTCAGCTCCGGCGGACAGTCGTTCACGTCCGACAAGCTCAGGCTCATTGTGGCAGTCGTCGACAAGGCAGGAGTGCCGGAGTCCACGGCCACGATCTGCACGACTGCGATACCGCGGTCCAGAGCCTCGCGGTCCAGCGAACGGACGACTTTCACAGTCCCAGTTGGCGATACAGACAAGTCTTCTGAGAATCGACCAGCCACATGATATGTGACGGTCTGCTTCCCACCCTGTGAGGCAAAAGTAACATCTCGATTTTTCCCTCTATTTTTGGTGAAAAACAAGTTCATGTCAGTGTCTGAGGTACCATGTGTTCGTCGCCCATGTATTCTTTTGGGTTCTTGGAGGAAATGGGGCACATATAAGACCAATTTTTGTGTGTATCAGTCTAGACAAGATACAAACACCGTTGTTTAATAACTTGCCCGTTGCACACGTACTGTACAAACCAGCTAAGAGTACAAATGAATGAATTTAATAACGTTCGATAGAGCACAGAAACAAATAGATTATAAACTAATTACTGAATTGGTAAGTTATCTCATGATACAATTAGATTACTTGAAGAAATAAAAGGGCATGATGAGAGAAAAAGCAACACGGACTTCAACAGCTCAAAAATTCACTCGATGTAAATTTTTCGTAAGTGAGCACCAAACAAACACATAAATCCAAATAACACTCGTGACCACAATATCATTTTTACGCGCGAAATGATGTCTTCCCTTTCTGTTAGAAAAAAGATTCGGTGATTCCAGACTAAAAATTATTTTAATGCTAGTTTACGCACCCAGCCAGTCTAATTCACTCCAGTCGATAGTTCCCGATGAATAATGCGAATTATTTAGTCAGGCAATAGCATAAAATAACATTATTCCCTGATTACCTCAGCAACTGGAAGCAAGTCCTGAGCGTATCCATGACCTAGCCTTCATTACCTCTCGAATTTTACATAATTATTCTTTTAGACGCAAATACCCATAACTTTATGATATTTAATAGCCGTTACCTGATTATTGCTTTTAAACCCTCGAGGTCGTAAAACCTGTATCACAAATACGCTCATAAGTACTTCCAGCTGCTCGCACGTGACATTCTGTTGAGAAAAGCGCTTAAGACTTCCATCACGTATTGATTTCTATACGACGTTCTACACTGGTGCGATTACATAAAAACTTCTGTTAACTAACGAGAAGTATTGTGTATTTCTTTCTCAGGCAGAATAACAGAGGTCGTTATTTGTAAGGCTTAGTTTTTTGTCTGCAATAAAGCCCCCACTGCTTACAGTAGCACATAGTATAAAATTATTTCTACTTCATAATCCCCTTTTCAACGATCCGTTAAATTGAAGACAAAAGGATCTGAACGACTAAATATCAAATGGTAAAATGTTCAACAGCAGTGTGCTTGGATTATTCTTCAGTGGCACAAAAGGATTCCCATGCCAACTGGACATGCAGGATGAGTGCGGAGGGCGTAAATGAATAAACGTCATATTACAGCTTTGTAACATCGGATCAGCTGTGCTGAGTCTTAATGATTCAAGTTACTAATGACGAAATCAAATCCCATGTGTTCCATGCCATAAAAGATTAGCAACTCTCCAAAACAACGGTTTTCAGAGAGTGCACTGATTATAGCAACGGTTTTATGCTTCTTTGGGCGAGTTTTGTGTATTGAGGTTCAGTTTGAATTAGACTTTATTTTACTTTTACGTGATGCTGAGCGAAAAAATGTCCTTTGATTTTATATAAATAGAGGAACATTTCAATAATATTAAATTAAATGCGTGCCTATCTATGAAGAGGTTTATAAATTAGATTTTCTAAAACGTTAATCTCATAGGTTATAGAATGAATAAACGAATAAATTCTGAACCATCGACTTAACCGTCTGAGGCCACATTGGAAAAATAGTATCTGGCACTTCAATTTGTTTTTGATTCTGTCATATCCGAATCTGAAAAAGTATGCGCCTATCATTTCTACTAAAAATTTGAAACGACGAATATTTATAAATGTTCTCAAGAAGAAGCTCCAATTTTTAGGTAATGTCATATACCATGTAAAAAACACGGGCCTAAAATTTCCATTTCTCTTACAAACTGGTTATCCTGCGCCACTGCAGTACAGTTTTCGAAGAGCACTACACACGAGTTTCCACTTGAGCGACCAAATTCCTACGCAAAGTGTGTTACCGCCGAGCAATTTAACCCGGGATGAAACTCCAGTTAAAAGATTGTTTCACAAAAACTACTCGATGCGTAAACTTTAAAAACAGGAGCGACAGAATGCTTTTCTATTTGAATTGCTAGGTCCATCGTTTGAAAAAAGCTAGTTAATACAATGGTGACTATTTTCGCACAAATAGGCAGTCGCCATGACATGATGTAATCGCACGTAAACATAGTGAAGTACAACATGTTCTAGTTTCATAACAGTTAAAAGTATGAAGGGACAGTATGTAGACAGCACGGCTAAAATGAGAAATGCAGCGAATAAATACACCTTTGTTCAGCGTTAAAGAAGATGGAAAATCCATATGATATTTTGATTGGTTTTTATGTATTTTTTAAAACATCTGATTGTTATTGGAATCCCTGTAAACGTTAACATGTTTGGTGTCTATAAATTGTTAGTGTCTCCACGTGAGTTTCATTCAATGGATATGAGTGATTTAAAATCAAACTTCATGACAATACAAAACGAGCTCTATTTTAAACTGAGAGAGACGTCTTTAAAATCAAAGAATTGACTCATGCACTGTGGCTAGAATATCCATCTTATAATGGAATAAGAATACAGAAATTCTGAACACAGCGTTAATTAACAGAACTATTCGCATTACCAATGAAAGAAAAATTCTTCGATAATCTTAGATAAGTTACAATGAGGGGGAAATATGGGACGTAATGCTCGTATCCATGGTAATTAGGAAGTTTTTAATTAGCTGTTATATTCACATCTGAAAATAAGTTCTACTTCAAATAGCCTCAAACTAAATTGCAAGTGCGCTGTACAAAGAATTAGTGTTGTTTCTCTATGTGAATATCAAATCCTACGAGACGAATAAAACAAGATTTTTTTAGTGAGTTCTGAGAGACCTTTCGAAGCTCTGCTTTCATTAAAATTTTCTAATAAAATATTGGTTTGCAACAGAACTCTAGATAGACGATGGTTATTGTAAGAAACATAACCTGGAAGTTTTATTTTAATATGTGGTATTTTGATCAGGCCGAAACATTTATGCAAATGCCATTCTTTCAGAATTTCGAAATATTGCTAGAGCGAATGCCGCATTTCCACAGAATTTAGGAATAAAAACGAACAATTTTATCTATGTATCCTCCAAAACTCTTAGCGACTGAATAATGGAAGGAAGGAATAAAGAATTTATTGAAGAGTTGAGGCCAAATTTCAAAACTCTGATGTAAATTTAAGATTAGAAATCGGATGCAGTGAGGTATTCAGAGTTTTAAAAGTATTTCCCTTGACTGCATTGAAATGCTTCCCGGTAAACGAATTTTATCGCGAATTTCATATTTATCTTGCCTCTTTGGTCGAGCACAGACGTATATTGGGATATGTTTTTCAACCAAAACAGATCAAGGCATCAAAAAATCACCAAGAAGAGGATCCCAGGAGACTGTCCCAGACTAGTGTCTTCGCACTGGTTGAAATAACTTGAAAAAATTTATTACAAAGACAATTCCAAATTACACATTTCGAATGTAAGTTCATTTCAATTCTGATTCAAATCATCGCTTGGATGGGAAAAAACAGAAGAGAAAGTATCTAAAGAAATAATTAAATGAGAACTTATACAGTAATGTAACTTGGAACGTAATAATAGCATCTCTGAATATCAATGATTACGCTAGTCACGACCAGAAATGTAGATCTAGAAGGTGGCACCCGCAATGTCCTTTCCTAAACCTTCAATTTCTGCTGGGTAGCTATGTATTCAGTCTAGCGCTATTTATCAGTAAGTGGAACCAAACGCTGTTAATCAAAAAGTGGCTGTCACCAAACGCTAGCGATCAGTAGGTAAATGGGCATCTAAAGCAAGTAGTTAGCGAGTGAATTGGCACCTGACGATATTGATCATTAGGTAAATTGGCTCCTAACGCAATGATCAGCGAGTGAATTTGTACTTGACAATATTGATCATTAAGTAAATTGGCTCTTAACGCTATGATCAGCGAGTGAATTGGCCCCTGACGTTATTGATCATTAAGTAAATTGGCTCCTAACGCTATGATCAGCGAGTGAATTGGCCCCTGACGTAATTGATCATAAAGTAAATTGGCTCCTAACGCTATGATCAGCGAGTGAATTGGCCCCTGACGTAATTGATCATAAAGTAAATTGGCTCCTAACGCTATGATCAGCGAGTGAATTGGCCCCTGACGTTATTGATCATTAAGTAAATTGGCTCCTAACGCTATGATCAGCGAGTGAATTGGCCCCTGACGTTATTGATCATAAAGTAAATTGGCTCCTAACGCTATGATCAGCGAGTGAATTGGCCCCTGACGTTATTGATCATTAAGTAAATTGGCTCCTAACGCTATGACCAGCGAGTGAATTGGCCCCTGACGTAATTGATCATAAAGTAAATTGGCTCCTAACGCTATGATCAGCGAGTGAATTAGCAGCTGATGTCATTGGTCAGTGAGTGAACTGAGCATTAAAGCTACTGTTCAGTAAGCAAATCACACCTAACGCTAATGATCATTGAATGAATTAGAACCTGACGCTAGTGATCATAAAGAGAATAAGCACTCAGCGCTATTTATTAGTAAGTAAATTGTTTCACAATGCCAATGTTGAGTTCGTAAACTGTCCCAGAAGGCTTTTTGTTAGTAGGTATATTGGAATCTAACTTTTTCATCAGTGTGTAACTTGACAATCACCGCTGTCGATCACTGATTAATTGAGCTCCCATGCAGCGCCATTGATCAGCAAGTACGGACACCAATATGGATCAGCAATTGATTAATCCCGCGTTTGGCCGCCTTCTTTTATTTTTCGTTAACAGTATCAATCCGAGAGCATAAAAACGACGAGTAGATTAAAGCCAAGGAGTAACATTCTCAGATAACGCTGCTAACCATCAAGTAAAATACTATTACACGACACAAAATTAAAACTCTTATTCCTGTTCATGATCCCTGCGCTGATGGTAATTATTAAGCATTCATAATACTGCTTATCATTAACGCCTCATGCTAATGATGATCAATGACCACTCGTACTAATACTCATGTTTGACCCCTTTGCTGACGCTAATTATTGACCGCTTGAGCTAATGCTAATGACTCACCCCTTATGCAAATGCAAATCATTTGTACCAATTATTCACTCGTGCGCTAATTACTAGTAGCGCTAATAATTCACACGTACTAATGCTAATGATTGACCCCTCATACTGACGTTAATTTTTGACCCCTAGTTCTAATGCTAATGAATGCCCATCAACACAGCACCTGATCAGGGTCAACAGCCGTCATCGTCGCTAGCTCGGTGCCAGGCTTGACGTCCTCGTCCACGACGACGTGGGTGAAGCGGCGCTTGAACTGCGGTGCGTTGTCGTTCACGTCGCTGAGCCTCACCTCCACCCAGGACTGGTCCGTATGGCGCGGGTCGTCCCAGCCACCTCGGCCCTGGCAAGGAACGGGCTATGCTGGGTGTCGCACTCACCAATAATGCTCAGTTGTGGAATGCAAAGTACCGCATGCTCATATGGTTGATATGTTCCGAAAACTTGGTGTCTTTTTTTGATTGTGGACTGGTGTTGCACTGCTCGATGAAGCTCAGAGGTGGAATTCAAAGTACTGTAAGGTATAAAGTTTACAAGGTTGACATGTCTCGAAAATTTGAAGTAGTTTTTTATTGTGCACTGGTGTTGCACAGCTCGATGTACACTATGTTCTGAAGTTTATAAACTTAATAGGTTTCGAAAAATTGAGGGTTTTTTCGTTGTGCATTGACCTCATAGTAAATGCGCTGTTGATAAGTGATGATTTTATTTCTTTTGAATAATATAACAATAAAATTATTGGTTTTCTACCATCGTCAAATTATTTCAACGTCAAATGTTGAGTTCTTCACTTGTGAAATAAATTACGAAAATACAATCTGGATTTAAATTTTTCTACGAAAGTACACTTTCCAAATGAATAAATTAAACAACATTCTTCGTCAAAACTTCTTTACAAATTTTAGCAGACAAAGTCAATATTTGTGAGATTTATGAGTAGACGTTTAATTGGTTGAAATTAAATACATTCATCAGTTTTTTTTTCCTTAGTTAAGTCTTGTACTTTCGTTCTGATAAAGTAAGGATATTTAAACTGAAGGTATGACTGACGTCACCTGACTCGTTCATTAAATAGCAATAAAGGTTCCGATATTTCTTCTCACAATGTTACCTCGTATGTGAAAATTAAGGATGATTGCGCGTAATTTGCAGAAGTCTTTTCAGTTGTTCTAGAGATGCCATTTCAGCAAAACAAAATCGTTTCAACTTACAGAACGCATGACATCTCTATGTTTTCGTACACTTTCATTTTTTGTACTTAACCCGACATAAATATCTTTCGTCGTATTCGTGAGTTCATAATTCATAATTCTCATAACAGCGTTGCTTTGGGAATCTATCAGCGTCGAACGTCCATCAAATTGCATGCCAGTCTAAGAATTTCAATTCCACAAAAAGTAAATAAATTCAACCGTAGAGAAATCAAGAACCTCATTACTGTTGAGTGCTGATCGTAATGACATTCTTCAAAATCCCATAAGGAAAAAATTTGCCTGGTTAGTACATAATAACGTCTACCGGGAGTATGTACGGAACCGTTTTTCAAACAAATCATACTTTTCATCAAATAGTACTAAGAATGTAAAGTGCATGAACAGCATTAAAGAATTATTCTCAAACTCCCCAAAGTTGCACGTAAGAGCGAAAGTGACTTTTTGAGCTTTGTTCAACACCAGCAGAGTTAAGGCATTTTCTCTATCATACATCAAGATCTAAAGGTCATTAGAGTATTGCAGCCAATATACGTCCAAAAACATCACAACATTCTTACGAGCTAGCGATTTCTTTTAGCTCAGGCAGCACAATTTGGGCTCGCAGTTCTTGAACCTAACGTACATCTGGTGGCATAGCGATGCCTGTGCACGCAATTTATGCGGAGCTACTGAGAAGGGTCACGGCGAGGACTTAATCGTATTGAGTGGCTCTATCACTTATCCACCAACCGCCCGACATTTTTTGCCCTCATATACTGGAGTGACCAGGTTCATGCCGGCCTATAATGGAGAGATTTATTCGATTAATAAACTTTCCATATCGCAAATGACCTAAATGGAGAGGCGGAATCCAGTGCGGTGCCGTGTAAATTCTTTTAGTGCAGAAATACATGAAAAATAACTTGAGAAAACTCGATGCATTATAGCACTGTGCATTTTCATTACCCATTAAGAATTTATTACTTTGATGTGAGGCCCGTAAGCACCTCTCTCAGCCATCCATCTGCTGTGGTTGAACGATGTATTAAAGTAACTGTTCATGAAGTTACTTTGAAATACTTGAACATTATTCATGACCTGAATATTAATCAAGATTATAATCAGATCGATGTAATGACTTCAAGACGAATATTCCTTGGGTATAGAAAAAAATTTAACTCTTCGTACACGTAACACGCGAGATGATTTTAACGCTCATTTTTTTTCGTAAGTAGTTACCGAAATAACGTCATATGATAGTAGTGAGCCCCTCAAACCGTCGCTTAATTGTTATTTTACAAACATGCGAATCTTGCTGGTGTATGTCCGAGTTAAATAATCGCGCTAATCTTTTGCCTTTTTCCTCATTCAAAGTGTAAATACTAATAACACTCAAAAATGACCATGAACATTTGCGTGAAAATAATTTCCGTGCGCCGTTATTTCAACAAATTTCAATCAAAAGATTTTTTCTGCAGCGTTAAATACGAACAAATTTTTACGTGCGTTCTTAGAAACTCGCGTGAGGTAAATTTAACCACAAGCCTCACGCGCTCTGTAATCATTACAATCGAAGTATCAGATTAAATTTAAATCATTCGCCCGCCGAGAGAGTCAGGCATTGGGGGATGAAAATAACGAGTAACCCGAGACGGAGTGGAGGCCCTGCAGCATAGTGAGCTGATCGCCTAAATCACTCATGAGTTCGGCCGGCCGAGTCTGTTTTTAGCAACAATGCAACTCAGAACTGAATTGTCAAGACTTTCGAGCTTATGCTCGTAGTATTGAATAACTTTCATGGAGTAATTTGGGAAGCCAATTCGCTTAATTTCTCGTTCCAATGCAAACTCTGGTTTCAATTTTAACCTACATCTTTGATGAGGTAAAAATTATTTGTGTTTCAGGAAGTTTTGAAGGTGGTCACTAATGATCGTACGTCGGTTCTTTGAATAAGACTTAGCTCATTTGCTAACCTTTAAGGAAATGAGTAATTGCATAATAACTGCAAAGTCAATATTCTATTTTTTCTTTATCAATCCCAATGATCGACTGCTTGGTGAAATATTACACGCTCGGAAATAAGTGATCACGTGTGTGAAATGTATATTTTTTAAACGAATAAAAGCTACGCATATCAAATTTTGTGCTGCCACGCATTTCGCACACATGTGCTGATTCAAGCAAAATGGTTGCCATACAAGTCAGTTGAATACAGATATGGTCAAAAAAAAAATTAATCGACATGATAACATTTTTAGGATGTAAACTTGTCCAGTTAAATCATCCTTTTACTGGTACATCAATAACTAATATTTTAAGAGCGAATTCACAAAACGACGTTAAATTAAAATAAAAAGAAATACCTGACTCATCATTAGCAATATGAAGGTCAATCAAGTTCACCGACAAACAAAATTACTATACTCGTACATATATTGGTGTCCCAGGTTTGCTTTCTGATGGTTTAATAATAATTATTCACGCAGGAGGTTCATCAAAGTTAAAGTGTCAGTTATTCAATCATTTCAGCTTCTATAGCTTCCTTTCTTGCGTGAGGATTTTTGCGTGAGAGCTTGGGTGAGAACTCCTGCCTTTCGCACGGAGCATGCCTACCACAAATTGTTTGCAAAAAGTAAAAAGTAAAAATGTTAACTGTTTAGTAATCGGAGTGTACTTTTAGCGTAAAAGATCTTACTTCAGTCATAATACAGCTTTTTACTCTGCGTTATAAACCATTTGCAGCCCCTTATTTGAACCCCACAGCCTGCTTTCACTCAGTGTGTATCTCACTCATGTATTCCGAGCAGCAAAGTGGCTCGACAGCTCCAGCGCATGCCAAAGTGTGGCTGAAATCAGAACTAACTTTGAGGTACAGTAATTAATTAACTTCCCTAACGGGTTATGTTGGCACGTGGCTTCGTTTTACGCAATTACAGCCTTTTGTGAGTCACGTTAGAGCGCACTCGAAGTAGGACTTTTATGAAATTATCGACTATCTTACGAGTCTTTATTTAATTTGTACTAGTATGGGTTATACCTACACATGAACTACTGAGGTCACACAAATACTATATGCTCCCCTGGTGGTTGCAAAGTAAAAAATGTTAAATGAATTTTTCGTGGGCGATTTTAACATAAACTTCACGTTAAGATACTTTAAATGCGCTCTTACAAAGTTTTTAGGTTTGGTAAAGCTTGAAAACTGAGAGTGGACGTGAGTTTATTTATTGGAAAATAAATCATGCGAATGTAGTATTTCTACAGCAAGCTGTCCTCACACCGGACAAGAGGCTACGGCTTACATGATTTTTCGTCCGCAAAATATTTTACGTGTGAAGACGAACCGCTCCCATCGAAACCAACTAGGTCCCCACGTACTCAATCTTCGGAATCTGATTTTCTAAGGCACTCGTGTGGCATTCTGCACGTCAAGAATGGCGTTCTTCAATATTCGGAGAGCCACCGCAATCTCGAACTTACGTGATGGAGAGACGTCGAAGTTTCTGTCAGGCTTTTGCGCAAGACCATGCATGGCTGCACGACATTTCCGCTCATTTTGCGCACAAATGACGAGACGTAAAGCAGGTTTACGTGCGCCATAGGAATGTGTAGTGCCAAATATAGCGTTGACACTCAGCACTAGAACGCGCTGCCTCCGTTCTTCATGCACCACTCCTGCTGAATACTTTCGACGATGCATGCAAATCTTTTCCGAATAAAATTCACGGTCGCAGGTAATCGTCGGAAATATTCTTTAAATTTAGTATTTAGTCGCTGAGAGTTTGCTGTACGCTTTCAAATGTATACCTTAAGAAAGCTTTTCAATAAGTTGATATATGATTTCCATTATACGTTTGATGAAAATAACTCTTTCAAGTACCGTTATATTGAGAAATGCCGCGCCAATTCATCTCGGTAATGCAAAGTACACCTGTGAGGTGATTGATTTCCTATAACAGAAAGTTCAATCTAACGGCCTTTTCCGTGTGATTGATTTGCTCGCAAAATAGAATTTCTAGTGGTTCATGCTATTTTTCTTGAGAGACATGCATGTACGCTTAAACAAATGAGGGTGCTCATGGTTTCAAGATGTCACACTGCCATTTAAAATAGAAACTTACCATTCACCTTTCAAGTAAAACATATATCAAACACTAAATATTTTTCGTTGCCACCTACCTTCTATTCTCACCCCTCGTACCAGTTTGATATACGATGAAATTTTTACGATCGTGAAAATTTGACACTTACCCTATCGGTGACTTCGACCATAAATCTGAAACCTCTCCGGTGTGCCTCGTTTTCATAGTCGAGAGTTTTGACGGCGTAGAGCTGGCCAATCGATGAGCTGGCTTCCGTAGAATTCACGACTCCGTGGCTGACGTTACTGACGCCCACGCCCGTATCTGGGATACGCGACTGCGAGTTTGGATTGTCTGAGCGTTGTGAACTCGAGACAGCGCTTGAGCCCACAGCACGCACCGCGAAATTCTCCCAGCCCCAGCCGCTGTTCTCCACCACCTGAAGATAATAACGTTAAAATGTGTTAAAAAATGCTATTGAATAAATTCTCAATGTCAATAATGGGATATAGG
Source organism: Morinoia aosen (assembly GCA_030386875.1). Lineage (NCBI taxonomy): Eukaryota > Metazoa > Arthropoda > Malacostraca > Amphipoda > Talitridae > Morinoia > Morinoia aosen. Next base: position 14,190,704 of record CM059567.1, on the reverse strand, counting down.
AAGAATTTATTATTTGTATCTTTTTATGCTCATGTACCGCGCTTCAAGTAAAAATTCCGATGATTTTTATGAATTGTACATAAAGCTTTAGTGCTGACATTTTTTATGTAAGTTGTAGAGAAAAAACCGTAATAAGGGCTTTTGGTCTGAAGCTATTGCTGACCTTAGGGCTTTGCAAACCAAATCTAAAATGAAAGGGCTATCTTTTGTCTGACACAAAAGTTTTTAGTATCAAACAATTCTAAAAAATTATGGAAGAAATTTTAACGTGTTCTACGATTGGCATGCTTCTCGATAGTTCAAATGTTAGAATGACAACAGTAAGGCAGTAATTACAGTACAGTAAAGCACAATTACAGTACTATGTAAAGTGATAGTAAGGTGACGTAACACAGGTGAGCACGTTCTTTCTTGATCCCATGATGGATTGAGCCTACAACTACAGAGTGAATTTTTCGGTCGCCATACATCACTCACTTGGTCACCAGAACCATCTAAACTTTTTAAATAAAGTCAGGAGCTTGGTAAATCAATTAATTTCGTCGCGGTGGTGGTCAACTGACCCTGTAGAAGAGTTGGTCAACTGACCCTGTGGTGGAGGTGGTCAACTGACCCTGTAGTGGAGGTGGTCAACTGACCCTATAGTGGAAGTGGTCAACTGACCCTGTAGTGGAGTGGTCAACTGACCCTGTAGTGGAGGTGGTCAACTGACCCTGTAGTGGAGGTGGTCAACTGACCCTGTAATGGAGGTGGTCAACTGACCCTGTAGTGGAGGTGGCCAACTGACCTAATTTCGTCGCGGTGGTGGTCAACTGACCCTGTAGTGGAGGTGGTCAACTGACCCTGTAATGGAGGTGGTCAACAGACCCTGTAGTGGAGGTGGCCAACTGACCTTGTAGTGGAGTGGTCAACTGACCCTGTAGTGGAGGTGGTCAACTGACCCTGTAGTGGAGTGGTCAACTGACCCTGTAATGGAGGTGGTCAACTGACCCTGTAGTGGAAGTAGTTGGCACGGTCAGGGTCCGTCACTGCGAGGTCCAGCAGAGACGCAGCGGTGGGAGCCTCGGTGCCAGGCGTCTCAGGGACCACCAGACGCCACTCCTTCTTTAGCAGCCGCGGCGAGTTGTCGTTTACGTCAGACAGACTTACGACTACAGTGCCCGTGCCTGGAACGAATTAGTTGCTCTTTGACTTACAACTATCGCATCTCTATAACGCATTTTACTTCCTCAAAAACATGCGACTACCAGTACCTGGAATAGTTAACGTTCAGACAGACTCACGATTACAGAGCGCCTCAAAGAGTTTAATGTTAACACACTAATGCTGATTGTGGCCACACCTGAAATAGTAGGAATTTTTATGGTCACCTTGTACCCATAACTCAATGTCCGGTTCAATACTTGCATCAAGTTTTGCAACACCCATCGTTTTTATCTCATGAAGGCTATTTTATTCTAATCATGGTGATGGAAGTCACATCAGATGTTGGATCTTCAAAGTCTTATAATTAATATCATTAAGCACAACGGTTGCCCCAATCGTTTGGTGACTAACTCATTCTTTTTCTGCGCAGAAACACCGAGCTCGCATTGGGCTCAAGCTTACGCTAAAGATGAGTTTTCTTATCACTAGACCACGATGTCCAGATGACAAAATGTCAAACTATACTCATGTACGAATATATTTCTTTACCCATTTTTCATAAACGACTGCAATGCACGATTACAAATGGATCCTAAAAAACCTAACTACCCTGAAATCATTAAAGCGACAATAAAGCACGACGACAAATAAAACCTTAGAACCTCAAAATGATTATAGGATTCCGGAATGAGACCAGAGGGAGCAAATAGGACTGCTTGTGCCATCGGCGAGGGCATGTAACGCAGCGCACCTAATTGGAGAAGAAACGAGGAAGGATCAAACCAGTCTTTTTTTCGTCGACCACGTGGCAATATTGACATCAAGGCAACGAGCCAGTAGCAGCGCTCATATTGCATCTGAGAAACCGCTAGCCATAAATCTGGCGCCACTATTAGCCTACCGAAATGTCGTAATGGTAACGTCATCCAGCTTGTTCAAGGTGAAACCGTTCTATTGGCTAGCCTAAGCAGAGGAGGTGTATTTTCCCCCACAGAAAAACTCCACCTTGTTTCCTCTACCGTGGCGTACCTTTGAGGCCGCCGCCGTCACTGGCCACGACTTGCACGTGGTACTCAGGGGTGGTCTCGCGGTCCAGGCAGCACAGCGCCGTGGTCAGGACACCGGTGCGCGGCCCGATCTGGTGGTGATAGCGGTGCTCTTTACAGTGTGGTCTTCTGAGAGCTGGCGTTACGACAGATGAAGAGATAAGATGGGAATTGGAATGGGAGGGATTGAAATGATATCTACTGTATGAAATGATAACAACAGTACGTATTGATGTATTAGAGGTAACCGCCTCGTATTCACTATTTAACAATTTTAATGAACCATAACTTAACTAACATAATCCATTCTTTTCTAACCTAACCTAAACCTAGCGTTGGTTTTTTAACGTTAAACAAATCTTGAAAGTTATGGATTTCGTTTTCTGGCTCGTGCGCCATGATAGATTTCTCACTTTGGGTTTTGAGTCACCCAGCCCTAAACAGAACAGTGGGCGGAGCGTGGGCATTGAGTAGTCACATAGGAAATAATGGCGTGTAGGACTTCTTAAGTAGCAGATGAAAAGATTAAATACAATAAGAACAACTTGTGTCTTATGAGTTTAACGGCGCATTTTACGAACTCCTGTACTAGAACACCTACGTATAAGCGTAAAACTCGATAATTTGGTGTGGAGGATAAACCATAGTGTGAATTAAAATATAAACCACAATTAGATGAACATCCATGATTCTGAAAGCGTAAAAATCAGCAGGTGAGCAATCAGCAAGCCTTGCAAAGGCTTGCTAAAAAATGCGACGCATTCGTGGCCAACAGGAAATCTAGCGTCATAAGAACTGATATTTGCATTTGTTTGACCGAACATTTGTATTTTGGTTCAGAATAGTTGTTTTATTTTTGCCTAAAACATATGACACATTCGAGACAATATTAAAACGTAGCTAGTTCGTTTCACACCTTTTACTTTCCACAACATCCTTTAGCAAAACTAAGACTTCAATAACTATGAGGAGTTATGTGAAAGAGAAAAATTTTAGTCTCAAAATCTTTCTGAATACAGCGAGAAAAATCGTAATTTTTCTTAGAAATAACGATCAATTGCTGGCAAGGAATCCTCATCTGAGGAACTGAATTAGTGATACTTTCACACGTTCTTCCAACCATAAAACATCAACGGGAAAAATATAGTGCTTCACGAAAAATAATTCATTGCAATTGTTCTTTCTTTCGACGCAGGAAGTCAACATAAATACGTATTTGTTTAAGCTTTCAGTTCGGTTTGAACCGAGCAAATAAGCACGACGAGAGGACAAATGCATTCTTTAAAAATCATCTTATGACATTTGCGAGTTTCCAACTTGTTCAACTGAGAGCCTTCTTCGGCTTCAATATTTTGTAGAATTTTTCTGCATTCATTTGGATCTGATGTCGTGTGATTCCCAAGCACTCGTATACGCTCAGAGTGTTCATGAAAGGTTTTATGTGCATCTCAACCCTAATGTTTTCATCAAGAAGGCAAAGTACAGAACGTGAGTTGAAACATAAGAATACTTCGTGTATCTCGGACTTGCAGAAATTACCAGAGGGTATTGACATAAAACACAAATCGGAGGAAACATTTATTTTAGGTGGTAAAGTTTGTATATATCATAAGATGTTTTCTAAATATACATATTTTCTGATGGCGTTTGGAGCAAATTCAACCGAATGATACGAGAAACATGATTTTCTCTTGATCTGATGTGAGACACCACCACAGCGCAGTGTGGCAGCACCACAACGCAGTGGGGCAGCACCACAGCGCAGTGTGGCAGCACCACAGCGCAGTGGGGCAGCACCACAGCGCAGTGTGGCAGCCCCACACCGCAGTGGGGCAGCCCCACAGCGCAGTGGGGCAGCCCCACAGCGCAGTGGGGCAGCACCACAGCGCAGTGGGGCAGCCCCACAGCGCAGTGGGGTAGCACCACAGCGCAGTGGGGCAGCCCCACAGCGCAGTGGGACAGCACCACAGCGCAGTGGGGCAGCACCACAGCGCAGTGGGGCAGCACCACAGCGCAGTGTGGCAGCGCCCTACAGCGCAGTGTGGCAGCCCCACAGCGCAGTGGGGCAGCACCACAGCGCAGTGGGGCAGCCCCACAGTGCAGTGGGGTAGCACCACAGCGCAGTGGGGCAGCCCCACAGCTCAGTGGGGCAGCACCACAGCGCAGTGGGGTAGCCCCACAGCACAGTGGGGCAGCACCACAGCGCAGTGGGGCAGCACCACAGCGCAGTGGGGCAGCACTACAGCGCAGCGGGTGCCACTCTACCATAACCAAACATTCGCAGCAAAAAATACATGAGGACGCAATTTAGCAGAAGTTCCAGGTTCAATAGCTGCACAGCATATGGTCACAGGCTTTGTCATGGATGGTTGTCAAGTAATTCAAGGAAACATCCCTTACATAGAACTCTCATGTTTTGTACGTGCCTGCAAGAGGGCACGTGACAACAAATGTGACGGCCCTGTACTTAGTCGTTGAAATAATTCTGCGTCTCACAACAAAGTGAAGCTCAAGTTAACGGAAAACACGCTTGAATCAAAAATGAACAAGGTAGTTGCGTTTCACGTAAACTCTTCAATGACGCTCTGCATGCTTTTCCGCAAAATATCAAGTCTTATATTGGCGCGACGATCAGTTGAGGTTCATAGAGTCTCCTAGAGCCTGCGGCCTTAACAGCAAACGCGCTACCTGCCGCCGCCCAGGAGGGGAGCCAGACGTAACTCAGGGGCTAGATTCACCAGCAGTTTACATCGCCGTAAGTTTTTGCTGAGTAAACTTAACCACGCTGCGTGCTGTAACGTAGCCAAGTCGATGTGGGAACATGAGCAGTGTCAGCTGCATCTCTACGATATCGCATCTGGTTTGAAAGTTCTCCTCCAGAGCAAGAAGCACAAGATAGTACGTAGGGCTGTGCTCATGATTCGCAGACAATTAAAACGTGCAACTATAATGATGATCTAAGTTTGATGAATCTGTACAGGAATTACTTCTCTATGGCGGTTGATTTTATAAAAAGGTTCATCCAGTGAAGCAGATGGGCCTTACAAGCTTGTCGAATATCTACTTGGTACTGCTGGGTGACATTGATTTGAAATAATTTTTGTGTAAGAGTAAATAATTCAAAGAAGGTTAACCTGGAAAATAGACCATTCTTAAAAGCCTGTTAATTTGACACGACAGTTGATACTGCACTGCCGTTAGCTTTTACGAGTCAGTTGTTTCTCCCATTTTAAATGTAACTACATTCAGTTGGGTGTTTCAATGAGTAGATTTGATCAAGATATGAATTGCGTCAACTAGTTCAAACTCCGAAGCAAATTCTTCCGAGTACGTATGACACTCTGCTCTTTTCTAAAGGAAGCACATAAAGGTACCAAATCAATAGTAAATAAACATTTGTAACCTGTAGACAAACCAACAGGCAATTGGAAGTCGTCCCGTTCTGTACAAAACTTCACTTCTTTGACAGGCGTCGGTGTGTGAATTCAACGTTGCGAAAATGAGACGAGAATTACGCAGAGTCTCACGGAAGAAAAACATAGCGAAGATTAAAGTGAATGCTAACTTTGACGCAAAGATCACAGCGACCTGAATAGAAAAAGGGCTGGTAGATTGGCAGTAGAGATAAAGTCGAATGAGAGGATGCCATGCAGAATGATTGAGTCTCAGTCTAAGTTCAGTTTGCTACCGTATACAACGTCCAATTTCGACAGCAATCGTATTTTAAGTTTTTTGAAAACAAGCCGTTGAAAATGCTCTTAAGCCTTTTTTTCATTCCTTTCAAAACGAAGTTATATTCATGGACATTTTACGAAAGACTCATCAATTCATTCCCGTATATGTTAGACTGGTGCGAAAGTAATAATGCAATTTTGAAACTGGTTTCTAAATTAAAGTTTTAAATTATTTACTTATTATTATAGTTTTAATTTTTACGACTAAAGTGAACTACTTTCTTTTAGAGTAACTTTCTTTTCTTGTGATTTGACATTCGAGTGTTTTCCAACCGAGGATAATGATAAGTATACGCTTCTTCACAAATTTAATAGAAGTGTTGATGCAAGTACACCAGCAAAATCCTTCCAGAATGCTTATGGAAATCAAGTGGACAGTGAAAGAACTAGCATGAGATGATATTTTGTTTCCGAAAAGAGTTTCCACTTTGTAAAAGGAATCATAAGAGGGTCGTCCCAAGAATCATGATTCCGTAATTTTAGAAGCACTTGTATTAGAACAGTCAACCAGCACCTCTAGAGAGCTAGCAGGACAATTGAATGCAGCCCGCACAATTATATAACTGTGTTGCGGGCAATAACGCACATTGGAAAAGTTTCGATTGCTGGAAAATGGCTTCCTCATAAACTGACTCTAGAGAACCGTTAACAGCGTATGGCTTGTTGTCAATCATTACCCATTCAAGAAATATTTTGGGGAAGAATTGTAACAAGAGAAGGTCTCTGGATCCATTACAGCAACGTTAAAAAACGTCGATGTTGAATCATACGAGGGAGTACGCCACATCAAGACCTGAGAGCTGGACTTCACTCTCAAAGAACACGTTGAGTGTGTGTGTGTGGTGAGAAAATGAAAGAATACAGTAGTTTTTCGTAAAATATCAGACAGCAACTAAAAAATTAACACTCTTTGCACTGTCAGCAATATCGTCGATGATAAACTGCATTGATCCAAAACTCGCCCATTTTGCGTCAACAGGAAGGGTGATATCCTTCATCTCGAAACTGCTCGCCTTCACACAGCTCGTCTTATTGAAAGCCCTTTGGATGAGCTAGGTGTAGAATAATGTCTCATCTTACTTATTCTTCTCACTTCGGCCCTTCTGATTATAATTTAATTCAAGAGTTACAGAACCGATTGAATTACCTTGAGTTGAGTGCATAAGGAGAAAAAGAAAATTATTTGACTCCATATTTTGTTTTATAAACTAGAGAATTTTCGAGAGTCGCGCATACTTGGTAGATGCAATGAAACCATTGAAAACAGTTAAGACCATGTGAATGAATAACCGCTTTATGTTTGGTGAGTTATTCATCTTTTTACTTAGATTGGGAAATCAATCATAGCTTTCTCATCAACCAGATATTTTTCTATACGGGAATTAAATTTAGGAGACAAAAATTGAGGCAGTAATGGAAGGAAACCTCGAAAACAAACGAAGACGAGCACCTAAATAGCCAAAACTTGCTGGAAAGCAAATGGTTTCTCAATTATTTATGCGGACTGAGCAGCTGAAAATTTCTCTCAACACTGTTCAGTAGAAAGTGAGACACTGGAAAACAACAAATTTTCCGTTATCAGCTGAGTTTCAGCTATTTTTCCCCGATGCGCGCTTGAAATGAGATTCAACGTACGACGTAAAGATGATTGAAAAGAAAAAAGTACGTGCTTTGGCATCGTATCTCCACGGTGACAGAAGCGCTATTTGCTTCAGCTCCGACACAGCATAGCTATAATCCCCTCAGCAACTTATGAATAGCAAGCGGATCAAAATCAGCCGTAGCAGCCACTGCCGCGAGGGCGATGCATGTTGACTTCAATAGTCATCCGCTCCAATTGTAATGGGATTGAAGTCAAATTTTTGGCCCAGGTCTTCAGTTAGCAGCGACAGGCTCGTTAGCCGCGCACCCATTGCAGATCAAAGACCATGAAAGTACTTTCTAAAGCGACGGCAAAAATTTGGGGTTAGTGGACACATAGTGACGGTCGAAATTAGAATGGAAACGTTCAAAAGAACTCAAGCCTTTGAATTCATCGAGGATGCCTCTCATTTTAGCTAATTGTTATCGTTGTTCTCGCGCCGTGTGCCTGCTGGAGCAAATCAAACGGGACTTCCATCTTCCTCTTGTAAAACCTAACGCAGAAGAAAAAAGAGTTTCAAATTTCAGAAACCTTTTTGCAGCCCTCCTGCCGAGCGTGAAAAACACTAAATTATGAACTACAGCTATTATTTTCGGATAAGAGAATTCCACTAAGAAGTCTGTGTTTGAAAATTTGCAGACGTATAGAAGTTAGGGAAGAAATTTGCAGTTGAATCACTGCCAATATTTCAGAGTATTACGTGTATTTCCAGAAACATTTTATACATTTTTTTTCTGCTAGCAAGACGCACTGACTACACATGCTCTGAACAAAGCCCAACCCTGCGGTGCGTCACATCCCCTCGTCATTGTCACCGAAAAATTCAGCATCCATAATGTCACAAAAAGAAGCACGCACGCCCACCATTTTGGCAATGGCAACAATGCTCCTAATATTGAATTGCAGTCAGCCTGGATTAAACTCAGGTTATTATCAGATGACTCAAACAGATAGTTGTGTGTGCTGAGGTATGTAAGTGAGCGTGCTGAGGCGGATGTGCGTGCTGAGGTTGGTGGGTGTGCTATGGAGAGAAGTAATATCAGGGCAGATGACCCTCCCTGGCATCATCAACTGTTTCACAGTTTTGTGTTGAAAGCGCTCGTTCAATTGCAAATGCAGTCTGGGAGATTCATCACACCCTCTCTGGATTTTCGTTTTTAATTGTATTTTACTAAATATGGCGTTGATGTCGGTGTTTATGCCACCAGGAAATGAGAGCAACACAAATTCAAAGCGATTACTTCCGTATTGAAGATCAAGGTAGAGCGCAACAACCGAGAGAGCGGCGTGAAGGCAATTCCTGATATAGGATGCATTGGTGCGGGCTACACGGGATCCGGGATGTAGCGCCAGAATAACACGGATTGCACCGGACAACGCATTCCATCTTTCCTACGAGTGATGTACAAGAATTTTGAACGCAGACCTACTAGTGCTTTCTTGCTGCAATAGATTCAATTTAAAATAGGAGTTTCGTGTCCACCTTACTTTTAATAATAAAATTTTCGCTCTAGAGTTTTGTTACAACTACGTTTCGGTTATAATAGTTGGAAAACCATACACAATTCATTGTTTAAATTATGCTCTAACAAATTCATACCTGGGGTTTTTTCACTTCGCTAGCGTACGTGCACTCCACACTGAAATTGGCCGTTAACGAATTTTCATAGAGCATAAAACCATCGAAAGTAAGCAGAGGATAGAATTCCATCGTAATATTTGTTGAGTGAATAACCGAAACTTTCCGTTTTCAATTGGAACTCAGAAAATACCGTATAAGTGTGTTTCCATGAAATTCAGCTAGTAAGATAGAGTCCTAATCATTTGAATTTCATTAACATTATGTCCCTCGAATACAAGAAAATTTCGGCCCGAGCTGCTGCTCGTTTTCGGGGCCAGTGCGTCATAATACAAGCGATTTCATTTATCTTCAAGCACTAGACTCCAGATAATAATACGTAAGAAGCGCTTACTCATCGTTGTGACGCCCATTTATCTTCAATGGTGAAGACTCTAAATTAAATTACCAAATCCAATTTGGAGACAACACGGGGTGCAATCTAGGTGATTGAGCAAATTAATAGTAGTTTGACTTCACTGACGGACATAAAAATAAAAAGCGTCTGGTCCATGGCAGTCAAATGAAACACGCAGTTAAAGCCTGTACGTCACCTCTGCAAGATTACGAATTGATCCCGCTTCTACGAAACATAATCCAGATTTTTTGGACCATGATCCAGCTCCTCCAAAACATGATCACGTTCCACCGGAAAGTCGTTCTTATACTCTAAAGATCACCCAGCCATACCGTCGCAGGACACTACATATATGGCACTCTGCTTTACATGTCTCTCGCCCCGACACCGCAATGCCGGCAGTTCTCAATGTAGTAAATAAATTGTTCTCACTGTGTTTTCATTTTTGTGTTCTCAATATGTGAGTTCTCAAAACACACAAAGTTCTCTCTGTGGAAGTGAATCTCAAACGTATTCACTGTGACGCCGCATAGAATGAGTATTTTCTCTCATAAGATGCAATGCTCAGCAGGACGCACGTTTTAGAACTCAGCAGAGGGGAAAGGACTTCAAGTTTTCCCATTGCGCGCTCATAAAGCCAATTAAGACAGTCTTTGTTGGTCGGAAACCGAAAACAAATACTGCCTTTGTAAAATTTGATTAAAAGTAATGAGCCATTGAAGAAAAAATCTTTTTTATGAATTTCTTCGAACGTTATGAAAGTATTCTTTCGGTGTAAAGATACGAGACAAAAAGAAGAGTTTGTGCATCGTCCTCTGTAATATGTGTTAGGACAAGTGAGCCTGTATTCCGGCTCACGTAGCCACATGAGCTCCCATGCAGTGGCTCGGCTCACGTGACCCCGCTAATTCCCAGTACCCCGGTCCCTGTTACCACATTAGTTCTCAGTACCAGGACCTGATCCAAGTACCCCAGTACACGAGCAACACCACCCCAGCACACCTGGCACCACAACCCCAACGCCTCGGTACACGTGGCCTCGCAGCTCTAGTCCCCCGGTACACGTGGCTCCACAGTACACCTGGTCTCCACCCTCCCACCACTCCTGAACACGAGACCCAACACCTCGTCACACTTTGTCTCACGGTCCCAGCACCTCGGCACACCTGGGCCCACCACCCCAGCACACGTGGCTCCACAGTACACCTGGTCTCCACCCTCCCACCACTCCTGAACACGAGACCCAACACCTCGTCACACTTTGTCTCACGGTCCCAGCACCTCGGCACACCTGGGCCCACCACCCCAGCACACGTGGCTCCACAGTACACCTGGTCTCCACCCTCCCACCACCCCTGAATACGTGACCCAACACCTCGTCACACTTTGTCTCACGGTCCCAGCACCTCGGCACACCTGGGCCCACCACCCCAGCACACGTGGCTCCACAGTACACCTGGTCTCCACCCTCCCACCACCCCTGAACACGTGACCCAACACCTCGTCACACTTTGTCTCACGGTCCCAGCACCTCGGCACACCTGGGCCCACCACCCCAGCACACGTGGCTCCACAGTACACCTGGTCTCCACCCTCCCACCACCCCTGAACACGTGACCCAACACCTCGTCACACTTTGTCTCACGGTACCCGCACCTCGGCACACCTGGGCCCACCACCCCAGCACACGTGGCTCTACAGTACACCTGGTCTCCACCCTCCCACCACCCCTGAACACGTGACCCAACACCTCGTCACACTTTGTCTCACGGTCCCAGCACCTCGGCACACCTGGGCCCACCACCCCAGCACACGTGGCTCCACAGTACACCTGGTCTCCACCCTCCCACCACCCCTGAACACGTGACCCAACACCTCGTCACACTTTGTCTCACGGTCCCAGCACCTCGGCACACCTGGGCCCACCACCCCAGCACACGTGGCTACACAGAAACCCACTCACCTGAAACAGAGGCGCTCCAGTTTTATCCTGCAGGACGTTCTTCTCGATGGCGTAAGTGAGGCGCGCGTTGCTGCCTTCCGACGCATCATCTGCGTCCCACGCCTTCACCACCGCCACCTGCAGGTCTGCAGATGGAGCAGAGTTAGCACGGGCAACTCATGTCACGCCGTCATGACCAACGCTGTGGAAGCTATCGGCTGGACGAGTCAGTGTCACTGCAATGACACTGATGTCAATACAATGAAATTAAATCGTCACTAACTTCGTGTAATCTCACTGGAATATTGCCAACGTTCTGTTGTGTCAGTGCAATATTACTAACATCATTGTGATGTCACTGGAGTGTCATTGATGTCATTACCATGTCACTAGATAATCGCTGATGATTATCGCAAACTCACTTGAATGTTATGTAAATGACATCGATGTTTCTTTTGAATAGCACTTACATCATTGGAGTAACCGTGGAACGTCATAAGAATATTATTGCAATGATGTTTATATGCCACTCGAATGTCACTGAGATGTCATTAGAATGATATTCATACACCTTTGGAATGTCAATGAAACGCCACTAGGATGTCATAGGCATGGGAGCTATGTTTTTAGAAGGTAATCACACTACAAATTCAATTGCATTGTTATGTTATTTCAATGTTGCTGGATTGTCTCTGGGTGTCACGGCCACGACGTACGAATGAATTTCAGCGAACTGTCCTCAGAAGTCCATCAGAATATTCCTGGAAATCCGAAGAACGTCACGTGATGACAAAGTCATTTGTCACGATGCTCACAAGCCACTTTGGTTTAATGAAGCAACTGAACGCTCGAACACTTCAAGCCTTCGTTGGATATCAAATGAAGGGATTCGGATAAATTAGATCATTGACATCTTGACCAAGGGCAGGACCATTGTTTTAGATTCGAATATTATTAACATCTTCCTTAGAGTAACAATTGCCCAACATACATTAGCAAGGGAAATGTACCTCCCAAAGGTAAGTTATCACTAGCTGGAAAGTCAAAGGCCTCTGCTTCTCGGAATACTGGAGCAGCCGTGGGCAATATGTTCTCCCTGCACCTGGTGAATCAACTCACATTCTACTGTATCTGTCTCGTATTGAATTACATTAAATTCAACATGCCTCTCCGCGTGTGTCTGCGATATGTGGTTTCAGTTCTCTCCGTAGCAGCAGAGATTTAAAAATACAAAATCTGCTCCTTCCAGAAGCAAAACAATTATTTCTCATCACTGATACTCAATAAAGTGAGAACAAGTATCACGGACACACGTTATGTTTCAAGTTACTTGAAGCTCAGAAAAAATTATTTTCGAATTACCATTAAATCGTGTTCCTCATCAAATCACCGCTTTAGCAGCTCAAAATATGATGCTAACTTACCGTAAAAATCTTTTTTGCGTTTGTGGCAGGGGGTGTAAAGATGACTTCAGTTTATGAACTAACATTTTTTTCCTTTATATAAACAACACTACATTCGACTGCCATCCTTTTCCGTGAAAAATGTAACGAAGTGTGCACAAAATGTTTCCTTTCCTAGTACACTCCCAAGTAAACGTAGTTATTGAAATGACATTGAAACAATAATAACAATACATTCTCCCCTCATATATGAGAAAATAAACCTTGGGGTTCGAAATTGGAAGCCTGGTTTACACGAGAACGTTTGCTTGGATTATAACGCACCTACCTGCTAATGTTGGACTTCAATGTAGCAAGGGTCGTACAAAGATATTACCTGCGAGTGTATTACGCAAAAACTAGAAACTAGAATTATCATCCTCAAGAGATCAATAACTGAACCATTTCGAGAGTATCTTTTCCTTCAATAACTCAGAGGAGGAGTAGCCCTGCGCAAGCTCGTTTTTTAAAACCGACGCTAAATGAGTTTCTTCAAAAAGCCTAGGTTGATAAGTCAGCATGCCCAGTGTTGCTGTCTATAACGAAGCTGCGTGTTTAGTCGCCGACGTTGTGTCTCATTAACGAGACATTTTCTTCGCGATAATGACGGAATCATTTGTAATCCCATTACTGCATACTGAATTCCATTACTGAATACCGAAAGCCCTCTCATATATTGAGTTTTTTACTTGGAAATGAGCTTAAGTAGACGAATTTCTTGTGATTTGGAATTCCCGACTGAAAATTAATTGCGCATGTGTAGGCCACTCATTAAGTGCTCTTGATAATTAAGTAAACGTTGTTTTCAAATTCACAGGAAATTTCGTTCCTAAACATTTATTTTAATCGGAATAGTCATTATTTGCAGTTTTTTTCATTCAGCTCAATGATTAACACACAATTAATTTAAAATTCCAGGTATTTATTTCTGCGAGGAATGATTTCATTTTTTTTCAAATATCGAATTTGATGATTTAGGTTAGGCAAAATCAAATTGGTTTTGTGTTAGATGCAAAGCGAAATCGGGTATTTTTCACGCACAAAACTCGTTTCTAAAATATTTCATGTTATCTTGAAATTTATCGTAGATGTCAAGATTTCAAACCATGGAGGAAAAAAAAATGATCGTGTAGTTACAAGTGTTCGCAGAAAATTTTTATCTGCAGTGGTTTCAAAATAACAAAATCTGCAAAATTTTCCTCCTAACCTCAGCCAAATTATTTTTAACATCAGCCTTAAACGTAAGATATACGTTGGTTCCAAAATGATTTTCTAGATTATCTTTTTCTTATCTGAGTCTAATTTTTTGTAAAATCTGTCTCTAGGTGCTCTCGTTGTATTTTTATTTCCGTTTACCTAATTCAACCTCAACGCGATCCTTACTGCCGACCTCAGCCAACTTCTATAAATCATTCCATCCTAACTCTTAACTTTTCCTAAAATGAGCTTCCATTGAGGTTGTGTTTCACTTAATTTTTCTAAAAAATATATTTTGCATTAAAAACATTAATAATAAAATGAGTCAAAAATATATTTTACCAGAACAGCCTTAAAAAATTCATACATTAGAGTATTTTAGTAAGCTGCAATTTTACCTTGCGCCGCATTTATCAGTGTTTAATTCCAATAGACCTGCCTAAATGCTGTTGCACAGATCGCAACTAGATTGGCAATATGGAAGGTATTTTTTATGAGAGGGAAATATTTCTTTTCAGACACTTGCATGATACATTATCACCATGGGCAAATGTAAATGTTAGCTAATAGCTTCCGAACACGCTCAGACCGGAATTTAATTGATTGAGCTCGAGATTGATGTAATTATCCACCTACTCTTCGAGCAATTCTTTTCTTTCGTGTTTGGAAAATATCTCAAATAGACAACAGCTGCAAAATGATATAGTCTTCCGCCACCACATAACTGCTGAAGTAAACCTTAGTTTCCAACTGACAGACAATAATTCATGACTGAAAACCTGACGCGAGACAAGCTCGAGGTAGCATCTTTCACCTACGTGCACGATAAAATAGAAAAAAAACACTTGACCTTTTATTCTATTCGGAAGCCAAAAATTCCTGAAGAAATGAGCAATTCTTATTCCTTAGTGAATTTAGTCATAAACAAGAACAAATCTAGTTTTTTACTATTGCAAAAAGTCGCTGTTGGCGAACCTAACACAGCTCTGTCATCTGTCGATGTTATGTTTTGTTAACGTAACTAATACGTGATCGCAGGATGAATTAATGCCGCAACAAAAACGTTACCGCAGACGTTGCCTACTTAAATAGAAACAGTAAGATACGCGAAGAACAATAACGGAAGTGACGAACGGGGAGCTCTTCCGTGAAGTCGTTTGTGGTATGGATGAAAATTTGTGAGGTGGATCGTTATCACTTTGAAGTGAACATTTAGTGCTCAATGTTAGTGTCATCCTAGGATGTACGAATCCACCAGGAGTAGCTTGAAACGTCTCATGTATTTCTTAGTTATCAAGGACAACTTATATGATATGGATAGATATTTATGGTTTGCTTCATGCAAATCCTAATTGTATATAAAAAAGCAAAGAAATTTGCTTTCAAATCCAACATTCTTTTCAAAACAGTCAAACACGAACAGAAGATCGTTTCGACCAATAAGGTCATTTTCAACTTCTATCGGTAGAAAATTACAAATTCAGTACAATTTAAAGTAAAGTGTTAGACAAAAAAAAAGGAAGAGTGGCATCATACTAAAAACCAAAAAATTATAACGTACGCTTAAACGATTTTAAAGTAATTGCATCTATATCAGGTATTATTATTCTTTGTATTATAGAATCCCTGTATATTTTAACAACAAAACCTGTTTTAAATGACGCTCAGTCCGCTTTCCCCTTCAGCTAGTTTAGGTTGTATTTGTTGGTTTTTAGTGTGATGCTACTCATCATTTTTTTCATCGACTAACATTTTCCTTGAAATTATACTGAATTTGTAATTTTCTACCGACAGAAGTTGAAAATGATCTTACGGGTCGAAACGTTTTTCTTTCCGTGTTTGAATGTTACAATAAGAATGTGGGATTTAAGAGCGACTTTCTTTGCTCTTTTATTTGCAATTTGAACCGTAATCTTTAGTGATTTTAGACAAAATTCGCTCTATTTAGCCAAATTAGATAAAAAAAACTTGAGTGCTTTCACAATTTCATGCTTACCTTTCATTCCGCCGTTCATTCCTCTGTTGAGAGTCATTAAGGTTAGGTGGGGTTAGCTATCTCATTTCTGTTATTTTCACCAGAAGATTTTCGGAGCGTCATTTCCCAGAGGGGCCTCTAAGTTTGGAACGAGACCTTGACGCTCAGAAAGTGCCTAAATTATTTGCTGACTACTTGCTTTGGAGTTGAGCACTTAACGTTGCAGGACGATCCATGAGAAAAACAATTTCAAAACAAATTGGCAAAGCGTATCTGTATTGTATACAAGGACAACATATTGCTCACACATCAAAACTAAAGAATGAACGCCGTTTTATAAAATAATGAGGCACAACCCGCCCAAATATCAGTAATTACAATCACTCTATAATACAGCTGGTTATTATTTTCTCATGGACCTGCTATCATGGTTTTTTGGCGGTTTTGTGGAAAGAAGTCACGGAATCAAATACTTCAGCAGGTTCACAAAAATGAACGTGAGGCTTTATCCCACTGTAAAGAGGGTGGGCAATTGGACAGCGCTGTGCCGGTAGTGTATCTATGTCAGTGCTTTGCACGTGTGACGGATTCCGGTTTGTGTATCATGACATGGGACGGTACATAGGCAAATTGTTTAAGATATTTCAACTTTTAACGTACGGAGCTTTTTTCTTAAAGTTTCATACCTAAAAAAAAATTTTGCAAAGCAACTAGCACGGCCTTTTTGATATTGTATGATATTTTTTACCATTAAAGCAGTAGGTACCTCCTGCTGCTCATACTGGTCTCCCCTGTTTTTCATGCGCGTGACAACTGAATTTAAACCGGTAGGATCAAAATAATAGGACTCTTCTTTGCCAATTTATTCTGAACTCTTTTACAATCTATTCAGCTCAACCCATTCCAGTTTTGTCTCAACCCCATCAGTGCTTTTGAACCCAGCCCATCTTTCTTCCTCAGTCAGTTTACCCTCAATCCGAGCCTTGCCCGTCTAATGAGCACAGCGCTTCACCAAAATAGCTCCGGATAAATTTTTCGTCTATTTTTCAACATTTAAGTAGAAAGCAGCGAAGAAAGTCCCGGAATGTGCAGTAGATAATATTATAAAATTAGCTCTGCTGCATCAAAAGATTGGAAGCAAATACTTTCTTAGCAGAGTCGTGGAGGAATTTCTTCGATCGATATGTCTGTGTGCATTACCTGAATAAATCTATTCCTATTGGAACTGCACGAAATGTTTATGATATTCTACCGAATATGCGCAGCTACATCAGAACTTATCTGAAGCTGGAAGGCGTTATGAAAGTGTTAAGAACGGGTTGAATAATAGATCAAATTTTCATAATGGATGAAAAAAGTTCACTTTACATGCCTCGCTAGATCAATTTTTAGAGCTATGTATAAAATTTCAAAATGAACCTGAAAATATATTCTGTGTATTAAGAATTATGGTCTCCAGCAAAGTAGAAAATACCCCTTGAATAACTGGTAAACGAGGTAAATGTAATCGATGTGTGCGTTATCATTCAAGAATATTTAATTTGCTCACCTACAAGTCTGCAACAAGTCTCTAGACTTAATGTCGGTCCACTTCTCTTCGTTGAAAAATTATAAACAATTCAGAGGAATTCATAATGAACAGTTCAATGCAGGCGAGCGAATGCATCGCCAACTATATTTAATCGCAACAGTTATCAATACCTACCGCGTTATTCATAGCAGTCTCCGAGTGTCATTTAAGTTGGACTGATAGCTTCTTGAGGTTATTTTAGAGGACATAAATAACGTAAATTATAAGATTCACTCTGAGACTTGTGACGAGCGCAAGTAATTGTGATTACGAGAACCATCCATCCAAAAGCGCTTTGATTAAAGTAACTTATTTGTTCATTCATTTATTATAATAATAAAGTAACTTATTTGTATTTAAAGAGTCTCACCGGGGAGAGTCTCCCCAAACATAGCATTTAATACATACCAACGTGCCCGTTTTTCTGCACCTCCCCAAACACATTATTCAACACTCACCAATGGGCCCGTTCTCCTGCACCTCCCCAAACACATTATTCAACACTCACCAATGGGCCCGTTCTCCTGCACCTCCCCAAACCCATTATTCAACACTCACCAATGGGCCCGTTCTCCTGCACCTCCCCAAACACATTATTCAACACTCACAAATGGGCCCGTTCTCCTGCACCTCCCCAAACACATTATTCAACACTCACCAATGGGCCCGTTCTCCTGCACCTCCCCAAACACATTATTCAACACTCACAAATGGGCCCGTTCTCATGCACCTCCCCACACATATTATTCAACACTCACCAATGGGCCCGTTCTCCTGCACCTCCCCAAACCCATTATTCAACACTCACCAATGGGCCCGTTCTCCTGCACCTCCCCAAACCCATTATTCAACACTCACCAATGGGCCCGTTCTCCTGCACCTCCCCAAACACATTATTCAACACTCACAAATGGGCCCGTTCTCATGCACCTCCCCACACATATTATTCAACACTCACCAATGGGCCCGTTCTCCTGCACCTCCCCAAACATGGTGGCATTGGGGAACACGGGCGCGTTGTCGTTGATGTCTTTAACGACAACCGTTAATTCAGTCTCGACCACGTGAATGCTGCGCCTCACGCCCCCCTCGAGCTCGATCAGGCGCAGCAGGCGCTGGTATTCGTCGAATAAATTAAATTGGGTTAAGGCGTCCCCTTCGCCTGAATATAGGCCCCTCGGGGACGGATCTAAGCATCCCCCAGAGTCCAGTTTGATGCCCGGCTGATCGGTGAGGAGGCTTCGCTTGTGCATCAGAGGTCGAAAAGTCGCCGAATCCGCGACATCTGCGTCGCTTGAGTACTTCAGATTTGTTTGCCTCAATTCTGCAATGTGATCATTTGAATAATTGTCATGCAATTCGAAGCGGGTGAGCTCTGACGGAGAGTCGTGTGTTATGAACCTAATTCTGTTCATAGTCACTGGTTCTGGAAGCGTATTTTCAACATCAATGTTATTCATTGCCTCGATTGCTGTTTCAAACTCCAAGTGAGATTCAGTTTTTGCGAATTGTCTGACCGCTTCTTCCTTCGACAGATGAAAGTCGTAAAATTCCAGTTCTGAGGGCGTATTTTTCAAGTGTCGTAAACTTGAAGAATCATTGTGATCGGATTTGCTGGAGTTTGCAGCCGCTGCCGATAATTGATCAGAATTACGGGCTAAATAATGAGTCGTAGATTCAGATGATCGTTCTATCAGATCTGAACGTGACAGTATCACCGACCGTCGGAGTCTATTCCCCCCAGTCTTGAAATTTAACATTTCTTTTTCTTTGCCTGCGCCAACTGCAGAAGAAGTAGAATCGAATTGTCGTCTTACGGCAACGTGATAAAAGGGCGACACTTTCCCACGGATCAATTTAGTTCCAGCCCCTGAGAAGGAGCTGGAACGAATTAAGGCCTCGAAAGGATTTTCAGTCGATAAAGAATTAGTGGTATTGGAAAACTTCACGCTCTTGCTTGCAATTCTTTCCCTATTGTAATGCCCCTCAGAAAGTTTTTTGCTCGGGACATGATGGCCGTGGTCTTCACCTGCCTGATGCACACGCCCTGCCGTGTCAAGTGACTCAAGATTCGTATGCTCATAAAAGGTATCTTCCAGCACGGTTTTGTTTGCCTTTCCTGCAGTACTTAGCAAATCTTCAACTACCTTCTTGGTCGTGTGTGCCCCTTTTGTCTCATAAATATCGGATGAGACGCCGTGTGATGGTCCATCATTTTGACGTGTAGCATTCACAGCATCACTTTCGTAAACCACACTCAATTTCGACTTAAGATCTGCGGGCAGTAAATTCTCATCTGGCAAGGTAGTTTGGGACCGTAGGTGCTGCTTTGCTCGCTTTGACGTGTTTATTATCCTCTCGAGAACAGACGGATTATCCTCATCTAATTGAATCTCCTGACCGGGAATTGAGGGCTGGAAAGCGCCTTCCAACACTCGAGTGCTGCTCCTTGTGTTTGGATGGTCGATTTGGGCATGCGTTACGAGCCCTTTAACCTCCGGGTCGCCCTTCTTCGCTTTATTGCTTGCTTCCAAGCTCCAACTTGTAGCCTCCGGTCCTCCGGACTTTGTGATGAGTTCTAAAGAAGGGGCTGAAACTGCTTCAGATCCGTGAAAAACACCGGCGTCGATGCCATCTACGTCAGGATGCTTAGAAAGTGGCATTTGTTCTTCGAAACTGGCGTTTTTGTTCCATGGTTTCTTTCTCATTGAGAAATATTTTGGTTCCGACAAATATGACATCGAATCTTGGTCATGTAAATTATCAACCAGACCCTTCAAAAGCTTTTCTGAGTATTGAAGATTGTGCGTGTCATTGATTGGACCAAAATAGCCCAGCTTGTTACGGTATGGTTCGATTAAATCTACCGAAGAATCAGGCTTCAATAATGTACTACGGTCCTTTTCACCAGAAGCTGAATAGATTGTCTGAGATTTTATGTATGACTGGGTTCCGTTGCTTTCTTTATCGCAAAGCTTTTTTCGAAGCGGAGATAGAAAATCGTTTCTGTTATCAGCAGGGTGCTTCCAGACCCCATCCTGCTTTTGCAACCGAAAAGAATCAGCGCGATCTTTGTGATCTAGATAGGAGCGCACTGAAGATCTCCGCCTTTTGTGCAGTAGCATAATGTTCTTATTTGGGTCTCGTCTTTGGAGTCGTACCAAGCCTGGATCCTGCGGTAGTGGGGCAATAGTTTTTTGCTCGATCAGAGTGACTCCATCAGAGGAAATATTTGCAGGAAATATTGACAAACTTGAACGCTCTCGCGAAACGGACGATCGCCTGCCCCATTTCTGAGCGCTCTGCGTAATGCCAGTCACTCCCCCGTAAACCTTTTTCCTCTTCTTTGATTTCAAATGTGCTCTTGAATTTGCTAAAGTGGGATCATCTAAACTGAATTGGGTCTCATAACCGTCGTAGGACTTGTTAGAGGGAAGCCTGTACGGTATTGCCATAGGGTGATTTCTTCTTCTAAACCTCACCTGATTAACTTGAAAGCCCTTCTTCCTCGCTCGTCCATCCCTCCTGTGTCGTCCATAGTTGAAATTTCCCTCTACTGCACTTCGATCATTAACTGGATAAATGAAGTGATTTTGTGTGAAGTGGGGCAGGCCATTAGTATCTGGCACCCTTTGTTGGAGGGGAAGAGGATCTTCACTCTTGCTTATTGGCGAGTCGTTTTCAATTATTTCACCCTGTACTGAAGAAGAAGCATTACTGGTCTCTGTTTGAATGCCCTCACTAGGCGGAGGACCTTCCTGGTCCCCCCCGCCATAGAAAGGAGGTTCTCGGTTTTGGCTCCAGTTTTTTTGGCCGTCGCTCACTTGGATCTTCAACTTCCAAGTTGGCTTGCCTTTGGGAGGATCTCGGTCGAGGGCCTGTGGACAAATTATGGGGAAACTCAGCAACATTTAAGAGCACGGCAACTATGTCTGTAACCCCGAATAAAATCGAATCCCTCTCAACTTTTCACTTCTGATGACGATTATCCAGATAACAGAAAAGGTAAAGAAATTTAATTGGATTTCCATTGAAGTAAAATCTTGTTCGATGACATAATAGGACCTTTGGCCATAAAATTATTACGAATATAAGGATCAAATGAGGTATGTAATAGCAATGGTAGAAATTAAAGCAAACAAATTTTCACCAGAGATTACCGGATTATTGTACATCTGGTAGGAATTGTAGCAATAGTGTTAACGATAGCAAGTACAAGTTATTTTGGAAATTGTAGGCTAAAGCGAGGAAGAAAGAACAGTACGAATCATCACCGAATGAAAATGAAGTGTCGCATATTCATTGAATAGGTTAATCATTGTAATGTATGGTACTCAATGGTACCGGAGTCCCCACAATGCCTATTTCATATTCTACTTGTAATTGTACAAAATCTACTTCACCCTTATTTAACAGAGAGATAACAATGCCATATTAATCTACCGACTCTCTTAAAAAACAACATCTGAGTCAGTTAGCCAGGGTAAGGTTGAAATTGGTTGAAAGTTCATCCGGTATCACTTTGAAGCTTTGGGCAGGCATCCCTAATTGAAGTGTGTATGTAGCAATGGATATCGACCCGAACAAAGACAAGATGATAAGATCGATGATAAAATATATCTTTATGGAGGCAGCTAATTTTGAATAATATTAAATGATCTCACACCACCTGGTCCAAGTGCAACACTTGTAACAAATGTAACACCTGCTACATGAGCATCGTTTGCAACACCTGCGACACTTGATACTTTAGAGGTAAAATGAGCCAGAGTAGCCCACCTCAGCAGAAATTCATGGCCAAATTAGCACAAATGTTACTCTACGTACAGTACTGACGCACATGATTTGCTAATTTACAACACATTGCAGTGAAACAAAATCATAAGCAAATTGTGAGCCTTGCAAATCAGTTGAATATTTTTGCATCAACAAAGCATACTTTCCCCTTGTTCTGTATTGTCCGAGAAAATCATTTGTGTGCCAGCAAATACAGTGAATCCCTTCGCAGTAAGCACGTGTCACAGCCGCGCACCGTAATCCATTATTCTATTAAGGAACAGAAATTGGTTCCATTGGTTTCATTATAATAAAGGCATCGCTCAAAGCATGTTTCTGGGATCCAGCATCGGCCACATCTCGTCAGGAGCTGCTTTCAATTTTCCAATGCTCCCATGCTCGACTAGCTCGAAGTTCGGAAAGTGTAAAAGTTGAAACACGGCAGAGACATCCGTCCCAAATGAGCTTCTGCCTGAATATGTAATCCAAAGCGCCTACGCAGAAAACAGAAAATTTCGTTTTATTCGTCCCAGCCGTTATTCATGAACGATATACTCTGCGATTGATGGCAGTACCATGGCATGATCCAATGTTAGTGAGGTATAATATTTCGTTCTGCTGAGAGTCTTTGCAGAACATCAATTTTTTGGTATCTCAAATTGCAAACTAGCTCATTTCCACTCACATTTCAAATTTGACGAAAACTAATTGCTTCCTGAACATTCACGCATAACTGAAGAAACAAATAAAGAAGAATAACCTCGCAGCGCAATTTTCATTGCATCAACACTAACTTTAGCAGCCCTTGCCTCAGCTCTGAAGCCACTGAGGGGGGAACTGGCACTCACTTAGCAGTGCAGGAAGCTCTATTCTTACGCCTCTCTAATTAAGGGCATTTTTCGGAACCAAGTAGGTCATCAAGATCTTCATCTCGCGAGTAAAGCGTGTGCTTGCTCAACTCTATTTGCAGTGCGAGCTGTGATGGTGTCAGGTCCTTCACTTAATGAGCGACTAAATTAAATGCGTGAGACAACAGTTTTGCGTCAGGCATGACTCCAAGATGCTGTCAGAGTTCAAACGGCTAACATTGGTAGGATTAGGAATTTCCTCAGACTGTACGACTGCCACTTACACTCCCACTCAGGCTCCGGCGCTACCAGTCGAACTCTGACTTCACGACTCAAAGTCAGACTCCAACTCTACGACTTTCAGTCAGACTCCAACTCCTCGACTATTATTTAGACTTCAACTCCACGACTCTCAGTCAGACATCAACTCTACGACTCCTAGTCAGACTCCAACTCCATGACTCCTAAATTGTGTTCGGATAATCTTGCAAGTTGGAATGTACATATGTCCTGAATTAGTCGCAGTTCATAAGACGGTGCAGAACAGAAGTTGGGATTTATTCAGGTGGAAATATATGATGTCAAATGCAGAGTATTTTTTTAATAACCATACATTTCTAAATAAATTGTCAAGGCATAAAACGCACACTCTTTGCTATCTAAACTAAAAGTTTACTTTAACAGGATATAATTAATTAAAAATTTCATTGGTAGCAAGCAGTAGAATCCATTTTAACATTACAGCCCGGAAACATTATTAGAACCATTCAACAAAGTACGAATGCAAGTTGTAGTGATAAAATTTTTTGCCAACGCTAACTTCTGCCAGTTGAAGGCTCACTTGAAGCAAGTCTCGTGCAATTTGCCAGCGCGCTTGAACGAGAATATTCCTGATCCAAATTCGGACAAGTCTTCTGATATGATCTGTGTAACATCACGAATGTGAAGCAAGTCATGTGGTAAAGCAACATGAGGCGCCTCTTGTGCGCGTATTTCTGCTCGGAAGACGCATAAAAAAGTCAAGTTTTATGAGCTTGCGGCTCTGCTTAATGTGCTGCCTGCTCGCCTCCGAGATGGATGTCTCTATCAGCATTTTCTGTGCTTTCAAAATCCGTTGACGGATTTAACCCTTTCCGGGCTCTAAAACATGTCTATATGAGGCGCAGAAAAGACCTAAGCGGCGATAAAATTGGCGTGTTAGAAATTCAATCTCTCCAAGCTGAGCCAGAGGAATTTTCCGCCTAAAATTGCATTTGAATTCCATCCTGCCATCTCTAACATGAAGACATTTCGAAATTTTATTAAAGAAAAACAGAATAGCGACAGAATACGGTGTTACCATTCACTAGCGTTATCGTACCGTCAAAAATTATAACTGAGGCTTTTCCTCCACTAACCTCATTCTATACATGAGATGTGAATCATTAAGCTAGATAGGTAAGTGAGCAATTTCAATTATTATTCTGAAAACTTGACTAAAATGAGTGCTCAACGTTCCTTCGGCAAATGCTTTCAGAATGCGTGCCTTCTTTTTCCTGTCTTCATTCTTCAGATGCAGATATGAAACAAATATTTAAATGTTGGCAAAATGCTATTCAAAAGTAAAAATTTCCCGTCAATGTGCAGCGTTCAGGTGTGCTGTTTATAAGACAGTGCCCGATGACCAAGAGACCAGCCACACTATGTACACACAACGCAAGCAAGGAGCAAAGAAGCAGCTTACGCACCGTGTGTAATGTTCCACAACATACGTGGATGAGGAACCTACTACCTTATACTTCGCATGTTTAATGTTGAATTACCGTAAAATGTTAAGACTTCTCATAATGCAGACCTCGACAGAATGAGAAAACTGTAACAGAACGCGAGGCCGGCGCGTGATGAGCGGCGATCACGCGTCGCATTGATGACCTCTTGCTACTGCCCCGACTACCAGTCAGTGCGGGTATCGGCGTTAGGTTACAGCACTCCTATGGGAATAAATCTCGGCACTGAAAATTAGCCTGGCAGTATTTATTTAGTCAACGGAACTCCACTTAACTCGGCAGGCTGGCTAACTCATCCCAACAATAATGCTGTATGTAATTCTCGTATCAATTGACGGAAACTTTTTCCTAGAAATTATTAACATGCTTAACATACTAACTGTTTTCTACTTCGTTTGCTCGGGGAAATGTTGGGCCTGTGTTACGTCGGTACCAAGGTACGCGCGCACATGCACAAAGCCGCACTTTGCATGCCATTGCAGCGCTCGCACTCACGAACGAGAACCGTATGAGAGATCCACCACGACTTAGGACATGCCGGGAGCGTGTCGAAGAGCAATTTAGGTATTTGTGCTCAATTAAGTGTCACGGAACACGACCCATGCAAGTTGCTGAGCAATCCAAACTCCAGCGAAATGATCTCACATAATCGTTAAAGTCGTCGTTGAGCTGACGGCAATTGTCAGACGGGGCTGGCGATGTCGCGCACAATGGCGGGCACCCGCCTGCCGCCTTCTCCTTCAAGTGCAATGGAAATTATGCGACTAAAACTCGATTACCCGAGAAAATCGGTCCCGACTCTAATTCAAGTCGACCATGGAAGTCCCTTAATGAATAGTCAACAGGAGAAATGACGGCAATGACGGAATATTTTCTGCCTAAAGAGGCTAAAATAGTAAATTGGAGAAATGCTCACCATTGACTTTGAATCAACCGAAATAATTGATAGTTGGGAGACTAAAACTCGATAACACTTGCGTATTATTCATTAGATCAACTAATTGTTGGGAAGGTAGTTCACTAAAAAATTTGTACTTCACTCTTTCCAGCCCCATGTAAACTCTAAAACTGATGCATAAAATAATTGCGAGGAGTTTCTATAGTGTTTTAAAACAAACTAAAGCATTGCATTACCAGCGGACTGAGCCTTACACCTGTTGCTTCAGGAAATAAATTTTTCCAAAAGGCATGGCTGTTGCCAATTAAAATTTGATATCTTCGTGAATCAAAACACCAAAGAAGTAGAAATTTTCTGAGCAGTTAAGAAAGAATCCAAGCCAGTATGTCAAAAATGCCAGCGACTGGCATTTTTGTCATTTATATCGATGTTTACCGCACAATTCTGATAAACTTAATTTTTTTGCGTCTCTCAATTCTTTTGTGTGTCAGCGTCTCAAGCCTCGCTATTGATAAATAAGATAAATCAACTTTAATTTTAAAGTTGATAGTTAAAATTTGACAGTTTACATGATTTAAACGCCAATCATCTATAATTAATTTCTTTTGTCTGCATGAATCGAAAGTTATTTGTCTTTTGAACGTTGGTTACTTGAGTCCATTTCAATCTACCTACCACTCCTTAACATTTGTTCTAAACGCTTCTCATTCAGTGGAGTGAAATCCTTCCATTAAATTTTGATGACTCGCGATCACTCGTCGCTCCTCAACTTCCATGTTTTCGACAGAAAGTTTATTTCTTATTCGGAAAAAAGGCAGATAAATTTCATGAGAAATTTTTATTTTAGCTTTAGAAGATGAGATCATTTGATAAGCCCTCGCGTGATCCTTATCCATGCTGGACCCAACCTTCTCGGTGCGAGATATGGCCGCTTAACTTCGAATGGCCAACAGGAAGACTTCTTTCTCTCACTTGAATCGACCTTAGCGGCTACAAATTAAATGTTAAGGATCAATTTACGAGGTTGATGACCGAGCTGTCCCATATTTTCTAAAATGAAAGCTTGTACTTTCTCGTTCTTTCTCTCAAATTTTCTCGTTCTTGCCCTAAATGACTATCAACGTTGTTGTTATCGAATAATATATACGGGAAACGCTTGAAACGTGACATCCTAGCAAAAAACACAGAAAGCTTAAGTTAAGAATGAGCTTGCGCCAGGATTTCAAAGTATAAGAATAGGAAGAATTTAATAAATTCCGACACTATTTATTCGAACTTTAAAAGCATCGACGCTGGACTGTAACAAGATATCTAGCGACAGTATGGGTTAAATGAGAGGCCGGAGTCATTAAAAACGCTCGTTCAATAATTTATTATCATTTCAGGTTCATATGATCAACATTTTTGTTTGAATCAACTCGATTAGATGAATACTGTTGTTCAAAATGTTTCTAAAAAATGAACATTTACATGTTTCCATGGAAATTTTCGCTCCGCTGTCTTCTGCGAGAGAAAGACGTCTTGTACCTCAAATTGTCTCTCAAGAATTGTTTGTTTCAGTTTCGTCAACAAACCGGCACACAAGAGTAAACAAACTCTGGAGCAGATCGGGAGAATGTTTTGTGGAACACTAGAAGGTCGATTTTTTGTTCGCAAGGTAATCTACCAAGTTCAATCTCTCTCTAGTATACAGTTTACTTTGATGAATGCTTCTGAAATTATGTCACTTTTATGGGAGATGCGGTGCCGTGTCAGGTAATTAAGGGCACTAAAATGGCACGCGCTTAAACAGTACAATTATTCAATATTGTTTCATTTTATGCGTCTATTTAAATGATGAAATTCTAAATCCGGTTAAATGAGTCAGCAATTATCTAGGTTGATTTTACTCTACATCAGTGAGATAAAGTTAAAGTGCTGTTGCAGCGGAGGTGTGTACCAGCAGCGCATGATGTTGCCGCTGACCTTATATCAAATCGTCATATCACCGCCACGTAATAAAATTCTCGAGTAGCAAATTTTCGTACAGAACATTCCTAAATCTTTGAATACTTTTAGCGGTTGATATCCTTTCATTTTTTTGTTATAATTTCCTTTTACCTCATTAGCATATTAACCCACTGGCGCAGTCGTGGTAATTCGATTATGTCAGAATTGATGCGCTGCAATTCACCAGGGCATTGCAGTCTCATATCGTTCATCACTCCCGGCATTTTCCGCAACGCTGGGGCATACTTCATTCAATCGCCGTTCAAATTCATGTAGATAAAACTGAACGCTATACAATACTGTGGTCAGTTCAGTTCCTCACCCTTCAGTGTTGCAGCCAGCCAGTACGGTATTTACTTATGACGCAGACGATAGCGTCGAATTTTTAGAAAGATATTTTTGTGTGATGCCATACTGCTTCAGTAAAAGGCTTTAACTCAGTTGCACGAATGCATTCCGCCACGTCCCGTTTCTTTCCGATATGCACCGGCAAAACAGTGAAAGTATAACAGATGGTTCCTGATCCACCTTCCTTGTCAAGCCAAAACAGTCGATCAAACACAGGGCATGTATCACGTATTCGATGATGAATAAACATTGTTTGAATTCCATTTCGAGGGCCTCTACCCGCCGTCATTAATACAGCACAAGGCTATCCGAACAAACCCGATTTTCCAGTTCTTATGCAGATCTGCTCGGACGGCGGGAAGCCGCAACACGTGGCAACGGCGAGGCAAAGAAGCGAATTGTGATTCCTGCACTGTAGAAGCTCGAAATATGCAGTACAGGCTGAAAATACCGTAATACTGTCTTTCTTTCGCAATAAAACTTCAGGTAGTGTAAGACGAAACAGGAAAACTTGCCATTATACACAATAAACATGAGAGCTGTAGTGGCTTAGGCCAAAATATATTCATTAGAAATTTAAAAACGAGGAACACTGCTCGAAGGTTAATCAATATTTAATGTTACACATCGTCAAATCTAAACGTTTCGGAGTCCAGCTCCATTTTCAGTAAGTACAGTCTGAAAAACATAATAATACAAAAAGTTCGTCAGACATGTTAAAAAAAGAAGGAAAATTGATAGAAGAACTCATGTAAAAACTTCAAGCGGATAAAAACTATTCATACTGTTGAAAACGGGTTTTTCTTTGGCTATGTACAAAGACTCCAAAATTCTTAGTTTCGAATCATTATAACATTGCACATTACTTCAAATTGATCTTCAGAGACTCCAGAAACACACTGCTCTGCATGGAGTCGCACAGAAGAATAAGGCGATTGCGCAAGAGGCCTCCCGGTACGATGACTAACGCCACGATGCTGGGCAATCCTTATATAAAACGGCAAGGTCGTCATACCGACGTAGCCTGATGTACACTGTGCACAACTAAATTTGTAAACTAAGGACGCCCTCATCCGCTTTGGAAGTACATCTTTATACCGAAAAAATGAGCCTATTTTGAATGAATTGACAGAAATTAAGCACAATTTTACATCATGAAAATAGCGATTGGAAAGCAATTACAAATCTCTTGACATCTTCTCAGACAACTCAGACAAAGAAAGGAAAACTGCAATACAAACATTGTACAAGGTCAACATTAGCTACGTCGGTATGACGACCTTGCCGTTTGATATAAGGATTGCCCAGTATCGTGGAGTTAGTTATCGTACCGGGAGGCCTCTTGCCCAACCGCCTCATTCTTCTGTCGACTCCATGCAGAGCAGTGTGGTGCTAGAGTCTCTGAAGATCAATTTGAAATAATGAGCAATGCTTTTAATGATTCGGAACTGAGAATTTTAAATCTTTGTACATTGCCAAAGAAAACCCCGTTTTAGTATGAATAGTTCTTATCCGCTGGAAGTTTTTATGTGAGTTTTTCTATAAATTTTCGTTCTTTTTTTAACATGTCTGACGAACTTTTAGTCTTTTTATGTTTTTCAGACTGTACTTACAGACGATATGGAGCTGGACTCTGAAACGTTTAGATTTGACGATGTGTAAGATTAAATAATGATTAACCTACGAGCAGTGTTCCTCGTTTTTTAAATTTCTGATGAACATTCGATTAAAAGAAAAATGATTTTCCTCAAAATATTTTCATGACTGCTAATCGTTTAGAGCATAATTTTACTATTTTACTCAGACTGAGGCGATTTTGATTGTCTGTTTTGCATAATGTAGGCTTTTAGCATATAGTATTGCACATTATATAAAATTTATAACTGTAAGAAATAACAAGAATTTGCACGCGTGTACATTTAGTATGATCGACATTGAGCCATGCATGGATATTTGGTGTGAGGAGGGTTGAGTCGCGCAGATTATGCTGAACGGAAAAATTTAGCACAAAAAATAATAGCATTCAGAAAATGACGCTAAAGAATTGCGTTGCAAGCTCAAATCAGCTGAGCTATAAGCGCACGATGATATCAACCCGTGTTTTTCCTAAAAATTTCAAAGGACTAGAAAATCTTTTTGCTAATCATCCTCGTCACCCGTTAGCAATGCCTTCGCCTACGTTCTTCACTACAGATTAAAATTTTTACACTTTAAAGACGGATGAAGACTCCTGAAAGGTTACTGCGCAATTCACTGTATTAGATGATCTTCGTAATTTAATCAGTATTTCTTCACCGCCACGGCGTTTCTGCTTACTGTCAATGGTGCTGTAGATATAAAAATAAAGATACGCCAATCTTTACTGTGAAGGTTCATAAACTGAATTTAACCACAAAGCTCTAATAGGAAAACCCGTGAAGTTTTCAACTTCAGCGTTCTTGCACGCATGCAGTGATCAATACTGAATTGATTCTTACTCGAATAAAGATTTCGATGCGATTTTTTTTGTGACTGTTGCTCACGTTCAAAAGACTCGTGTAATATACTGCTGATCTCACAAGTGAGTACAATGAGCTTGTAGCATGAAAATGCGTCACAAGAATTGCTGGGGGCGAAATTTATCTTCTTCTGTGATAAAAAGTTAGTTGGTCTAATCTGAGTGCACTTTTTACACCAAAAATCTTGATACTAATAAACTGAAAATAGATATTTATCCACGTTCAAAAATCGTACATCATTAAATAATTGACATGAGCCCTGAATACTGTCACCGTTACGAATAAACACTAACTTTAAGATGTTTTCTTTATTTCTGCACGATGAGTTACTAGTCGAGGAGGAATCCCATGTTCGAAATAAAATTACAGATACGGGCAAGTTTCCACGAGGACAGTTGCCATTACGAAAATGATGCTTAAGTCAAATTCGAAGGAACTTTAATACCTTTCCTCTTGTATATTATGGAAGCAAATTGTACAGCTTCTATCATTTCTTGACATGTGTATGTCTTATAACTCACGGACCCGATTTGTGATATAAGTATAATCATGTTCCTGAAGATGCGATTCGTATTTATTTACCGATTAATCGATTTAGTTTGAATTTTTGACGAACACGTCAAATTTACAGCGACGCAATCGCTGAATTCTTTACCCCACTGTTTCACAAAAGAATTTTATAACAAACAACATCATCAAACAGCGTTGAAGGCTGTCACTCGACTGCTCAGGCAAGGCTCTAAAATAAGTTGACAGGCATTCAGCGACAAAAGTTTCATTATTTCAGAGAGAAAAGTTCTTACTAACAGGCGACACAAGTACATCCTTCGGACCAAATTACAGAGACATCAGGTCTGTATTTTCGTTCAGAAATCTCAACCTTCGTTCAATTTCTGAGTTCAATTTGTGTTAAAATGTCCATCGTTCAGTTCTTCTTTTTGGTTAAGCGAAACATCGAAGCCTAACTTGGAGAACTCCTCCTGTCGTTGAAACAATTATAGTCACTGAAGGGTCGGAGCACGACTTGGAGAACCATTCTGGTTGTCTTAGAATTTTTACCAGAAAATAAGGCTCACAAGTCAGCAGCATGTCATGTGAATTGAACACCCATACGAACTCGAGCATCTGTCCTGGCAATGTGTGAGAGAAATAAATATTGGTATAATTATGGGAATTTGCTCAAGCTGAATAGATAGAATAACAAGAAAGCATTCTTGTTATTGACACACGTCTGTTTCAAATCTAGAAACCGTTCATGTATGTGAATTACGTCAAAATCATTCCTTTGTGAAAAACGATTAGTAAAATTTTGTGAAGTTTTTTTTAAGAAAGCTGTACATTATGAAATGTAATGCATTCATTGTTAGGTTTCTATAAGTTATTTTTGATTCACTTTCGATGTCAAATAATGCATTAGACGTGAGCTATGACGGTTATTCATTATAGTGCGCAGTGAAAAAACGTTGCTTGTCATTGTTGCATTAAATTCAACGAAAATCTGAAGAGAATTTTATCTTTAATGTTTACGTGGGTTTGACGATTCTTCATACTAATGTATGATATATTTCGAAAAGTAATAAGATGGTAAAAATTCCTTTAGTGATAAATGAAAGTTCTTTCACTCCATTCATCTATAACGCAGACTTTATTAAAACAGGTACTACTCTAGCGAAGCGTATACAGTCAAACTTCGACAGAGCAACGTGAATTACGGCATGTTTCCCTGAATTTATGCGCAAAATATGGTAATCGACTGAAATATTTTTTATTTCCACGGCAGAGTATGACAGAGTACACGAATCAAATGCCTGGCTTGAAGGCATCGGTTTTGTGCAGCAGCGAACGTGAAGTGCTGAGTCGCCTCAGTGAGGGCTGACCTAATGTGAGTCTCTCATGACTTTCTTGTCGGTCGCTTGTACTTTAGTAGCAGCATTAAGCTTATCAAGTAGCCCTATTTTAAACTGCAAAAGAATAATAATATCGTTGATCAAATTGTGATGTATATCTTTCGGTAATGTTATGATGAAAAACTCTTATTTTGTCAGTATTTTCTAGGAAATTGGATAATAAACTAAAATTCAGGAGATTCAAGGCAATAATTTAAACAAAGTAAAAAATATGGATTTTAACAGTGAATTAATGATTTAAATTAAATAAATCGTGCCTGTTTTGTACATCAAAAATGTATTCATTTCAGCCAAGTAATTATTCCACATATACACTCATCGGAAAATAATCACTAACGCTCGTTAAATTATTTTAGCCCATTTTCAATCATAAGGTAAGGTTGACTCACTCTGAGCTGAGTGACGACTCCCGTCTGCGGATCGATGGAGAAGAAGGCGTCCTGAGCTGGCAGGCCGTCCACACCGTCCCCAGTGAGGGTGTACAGCAGCCCTCCCTTGTCCACGCGGTCGCTGTCCACCGCAGTCACCTGTGGTGGCGGGGAGTAGTGCAAGACCGTCATTCTCGTGCACCAGTCAACACTCTAGCAAGTCTTGCAGCGTTAACTGGAAAATAACGCAGAGAAAATATAGAATCCTTGATGACGACGTCTCGTGCTTTCTAATTCAGAATCCGGAAACATTTCTCAACCACGCGTTGATAAAAAAGAGCTTGTCTGATGTATAGAAAATTTCTTTGGGATGCGTCTTGAAGTCTGTCAATATTTTCCATCAGATATTGAATAGAGGGCGATGAATTGAGACTGCCAGTGCAACAAACGCATGAAGGGCTTCATATCAACCTGCGTTAGGGTAAAAGGCTGGTGAAATTCAATATCAATACAATAAATAGAGTTTTTTCAGCCAGATACAGGTGTGTCCAATGATTTTGAGAAAAAAATGTTTCAGGGATTTTTTTCAGAATATACTTATGCCTAATCGTCAAAAGTCTATTAATGTAACAAAATTACTCAGAAGCGAAATTTAAAACAAAACAGAATTACGTGGGCTTTCTTAAAAATTTACCAATTTTGTTTTTCTTAAAACACGGAAAACCTATTTGTGCTGACCTAAAAACGAGCATTGGAACCACGAGCATTGGAACTAATGGAATACGAGCATTGGAACTGATAAAAAATCATTTTTAAGGTGAGTGGAATATTTATTTTCAAATATTTTGTTTAATTATTTCTATTTTTTGAGTTATAAAAACTTATTTTCTTTACCAGATTCCCAATCATGGGTATTTTAGAAGAAATAAGGAAAACATCATTCTTCTCCATCACAGTGGTCTATCAAAAAAGGGAATCGTTACCAGGCAACTTGCATCATCGTCAACTGTCTACAGATGGATAAAAGAATTCAACGAGAGATAGTGGCGAACACGGCCCCGGGCAGGAAAGATTACCGTCGGTCGCCAAAACAGGTCTTTAGTGCGCTACTCGTTACGGGAAAGGACTGCCAACAGTTCAGAGCTTGCGTTATGATGGGAAAGGGATGGCGTCCGTGCCTTAGTGCGAACTGTTCGACGTCGACTCTTCGACAACAGACTTGCTTCAAGGAGAGCTACGAATAAACCTCTTTTGACGGCAAGAACACCAAAGACCGGCTCAATTTTGGCAGGAAGCACCAGTATTGGACTGCTGAACAATAATGCCACGTCATTTTCTCCGTTGACTCTCCGTTCTCCCTTTTTACCACCTTCGGGAAAAGCCTCGTGCGACTAAGAAAAGGCGAAAGATTTGGCAAGGAGTACGTCAAGTATCAGGCCACTCTTCACGTCTGGGGCCGCTTCATATATGGGAACTGGAGCACTGACGATTTTACCTAAAGTCTCAGCAATGAATTTGGCCTGGTACCTGAAAGTCTTAAAAGATAGTCTGCTTCTAACGATAGCTGGTCAGTTTCCAGAAAAGAGGTGGCTTACCAACATGATGGCACTCCCTGTCATAACGCAAAAGTAGTTAAAAAGTTCCTTGATGACATTGGAGGGGAGATTTTGGATCCTTGACCTATAAATTCGGCTTATCTGAATCCGATTAAAATTTGTGGTCGACTGTCAAAAATCAAGTGAACAAGAAGAAGCCAAATAATTTAGCGGAACTTGGAGACTTAAATGAAGATGAGCGGAGTTCCTTTGATCATAATGTCATTGCAAAAATTAGTAAACATTTTTGAAGAAGTGTGGTCAACATTGCAAATATTGGGAATAATTACTTCTCAGTTTTGCAGGTTATTGAAAATGGTTTGTGGGAAATTATTTTCTTATTTATCCTTCATAATGCTTTCCGGAAGCAACCACTTAAAAAATACGCAAGACTACACCTGACTTCAACGAGAAAATAGAAAACTCACTATTCCCAAAATCATAGGCCAAACCTGTATATGTGGTGAATATAAAAATATGAAATAGTATCAACCAAAGCACTGAGAGTGACGAGATGCGTTCTGTTACCACCGTTATATATAAAGAGCAATTGCTGTCTTGCGAGCTCATTAATGAAGAGTGCATCTTTATGTGATTAGCATTCACTAAGCCAATAACTGATAAGATCCGCTTTATTCATGAGCGCTAAATTTGAGGGGACCGTACATCTTTTGCACTTTTTTCTTTATTTGTGAACCAATGCTTATAAACTTTGACAGACTGGTGAAATGTATGAAAAAATGGGTCACGCAGTGGAAAATTTTCGATTTGCTTCTTAGAAAATGTTTTAGGGCAAAGAAAACGGAAAACAGGGGTAAGGGTAGTGCAAACCATACTCCAGCTACAAATTTCCACCTATAGACATAAAGCAAGTGTCATCTGAAAGACAAATACTTGAGCAACGTTACTGAGGTAGGAATGTTGAAACTTGTTTTGATTTTGGAGATATTTTGAATTACAGAACAAGTTTTGAAAATTGTCAAAAAAAAATTTTTACTCCGATGACGCGCCGTTTTTTACCTAATTTAAAGATCTCAAATTGCTATCTCGAGGCTGTAGCCCTGTTATTCTTTTTCCTAAAAACATCATCTCGATTCTCTTCACCAAAAATTGTGAGAGGAGTAGCAGATCGCGTGCGGAAAATATTAGGTTTCCACGTAAGCAGAAAAACCAAATGACATTCTCATAATGACATATTTTGTTTGTGCAAAAAAATGTTTTTAATGCTGTTGTTTTGTTTTTATGATTGAAAAATTTTGAAAGATTTGTTATTTTGAAAAAAAAGTTTTGTTCAAAAAACATCTTTCACAACAAAAACAGATCACCCTAACCACCAGTCCACCCTCCATAGTGAGAGTTCTATTGCGTGCACGCCTGTAAAATTTATTGTGGATGTTCAGCACATGTATAGCTTCAATTTCAGGAAAAAAATTTTTGAGCACATTTGGGGCCTTAAAAAGGTGTACGGGGGCCTTAAGAGGAAGAAGATCAGCGAACTCATGTGTGGACTCATGTAATTTTAGATCATTATGTGGGGAAGCTAATTCGAGCCATCTTATGCTCTCAGTGCCTTGTTAAATAATAGATTAAGAATTTTTCTTTAGTTAAAACGCACTAAATATGTCAATGTGTAGTTTGAAACGCTAATTTTGGTTCAGAGCTCTTATTTACAATGATATATTATTAAAGTGCTATTTGGACGTGTCAACGTAAATTTCTTGCTACTCTGAACGTTGCACTAAGGCGAAACTGTAGCATTGTTTCAAAAATTCCTTTCGACAGCGTTCTTACATTATCTTGGGTAGGAGAACTCGTATCGCTCATGTTTGCGCTATATGAATTCTGTAAAACCCTACTTGTAAACCGTAAGCTGTTGCTAAATGCAAAACATAAAATTACTTTCGAAGACATTGGCTTTTAATAATATTGTTCTCTAAGTTTGCTACTTAAGAGCGTGAGATTGCATTCACGAAGATGTGATAGGTGGATATTGTTCAACGAAAATCCTTGATTGTTCTTTCTAATTTTTTTTTCATAAATCAATGCCGACGCCAGTTTTCTAGCTGGCTGAAAGAAAGCGAAATACCTACAAAGTCATCACATGAAAGCGTACAGAAATAGTAGCGAAATATTCAGCATTAAAGAAACTAGCTCAAATTGCGCACACACCTCATTATTTACGTGCGTTGCCGCTCACATCATACTTGCTGTGTTTCTGAATTTATGAGTTTCTTTTCAATTACTTAAGAAGATTTCGAGGTGCGTAGTTTTTGAAATCTGAACAAGGCAAACTTTTGTGCCAATAACCATCGAGTAACGTAAGCAAAAGTTCGGTAAGCCCAGATGATGGAGGTGCGCTCACACCTGCATGAGAGTGATTGTGAGCAGTGAGCTTAATTCGATTAGGATTAGTGAGAGGGGAGAGTAAGCAAGGCCATATTGGATTACCATTGGAATTACGGGGTTATGCTTCATATGTCAGTAATATTACGCTGTCGAAACTTTAAAATTGCATGTTGGTCAGTGATAAGTTACGGGGACTTTCAAACGTAGCTCTACGTTTTCAGATTGCTTTAGTTTCTATTTTTTACTCTTTAGGACGGTATTGTTGCTCATTCGGAATTTCTTTCTCAACACAAATTAACATTGCCGTCATTCACGATAGAGTTACGAACAATCGTGCATTGTTTTACCGTATAACATGATGGAGTGAAGGACAACCTACGATTGCTGTGTCTTGTTAAATGTTTAAGGGAGGAACCACCAAGCATTTCCGAGCTTCACAAGCACGCATGCTGCGAAGTAAAATTAGGAAAGTCGCCTGGTATTTACGCGTCTAATTTGTGTACGAAATTCTCGCATGCCACGAGTCTGAGCATGCTGCAAGTCTGTAATAATTTCTAATTTTCGCATGAATTAACTTCACTTTATAGTTTGAATTTTGAAAATATCGCCTTTCTCCACATCCAATAGCACGTTCTATAAGTAGATGTATTGAAAAAAACGATAAGTAGCAGAAAATAGTAGACCATTTTTATAAGCTAACCACTTGTGAATTGGTCCGGAGCAATTATAGTTAACTCTCAAGTGACGCAATTAAAAACTGAACGTAACTCGGATAGAATACCGGTCTTACACCAAGGCAGAGTTCATATGCAGCTGTTATTACTTTGTAGAATAATAACACTGGTTTTACGACCCAGAATAATCACACTGGTGAAATATAATAGCGATGATACTACAATGAATAATGTTGATTAACGTGTTGCAGCTCTGTAATCCAATAACATCTCTGTTACAACTCTGCAGAGTAATAATACGAGTGTTATAACTCTGCAAAATAACACTAAGGGTAATACAACTCTGAGGAATAATAATACGAATATTGTCATTCTGTAGAATAATGCTTATGGTGATATAACAGTGGAATTATCATAAAAGTTTTATAACTT
Organism: Morinoia aosen; assembly: GCA_030386875.1. NCBI lineage: Eukaryota > Metazoa > Arthropoda > Malacostraca > Amphipoda > Talitridae > Morinoia > Morinoia aosen. Next base: position 14,152,589 of record CM059567.1, on the reverse strand, counting down.
TGAACAACAATCTTAATGGTTTTACAACCCTGTGGAATAAAAGTAAGAGATTTAAGAGATTTATAACTCTATAAAACAATGCTGAGAATGCTATAACTCTGTGGAATAATAACCACGACGTTACTGCTCAGTTTTATAGTAACGTGAGTATAACAACTCAACCAAATTTGAGTCGATCCGCTCGTACAACACCCCCCTCATGGAGCGGCATTCCGGCCTGTGTGGCGCAATTTGCGGCCAAGTTCCGGCCTGAAAACTTTCTTGAATAATGAGAGAGCTTGCAATTCTCGTTATGTAGCAACCCTCGTTATATATTGCAAATGGCAAGCCAAGGCCGGCCTCGTTCATAAGAGCTACTTCTGTTATAACAAACTGATAACTCTATTGGAGGGAGTCGGAAAATTATTACACTTTCGTACTAGCGTATTTGCTTCGTGTACAAATCCAGTTAGCGTACTAAGCAGCGATGTGCGCAGACACATACACATACTCATTTGAGCTTTAGGTAAAGGCACGCATTCTCATTTGAGCAATAGTCAGCGGCACGCATACTCAGTTGAGCTTTAAACAGAGACACGCATACTCATTTGAGCAATAGTCATTGGCACGCATACTCACTTGAACTTTATGCAGAGACATGCACACTCACTTGAGCAATAGAAAGAGGAAGGTCCCGGTCATCCTCCTCAATAACGGTGACGGTGGGCATAGGGTCAGTGAAGACTGGAGGATTGTCGTTGACGTCACCAGCAGCCACGTGGACTAGACTGTGAGCCGTGACGCCATCCGCCTCAGCGGCCACAATGAGGTTGTGCTGAGAGCGCAGACGAGAAGGAAACCGTTACACCAAGGGAGGTAGCCTGATGCACGTCTCGGAGGTTTAAAATCTTGTTGGAAAAAGCGTAGAGGCACGTCCATAGAGTTATATTTAAGTCCTATTTCATCTTGCATCATCTCTCACCAGCATGAATCAATGCTTGAAATACATCGGGGAAAAATATGCTGCCTCATAGCAGTGACTAGCATGACTGCAAGTGTTTCCAAAGTGCCTTTGTAAAGAATGATGGGAAGAAGATGAAGTAATGTTGCCTTCACAATCCAAATTGTTGAAATGAACGCTAGGTGGCAGCTTTACTGAGCAAGTATCATGTCTTCCGAGCGACAAGCATGATTGATGTGCTGGAGTTTTGCTCTGCACGTCGTGAGATCAAAGGCTATGTAATCAAGGGAAAATTTAACGTAAATTCTGAGTGCCAGCGCTCAACTTTGTGAGAAAAGAGTTCATTCCGCACACACAAATTTGTTTTTGCTATAGAAGAAACACGGTGTATGAGGACAGGAGTTAAGCTTTGTGTTAACGGAAAAGTATACCCAGCAAATTCTTTGAACTGCAAAAGATTAAAGGCATATTTCAGGCTCAGTGCAATCAGAGAATACAAAAGCTCTACAATAAAATTACTAAGATCTAGATTTGAGAGAAAAAGCTAGTTTTTGGTCCACAGAGTAACTTTCGGAGTCCGGTTTCTTTTATTTTTCCCTGCGATTCATTTCTTTACTCGTAAAATTATTCTTAATCCAGTGTGTGTAATCAAATTATTTTCAAAATCTCTTTTATCAGATAGGAGCAAGAATAGTAGAGCAATCAAAACGAACTACCTGAACAACGAGCAAGTGTATAGGTTTCTGTTAATTTTGGAGATCATCTCTTGTGAAGATATAAAATTGCTTGATAGGTTGGGATGATTGGATTCGAGAGCGATCAACTAGGAATTGGGTAATGAACACCATTATCGGTGTAGGAATTAATGACTGGTGTACGCTTTAGGTAAATCATCTGAGGAGCTGAGGGAGGGCTTACAAATGGGGATTGAATTAAAGGGAACTAACGAAGGACAATTGATTGAGGACTGTAATCTTGGGTTATTTGATTGAGGGCTACCATCTAAAGCTAATGGATTGAGGGCTACCATCTAAAGCTAACCGATTGAAGGCTACAGTCTTAAGCTAATCGATTGTTGGCTACCGTCTAAAGCTAATCGATTGTTGGCTACCATCTAAAGCTAATCGATTGTTGACTACCGTCTAAAGCTAATTGATTGTTGGCTAATATCTAAAGCTAATCGATTGATGGCTACCGTTTTTAGTCAATTGACTGATGCTATCAACCAAGGGATATCGATTGAGGGCTACCAAATGAAGACTCTCAGCTCAGAGAAATCAGCCAAATAGATTTGACTGAGCCAGCTCGATTAAGGGAACGAGACGGAGAGCAGCCAATTGAGGGTAATCGCCAGGGGAAATTCGACTGAGGCCAATCAACTGAATGCACTCAATGCAGAGCACTCGACTGAGAGCACTCAAATGAAGGCACTCGACCTTTAACACTCGACAGAGGGGAATTTTTTGCAGCACATCTACGGGCACTCGACTGACAGCCCTAAACTGAAAACACTCGACTTACTGTACTCGACTGAAGGACATTTTTTAACTGATGGTTCTCAACTGACTTTTCTTAACTGATAGCACTCATTTGACTATAATTAACTAATGACAGTTGACTGAAGACACTCAACTGCAGCCACTAAAATAAATACACTAAACTAAGGACATTTAGCCGACACCGCACAACTGACGACTCTCGATTGACAGCAATAATTCACTATTAGCACCCACTGTTAAAGTGCATGATAGATAACTCTGAATTTTGGATTCGGCTCTCATTATAAATTTGAAATTAGGAGTAACTAATAAAAACAGTACAGCGTCTTGCCACGTGCTTTCTAACGATCACGTGAAAATAAGCTCTTTAAGTATGAAAGGCGTCAACGATACGCATATCAGGGTACAAAAAAAATATAAAATATATCTTCTTACGTACAATTAAGTATTATTCGGTATTACGTTATTATTTTTTCCAACGCACTGGTGAAACAAATGGCAACAATTAATAAATTCCACATATTTTAAGATATTTAATTATATTAACACAATTCGTCAGAACCAGGTTTGAAATGACGAATAGGGTAGTGATTATAAAACAATTCTACTGTATGCAGTTTACCGACTAAGTTTTATAACTAATTTTCAATCGAAATCGAAACATTGTTCCCATTACTACTTTATTCAGACTAAGGTTCATGAAGATTAAGATATGTCCAATCTTCTGATAAGTTAGGTTGTGTCAGGTTGTCTTAACGCCCATATTGCAGAGCATGTGACTTAGCGTGTAGCTATTGTTGAGTCATATTGAACAAGTGCTGGAGTTAGAGATGGTAAAGGTGCTGAAAACGTCAAAATATAAAGCTTATTACAATGTGCGCTAGTCGGTCTAGCTTGGCACGGCAGAAGATCGTCTTCGACATGGTCATCATCAAAAATGTATGCCTCATCACTAAACTTATCCACGCTATCAAAAGAAGAGCCATAGGAAACCAAATGAGGAGTGAGCGAGTCAGGTGGAGAAATTGATAAAAATGAAGATACATGAGCAGCATTGCCCCTAAAAGGTTCGATATCATTGATGATCCAGATGCAAAAGCGTTAGTAACTCACAAATTGATGTAAAGAAAATGCCTGGCCATAGTATAGGTTTTTCTGAACGAGAGTCACCAAACCTCAGAGCAGCCTACCAAAAAACAGTATTAAGATATCAAAACCTCGGGTGTTTCATGGGTTGTTGTTTCCAAAGTACAAGAATTTTATTTCATTTTTGGTCAAGAGAGTGAGAGGGTAGACGCAAATTCGTTGTGAACGATTTGTGTTGCCTGGGCTCCAAGAAATTAAATAACATAACAAACATTAAAAAAGCATCATCTCTTTCGTCAAACAGTACACATCAATGATGTCATGAGATTTTTTTAATACTTTTGAACAAAAAATGGAGCCCCTTCAATACTTGGTCCTCGACATGATTGATTTTTTGTTTGGTTCAGAAGCTCAGAAGTGGAGGATGGGAGTAAATTTAAATCATTCAAAGGAGGATGAGAGTAAATTCCTGCTAACTTACTGCAAAATACAGCATAGTTTTTCTGTGAGTTGGCGAGAATAACAAGCATTGGCAAACCATAGCTTATGATACATCAGTTAATTCTATCGGTTAATTGTTTTTAGTAGAAAAAAACATATTGACACTTTTGTTTCGCTAAAATTCTCATCTTAAAAAAATGAACCTTCTATTATTTCTAAGACATTGTCGGACGCAAAAAATGGGAATGATCAACTGCCGTGTCATCAGTAAGAATGTCCCTGAATATCAGCTCTTGTAGATCACCTTCTCATTTTGTCGTCCAGTCTGCTAGTAGGCAAGTGATTCCAAACGATTCAAAACGGATTGTATTTATATGCATTCCCTTAATACCCAGAGCAGTAGGATACTCTTGAGGTCTATAATTGCAACTTATAGAAATTCTACGTAGTTATAATGACTCTTGAGGAATCGCATCATTCCAGGTTACGTAACTTGTGACGTCACCATTCCTAGTAACAGAGCTCGTGACATCAAGTCACTTCAAGTAATTGAGCTCATGTCATCAAGTCACTTCATGTAATAGAGCTCATGACATCAAGTCACTTCATGTAATAGAGCTCATGACATCAAGTCACTTCAAGTAATAGAGCTCGTGACATCAAATCACTTCATGTAATAGAGCTCATGACATCAAGTCACTTCAAGTAATAGAGCTCGTGACATCAAGTCACTTCAAGTAATAGAGCTCATGACATCAAGTCACTTCATGTAATAGAGCTCATGACATCAAGTCACTTCAAGTAATTGAGCTCATGACATCAAGTCACTTCAAGTAATAGAGCTCATGACATCAAGTCACTTCATGTAATAGAGCTCATGACATCAAGTCACTTCAAGTAATAAAGCTCGTGACATCAAGTCACTTCATGTAATAGAGCTCATGACATCAAGTCACTTCATGTAATAGAGCTCATGACATCAAGTCACTTCAAGTAATTGAGCTCATGACATCAAGTCACTTCAAGTAATAGAGCTCATGACATCAAGTCACTTCATGTAATAGAGCTCATGACATCAAGTCACTTCAAGTAATAGAGCTCATGACATCAAGTCACTTCATGTAATAGAGCTCATGACATCAAGTCACTTCAAGTAATAGAGCTCGTGACATCAAATCACTTCATGTAATAGAGCTCATGACATCAAGTCACTTCATGTAATAGAGCTCATGACATCAAGTCACTTCAAGTAATAGAGCTCATGACATCAAGTCACTTCATGTAATAGAGCTCATGACATCAAGTCACTTCAAGTAATAGAGCTCGTGACATCAAGTCACTTCAAGTAATAGAGCTCGTGACATCAAATCACTTCATGTAATAGAGCTCATGACATCAAGTCACTTCATGTAATAGAGCTCATGACATCAAGTCACTTCAAGTAATAGAGCTCGTGACATCAAATCACTTCTAATAACAGAGCTTGTGACAGCAACTAACTCCCAGCTGCGACACACTCAACATCAACACACCCGTAACATCAAAATAACCTCCATATAAAATTCGACACCCAAGGATGCACGGGCACAACAATGATCAAAGTATAGAAAGATTGAGTGATCCATAATGCTTAAATACAATCTTTGCAATTTCATCGTATGCTAACTACGAGCCTTTGAAGTTAAATTTGCTGAGCCGTTTCAATGACTACGCAGAATATAATTAGACAAATGACCCCTGTGAAATTCATGAAGGAGTTCTCAGGATCATGGAGGGCACCATCTGTCGCCATTACTTGAATAAAATTTGAATAAATAATTCCCCGCACGAGATGGACAGGGAGAGGAAATGAGTGTCGAGTAATAAATGCAGTAGGAGGGATTATGGTTTTTAATTAACTGAGTGAATCAAGAAAGGAGCATTAAAATTGCAAGCAGGAAGAATAGCTGCAGTAAAATTAGCTCTGTTTCCTGCAGAAAAGAAACGGATTCCCGTTATGGGGTTTCGAAAATGTCCACTGGAAAGAACCACGTGTGATTGCACGTGTGTTGTGACCTGTGAAACATTGACCATATCTGCATTTTAATCAATGTTATAAATATAACTTATTCTCAGTAAAGTTTGCATTATATTTACTTCCAACGCAAGTAGAACTTGAGAGTGGATGTCGTAGTACTTAACGCAACATACTCTCTCCCGTATCTGATGTAGGCGAACAGTTCTTAGGCTTTATAAATCATTTTGTAATGGTATTAATTGCAGGACAGGCCTGGTGCTGGACTACGTACCACTCCACACAACACACCACACACCTGGTACACTACGTACCACTCCACACAACAAACCACACACCTGGTGCTGGATCTCATGATCAAGATGCGCGCCGAGCGTGATGCGGCCGCTGTGCTGGTCGATGGTGAAGAGGCCGTCCCGGTTGCCTCCTGTGATGCTGTACCGAACTTTGGCACCTGCATCAGCCAAAGAAAAAATCTTTTTGGTTACTTTATAATACAATCTTGATGTAGAAATGGATTTGTGGTACCTCTACCTAATGGGTGGAATAAGTGAGTAGAGCATAAGCTTGTTGAGTTCAATAGTCCCACTTTAACTTCTTCTACTTTTCTTCATTTTATAATCATCAGAGACGCTGCATATATTCTGGCGAAAATACTACAAGTGTCAGAATGATTCACAGAAATATTTTTGAAGTACCATCTTTTTCTGATAGGAAGGAGCGATTGTAGGTGTGCTTGTGGAGTGGATGTGTGCATTTTTATTTGTGCGAATGTTGCATGTAGTGTTACATGCAATGTTACTGTAGTGTTGCATGTAGTAAACTCCAACAGTTCACGAAACACATCCTATATTCAGGAATTTCTCACAGATAAAGTCGTGCATATCTCTGTTCTAATTATTAACAAGTAATCATCGGGAAATTTTTTTCAAACATTCAAACATAATAATTTTTCAGCCCTTTGTAGTTCAAATGGGGAATGAGATCTACAAATTTCCCATTCCCCATTCGTTTTTACTCTTACGCATAAACATTAACTTGATGAAGAGGTTTATCCGATCCTATTCACCGTTGTCATCCCCGATTGACATTAATTTATGTGTGTGTGTTTGGATCCGCATGTGTCTGTTTGTGTTCATCTAATTTTTCATGAAATTTAGGAGAGTAGATTTTAGATTCTTTGTTAAAAACACGTGTACTTTACATGTCCCTACCTTGTTCACACTTCAGCTTGGCTCCTCTTCATTCAGAGCTAATGATAGAATTTCTAAATTTCAAAAGATTTCCGACAAAAATGTTCATTCTTTGGATCTCCTTTCAATTAAATTGGTGATTTCAAAGGCCGAAAAGTTTTGCAAAACCGCCTATTAAGACTTTATGTAACAGCAATGGCAGGACAAATTCTTGATCAATTTCATAAACATTTTCACAATCAACTTCAATCAGTTGATGCGCCTATTATTGTCACTAGTGCACATGTGCTGTTAGGCATTAATCTGAAGAATTTCACCCCTTCTTTCTTGAGTTGAATTCTCTCGTGCCACTCGATGTTGTCCAGCGCTATGCCGAAGAATTTCATCGCTTCTTTCATGTGTTAAGCTCTCTCTAGCTACTCGGTGTTGCTCTGCATTATTCCGTAGAATTTCCAAAAGCCGATCAAGGGTCAATTTAGCTCTAGCTTCTCGTTGGCGAGCAGCATTGCTTCGTCTTGCCATTTCGCGTTGTTCATCCGATCGTCTTCGGCATTTTTCTTGCTGTCGAAGTCTTGCTACTTCTCCCTAGCGGTTGGACACATTTCTATCCTTTGTGGCCTCTTTTGCCGGAATTTTATTCTGAAATGTCGTCTATCATCTCTTCGAAGCTTTTCAAGAAAATCACAATTTCAAATACAATAGCTCAAGTTCAAAAATCTTGGGCTTTATACTAAGTGGTAGCCAGGTTACTGGTCAAACGAATTTAAAACATTTATTTTCGCATTATCAATTAAAAATATCAAAGCGACATGAATTTCAATCGAGAAAGCTACATAGAAAATTTCTATTTGTAAAAATAAGCCGATTGGCGTATTCTGGATACCACAATCAAGAGGAGGTCAAACGGACGGATGGAGGGACGGACGGACGCGGCTCCTTTTATAAAAGTGAAGTGATTTCTCTTCAGTTTCTTTGGCATCATAGAATTTTATAAATCCAATAATTATTCTCATGTTTTTTTATGAAGAAATCAGAGGCGATGAAAGCTTGAGCAATCCTCTCAACAAGCGAGAATCAGGAAGAGCTCGTGTTGAAAGAATAGAGGATGTTACAATGTTTTCAAATCCAGCTCATCCTTAAGCTCGTTTGTTTAGATCACTGAATGTCGGTGTTCTTGTTTGCTGACTACCACGGCTTAATAATTACCAATGAAGTGAACAGTCTTATTCCCTTTGTTCCCTACGTGATATTCTGTAATAGAGTAGTAACCTCATATAATAATAATAGCCGTCTTCTATTCATTCGTAAATCTAAACGGAATTTCTTAGTTAGTAATCGTCAAATTATTTATCTTGAGAGAGCAATGTGCGCGAGCATATCTGTGATACAGGCTTTACTACCTCACGAGTATGAATCTAATAATCAATTAGTCACCAGTATAATTATACAGATAGCTATACTTGTTGACTGTCTACATTTAAGAAGCTAAAATAAGAAAATTTGGGAATTATACACGCTGATTTGTTCATCACATAGACCTAAGTAAATTATTTCCATGCTTAAATTAACTTAATGTAATCAAAGCTCGTAATTTTTATGAGACGGGACATTTGTATGGGACTGAAAATACTTCTAATGTCCTTGTAAATGGACAGTGAAGCAAAGTTTCGTTTCGCATCTGCAATAAAAAACGACTCATACATGACACTTTTTGAGTAAAAGATAATGAAGCCCGTTCTAAAATAAGTATCATGTCGTGTAATAAAAGTACAAGAATTGAACGTATAAGTCCCGCGGCTAGAGCCACAAATGATACTTTCCGAAATTTGTCGAAAACACTACACCGTGTCCCACAAACGAAGCACGAAGATGAAGGAATCAACATGAAGTTAATTAACATTTAGTTGTCAGTTAAAATTTATGTAGACAATTTTTCGGTATCATTCATGCCCCTACTGAGATTCTGTGCCAGCATCATGATATTGTGTGCCAGCACATAATATTCATTTACAATAAAATTTTGCCGTAATTTGTACGTTATCTACCTATTTCCTAAACTAACCCAATTCATCCTATTACAGTTATCCTTTTTACGTATGTGGTCTAATTTTAGCTTTTCGAGCACGTTCATTGATGTGTCTCCTTTCGTAGGTAACGATTAAACACATTCAGAGAAGCAGGAAAAAAATTTTATTCTTGCTTTTCCAGTATCAAACTCGTGCGAGGCTCAACTGCGATAAATGAGGCCTAAAACATGCTAAGTTAAAAATTAACCCATTTCAGTTAGTTAACTTAATTCATTCAAATGACCCCGTTTCTTCAAATTTCTACTAAGACCGCTTGAAATTATTCATCATTCTATTTTTCAACATCAGATAAAGTAAAAATTTACGAAACTTGAACATATAGAGATTGAGAGTTCCAATTTTTTTGCATCAAAAATTTAGCAGGAGCAAAATCCGTTAAAAGTAAGTTCAATCTTCGTTTTATTTTCCGTGGAGTTTGTCTCCTGCTGAACTTGCCCAAGATAATTCTCACAGAGTGACTGTGAAGTTTCAGGTGCTCTCTCAAGCGCCAGAGAGTGGAAGAGGTCACATCAAATACTAAGTACAATATTCGTTTTCAGAAGGAATGTACGGTGGAATCTTCGGTTATTCACGCGTATTACAGATGAAAGCATAAGCCAGTGAAAAAGGTTAGTGAAAGGTTCTTGTGGGTTATCTGTCAGCACTTGTTTAGTGTAAAAAATGTTTTTGAGGAAAAAGTGAAGAAATTTAACTGTTTTATGAATATTGAAGTGATGTTCTGGACAGTTTGAGTTGGTTTTTTATGTGCGAAGGTATCCTTGTTGATTTATATTTATTTCTAATGGAGTTTATCTACTTTCCATGAATAAACATAATGGCCTGAAACAAAGCAAAATTCCAAGTAATAAAAATTAATAATTATGCAATTAAGCTAACAAAACTTAACCTAACATAAATATCAAGAGGAAAACATAAATTAAAAGAGGTGACAGAAAACCCACAAGTACCTGGTAAAATAATTCTTCACGCCGCTAAGAAAATTCTGCAAAGCAAATTCCTCATGAATTTCTTGAGTATTGTTGTCAGCTTTAATCTGCATACTAACCAAAATTACTTCATTGCAAAGTCTCCACTTTCTCTAACTCAAATTAACCTGTTTTAAATGTAGAAGAATTTAACTACACATCGTGTAACGACGATTTCACTCGAATAAGCCGAGTAATGTCACAGGAATGAACTAAATTACAGAACACCCCTTATGTTACATCCTGAGCGTTGAGAAGCTGGAGTTTCCTACGCTTTTCCATTTTCATTATTTTCATACTCCAACGGTGTTTCCTGAATTGCCTCGACAATCAGATTTGAATTAAAAAACTAAGTTCAATTTTGAATTAAAAACAAAATATAAATAAACCTGCTACAGACTCGGCAATACCCCTCGTAAGAGATAGAAATGAATTGATATCTATTTTATATACCAAAACCCGTAACTCACATGCTGCTTGGAGTAAGTAAGTCCAACATACTCGTGATAACTCCCCGATAACATGCAAAGCTTGTCATATTTTGCAGTGCATATGCTATATATGGTGTAATGGAACGAGAGGAAAGATTTCGATACTTTTCTTTCTCGTGAACTGCTAAACGCTGCAAAAGTCAGTTCTAGGTATTGTCAACGCTGCTGCAAGTGATCGATCAATTTCAGAGGTATTCTAATATATAAACTTACCGAAAAACAAGAAGCTCATTACGCATTACCTTTGAAGCACAACCGTTTGATAAGACTTCGCAAAGTTAATCAAAGCTACGGGGTTAATTTCAAGCCTTAGATAAAAGTAAGTTTGTTCATGAATAGACCGTGCACGTATAACGACAAGACGCAATATCTTTCATGTGTGAATAAATAAATTGTATGTCGATTCACCATTCGACTTTTCGAGGCTCGTAGTATGCAGAACACGTAATTGATTTTGGAAAAAAAACACAAATACAAGGCTGGACACAGAAAGCCATCTCAATAGGGCCGTGAATGGCATAGAAAGTTTTCTAAGCTATTCAAATACACAACCAAATGATATTCAACTTCGTTAAAGCAGTATTTATATCAGGTTTTGTAATTATAGTCAGTCTAAATGCGTCACTAACTACATTGCGTGCTAACTAGCGAACTACTAGTACGTTACCTACCTATTTCCTAAATTATCCTACAGCCACTTCTTGAGCATCTTACGCCGAAAATTGATCTAACTTGCTTCCAAAAGCAATTTTTTAGGGTAATTTAGATTCCCAGTTCAACGCACCTGTCGCTTTTGTTATGACAGAAATTGCGCAATTTCTCTTCTGAGAGACCGCACAGTGCGCAATCAGACGAAGAGTGACTACGCATGCACTTGACTCAGCTCCCATGCGGGTCCCTTTCAAGTCCACATCGGGCAGCAGTTCACCAGAGGCAGTTTGGGTAAAATGATGTAACTACGTAATACAACCTGAAATTTCTTCCCAAAAACAGAGTTTTGAAGTGAAAAGAAACCTATTATGCAAACAAATTTTTCCAGAAACTTTATATATTTTTAACCGTGAAAAATTTCTCAGCTTAAAAATTTGTCTACGAGGTATCGTAAACAGAAATTTAGCCAATCGAGTCTCAACAAATTCCAATAACTAGATTAACAAACATAATGTTCGAAAATTTGTATTAATCAAAATTCATTGAGGTTCTTTGACCTGAATTGATAATATAGATAATATTTTCACTGCATAGAGTAAGGAGAAATGAAGAGAAAGTCAGCTTTACTTCTACTCGGGCAGATGCGTACGATTGCTCTTACAGCTCCCGTATTAGACACAACTGCTCTCAAATTCATGTGCACAAATCAATGTTCTAAACAAACTGAGTTGCCCGAGTCTGTGTTAGCTTCAGAAAAAAGGTGATAATCCGCACAAGTATCTCCCATTTTAAGGCGGAACTGCCTACATCGTCAATGAATTTATCTCATTCAATATATTTTGAATTGGTGGTGTTAATGTATCGAGATTCGAACACAAGAGGTTGCATCAGAATCATCCTGTTGAGAACTTCACATGTTCTGTGATCCCTCAATTCATTTTCCAGAGAAGTGCATCGTGTCTTCCGAATCTTATTATCCTCCTCAGAACGAGTGTGGGTCAACTGTTACTCATGCCTGATTTTTTGTTATGTTCCAATAACTTAGCATCACATTTGAATACTCTGTTCAAGAAATGAAAATGCAACGAAGTGTTAGTTTTTCTAATGAATTCATATATCTGCAATAATGACTGAAATTCGATACATGATCACTAAAAAAAACAATAATAAAAATAATCTCATTTGAGTTTTAGTGCCTCAAGTTGCGGTATGAGGACACAAAAATGTTTAAAAAAGTGACCTTTGAAAATGCAAAGAAGATATATCAGTGATAGTGTTTTATTTGATCGAAAAATGTCATTAGATTCAGGTGGTCATTTGTTTTCTACATTGTCACTTCTGGCCCGAAGTGTCAGGTAATTCATTCAAGGAATTTCATGAGATATAACCTACATGCACCTGGTTAAATAATTCCTATAATAACCTTTACAAAATTGGGTTTTGTATCAGACCATGTCCGTAGTGAGGCACGTAGAAATACTAAATGTTACGCAATGTTGTGACTCATTGCCGAATGGATATTATAGAACTTTGTTGGCACTGAAAGCAGAGCTTGGACGGTGACAACCAAGCAGGTCAACACATAGAGATACCAGAATTTCATCCGCATGTAGTTTTACTGAAATTTTATTGAGTGTAAACTTATTTACACTTAGTGTAAGCTGCAGGACAGAGCAGTGAAGAAAAAACGGGGCGACTTCATTGTGCGCCGGCATGCTAACGCTTCGTAGGAAAAGTCTCAACTTTTTGGAGGTGATCCTTTTTTCCTTCGTATGACACGCAACGGGCAAATAAATGATTTTGAAAAGTAACCATTTTGACGCTCCTATGAAATTCACCTCTATCATTTATACAATCTTGAAAATACAAGTCTGGACTACACACGGACTTGCGTCAGCCCTCACGTCTCTTCCAAGTCCACACCGGGCAGCAGTCCATTAGAGGCAGTCTAGTTACAGTGATTAAACTATAAAATATATCCCGAAATACAAGCCAGGATTCATGATTATAAGAATACCAGAGTTTAAAGTACATTTTTTAACCAAGCAAAAACATTCCACTTACAGTTACAGAAGTAAAAATGAAGTATTTTTTCTTTTGAATACAACTTATTTAATCATCTCATCAAATTTAGCATTGCATTTTGAGTTCACGAAATCCTTATCATAAGTTGAGGACCAGTGGAAACAGTGGAGTATGCAATTTTGCTTGGAATGCTTCAAAAGTTTTCAAATTAAAGTTAACTCATTAATAAAGATAAAAGATGAATTAGACCAACAATTTCTGCCTAATTAGTTTAATAACAAAATTTCATTTTAAAGTAGCTGAGTTTCTCGACAGTTAGTCAAGAACGTAATATTAGATCCACAAAAGACCAACTGTGCTGCTCACGCAAAAATTTGAAAATTTTTGTCGTTGATTTATGTGTACTTAAGAACATATATAAAAGCTTAAGAACATTTGTGTACATAGAAGCTTAAATGTTTGAGAAGCTCAAACATTTCAGGAACGCCTATGGTATTTAAGCCCGCCGGCCGGTAATGCCGTCGGTATTTACCGTGTGATGCAGTGTGAACACAGAAAAATGTAAGTGAACTTATTCTAGAACTTTCTGTTAAGGTCTTGTGGTATTCAAAGAGCTAAATTGCGTTTGTTGTCAGTACGTCAATTTTCTCTCTCCTTGTTGTCCTTTTAGAGTCGTGTGAACTCTTCATCATTTGCATTTGACTAATTTGTGATACCTAACTTGTTAGAGGCTGGTGGAAACTTCCACATTAGGCTTAATTGAGAATTTGTTTTATAACCAGAGGTTGAATGGTAGTGTTAACTTTTCAATGCCATACATTCTTGTAACATGCAACTTTAGCAAATATGTGTGCACTTTTTCATGTCTCAATTACGATTACATCTGCATTTTTAAGTTACTATTTACTGTGTTATGCTACTTTTGAGGAACCCTTGAATTTGATCCTAGCATGTATTTGAGTCAACTGGTTTTATGTTACTAGTCAAAAAAGTATGTTCTGTTCCGCTACTCTTAGATCTTTAACTTTAAATTTACATGTAAGAGTGTTACATCAATGATTAATGTTATGACCGCATACCTCCTGCGTTCAAGGAAGCTTTTTAATTTTATTCCCTGGTGTTATTGAGATAAGCGTGACTAGAGCTGACGAGCATTTTTTGTATCGTAATACCCGAGTGTAAAATTCAAAAACACCCCTAGTGTTAAGCCTCAATTTTGTCATTCTGTTAATCTGCTTGTTCCCAAGTACTTCAAATTTCAAGTACTACATTAAAACTTCGAACCTGACAACTTTCAATAAATTCATGTTTTAAACGACCGGACAAATGGTGCCTAAAACTATCGAAAATGAGATGTGGTTTTGTGTTCATACATCCTAAATGCATTATTTTGTTTAAATACTGCAGTTCAACATGGACTAAACTTGAGCCTTTATCTCGGCCAGGCTTAGTTACTCACTGGGATTTTGTCAATCTATAAACCGTAAATATTGGGGATCATGATTGGGCCAGGTAAACCTTTCTTTTTTAGATTTTTTTATTGATTGAAAACTACTTATTGCAATTTACTTCATCGGTAGAATTATTGGTCCCCACCACCTCTAATGCTAGAGTGAAGGAATGCCAACTCTAAGGCTATTCATGGTCTTCCTCTCAGTTAGAGAGGTTGTCATACACGGCACAACGGTGTCGCTATGCCCAAGGTCAGTAAGCTATCCTTCGAACGTAGTCAGATCAATGAGTTACGTATGCAAGGTTTGTTATAGAGTGCAATCGCAGTAAAGCATTCCTTTGTAAATTCCTGAAAGGCCATGACAGCATTGAAACAGCAAAGTCTAGTGATCGACAAAAATCGCCAGTTTCAAGTAAAATAATTTATGGGGCTTACAGCAAGGTAGGGAACGTTTTTGCGTCAAATGACAACACTCATAGACGACGATTGCAGTTCATTAGGCAACAAGAGGGTTTACGAGAGGGTATTGAAAAATGTGAAGTGTCTACAAGGATCTCGTCAGCTTTCACATCACAAAGTAAATTCGCGAAAGGGAGCAAAAAAGATGGGACGTTTACAAGTGAACGAGAATTTTGCTCTCTAAGGAGAAGATAACGAATTTCTAAAAGAAAAAAATTTCCCAAAAATTGCCAGAAGTGCAATGGAACTTCAGGCTGTACAGTGACGTCAAATAGCAAAACATCAATTACCAAATATTTCAGTGAGCATTCACTATCAGGGAGAGCTCTGGTTCGTGTAATGATGGAGAGTTCTTTCGACAGGATAATGCAGCGATCTACAATACCCACAAAATCAAGAATTTCTTTCAAGAGAACAATGTCCTTCTTTTTCATCGTCCAGCTCGTTCTCAAGATTTGAATCTGATGGAAAACGTTTGAAAATTGATTTGAAGGAGTGTCTACAGAGATAGTCTATACTGTAGTTCAAAAAATTGCATGAAATTTGTGGTATTAATCTTACGAAAATTCTCCTTTCAAGGTTTTCGACATGAAGGTTATCTACATTTTAAGCTGGTCAACATGAATGAAGGCATGACTCATAACAGAGTCCTGATTAAATGTAATAATAGGAAGTAAATGGGAAATGGACAATTTTACATTCACAACTTCAGATAGTAAAAATAACAAGGAAAAGAAACACAGAATTTTATCACGCAGCTTGAAATTTTTGCTTGCTCATCCAGGTAAAACTAAGAGTGAACACTCAAGAAAACAGAACTTTTTTCAAACATTTTTGATAAAAGAGGAGATGTTTTTCTCACAAACTTAAATTTCACCCCTAGTATTCAGTATTCAGTGTACGTTCTAGCAGGCAGGTAGAATGTACACAGAGTAATAGAAGTAGAACGACACTCAGCCAGAGGTTCGCTTTATGTAACATCATATAAATGTTTCGAAGTATTCGAAATTTTATGCGTGACAATTTCAACGATTAAAAAATGCAAGCCATTTATTATGAAATTATTTAGGGAATAATTTTTTGAGCTCGAACAATTCCAAAACATTGGCAACAGAGCTGATTTATTAGTATGTTTTACAAGTAAGACCAGCGCATATCATTCATTCTCATTAAGAACTTTCTTCTTCTTCTTCTTCTTCTTCTTCTTTTTCTTCTTCTTCTTCTTCTTTTTCTTCTTCCTATAACATAATATTATCCAAAGCAACGCAAGCATCATGGCTAATAAAAAGTGAACAAAAGTTGAAACTCTCTGTCGTTTTTGGAAAAGCAGCGCACAATTTTGCATTGACTCCGAACACAAATAAGATTCTTTCATTCTTCTAGGAAGGGAATGCGAGGAAGTTTAATGAACTTCACCGGGAGTTGCTTTTCTCAAAACCCCGGGCAATAAAAACACCCTTGGGGATGCACATCCATGAGCCTCCTTCCTAACTCTCTCATATCTCCTGATTTGTTTCCCAAAAAGCCTGACTTTTGCCTTTGTTCGAATGACATATTGGCTCAAACAAACAAAATTTCTTGAAATATTTCCATCTGTGGTTCTTCAACGTACTGCATGCACAGTAACTCAGGCACTAAAAACAGACATTTCAATGAAATGTAAATGAATACTTTGGTTCCGTAATTGAAAATTTCTCTGAAGCATCTGTTTTTCTAGATATTGTATGGCTCAAATCGAAAAGTTCCGAAAGTCACGTCGCATCAGCCAGCGCTGGCATAAGTTTGTCTCCTTGAGTCTTATTAAATTGTAATGGACGATAAGTATTTCGTGCGATTAATCAAAATAAAATAGGATAAATTAAGCTCGGGGGCATCTAAAAGAGTGTGAAGAGCATATCTGTGACACTAGCTCTACTATCTGGAGATTTTCGTGCATGTTAATTTTTCAGAAACTGACAGGAAACAAATGTTCAAGTGTAAATAAATTACACTAATGAGACTGAAAACCGCGGTCATAATCTAATGTAGAAAAATCAACTTTGCACAGTGTTACGTTATAAAGTAAATTAAGATGCACGTTAAAAATGTTTAATTTTAATCCATATTTTATCTCCTAACAATAATTTCTAAATTTGTCATAGCTATTTCTAAATTGATCAAGCAAACTGCAAACTGTGTATCATACAATAAGCTTATTTTGTTGTGTATTTTTTATTAGGTTGCTAAAAGATTCTCAATTTTAGATCGCTTTGCACTATGAGCAGATCACTGAGGCATGCAAGTCAATGTTAAGACATTGAGTGCATAGAAGTGCGGAAGAATTTGCTGCCGAATTTCTAGAAAAATGCTTTAGGAAGTGATAAGCGTAATGTTTTCCAGGGGTTATAATGAATTGTTACGCTAGAAAAATTGCTTTACACTGAAGAAGGTGTCCGGCCGGTTTAGTACCTCACACAGTGAGGGAGACTACATCATTGCTAAAAATCCAGGATAACTAGAATACTGATACTGCGTTTAATTTTCCATGTATCTTATAGCGGCAGTTACGAGGATAATTAGTGAAAAAGTGAGGTATAAATGTTCTTCTATGATGAATGTTTAGATTTACAGCCGATAGCTTCAGGTTAGGCAAAACGTCACACTAAAATTTCCAAAGCAAACTAAAAAGTGAAGTGAACACATTTACTAGTTTGGAAGCCAACATTACCTTCAATAAAAGTGTTCGAATTAGCCATTGAAAGACTTTTTCATCAGTATCTTGTAAAAAATAATAACGGACTAATCAGACGCCCAAAAATTCGCACCGCTTTCGACGTTTCATCGAAGCTCAAAAGGAAACACCATTTTCTTCCTACTTAATATTCTCTGCTCCGTCCTTTTTTACTCCGTATGAAATTTTTCGACATAGATATAAAGCGAAAATAGCACTTTCATTTTAGCGAGCTTCACGCCGCGACGCTAGTCTGACGTTTCATTCGTTTCACTTTGTCCTGAGCTTGTCAAATCAGAGGCCGCTGCATCGAACGGAAATTCTTCAACGAAGTTTCTTAAAAGAATCTCCAAAATATGAAAAGCAAACAATCGACAAATTTTCTCGGGAGAAACTTTTCATGCGAACGAAGCAAAAAATTATTGAACGCTCGATAGCATGGCTACAAAGAGAGCTGCACACACGTAGTTCGACGCTGCTTGTTTGAAACGTTTTCTTTGATGTAGCTCATGTTCAATTAAAATATCTTGATGATACTAGGTACATTTTATTGAAATTTGGGAGATGAACACGTCCGAGATGAACACATCGTGTTGAGTCGATGAGAGTTGCATATTGTAGAGAATTTATTTCTCTGCGGATCGTTCTCGACAGTTATTTGTTGACCATCTGTATTTTGCATTCTATTCGAATGAGACTAAAATAATACTAACAACGTACATTGAAGAGTACCTGGTACACCTGCATGTACCGTTTACATTTACGAAACATTCGATTGTGTGTTGTATAATACATTCGTTGTATAGTACATTCGTTGTATAGTACATTCGTTGTATAGTACATCTGTTGTATGGTAAGGTCTGTTATAACTGTAAACACTGTAACACATTCGTCTTCCAACTCCTCTAGCTCAAGTTTTTATACAGATGTAGGCACTACAACCCACTTGTCTCATACGTAGCAGGAACTGCAGGTTGTGCAAATAACTTTTCTCAAGCTTTGCTTCAACTTTAAGCACTGCAACCCACCTGTCTCTCACGTAGCAGGTACTGTAGGTGCTGCTGCCAGCCTGTCTCAGGTTTTGCTTCAACATCAAGCTCTGCAACGCACCTGTCCCATACATAGCAGGTGCTGCAGGTGGTCTAAACAACCTGCCTCGAGTTTTACATGAACAGTAAGCACTGCAACGCACCTGTCTTGGGAGTAGCAGTCATTGTAAGCGCTGCTTGTGCGTGGCAGGTGCTGCTACCAGCCTGTTTCAAGTTTTGCAATAACAGTACGCTCTGCAAACTTTTGAAGGCTCCCTTATTGTGACGCACCTGTCTTGTGCGTGGCAGTGACCGCAGTGACGAGCGTGCCGAGCGGGGCGTCCTCAGGCAGCAGGGAGCAGTAGCGCGGCTCGGAGAACTGCAGCAGCCCGCCTGCGTTGCCGGACAGCAGACGCGTCGCTGTTAACACAAAATCAAGCATTGAAAGAAAGATAACTTTAGAATGAACATTTTTCACTGTCAGCGTTTCGGAATATTATTATCTCGTCTCCAGGGGAGTACAACGGGAATAAAGGAAAGGGATACTTTCCTAGGATGTTTTGTCGTTCCTACGAGATTGTTTTACTGCAACTGAATGTATAAATTCGAGAATGCTTGCATTGGACGTAATGGTATTTCTTGATCTAGAGTATTAGATTCTCTATGAATCGATATAGGCTCAAAATCCTGATCAGTTTGACTCCCTAATCAGCAAGTCATGATCACAGTAATCTATGCTGAAAAACATATTTGCTTAAAATGTGCCCGACTATTTGAAACGTCAGATTAATGAGTTTGTCTGTTCGACTATGCAATCTAGGTGTTAAAGACAATTAACTAAATAACATGTTATCGAAAGCACGAACAAACGCATCAGGCTAAGAAACAAATCGATTAAGGTAGTAAACAGGGATTCGGAATGATGAACAAATCATTCACGGTGATGAATAAATTATTTATTGTAATGAACGAATCTGAATCCCTCGTGGTAATAAGCTAACAATTCATAGCAGTAAACGCATCATTCATGGTACATAAATCGTTCACAGTGGTGAACAAACTATCCATGTTTAAAATGAATTAGTCATGATGAAAACAAGTAAACCATTTTTTATACTAAACAGTATATTCTTTTCAGTAGGCACATCATTAACCCTAATAAACAATTCATTCACGGAAAAAATATCATTCATAGTTTTAAACAAAATAAACCAGCCATGAAAGTAAACAAATTTTGCATAGTTATGAGAAATAAACAAACAATTTAGCTCTGAGTGACCCCAGAGGCGCTGAGCATTTCCCCGGACCGTCAGTGATGCTCTACGCACATCAGCGGGCCCGACGATTTACGTCGCTCGTCTACAAACGAGCAAATAATTAAGTGCTGAGCAAGATAACGAGCCCTGCTCCCTGAAGGATTTGCCGATTCCTTAATGAGCTGAAGATCTAACCTCTCCAAGAGCATTCATTTCGAAATTATTGCTCTTGGAAAAGTTTTGACATTTAGACATCACACGTAAGTAATACGCGATACATAACTCCCATTTTCCGAACACTTTCTCATTTTTTGAATTAAATATTTCCCTTTAGAGCGAAGTGCTTTATACGGTCAACCAAAAAGTTCTTTGGAATGATATTCGAGCGTACACGGACACACTCAGAATAGTCTTTGGATGCCTCATCATTTCGAGACATGTCGTCAAAAATAAAACTCAAAATATTTCCGACGCGCGTTCCGTTACTTTTTTCTATTATCGTAGACCTGAATAATTTCGGAAGCTTACCTCAAAACCAGAAAGGAGATTTGTGTCCGTAAGTTGTTTCCTAACTTCAGGTGGTAGGGTTTTTACGGGAGCGTCGAAATTAAAGTCGAAAATTTCCAGCGAGGCTTCGTGTGAACGATTAGAGGTGATGTGGCACACATGGTGATGTGGCACACAAGTGCGCCACATCACCTCTAATCGTTCACTCGAAGCCTTGCTGGAAATTTTCGACTTTTATTTCGACGCTCGCGTGAAAACCCTATCACTGATCGGGCTACCAGGTGACTTCTTGTTTGTCTTCTTGACACTGTTCTAAAACCTTTTTATTTACCTTTTATTTTATTTTACCTCTTTTACATTTTTATTGCTAAATTTTTTTAGCAAATATCACTAAAACTTAATTTTATTACTGTAAACTCCCATAGAATTGAAGTATTTGTAACGTATATTCAAAATAAATATTACGAGTAATTGTGTAATTGAGTTTCGTCCTTAAAAACAATGAGCTGCTAATATCTCAAAAACCCGAATTTTTGTGTTGGCAAATTTCATAGAAGAAAAGTGTTTAATTTACAATTTTCTACTTGGTGTGCAATTTCGTATCTCATGTTTTGAAACTCCCTGCAAAGTTTATTAAGCGAAAATAGGTTATTGAAAGAATACTTTTTCCAATAAATAGAAAAAGAATCCAAACTTGCAACTTTGATGCATTTCGGAAATAGTTCAGTAAATATCAACAGATGACGCAACACGCATTCTCAAATCACGGAAACTGCAACATCAAGTCTGAGACAGCGTGGTCTGTATCTTGAATACCATCTCCCTTCTTTATATTTTGGCTTTCATCGTCTAGAGTGACTGGCTGACTGATCAACTCTCTTTATTTGATTGCACTGCGATGTGCCATTCCTTTCTCGGAATTAAAAACCGATCTGAAGGTCTGAATGCGTCTCATTTCTAAATATATTCTTGTTAATGATATTTCATCTCTTTACACACTTTAACGACGAAATTCACTAAGGACATAGCAATATAGAGATATTTTCAGGTTTGTTAAGTACATACTGACACAATAAACTATGAGCATTATGAGTAAATGTGATGAATAATATGAAAAATAGGATTAAATAAGAATATCGTCAAATAAAGATTACATTAGATTTAAAATCAAATTCTTTTTATGAAAAAGTTATGGGAATCGCAGCTAAGAGGGCTACCTCATAAACTCATTGACCCAAGTGAATAAAACTTCTGGAAATTAGAAACAAGTGTTTAATTTTATTCAATATAACCGCCATCCGAAGCGATGATGCCAAGACGGCGTCTGAAGGCCTTGCAGCTGTTGACAACGTAATCCGTGCTCATGGCCATCTATTCCCGGTCATGGGATGTTTTCAGAACTGTGATGTTTGGGTGACGAACGTTGCACGCCTTTGCCTCAATATGCGGGCAGAAGGCGAAGCCCAGTGGGTTAATTAAGGTCTGGCGAGAATGGCGGCCACACGTCTTTCGGCCAGAAGGAGAAATTTTGCGCTTGCAGAAAACGCGCTCGATTGGATGAGTGCGCTGGGGCACCATCCTGTTGCGCTTGTTGTTCGTCCATGTGCTGCATGCTAGATCGCGTAGACGGTTGTGCGAGACACCCCACCAGGATTTGCGATCTCACTCACTGTGTCCCGCACGAGGAAATACAGAAACTTCCACTCGTTTATCTCGCTGGGAAGCCATTTTGAAGTATGTACACAACAATAACAAAATACTTTTGTTTGATGTCACATTCACAGAATGTCGGATGGTATAAATAAAAGCTGGATAAGAGCTGCCAAACAATCAGAATTTTAACTTAAAAGTGTGTACAGTTTTTTTGGCCCACCCGGTATGTGAGGAGGCTTTTTTTCGTCGAGAATACGGCTAATTTTTTTGCTGAACATACGATATCGCGTCCCTTCGTGTTTCAATCCATTGGCTATCGGCCTATGCAATTAAAATTTTTCAAAAATTAGGGGATAAAAAAAGGGATATTGGTCTCTCCAACGACATACTGTATGTGCAAAATGGCAGAGAAAAGTTGGCCGAATAGAAATAGTCTACACATAAGAAATACGTTTTTATTGGACTTTCCATTAATCTAAAACTTCCAGAATTTGAGTGTTGTATGGAGCAAAACCCCTTTGACTGAGGATGGCAAATGAGCGTGTATACAGTAATGAAATTTCATCGAGTGAAAAATTAAAGGAAAAGTTGAAAAATTCTTGAGTGGATACGTCGTACGTAGAAGCAACATTCAGCGTTCATCACCTAATTAATTATTTAATTAACGATTAACATAGCTAAAACGAGAAAATTCAATAAAGAAAATAAGTCGAATGAAAGATATGTAGTGCGAAATAAGTGGATGCAAATTGAGTAAAGATTAATGCGAGCATCCATTGTACATGTATTTGTATATATGCTTGTGTGTATGTGCATGTGCGTGTATGTGTTTATAAAAGCTAACTACTGTAGTGCAAATATTTTCACTGAATCATTGATGCGAAAAAGTCACGACTGATCATCTAAATTAATAAAAATTAATATATCATAAAGCTGAAACATATATACCTGCATGCATAGGGTGGGTGAATAGGATGAAATTATCCTAATAAAATAATATAGCACTGAAGTTGCTGGAAATGGTTTTGTACAATGACGATAAGCCGACTGAATTATCTCACAAAAGAAATGTAAATAAGATTGATGTAAATCTGTACTCAAAAAAGTAAGACGGAAATAGAAAGTAGAGTACATTTTTTCTAACCGGTGGTGGGCTCTTTTTATTATCTTTCCTTCTACCATCATCGCTGCGAGAGGACACATCATTTGGAAAATTTACCATCCGTGGTCAATATTGAGGGCCTATGTCTAAATAGAAATAAACAGAATGATCACACCAACGTACCATTATAAATTGAAAACTATTGTGTATAGTATGCAGTCATTGTGCGCCTGGTTTTCTAAACGTATCTTTCGTATAAAAAAGAACGCATAACGTATAATACTGTATAACGTATAATACTGTCCTCGTATTTATTGATGTGTTTTAAGTCTGCGGTTTTCAAGTTTCACATTTCAATAGCTAACATCTGAAATAGGTGAAGTGAATTGCCGGCAAATATTAGGATTTACGAAGGGTCATAATAGAGGTTTTGCAATTTTTTATTGCGTGTTCTCAGCAAAAAAAAATTTATTAGGATATAGTTTGTGTGAGTACAGTTTTGTTCAGTTCTCAATCTTATGATGTCCCAAGCATGCTCGGCGAACAGGTCCGGTCTCAGGAACACAGATAAATTCTTTAAAAAATGGGTGTTCGAGATATGAGTCTGTCTGTCACCCGAACTTGGTGAGTACCCGAATACTATTATCGTTGGCAGGCACATTGTGGTGTGTTGTTAGTTTAATGCTGTGTTTGTTTTATTTGTGCAAAATACATTTTTAGCTAAATGGTTGTGTGGATGTGCCTTTCTTACAATCGAAGATGGCCTTGTTAATGAATATTAGCAAGGGGCAAAAATGTCTCGTGACATGAAAAGTGTTTGTATTGTAAAAGTGCGTGTGTTCTGAATAAAGATTTATATCGTAAAATCTATCAAATGCATAGAAATTACTCGGAATTACAGTTAACCTGGAACTGCAAAATCTAAAATCAAATTGTCATCACCTTAAGAAAGTGTTTTCATCAGGACTCCGCAAAAACCCGTCAGAGAATAATCAAAACAGTGCAACTATTTTCAAGAATTCTATTAAATATGGTTTTAAGTGAATTTTAAATCTTATGCTTCTCATATTTTGCAATGATTATCAGGTTATTACTTCAAACAATGGAATAACTCTTGAACCGGGACGTTGGAATTCCAGAGGGTTCTGGCAAAACAAACCTGTGACCGCCACCGTTGGTCAACGAGCTCTTCTCAGGTGATTAATGAAGCATTGAGGCCCTGGCGCAGGCCGGCAATAACAATTGCAGCCGCACGAACAATTGCAGAGCAGTCAGCAGTGACCATATTTCATGTTGACAAATTGTCAGCGTGCAACACTCAGAAAAATGGAGGCGACTCTGAGACGCAATGCCGCGGAGACGCTTGAGATGTTCGGAGAGTTATGAGACGGTGTGAAGGCAGGGGCTAGGACTGCATCTTCCGCTAACTCAGCTCTTTGAAGATGATAAAATACCTCATTAACATGAATCATGTCAACTTCCGTAACGATATCGTTATCTGGTCACTGTAGTACCGAAACTAGGACGCTTTAGATTCGAGTTACTGTTCTAGCTCCAGCATTCCTCGTTTCAATCTTTACGTAATCACTTTCGTTTGTTTTCTTCAGTTGTGATTTTTATTTACTCACGGTAAAATCAAGCGATTGCATCTTCAAGGCTGAACAAGATTATTACAAGATAATAGTTTATTGTCTGCAAAATGTAATTTGAATAGCTAACTCGGCACGGACTGATGAAATGATGGCATTTGTGTCAATTCGAACTCGCAGACGCGGTTCGGTATTCCATTAATACATTCAAATTCGATGAGACGTTTCTTCTGGTTAAAGTAAAAACGGGAAGTGCTCTACGTTCTCTAATCTCTGAAGCGACTCTCATAATATGAAGAATTCACACAGCAAAACAGTCAGTATTAATCTGTAATTGCATTAGAAGGGAAGGGATGAACCTCCTTTTCTCTTACGAGAAGTTCTAATGAACACCTTTCTTCTACTGAAATACATCTTCTACTCTGATGATATTTCTGCATCGTATTCTGTGTTAATACATTAACGGTGCCTGGAGCCGGAGTAGACTCTTTATTTGTTGCTCTTCGGACGGGAGTGCATTCTCTCGTTTCCATCGCCGCCCTTCATATCTCATGCGAACTCTGTGTGCTAAGAAATTTAAACTTCAAGGCTAGATGCATTCGCTGAGCTTCCAACTAATCGTGGAACTACACTTGAAGGTAGTATTTAAAGGAAAGCACGTAGTTATGTTAAACTAAATTAAAAATGATGCAAGAGCTATGAGCTTTATGCAAGAAGCCACGTTATGAAATTATGTATTATGGAATGTGTTCAGTTTAAAGCATTTTCAGGGCATCAACAAACGTATTTGTAATTGGCTATTGACTATGAGTTTGCGCCCGTGTTGGTTTTTCTCGGAAATAATTGTCTACGCATTCGAATATGGTAAACCAGTTTTGCATAAAGTATTTTTGAGCTATGATTGTTAAATCTTAGGTAATAATTTAACATTAATTAAATTATTCAGAGTACGATGATAATTTTTATGCACTTCAACAAAATCCTTTCCCGTCATAGAATAGTTATTTTCTCATTGACTGAAAGAAAATTAAATTCTGTAAATAATGTATTCCACAACGAGCTCTTCCCGACGCAAATGAACTAATGCACGGCATTTCCATGAATAACGGTAATTGATATAAGCAGCCATTGAAAGCAACGTCTTGCAAGGCATCGAAAGTGTTTTCAATCTGCCATGTCAAGAAATAAGCTGGAGTGACTTAATCATCTTCGAAATTTTTGCTCACGTACAAAAGGTTACGCCAAATATTCTTTTCGTTGGTAGAATGCAAACGTTGTATATTGTATATATCCTTGATGTAATTCAATCTTAGCGGTCAATTAACCGAATTTAACTGTAATATGTTAGCAGGAGCTACATTTGTAGATATGTTTTGTCGGTACAAGATTTTTGTAAAAATGTTCTCAAGTATTTCTGGGTATAAACAGGCACGTGTTTGTACCTTGAAATTTGCTATTTTTTCTGACTGTTCTTTTGGAAAAAAATATTTCTACGTGCCGTATTTCGAGATTCCTCATTTTTTGAGCTAAAATAACTTGAAACACTATGTAGTTCTTTATTACTTGAAAAAAGTGTTAGGTAAACGTATCTCTGATCTTGGTTACACAATTTCTTTATTTCCTTCATGTAACAAATATTTCAGTACACTGTACTCCAGTCGTCAAAATAACAGCATCATTTTTAAATTAGCTCTACCATTCAAACACGAAAACCTTTCTTCAAAAAGAACTTTGCTATACGTGCTCATTTTTAATTCACTATTCTTACTTTGAGGATCTTAAGAGTATCAGACAAAATACCAATCGTTAATTTGATTTTGAATTGCAGTTTAAAACCAAAATTTACCGTGCAGTTTCGTCCTAGTTTCCAGTTTACTTGGTGACAGTAAAGCTGAACAGACGGACCAACGGCGTAAGTTAATGACGAACTAAGTTTTATAAAAGGGAAATTCCTATTTTCTTCAACATTCCACGGCACGCTCAAAACGCTCGAAGACGAGACTGAAAGTTCAAATTTAAAAATTTTTGGTGAAATAATATACAGCGTCTTTCTTTGAACTTCCCAAACTTACTCAGGTAAGCTCACTTGGCAGATATTCTTGAGGTAAATGGAATCGGCTGATTTCTAGGAAATCTCACTTTTATAATTTATAGGAAAGCCAAGTGGATCAATATCATGACAAAAAAAAACAAAAAAATCGGATTATAAAAAATCCATCTTCAGTGCTCTGAAATACAATAAATCAAAGCGTTAAAATAAATTTAGACTCTAAATCCTTTGAATAAACCGAAAATAAAACAGTGATATTTACAGTCATTTTAAAACAAGAATTCTGAAAAATTTCATCAAACAATCGAAAGTTTCACCGCCGTATCTCGTTCATTTATTGACGGACGGATTTTTGAAATGTACATCGACTCTAAAATGCGAAGATCAGGCGAATTTGAGTTCGAATAAAAAATTTGGAAACTTTTGTTTTTGGAGATTTGGTATTTCTTCAAACAATGTTCTCTTATAGACGATGTTATTCTATGGTCATAGAATTGTTTGTTGAAATTTATTGAAATAAGAGAACATTGTTTGAAGAAAACCCATATATTAAAAAAAATCTAAAATTTTTAATTTAACTTCATATTCATTTGATCTCCGCATTTCACAGTTGATGTACATTTTAAAAACCGTCCGTCAATAAGTGAATGTGACCTGGCGGTGAAACTTTCCATTGTTTGTTGAAATTTTTTTATAGTTTCCTGTTGCAATATTTCCCTTAAAGTACAAAGTTTTATTTTCGAATAATCCAGAAGATTTAGAGTTTAATTTTTTTTAAATACCTTGATTTATTGTATTTCTGAGCACTAAAGATGAATTTTTGGCAGTATGAAACGTTTATTTTTATCATGGTATTCTACGGCAGGTTGATTTTCCTTTTTATCCTATCTTCAAGGGAATCTTGCACAAACTTAGGCACACACTACGCAAGACTGTACAAGCCTATGATTTGGGGTCATCATGTAAACCGATAAGACTTTTGACGTTTGAAAAAATAAAACAAGTTTAGTCGATTGAATTTATAATTGCTTCTATAACTTGCAAATGCTGAATTTAAAACTTTTGGTCGTCAGTTCCATAATTTTACCTTAAATAGAGAGCCCGAAATGTAAATCGTAGCCAATTTAATTTTGATTCCAATGGAATAAGATAAGTTCAAATTTTCTTTTAAAAACGCACAATTTTTTCATCCTCAATATCACTGATTCAAGGTGGTTTACAATCTATGTAAAACTTTGATACCCATAAACGTAATGTTTCTCATAGAGGAATGCCTTACAGTACGCAGATCTCCAAAAGGCTCATTTTTTCATGAAAAACAAAACAAAAACAGAGCCGTAGTACTTTATCTCTATTTTCACTAATGCGCTCCTTATCAAGGAACATCGAGCAACCATCGCATGAAAAAACGCCACGGCATCGACTCTGCACGTTTCCGGGACTTGCTTATGGCAGGATATATGAGCAACATAAAAGTCGAGTTTATTTCTTATCCATGGGATTTTTATGATAATATGGTCCATCTTTCTTTTAAATGAGCCGAACTCTCACATTGCCCACTCCAGTCCAGTCGTTCGTGTGGAAAACTCGACGTCGAAATCACTCTGCGCTACTGAGGGTGTGTGTCGATGGGAGGTGAGCGTGTTGGAGGAAATGGAATAAAAGCCATTTCAGCACGTGGGCGTGACAAGATGAAACAAAACTGCTCGTAGATCAATAATGAAGTTCAATATGTCCGTAGACGTACTGTAATAAGAATTTAGAGTCGTGAACGCAACTACCCAATATACCTCAACACATTTGAGCTACAACACCACAATGCCATATAGCACCACAGTGACACAGAATCATAGCGTCACAGCCCCAAAATAACGCAAAAAAGCAAAGCACCCAATTCTTATCGCATCGAAACAATGCATTTTTGAGACTATTCATAAAATTGTGATAACTCGTGTTGAGCAAAGAAACGTTCACTAATTATGAATACGTTCTATGCTTCAGCTCTAACGAATTTCACTGTTTGAGAAACAGTAAATGATTCGAAAACTGTAATAATATAGAGAGAATCAGAAACTAATTAGCCTTCTGATTGAAATGTTAGTGTAAGTCAGATTGGTAACATCGAAGAAGAATGCTTGTATCCGGAATCCTTACATGTAAAAGTCAGCACAGAATCTTGAAAATACCGATCGAAACACTGTGTTGAACAAATCTATGGACAAACATTACTTAAAACATTAATAATACGGTTAACTGACAATTTTCATTAAACTACAGCTGAAGCATTATCTGAACAGCGAGCATAATTTTTCCTATTTCCTTTTTTTTAACACGATAACTTGAGGAACGCAGTCACTACACTCTCGCTATGTTGCAAAATGAACCAGCAGCATCAGGGTGGCAGTACTTTTGGTCTTAAATTTTCGCTGTTGCATCCATAAGTTTTGCTGCCCTGATATGCTTGACGGCTAAAATCATAGATGCCGCGGCAAAAAAAATTAGACTTGGTAGTCACTACGCACGCAATGCTGCAAAGTGGACTCGCAATATCGCGGCGGCAGAATTGCGGACGGGAGGACAGGGACGTGTGAGCAGGGCAGCACCACAGCCCTCGTGCACTTTAGGAACGAAACAAATTCAGCGACAGCTTCAGTCTCGGAAGCGATATTTTGTCCGCCGGGAATGAAATACTCAGAGAAATGCTTGTGAAGTGCGCATCTTAGGTACGTGTAAATCTTCAAACAACACGTCCATGTTTCTACGAGACTGTGCAATTCTCCCCTCAGTAGGAGACAAGTTTTACAACGCCGTACATCGAGTGTCGCACAGCCCACGCAGGAGACGGTGCGAATTCTCGGTTCCCTAATTTTCTTTCATATGCAAATTTTAGACGCTCCAGAGCCCTATTTCTCGCATTGAATTGAATAATTTCTCCGTTCAAACATTTGCATTATTGTCGTTAATTAGAAGGCGCTTGCGTATCGCTGTAGCCGTTGCAGTGCCTGAATGTGTTCTATTTTCATATCTAATGCAGTTAGAATTCCTTTACGTGTGAGTTAAATCATGGTGATACAATAAAATCCAGGTTTTTTA
The DNA here is from genome assembly GCA_030386875.1 of Morinoia aosen. Lineage (NCBI taxonomy): Eukaryota > Metazoa > Arthropoda > Malacostraca > Amphipoda > Talitridae > Morinoia > Morinoia aosen. Next base: position 14,122,297 of record CM059567.1, on the reverse strand, counting down.
TTCCGTGATAACAATTGAAGTTGCACCACCCAAATTTAGTTGACTCAAAAAACAAGTAAAAATATATTTTCTGCAAGTAGTTCTATTATTATAACCTTAGTATATCGTGACATATGCGCAGAAAAATGAAAATTGAAAAAAATTCCAGGGCATTAAGGAAAGTTTTATTTCAACCTAGAGGCCACTCCGACTCCTCAAACCAGACATCTCCCATCCAGCGCACGCTTTTATGCCAATGCATGAAAATTCTTACTAAATTACATTTACAATAACAGTGGTGGCAATAGTAGTTGAACGTTTGAAATTTAAATATTAATAACTACGCGTTGATCTATACAATAGACGGGTTTAAAGCGAAAAATTTATCAGGTTCTTGCTCCGAGGACCAGAACGTTAAAGTTCACAATAATTGATAGAGCGCCAGTGTTCCTGGCACACTCCACGGTTACCCAGTCTGGGCCATCAATGTGGCGGTCCGAGAAGCTCCCACACGTCCACGGGTCCTTCCAGACAGGCAGCCTGCAGAGGCGGTGACGATGTTCAAGCGCGCAAAACAGTACAACATTGCGGTAGTACAGCATGCGAACTTGGGCCGAAATGCAGCCGAAAACTTCACGCTGCCTAATTGCATTGCACAGCACTGAAGATTTAGATGGAGTGAACAGTGGCGGGCTGGTGAGAAATCTGACGTTAAAAATTTTTGCGTTTTTAGGTCAGCTGCGGTCACGTCTTGAATGAAGTTCCGATCAAAAATATGCAAGCATGAATCAGCTGCAGGTATCTAAATTTTACATTTTGAATATAAATTTACATCGACATGTAGAATTTTGTACAACATACTCTAAGCAAAACCTAACGAAATAGAAAAAATGAAAAACCTTACTGTTCTCAGAATTGAGTCGAATAATTATCCCAGAATAAAAGTAACTTATGTAGCGCCATCTTTCCTCAAAAATAATTTCAAGTGAATTGAAATGTTAAAAAAAAAACCCATCACTCTGCAAAAACTCATTTAGGAGACAGGATTTGAAACACAAACGTGTCAGGAACGAGGCATGAAGAGCTGTGGAGACTTATCCTCCTATCAATGGTAATGTACATGTACAAACTTTCGAAGATTGCATGCCATGATTGCTGAATTCATATCTAATTCTAACAAAGTAAAAGAGCCTATTCATTACTCGATCGTAGCTTGAACCTCATCCGGCCCTGAAATCCAAATTCTAGATTTAGTTTCCCCGCAACACAGCGTAGCATCGTATTTGGAGGCACAAATGCACGACCGGATTTAAAACAAGCTATGCACATAGCACACCTGTGCGCTCGTCACGGAGTCTCCGCTGCAACATCGATATGCATGCAAAGCCAACTCGCTCTCGCTATCAAAGATATAGTTGCATCAAGCTCAACATGTCGTCCCCAAATTTGCACAAAGAAACAAAAATAAACTTGGATTATAAATTCTCGTCGATCTACTACAAGAACTCTAACCAAGGACCCCTCTCAACGCGTAAAACCTGAGAGTGAGAAGAAATGCATACGAACTCAGGAAGTGTATCAACTTTTATAAAATGCAGGTGCACGAAACTGTTCCTTCCTTTGGGTGTGCTCGGTATTTATTTGTGCTGTGCCTCTGCGAGCGTAGTGTAGCAGTGCTGGTTGTGTTATTGAGGGCCGTGTAGCTGGGTGGGCTGTGTTATTGAGGGCCTGTGTACCTGGGCAGGCTGTGTACCTGCGTGGGCGGTGAAGTTGAATATGCGGCATGGCAATGCTAACAACACATGCGGTTGGAGCTGGTGCGACTGCGCCTGACATGATTGCGAACCGATACTGCAGACATGGCCGATATGCTTAGGCATGATAAACATGTGCACCGATCACATGACTGTTATGAGAGTAGTCATGTGTGGTGTTAAGATGACTGTAGCTAACGTGTGTGCAGTTCACACGACTATAATTAACTTGAGTGCAGTTCCCATGCCTGTCACTAAATTATGCGACATTAACATGTTCCAAGCATTAGTATCTTACACGTGATAATAATTTACAGGATTGCGTTTGTCATGATTCTAACATGTACGCAGCTCATATGACTGAACTAACATATGTACAGTTCACATTACTAATTAATACGTGTGCAGTTCATGTGACCACATCTAACTGAACAAACTGCGAGCCTGCCACTGAATGACTTAAATACCAACAAAACGAAAAATGCCCAGCAAAGTTGTGCACGCATGCGCGCTGCTGATAATGAATGTAGCCCTTAAAACTACTAAATGCTACTATGGCTCTCAGCTGAGAAAAGAGAAGCCAATACTCAACACCAACGCATAATAAACAGATTATTCCCTCCCCACTTGATGCACAACTTTATTACCAAAATGCAAGTGTGAGAAACAAGGGAATTTCTTCGATCATTTTCGGAGCAAGAAAATGAACAGAATATGAGAATATTTCGTACTAATGTGAGATGCCGGTCAGAGAGCAACTTTCACCGAGTTAAAGAGAAAGTCGATCTTTCCATCAACACACACCACAAGCTGAACGAATTTTATCATGGAACGATCGGTAATACGTGTACCAAAGTTATTGGAAAACAGCTCGACAGCTTCAGAATGTATGAGGTACGAAATATTTCACGACTTCATTACCTCACTCAGCATGTAAGTGATCGACTGCCAGTATTGAAGCGCTCAAAGCTGTTTATGATAAATATCACAATAGATGTTCCGCTTCATTTCTCTCTGCAAGAAATGGTCAATTAGAATTACATTCTCAATGCAAGAATTCAGTTCAAAGTTTAATGTGACGTTATTTATTTCGACATCATTATTACAGAACTCTTTGTCAATAGCCCTGACGATTTAATGACGACTGATCACGACATCAAAAGATCTATTGAACCAAGTCTTCCAGTTCCGACAAGATATTTAGAGACACTAAATATTTAATTCTTTGGCAGTGCCGCACGGAGTGCAAAATGTGAGGTTTGGTAATGCATTACGCAATCTCTTTCACGATAGCCATCCAGCTCTCCATTATTAAGCAAATTCTCACTGTATTATTTTATTATTTTACGTTATTTACCGCTGAATAAATTCCTCCAGAAATGCATTGCTTCACTCGCTATTTAAAATAAATTTCAATAAATTGTTGAGCAATATTATAAAAATATTAACGACACTCAAATCAAACACGGCGAAATTTGATGGAAAAATATGTTTTCAAGGCGCAAACATGGAACATTTCGCTTTCATTTATAAAGAGAATAAAAATGCTCAACAAATCCCACAACCTGCACCGTGAGGGGCCACAAGGGCCAAGGTGATCATTAAGAACCTTGACCGGTAAATGTGAAAGTCAGCTTCCTCGCAAAATTACGAGTTCTTTTCTTGCATCAACATCAGTACCTCTTTTACCTAAATCCTCTGGTGCTTTCGTTCTAATTCTGCAATGACAAATTAGCTAGTGTCACTCGCTGTCACGGCCAATAAACGAGGCGATTGTCTCATTAACCATGCAACTTCGAGTAACATGTCTCTCTTGACTTAGCCTTTATCGGCTCGAAAAGACTGTGATCTCCCTGTGAGGAGCGCTGTTGATATGTAAATGAATGAGGCCATTTGGAACGAACAACATTACCAGCTGTTGTCCTCATGCTTTATTTAAATTTTAACACTTCTTTGGGGCCTTTACATCGCTTATATGCGCCATTGATCCTATATTAATTTTTCCGTGAGGCCTTGATAGCCTTGCAGAGAAAATCCATGCTCTGCATTGAACAGCTCATCATCTCCCCAATCGTTTCGTGACCGTATGGACTAAACATTCTGTTGTTCGAGAGCACATCGTCTGCTATTTTTGGTAACATGTGATTACAGCTCCATGATAATGGACGCGAAGCAAAGTTCGAGCTGTTTTTGCTGTGTATTATGTACCCTGCAAAATACATCAATGCAGTAATAACCCACTGGTAGCAACCCAGATTCATATGACGCCGAGCGCTGGGTGCTAAACGAAAATGGAAGACGAGTAGCGAGTTTTAATTCACTAGTACATTCTTTCACTAGAAAATCCACCTCACTTGATATAGCTAAATTAAGCTAATCAAAACGGATGAATTCAGTTCTGAAGTTTTATGAAAACGTTGAAAAAAACATTTCTGCCGCCCATTATTCGTCAAGGGAGCGGTAAATTGTTGAACGTTAAGTACATCTGAATCTGAAAACTGCTGAAATAGTCAGAAATAATCCGTGTAATTAATAGAGAAATTAATGAAAAAGAATTTTAAAAACAACGGCTTATATACGAGACGAGCTCACTCACGAGCACACGACGTCATATATTTTTCACCCAAACGTAAATAATATTGCAGACAGATGCAACCGGAAGAATTTAATAATTAATTTTGCACCTGTTTCTCATAATTCAGGAACGCTTATAATGGAAACCAAAGCGACGCATAATTCGGTTCTAAAATGAGCTGCATTTTAATTATAATGGTATTGCAAAGAATTCTGGAGTTCAGTTTGACAAGCTTGGGAGGTCTTATATTTTTCACGAAAAAAATAAGAGCGAGCTTCAAGTGCTACTCAGCAAAACCGCATCCCGTAATACGTTCGAGTAAAGGTGAAGTTCAAAATGAAATTTATTTAACTCTGTAACGCTGCGATCTTAAGCGTTAGTTGATTGGTCGAAGTTAAGTCCTCTAATAAATTAAATTCGCTTACGTTATCCCTTTCAACTTAAATTGTTTGCTTCTGCAGTTTTAGCTAGAGATTAGTGTTTAACAGCTTTAGTTGATAATCCTCTGATGTCAATTTCACAGTAACCAGATTTTGAGCAGCAGCGCAGGTCCGCTTCATAAGCTGCGCCGGCACACTTTTCCTCGAATGGTCGTGTTGAGAATGCCGGTCAGACAATGTCAACAAGGACGGTGAAAGGTGGACCTAACAGTGACCTCGCAAGAAGCGATTTGTGACTATCACCACGTGCTATCACTGCATCACTGCGTGGTTGGTCAAAACAAGCTTAATCTGTGTACCTGAGTTGATATTAGAGAACGTTCTGTTTTCTTTCCAGCGATAGTTGGATGTGAAATCGAATTGTTTGCTGAAGACAACAAACGAATGTGCTTTTCCTTTTCTGAATTCCAACTGAATTCATGTAAAATTATTTCTCAATTTGTAATGAATAGTAATACTGAAGCTATGTACACGCCCATGTCGTGAGTGTGCGTGTAGATGTGCAGCGGGTTTTATAGGTTAGAGTGTAAGAAAATAAGATCTGATTGGATTATAAGTTAGTGTGAGCTTAACTAGCCACAAAAACGGTGGCCCCAAGAGAGGAATGAGGAACACACTATTTGGTATGGAATTGAGGGAACGGAGAATCTGTATATAAGGTTTGCCCCCTCACCCTGCGCATAAAAACAGTTCTATTAAAAGAGGTTTATGGAAAAAAGACATGAGTTCAAGAAGAAATTTAAAGGTATTAAAAAGGACAACAGCGAACTGAAATGAAATGGTTGTTTTACAAAACGAGAAGCCTGTTCTCTTTTGACAAGTGTACGAGACCAACGTAGCAGATTATACAGACCCTCGTGTCTCTGCTAAGAGACAAACAATTAACACTGATGCAATAGTTGTATATTCGAAGAGGACTAAAAAATAACACAATCACAAAATTTTGATATCGAATCCACACGGTTTGTAGTTCTACTGTTAATCAGAAAATGAATTATTCTTGCAGAAGTTCACTGTGAGAATGGGGTCTAGTTAACCGCTTGTGATCTCATCAAATTTGCCAGTCACAACACTAAGCGAACTCTCACTTTTGGACGTCTGCAGGTTCTGCCCCGAGCTTCGACGCGGTTGAACCTTACTGTATACTGTATAACTATGAGACACTTCCTCAGCGAGGTCCTAATACGTTGTCATCAATATAACGAAGACATTTTTTGAGTGTTCAAGCACACCTCTACTTTTCAGGCGAGGAATTGGCAAGTTAAGATGACGGTCTTCAGAAGCATTACATATTTTATTCGGATTTCAGATACCTTTTTTGGTACTACTTAGTATCCGTCATAAAGTGCCAGAAGTTTGAGTTCCCTCTTTTTCTCAGAAATCAATGCGGCTATCTATCTCCATTTAGTTTCCTGTTTGTGCAATTATACGAGAATATTAAAAAATCGACAATTAAACATCCCTGAGTTTGACAGCTCGATTTTTTTATCAGAGCCTTTCATCTTCTCTGCGACTGCATGATCACTGACTGCAGACTATAAGTCGTCGCTGTGAAGCTAGACAAATTCTCACTAGTGGCATTCAACTCCTAAGAAATAAATCAAACGCAAACTGAATTACATTTCGAAATGAGAATAAAATGTTATTTATTACCATTGTTATTATTATTATTTTATTGTTATTATTATTATTATTATTATTAATATTATCATTTTTTTTTAAATAAAAGATTATGTTCATGTACGTATTCTCAACCACGGACGACGAAAATTTCGGTTCAATATATTTATAGCTCTAAAGTACTGTTCTCAACTTTAAGTTTTGATTTGAGGTTTTTGTTTTTGTGTAATAAAGTTTCCTAATATAGCAAGAATAAAGCTCGTAAAAATATGTTTAATCGAATACGGTGTAAAAGTTGAACAGAAATTAAGGACTAATCCTAAAACTAACAAAAATCTAAATAAATGCAAATCACTATATAATTACATACAGGTTGGTTCGCTAGGTTGGTTGGTACGTCTCTCTGTAACGTTCTTAAGGATGCTTGAAAAAATATTTTAATCGAGGGCACTATAAGGATGGAAATATTTGTTCGTCATCCGCATCTGGAAGTTTTATTCAAGGGAAATATCATATCCCATCATTTTTAACGGGCCGTGGACGCTATTAATACATATTATGTATCTGGGACCGAGTCCAAAAACACTCACGAAAAAAATCGCTAACTTTGTTCTCTCCCACTTACGAGTACATATCCTTGTCGGTAGACAAGCATGAGGAGACATCAGCGGAGAGCCAAAATTCATATTTGTTTAATATAACACTACTTTTTCACTCCTTTCCATATCTTTTCACACCATTTAATATCGTCCTCAATTTTTTTTATGAAACTCCTTCGCTACATCCAGGAAGTGTGTTCTCATAACAATTATTTCTTATTTTTCACTACAGTCACGTAGCCCATGCACCGATGAAAAGCGGTATATTTCTGGGTTTTGTATCCTCTCTTCTACACACATCAGTGTACATACTTGGCAATAAAGTGAAAAATATGCTGCTAGGTGACTTGAGAACAATTGATGTAAAAATGCATTTTACTGTTGCGTAACACATTTCATTCATAGCAAAAAACGCTTCCAATCTAGTTTATATGGCAAATTCTGCAAGAGTAAAATTCTTATAGGGAAAATAATGGAAAACAAAATCAAAACTAGAGAAGAATACCTCGCTTTTCCATAAAAACCGACTTCGAGTTCGAGAGAGTTAGATTGCGGTCGAAAAAGTCTAAGCTCAAAAAAAAAAGAGACTGAACTGACATTGAAAAAATAATTCTCGAAATGATGTTCTTCGACGGAATTTTAATGGATGACTCGAGATTTCATCAGAAAACTAATGGACTCAAAGTCTTTTCTGTCACGTAAGTTATTAGTGATGACTTGGTGAGGAATGAGCGCTGAACGTCAGACACTTCTGAGCGAGAAATCATTTAAAGCGAACGCGGTTCTGCTGCCGAGGCAAACAAACGACAGGTATAATCGCTCCTGCCTTAGTGGGACTTCATAAATGGAGATATGAAGTTCATTGTACCTTATGTTGGTTGAGTTTATTTTCATGGCGCGTGAAAATATTTGTGCGACTGATAAGAAAAAATGACTCATCTGGAGCTAATAAAAGTTATGCGAGGATTCAACAATGAAACCAACACTTATATAGAGATTATAGGTTTCCAACAGAATCGTGATTTCAAGAGTCAAAAATCCATCAATTTTAAAATGGGAGATATCAATATTGAATAATTTCCAACGCCTTACCTATCCGATGATGGTGTGACTACAAGAATCGAATGCCGTGTTTTTGTAGCCCAGACATGCTATGCAAAGGTTATATGCACATTCCTTTATAATAATAAACGACGCAGGTCGTTTTTTAAAATTTGCCAAAATAAATCCCTTCTCAAAATAAAAAGAAGAACCAACGTCATGGAGAGCATTTATATTAGCAAACATTTCGGAATAACAATTATTCCATCATCAGTGCTGGAAGAAGTAAAAAGTATTTTCAGTCATGAAATTTTATCAATTTTTATTTTTATTTTTTATTTCTTCCAGCACTGATGATGGAATAATTGTTATTCCGGAACGTTGGCTATAATCAATGTTCTCCATAACGTTGGTTCTTCTTTTTATTTTGAGAGTAAAATTCCCTAAGAATCGCCTAATAATTACTACTATAAATCCTTTCTGTAAAAAATGCTTTCACTGACTTTAAACATTGACATTATATTTCTACGATACTATTCAGCAGTTCAATTTCAATTTATTTTTCTGGCTTTTATCCCTTAAAACTGCACCTTAATAAATATGATGGAATGATATTGCATCAGAGATACTGAAAATCAGCTGATACATTTCTCGTCAATACCATGCATTTCAGAAAACCTTACTGGCTAATTTAAACTCTATTTTCAACATATTAGCAAACACGTATACAGCGCTTAAAGTGTACCTTTATTCAGGAAAAATTCATATGTATTTACTTGATAACCAGCCATCATTTTCACTGAACAACTCCTCAAGATGATTGATGCCGAAGACTGTGGAGGATGTTTAAACTACAGTGGAAAATTTTCAAATTATGATAATCATTTGCAATCAGTCAAACATTGCTGGAATTTTATTATGAAAATTTACTATGTTTTAACTTTCGTTCCAAGTTTAGCGAATGTTTAGTCACCCCAATCGTCTTTGAATTATGCTGATTGTTATTGGAGAAATGCTGCCGTTAGCTCAAACGATAAACATAAAATGGATGGCAACACTGGGTTTAAAAAACATCTTAAAAAATTAGTAAGTTTTTCATGTTATGTAATATGGAAGCCAAGCCAATGGTCGACCAAACCTTGAGAGAAAAACATGAAAATGTGTTTTCTTCGGTAGTTTTTTCTGATTTTCGAAGCTTATCAATGAATACTAGCGAAAGTTGAAGATACGGTGAGACGTCAATTGAAACACCTCAAAGAGCATCGTCTCTGTTTTCACAAGCTAAAAGGAGGGACAGTTTGCATTTACATTGAGACATGAGCGATACGGCTCTGTCATAAAACCCATGCAATCCTGCTAAAATTATGGTCAGAGAATTTTTTACGATCAGAGGAAGTAAGTTTTTACTCTCGGGTCGATGCTCAAAATTTTGAAATTAACCTTTCGTCCCTACTGATCACGAAGTATTTACCTATAATTAGAGTATATCGATAATAAAAATTATGATTCACTCCACGACCCAATATATTTAATTTGATACTTGATTAACATTGGCATAAGTTTTTTTCATGAATCGAAGATGAGAAAGGATGGTTACACAAAGCTAAAAAAACATTTCATAACTCTATTAGACCAATAAAAGCAGTGTTTACGCTGATGAGTCGTAGTAACTAAGGATTCTCGTTCAGTTTTCATATCCAAAATATTCTCACATATCAATGCAGAAGAGATCGATGACAAAATAATGAATTCATAATTCGTTGGTTGATTGTTAAAATACAATGATTCTGGATGTAAAATTACAATTAAAATCAAATGCTAATCCATTGCATTAACTCTCGGATATTTGCACATAATGCTCACTAGCATTTAGCATGCAAAGAAACACATCACAAGAAATAATGCAAAAACTGGAAAGAGTATTACTGTTACCTCCGATTTCGTTAATAAATAATGGGTGTGTAGTGCAGCACGCAGTTGTATTCATTGAAGCACCAAACGACGTGCTTATCTGACCCTCAGCTCTGAAGGATACAGCGTATTGCATTATTTTTGTGGCCTAATGGTTCGCGTGTCACGATATCAGGAAATTTCCCTCGAAATTAGGAAAGTCAAACAATGATAATTGGAAATTCACTCTGAAATTCAGATTACGATAATAAAAAATCATACTGAGTAGGATACTGCAGGAGAAGTAACGAGCAGCTGTAGGTGTAGGAGTGTAAACCGGCCCATAGACGATCAATTTAATTGTCAATATTCATTATTGTCAATTATATTCACAATAAAATTGATCGTCTATGGCCGCTTAACTCTAGCAACATTGCGTCACCATAGCCGGGCTACATAGGCAAAACAGCCGTTCATCAGAGGCCCAATAACACGAAAGGTTTTGCGTACTGCCGCAGCTAGCATGCAGCATAATGTAAGTAGCTTTCCAAACGTAAGTAGGATAGTGCAGATGAGTTCAACGTACGAGAACAAGATGCAGCCGAGACAGCAGAACAACTCGAGCGCTTGAGGGACGGGATGGTAGAAGTCTTATAACTAACTTATTTGCTGTGGCTAAACTACCAAAATTATGCCTAAATTCTAATTTCAAAAATTGAATTTTACTTTACAAATGCAAAGTGAATTAAATTGTGCCGAGTGTGTTTTTTTTGTGGCATAGCAGTGTTGTAACTCAAGTTAGTTCATAATCAACTTCATATCATACACAAATAAAAAATGAATAGGATTAAATCATCGCTGTGTGCATTTCATCGTGCTAGTTTTCTAAATCAGTATAAATGAAATACTCAATTTTTCATGTACGTATAAGTTTCAAATTTGTGGTGAACGCATTCAGTATTTGTGAGGAAGATTCGCATGTGAGGATTTAATTACCGAATTGAAAAATTATGCTCATAATAATGTAAACATTTCGCTCATGATATAAGGATCACGCTGAGTAATGTCACGTTGAGTAGATGTGATGATTAGGCATTTTACAGTGAAGAACAATATTTGGAAAAACATTTTCGCAGGAATATTATTTGTTGGTTGGTGTGTTGTTTTGTCTTGTTGTGTTGGTTTTGTTGTAGTGCATTCTTTCACCCTCGATCCAGGCCTTAGCAGGGAAGTGTAAGCACAGGCAGTGTGCCTGTTTACGTGTCAACCCTGGGGTTATCTGCCTAAGCCATTAAAATGTCCCATGAATTGCAGGAGGAAAACACGTTCGAGATAAGGGAATAGGTCTCTCCAGCTTCGTGGGGCGGAGAAAATGTAACGAAATGGGAGGAGTCAATACTGAAGAAATGTGTTCTCATTGTTCATTTTTTTGCCCTAGGAGTTCTAATTTCACATGAAGAGCTTACAGGATAGGAAGTTTAGTTAAGCGCGAGACCTCTTAGAATGTGCACGGTAGGAAAATTTATTAGTAGGCAAATGTATAAGAAAATAATTGCGATAAAACTATGTACATCGCAAGCAGATCCATCGAAGTAATAGCATTGTTCAAAGTGTATTTAATAATGCTGCTGTTGAAATAAAAATTTCAATAATGAAAATCACTCAAATAAAAGATATTTAAGTATGTTTAAATAGATTCATCATCGATGAAATAAGTGAATGCATATTGATTATAGATAGATAAGAAAATATGAGAAAACTAGTTAGAGTTTACACTTTCTCTTACCAGGAACATCATTGCTTGCTCTAATACTTCACCTCATCAACTTTATCATTGGCAGTAACTCCACAATATTGATCCGGATCGAGTGAGTGGATAAAATTATCTGAATAAATATCGTCCCAATAGCATTTTATGGCGTAATTTTGGGGGGGGATAATGAGGACGGACAGTCAGAAATATATAAAAACAAGATAAAATAAAGATTCATTTAAATATGCAATCGAAAAAATCAGATAAAAATAATAACTCGAGAATTGCTAATAGAATGCGTTGCTGCTGGCAGTTGCCGGGTCTTGCCTACCGACATTATAGACTTACATCATCTGGAGAAATTTGACTTTTCGTAATCAAATTCGAGAACTCACATCAGAAAAAAACGAACAGGATGAACATCCAAGCTTGGCATTAGGAAATTGAAAAATTGTGAAGGTTGCAATCATCGCGCGACTTGCTGTTGAGTGTTTGTCTCTTGTGTTAACGCATGCTATGTTGCGTGTAATTTTCCTAGTCTAAAGCTAGCATCTGTAGTCGCAGAGGTAAATTGGCCAACTGATGTTAGGGTTCAGAAGCGTCATGATTGTTGTATTAATTTGTAATTGGAAGCTTTCTGCATAGCGAACGGATAATAGGATATAATGTGTGTTCGAATAATAATTTTGTGAAATTTCCAATAGTACCAGGTCCCAAGAATAGGCAGCCAATACAGCAAACTTATGAGAAAAATGGTCGTAGAGTTGTAAGTCCATTGGTCTTCACACTTGGTGAGTACCGTCAATGAAATTTACTATTTTCAGGTTCATTGTGGTGTTTGCATCGTTATATTGTGCGTACAATATGTTTTACTCGTGCAAATAGCAGTATCATTAGGGTGTGTGTATAGGTTTGCCTTCCCACTAATGCCAGATTCTCTTGTTGATGTAAATTAGCAAGGGGCGAATCGTCACGTGACTGTACCAAATTTTCTTGGACATAAACTTATAATCCATTGGCACGTTTAACTGGGGAAAAAGCAGGAAGAAGAAATTACAGCACGCATATCGCCGGCATTGGAACACAGTGTGAGCTGGCGAGCCGCTGCGCTGCAGGCCGCGCTGCTGTGAGGGGCCGCTGCACACTCCGCACCTCGACCGCTGTGTCTGCATGACGCTGCGGGCGGTGTGTGGACACTGCGTTAGCGTCTGAAGGTCTACAGTAATTGGAACATCCTGCAACCTGCAGTGATTTAAGTTAGACCGTAAGAGTCCACGACTAAAATTTAATGAAGTGACCAATATGTGGTTCACCAGAAAATCACCCCGTGAATGTAAAATTGCTGCAACTCGCCTTGGATAAAATATTTGAGCTCACTCTGAGGATATCAATATAGCTTGCCGTTTTTTTTTTAATTAAATAGCTGTGTATGTTGCATCATTCTGTAAGCTTTAAATCCATTTATCGAATTCATCAGTTTAAATAACGACACCGCGTTGCCTAAGAATTAATTGAAATTTTTAAAAGTTCGTAATGCGTAAATCAGATTCTCTAATTTTTTAAGGAAAACGCTTTCTATGATGCGCTAAATTGCAGCACTTCCTGATTCCGCTTAGATGTATGTGCGTATGGTTTCAGAGACAGTCAATAATGTAGCGTATTTATTCCACTTAATGTTTACATTTACCATTCGTAATTTTTCACCTTTGTATTTTATTGATCGCTTTATATGTTACTTCTTTGTGGGGTTCTGTTCTTAGAACGAAAATGTTTTAATCTTTTGTTATATCCTCATGATATAACCTCCCTACATTTATATTCATAAAGGAATCGCTACGAGGAATACTGAAATACTTCGTCTGGCCCACGACTTTCATCTCCTCGAAAAGAACCGCATTAAAGATAAGTTCTCGCGGATAAGCGCAACTTCGAATCAACTCCACAACATACCTCTCATGCTATTTCCTTCAACAACATCGTCAGACGACGCTACGCCTTACCATCATCGTGCTACCCTCTTGACATCATCACCACGAAGCAACCGGAGCACTACGAGATCAAGTTATCAGATACCTCTTTCTCTTTTCTCTATCACAAAGTATTTCTTATCTTTCTAACCTTAATCATCTAAGATGCTATAGTATTCATTTATAAAGATTGAATGCAGGATCGTAATTATTGTTAGTCAGTATTGTGGGTTTTTCATTTACTAATGAGTAGCTAATGTCGTAACGTGTTTGTTCACTGAAGAAGTAGAGACGCGCCCTCGTTCCTTCAAGCGAGCGGGCAACGGTTAGTCTTGCGCGGAGAGGCAGTCGAGAAGATTCCTTCATTAAGTTCGATATTGAAGAGTAACAGTACGAGATCATCTAACTTATTGGTGTCTTCACCTGCGGTTCATCGCCTTTGGCGATGAACCCGCTTCACTTTAAACGATTGTAAAAGTGACAGTTGTCTCTAAATTACCTGGAGATCCATCTTGCTCCAATCATTCATTATAAATGGATCGCAAAGGCACCAGCCTCCTCGCAAATACTTCGACAACGCCCAAACTGGATTCTGCAGATAAATTAACATGTTTACTATATGGCTAACCAGCTTCTCTCTCGAAAGCATTGTGATGTATTAGGTGTCTGCGTTAATAAAGAACCTTTGTAATCTTTAGTGTCTTCAATTTCCTTTGTAAGTTAGAGAGAGATGATAAAGAGATGATGATAATGATGATGATATAAAATGATGCAAATACGTAAATAATAGCCTTCCGCTCTTATACCAAACGTTACCGAAGATCTTGAAAATATGTCTTATAAATATAAATATTGTTTGTCCGAGTATCGGACTGGTGGCAGCGTTGAAAAGCTATCGTGATTAATAAAGACTAGAAAATAAAAGAAAGTGACAAATAATTACGAATGTCACAAATAACATGCATCACAACAACAAATATCGGCAGCGATGTGGAATAGGAACAAGCGATCATTACACTTTGTACGTCAGCGTCATCAACCCTTATCAATCATACCTTTTGCTGCGCCTATTTGCCTCCGAGTACCCTTTCCATTGCCCCTCGCTGATGCTCTATCCTTCCTTGGGAGGTTTAGATTCCTCCCTCGAGACCGAGCTCACTCTATTCTCTTAAGAGAAATGCAAAGTCCCGTGACGCTCGTGTGCTCCAGTTTTTAAACACTAAGAGAAAAACTGCTCAAGCATATAATAGGGGACATGCTCTGTGAGAACTTTACAAAAAATAGAGAAGTTACCTCAACGTAAAATTAAAATGATAGCATGTGTGCAAATCATTTCTCATCAATTTATATTTAGATGCGTGACTGTGTTTTTTAAAAATGCAACAGAAATGATTATTAGTATTCATATTTTTCATCTTAGAAAGTGCGTTACAATAATATAAGACGCATCACACGAACATAGACCATCACTTGTTAAGTTATAGATGTGACTGAAATGTTCCGCCCTCTGATACTAACTAACATCGATATAGCACCCTAATTTCATCAAAGGTTACTTGGGTCCTGGCAAGTCTGCCAAGAAGAGTAAACATGTTTACTGGAGGGAGCCCGGTCGCCTGATCAGGCTTCAGGAGAGCATTCCCCTCATCACTGCAAACAATATACACCCCTTCCATCAAAGCTACCCTCATCAAAAATAAGTCACCAAATTGACAAAACTATGATCGGAAACTTCGAAGGCTTATGAGTGCACTTTTTGCAGCACGCCGTTCAAAATAATCTCTGGATTCCGTATCATGAAAAGGAATGGAGAGTTTCTTAAGATATTAAATTCTTTGATGGCTGCTGAAGCTATCTCAGGATGGATGAAGCGGGTGAGAATTGGAGCTAAAATTTTATTTTCATAAAGAGTGTTTTATAATCGCTCATCCGTCATGAACTTAATTTTAGTATTAGAAATTTCTTTCCGAAAATTTCCTTGATATGGCCTTTACTGTTTGCAATGTCTTGCACAAAAAAAGCGCATAACTGACCTCTACGAGCGCATCAACTAATTAATCCTGGATCAGAAGCTCAACGCCAGCTGCTCATACAGCTTTGGTGTCATGAACATTACGCATCGTTATTTCTAAAACACGAAACGTTAGCAGAGCATTAAATTTTTCTTTTAATTCTGAAGGTTTGCAGCACTAAATGATTGGAATCGTGTTGCAAAACTTGAGTTAGGAAAGAGTTGCTTGTGAAAATGTCAACTCAAACTGTTTAAACCTGTTTACTCTTAAGGTCAATCAATTCTGTCAACTGGCATACTGTCAACAGATAGATTTCGTGGGAAGATGTTAACATTCGCGAGAGGCCAACAGAACCATTTGTCATCCCTCTCAGGTATGTACGTTACGGGGGCCGAACGGTGGCGTGTTTAGGCGAGGTATGGTTTATTGGGCTCTCCGGAATATGCAAAGTGTACACATCAGTAAGTTCATGAGATCGAGTCCTGGGGCGGAACCTCTTGAAATTAGGGCGTATATCCAAACGATTCCTAAATTCCCTGATGTCGCAACTGGGTGATCAGAGCAGTAGCTGAAAGAACAACAATGACTTAAGTGGATCCAAACTTTGTAATTGGCACTAAATGTACAGTAGATGCAACAGTACGGCACAGGCAGTAGGCGGCCCTTGAAAGAACAAAAATTTGAAAGAGCGCCTCTAAATTAAGGACACCGTCTGGGTAGAAATCGGGATATGTGTTGATTTTATGTTTTTATATGCACCTTATAGAGGATTTTCTTGCGCTTCCATTGGTACTTTCCGTTTACGTCTACTCCGAATAGTGCGCCTACCAGAGGGGGGGAAAGCGATGGGGGTGGCGTGACCTTGAACCCTCCCCCCCCTCATTATTGGGGTCAATTGAGCGTGTTTCTCTGCGGGAATGGCAATATAGTTCGTTCATGGGCTACTCAAATTGCTTCCATTATTCAAACGAAACATTTTAACGCTGAGTAAATATTTTTTTTATAATTTTTGACAATTTCAGAATTTAGCTGCTCTGCCGTATCTATGATACCGCAGCTTTCATTCATAGCTCGATGACAGCTGCAAAGGGCTTGAAAAGAGCTACAAAACAGAGGAGTTGACTTGAAAAAACGTATTTTGGTTGAAAAAAAATGAAAAAATAAAAAAGTGGTTGTTTTGAAGAATTACACGTATTGTCTTTTGTCGTATATTTTTCTACAGAGTTACAGAGCTACAGCAATGTAAATTATATCAATCGAAAAAGCATGAAAAGAGCTACAAACGCTCAAGAGTTCATTGTAGAAAATCCTGTAGTTCAAAAGATAAAAAGAAAAACAATTTTTTTTTTGAAAAAACACGTTTTTCTGGAAATTTGATAATTGGCTTCTCGAACGTATCTTCTTTCACAAATTTAGAGCTACAAGAATGGTTTATATACCATTCGATAGGATTTAGCAAGGTGTATCAATCAGGGCGTTTCATTTTTCGATAAATCTATTATTTTGAAAATTACACGACATGAAAAAAATGAAAAAAGGTCACATTTTTTAAAAAAAATATTCTCAAAATCCATAAAAAATTATCGAAATTCCATTCGCCCTTATTGTTATATAGACATATAAGCAATCTAAAAACGAAGTTCTGGTTCTCTAACTTCAAAATTGTAGAAGAAGATAGATTTTAAAAAAAATATTTTATCATATTTTTTCGAAAAAAAAGTGCGGATACAAAAATTTTGCCGAAATAACAAATGATCTTTGCATCATTTCACACCTACTGTGAAAATTTCAGAGAAATACATCCGTAAATAACGGACTTTTTTTCTACCCAGAAGGTGTCCTTAAATAGAATACTCAAGTGATGTTATTAAATGGGAAATTCTGAATAACGATTTTAGAATACTCATACTGAGTAGAAAAGTGTACGTACATGGCGAGTAATGCGAGGCTATAGAGGATTCATGGCAAATGGCTATACACCGTCAATCGCATACATGACTAAGGTCTAAGAAAACCTATGGACTCAAACTAACTTGCGCTTCCGAAAAGAGAGGAGCCAACCACCGCGATACGAGTGCTTCTGATGCTATTCATAGCTCGAGTAATTCATCAAGAGAACACACTCCAGCCATCAAAGAAACGAATGCCTGATAGGCGAGCCACAACACTTTCGAAAACGGCTGCAACGTACACGTATAGGTTGATGAGCAAGCAGGGAAGTAGCAATGTAGCAGCATGACAGCCGTAATTATAACATGCAGCGTAAAATAAAATGTTTTTAGAACTTAGCGAAGAAGTGAAGAAAAGGTCACCAACAAGCTGCAACGGCGCATTCAGCGTTACAAATCGTGGACTGGAGAAGTACTCGTATGTTAATTTTAAAATTCAAATAACATATTCTTTAGTGCTACGCTGCAGTAATTAGAGCAAGGTTTCAGTTGCATCAGGTGAACTGTGTTTCTCTCTTACTTTTCGTTAGCTTAACAGCACTGTTATTCAAGTTAGTGTAGAAAATGTGATTTATTCATGACTAAGTTTTCAAAATGAGTAGTATTCAAGCCCAAGTACTCGAACTTCATTGCAAATGCTTGCAGTAAAAAGTTTCAAACTGAACTTTCAATTTTTAATTTTCTGTAAGCACCTCTCGGTTTCAAATTTTTTAGTAATCAATGTGTCTTGTAAGAAAATCTGCGGGCACGAATTTTAATAACTGAGATTAAAAATTAGCTCACAGTTTTCAACGTAAAGCCTCATGAAAATTGTGAAGTATTTCGTATATCTGAAAATTCATTCACCATTTTAGAGAACAAGCTCTCTTTAATATTGTGTTATTTCATTTGTTTTAAGACATGTTAAATATGCTCTTTTGATAAGTGCGTAACTGCGCATGTTTTCTTTTAGGGCAAAAATACAAGTTAAGGAAATTAAGTAATGAATCGCGTACAGCTAATGTCATAATAAAGAGTCGAGCAATTTTTTTACGCACAATCTCATAATCCACGGAAGAATTTTGGTGGGGAAATAATGTCATATACAGTATATTCCAAGCGTCAAGCCCCGATGTGCGTAGGCGACACTTCGACGCTGCAGCCTCACAAGCGCGACATGCCTCACAGAGCTCGACGAGATCACTTCGCATCCCCAGTGCTGATACTTTGACGGTGCTGCAGGCGGCATGTTACACTACCGTCACCAAGAGTGAAATCAACTGAAGCATCCTGGAACCTGCATGATTGCATAATTGAGCCGGAAGAGTTCACATCTGATATTATCTGAGGGCACAAACTGAGTCTCACTAGAAAATCAGCACGAATGTTTTAAAACACTGGAACCAATTATGTATATATTAACTACACTCGTACAGAGGATGTTAAAATTGTGTGCTGGTGGGGGTCTAATAATCACTTTGTTAAATGAATCTTTTCGTACGCTTGCAATCTATTGGATCAAGTTGGCCTGATTAAACCATAACGAAAGAATGTATTACAATTCTAAGATGTTTTTAACGCGCAGCTCATAGTCTAGTTTCTTATGCGGGCATTCTATAGCAATATTTTCTTCGACTTTGCTAGGTTATAAACATTCTTCCGTTTTACTTGATTTAGGTGCTTCAGTTGTGTTATCATGGTGATTGTAAATGCTTGCAAAAGCTTTTCAGTTACCAAGTTTTTTATAAGCATGCTGTGCATGTAGTACTTGACGTGCTTCGCTTGGAAAAAATTTCACGCAATCTTCAGTGATTACCGTTATTTCCCCGTATTGGTCAAAGCCTAATAAGACCTGAAGCTATAATGTATCTTACAACCTCTTTCTGTTTTATACGTTATTTCATCCCAATTTAACTATTAAAATTCATTTAACTTCCTCTTTTGTGGCTGGTTCCTCTTCCTTTCTTGGAACATAAGTATGGCCGGTGAAGGCGCGGGCACTGAGAGCGAAAAAACGTTGCAAACAGGCTGTCCAATGACCATTACATGCCCCGCTTAATGTCGCTGCAGTGCGCAGAAAAGTGATGATTAAAATTCAGTTGAATACCGCGAGTAGAACGCTCACACTCCTTGGATCACTAATGCTGAAATTAGGGTAGACATTTGTGAGAAATGTAGAGAATGTAACCATTAATTTAAGATACGTAAAGAAGCCGCTAAGAATTTTGTTAACGCTTGAAAGTCTGGTGTAACAGCATACAGCATACAAATGTAAAAGATACTTTGAGAATGCCAACAATAACCTGTATAGTTTTCTAATTATATAAAATTTTAATTTATTGACAAGACAATCATTATAGAAAGTATGCAAAAGAGACCGAGATTCTCTCGTTAATAATTGATTACTCAAAATACCTGATATAACTCTGAGTGAAAATTGAAACAAATACCAACCGCGATATACTCAGGAGGTAAAAGTAGGAGCTATATTAAGTTTATGATTTTTAAGTGCAGGCGGAGGGATTGAACCACTTGATGGAAGCACATGTAAAGAAGTCGGTATTTCAATCGATGCTTCGAATAGCAGAAGTGGGTTAAAATTCAGCGGTAACTTGCAATCGTTCTGCATTGAGAATGGGTCAAAAATTTGGAAATGATGTATGTACTATAATCGAATGTGAATTTTCACATGTTAACTATGCTCTTGGCTTAAAATATATTTTTATGTTATGAGTAGTTTCCCGACTTAATATTTTTTCAAACATTAATTGCAAAATTCTTTTTTGCTAGTTTAGCATTGGTTGAATTGCGTACGCTAAGTGCGTAAGTGTTCTCATATCCCTCGTATCCTTGACTTTGAAGTCCGGCCTTTTTCATCGATCAGACTGAGCGCTTATTGAACCTACACTGTCAGTACATGATCAATTTGGCGGTAGTAGTAGTTTTTAAAAGCATACTTTTTTCGATTACAAGTGATTGACAAATGTGAGCTTGCAATACCCCACAATGGAAAGTTTTCAATTAGGGTAGAAACACGCAGTGACTTTAAGAGAAAATAATTATGACTGTTTGTGTCAGTGGAATGTAGATTAAACTGAACGATACAAATAATCAATTTACTATGCAGATTTGTGGTGAAATGTTTTATGTTAATACCAATTTTAGTGTTTTCAATTATTTATGTGACCTGTGCATTTCAGTAAGCCAACTCCAAATATGGCAGGCGCGGCGTGCCAAGCCCGTGAATTTAACTTCAAGAAGTTTCTACATCACCTCAGAACGAAATAGACATTAAATACCTCAATAAAAATTCATTGCTATTATTCATTCTGCACCCAGTAATTGATGAGAAAATATTATGAATGATGAGAGAAGAGATAATTTGCAAAATAAATAAGAAATACATGCATTTTTACCCACTATCTTACATGCTTATTCGCTGTAAACTCACTTCCAATTTAGAAGCTCAAATCATTTATCAGGCGTATAAACAATACTTGTGCGTCTAGATGTTTCCTCGAGTTGAAAAGTGGGAATTTGCTCCATTTATTTCAGTCACATTCAGAAATAGGCTTTGATGCTGAGAATGGGAAGATGGGACAGTAACTCATGATCTGCGACGGTGCAAAAAAAAAAAATTCTCCGTTCGTTTTCAATTTGCACTCTCTTACATCTTGTCACCTCGATGTCATATATATACCTAAAGCAGTGGTTCCCAACCTGTGGTACGCGCACCACTATAGTGGTTTCGCGAGGTGATACGCGATGACTTTCGGGTTCTTGAACGATTTGAGTTAGTTATTGTGTCTACAAGGTCCTACGAAGCTCAGTAAGACGATTGGTAAAATTAGGAACGAGCAGCCTTCCCGGTTTGTATCGTCACGGCTTGAAGTTAATCAATTTTCTTGAGATCTCTGGTATAATACTTCGCATTTTCGATTCACTGCCAATGCTGAGTCCAGGTGTGATAATTTTTGTGAAGGGTTATTTTAAACTACGCTTGACTTGTTAAAAGCCAGTCTGCACGTAATGCACCATGTAACGTTGATAAAATTGACGATATAAGATATCCTCAGTGCAATTCCTAGGTACGGAATTGGCGAATCTTTTTAGTACGGCTAAAACACAAACTAAGAGCAGTGACAAAAAAATTGGGAGAGCTAAATTCCTTAAAAGTTGCTGCAGTGGGCACGTTGTGTCTTATGCTTAAAGGCACACTCTCGAACTTTACTTGGGAGCTTAAAAATATCCACTCAGTCGCAGGTCGGGAGCTTGAAAACAGCCACTCAACCGCTGTTTGGGAGCAAAGTTGTTTTTCCGTTCAGAAGCCTTTGCGTAGCTATATACAGTATAAAGTTAGTGCATCTTAAATGGTAGCAAATTCAAATTTTTTCTGACAACGTTATTCTGTTTTTTTGAGCTCACCGATTTTTTTTCTATCTTCTCCATTAATGTCTTTGGGTTTCTTCTGGGCCTTAATTTCTTTGACTGCTTTATTAGCTAGCAGACACAGAGTGAAATAAAAAGTTCAGTAGAATTTGGTACCTCCATTAAGTTGGCGATCTCCATTTTGGTCCCCTTCGTGCGACAATTTCGTGAGAAACAATTTTTCTACGTAACATGGTAAATAATAGTGAATCACAGGAAAACGTCGAACATTAAACATTTCTTAACATTCATGAATTTTAATCTGAACAAAAAAGAATTTTACCACTATTTAACTGCAGGGCTTATTCAGAAAATTGAATCTAGAACTTTGTAGATACCCTGTAAATCAGCATCATATCTGAGCGAATACCTCACTGGAAGAGTGGCTTTCTATTCCGTAGCGTTTTAAGCAGTTCATGATCGTTTTTAATCAGAATGCAGCATGTTTAAATGAATTTTACGCAGAACTCAAGAGTTTTTAAGCCAAAAAAATATGATACCTCACTGCCGTTAGATATCAGATGATATAGCTCCGATTAAGCAATAAATTCCCTCCAACGAGACTCTGTCAGCTCTGTCTAACAAGCGCCAATAGCTGCCATGAGAACAGTGACAACGAAGCCAACGAAGTGAAGACCGGCCTCCTATAAAACGCGTATTTTCAGGTCTATTTGAATACGGACCTATTTTAAATTTAAAAAAACAAGCTAGTGCATAGATGGGGTTGCCATTTTATTGCAGTATATTCGGATGACAATGTTATAAATGTTTTAAAATGGAACAGACCGAATGAACCATACGGTACCCCAACAAGAGAGAAACAATGATACGTATTAGTGCCTCAAAGTAATTACAATGTTAAAGTTACAGCGTTTCTTGATTTTTCTTCAAAAATAGCAGACGAAAAGTCTGCTCGAAGTTAACACAACTGAGAAGACTGTTTATCAAGGCTGTCGCTTTTTGTCTTCGTTGCATTGAGGTCAAAACTTTCACGTATGCTTGGCTCCAAGAACGGTTGAAACTGCCTCGGGAGAACAAAACATTAAATACTAAATCCCAAAATTGGAATCGAGAGAGCTGAATTCTTGACACACCCTTCCAGGCTTGGAGAGAAACTCATGATTTATTTTAACGATAGTAAAATTAGAGGCAAATGTCGAATGATCCGTATTAACAGGCTAAGTCTCTCTGTTAACAATGCCCAGCCTGGTTCTGCTTTATGAAGTTAACTGATCCCACTACATCGCTAAACTTCTTGCTTTTCTGGTTAACCTGATCCTTTTTTGTTCAGATTTACTAATCATACCTGTTCACGTTAACCACACTCTGTCTGTTCTCGTAAGTTTGGCTTTATTACGTTTGTACTGTGGGACTGTTGCACGCAACTTTTTGCACCCTAAGCAACCAACTTAAACTGAACCGTTTAAGGGACTACTTCAGTCTCAAGAGAAAGCCACTGAGGCCTCGCTTACAGAGGCCTGGATTCGATGTGAGACAAGGCCCTTATCGACGCAATAAAAATCCGAGCTTACGACTTGAAAATCTGGCGCAGATGTTTCGCTTCCGAGTGAGAAAAGTTGGATCGTTTCCACTTTAATTGAAGAGTTCGGATCTCCAAGTGACCAATCCACCCGTCAAGAGCGAGTTGTCGATTGCTGCTCTGCAGTTACGAGATGAGTCATGGAAGGAATTCATGAATTAATTCAGCCCACAGAGCGAAGCCATCAGGATGCACAAAAGTGAAATTAAAATAGAACAATGACGCTAACTGAAATGCTTCGAAACGTAGGATCGACATTATGACGTGCATTGAGTTTTTTGTGTAGCTCATTTTATAGCGGGATATTTCAGCCGAACTTTTCAACTTAATTAGAAACTTTGCAGCGGTAGTGACATGGAGATAATCCTCCAAAACACTTGCTCGCCATCCTGTGATGTGGACATTCGTTCATAAAGCTAAGTTTATGCTTGGGTTGTGAAAAATTATCTCTCATAGTAAGAATTTGTTTCTTTGAAGTGCTCCAATGAAGTCATGGATGAAAAAACTGCCTCGAGACGCACCGTAAGAGGAAGGGAAAAGAGATAAGAATGGCGCAAAAATGAAAAAAACGTAAAACGAAAAAAGGCCCACCCAAGACGATGAAACAAGAATGGGCGTCGGAAGAATGAAACGAAGAAATTCAAGGGAAAAACTCAATGAAAAAATCGGAGACGAAAATGAGTTCTTGAGAATCCCGATAAATGCAAATCCCCAAGATTCCTCTCACCGCGGGGGCTTACTCGGGAATTTAGGGCTCGACCTTCCAGGATTTCATTGCCGACACTAGCATTGATTTCCTCGGGTCTCGAGCTGATTCGGGCTACATTTTACTTTCGTTCACAGAAGTGGAAGAAGGACAGCTCTTGTTCAGAGAATTTTTTAATAGCTTATTAATCTTTACAACATGAATTTAATACCATGTATCCGCACACTTCTTTTTATCTGGCGAGTTGAAGACTGCTGTTAGTGGTACAATTGAGGCTGAAGTTTTATCGACGTAGTCAGCCAAACAAGGACTCACCCGAACACAAAACATGTCCTCTTTAGATTTGACTGCATCAGTAATGTAATTTGCGTCTGAAATCCATCTCTTTGCATGGGGTTATTTTTTCCGTACGGCAAACTTGCCGGATCTCATCAAATGTTCAAAGTTTGTGACGAGTTTAGTCTCGTTTTAGCGATATTTTAAGGCTTGAAAGCCGTTATACTGCATAACGTATCCCACTCGGAAATCTTGGATACTGCAAATATACTGCTGTTCAGATATTTGACTGTAGTTGGTACAGACTGAATATTGGTTCCTGTAGTGCGTCAATTGAAACGGTCTTTTCACCTGTTGCGGTGTATTGACAGGTGGGGAAAAAGTCCCTGGACACCTTTTCAATTTGAAGTAAAAGTCCTTGATATATGTCACAGCAAAAAAAAATTACACCCAATTGTTGGCTAATTTCTAGCATTCACGTTTTAGATAATATTCATAAGACCTTCTGTAGTATTCTGAAATGAGTAAACACCAAGTCGTTATTGACCTGCAAGAGAAAATGCGTGTATACAGAAAGTTTCAGAGAAAGACTTCAGAGGGTAATCACAGCAAAATGATTGCCAATGAAATTTGAACTTCTGTTTGGTTTCGTGGTAGTTAGTAAATTAGTGTTCGGGACAATTTTTGTTTCATGAAGCTTCCTTCCTTAAGATGTATTTCAAATTAATCTAGTCCGAGAACTTTTTCCGCGCCCTGAATGTAGGGGATAACCTGTCAGCTGAGACAGCGCGTGTGCTGGTATACGAGCAGTGTATAAGTTACCTGTCTGGCTGCTGGTCCTCGTGCGTGGGACATTTCAACATGTTAATTAATGACAAGTTTAATTTCAACGTTTCATGATGTACTCTGCGTTTTTTGAAGTTCCAGAACGTCTTGTACTTCTCAGGCATTAGGTCAACGCGCTCGGTGAAAACAGGATGTGCAATTGGCGTTGTGTGAAAGATACTTCCCAAATGCAGAAGAAGGTATCAATTTTTATTGCAATTGAATAAAGTTGTTTTAATTATCGGACGTGTTGAAACGCAAATTATTGAACTGAATTAATTAATGAATTAGTCCAATTTGCCAAGGGTATTCTTAACAGCGAATAACTTGTAGTAAATACTACTGCTAACATTAGAGATTCTAGAGATAGCTCGCACGGGCCAACACAGCAGCTGTTCGGCTCTGAGAAGATCCTCAGCATAAACGAGGTTTTAATGAGCGCTCGAAAGAGAGGCCTCAAGAAGCGAGAAATAAAAGGTATTTGAGAGAAGTACAATGCGTTAGGAGTGACATGATCATTACACATCTGTGAGCTATAGCATGAAAATTTTACGATTGCGGTCCCCGTAAACTCGAAAGTTGTCTACTAGTCGGGTGACTGAAAGCACACTAAGCGCGAAACAAACGAATTCGAGCAGCTTTGTGGCGTTTATTTTTCCGTTGTTCTGTTTCGAAGCCACTTTCTTAGACCATTAATACCAGATAATATTAAATCTTAGGGATTTGAAAGCACTGCTTGTAGTTGAAATAGACCTCGAAAGACGAAAAACAGCTAAAAATATTAAAAAAATACTACGATTCCGTGGCAGAGAATACCTAGATAGGTTTTCTTGCGTTACGTTTGTCGCCCTCAACTGAGGGCAATTTAATATGTATACAGGGTGTTTCAAAAATACACGGCATAATTTCAGGTATGTATTTCCCACATGTAGACAATCAAAATAGTTCATTACAACATATGTCCGGAAATGCTTCATTTCCGAGTTATGGCCTTCACAACATTGAAATTCACCGGAACGTTTTTCTTTCCGCAGGTCGTTGCCATTACAGAAGATGTTCAAAATGACCACCTCCTGCTTGAATACAGACCTCACATCGATGTCTCATTGACCTGCGAACACGATCCCACACTCCAGGAATGTTGCGTATGTCCTCAGAGCGTGCCACAATTCGATTCCGAAGGGATTCCAAATCAGGCACCGGAGACGAATAAACCAATGATTTTAAATGGCCCCACAAGTAGAAATCGAGAGGGTTCAGATCAGGTGAGCGTGGAGGCCAAGCAATTGGGCCACCTCTACCTATCCATCGATCAGGAAATCTTCGATCCAAGTACCGGCGAGCCGTACGACTGAAGTGTGCAGGAGCGCCGTCATGCAAGAAGTGAGCGTGCTGACGATCGATCAGTGGAGTGTCGTCATAAACATCAGGTATGATGTTTTCCAGGAAGTTTGTGTACGCCTGCCCCGTAAGTCTGTTTACAAGTACATGGGGTCCAACTAACCGATCACCAATGATACCGGCCCACATGTTGAGGGAGAACCGCACCTGGTGATGAGATACAACAGTTCCATTTGGGTTTTCATACGCCCATACATGCTGATTGTGGAGATTTGTTATGCCATCTCGTGTGAACTGTGCTTCATCTGTAAATAATACTAAGGCAGGAAAGTTCGGATTTGCAGCACATTGCTGCAAGAACCACTGACAGTACCTAACTCGTGCAGGGTAATCTGCTGGTGACAGCGCCTGTACACGTTGCAAATGGTAAGGATACAATTGATACTCTTTCAGCAGTCTCCAGACAGTCGTATGGGGAACATTCACTTGCAACGCTAACCTTCGTGTGCTGATAGAAGGAGTTCTGTTCACAATCTCCAGAATCTCCTCCTGTTCTTCTGGAGTTGTAGATCTTGGTCGTCCCCTTCCCAATCCAGGAGAGTCAAATTTTCCATACTCGCACAGACGCTGATGGAGACTTACAAATGTCTTCCGATCTGGACATTGTCGCTGTGGGTACCTCTCCTGGTACAAACGACGAGCCAGCGCAGCATTGCCGTCTGCCTTACCGTAGATCAAGTGCATCTCTGCCAGCTCCTGATTTGTGTACATGACACACAGTCGAACGCCAAACACAACACTGAATTTAACCTTCGCCTAGGAATGATCTGTCAGAGTGCCCTCTTAATGTGTCCTTTGACGGCAACGACCTGCGGAAAGAAAAACGTTCCGGTGAATTTCAATGTTGTGAAGGCCATAACTCGGAAATGAAGCATTTCCGGACATATGTTGTAATGAACTATTTTGATTGTCTACATGTGGGAAATACATACCTGAAATTATGCCGTGTATTTTTGAAACACCCTGTATACATAACTCATATTTAGACCCACGACGGATTCCTGCAACAATCATCGCTTACCACCTCCGGCATATAACATAGCACGACAAGCGGTGCAAAAAAAAGCAGACAACATCCTATGTGCTATGGGCTCTATACGATCACATTTTTCATGGTCGTCATATGAAATATTTTTAGATTCCTCCAAATATAACCATGCCTTTGCTTGCCTCAAAATTGCCGAGTTTCCCAATTTGATTTTGTACCAGCGTAACGTTCACAGACAGCAACATACAGTACCTTCTGCTATTGATTGAAATTTATTTTATCAATAGCACCGATTTTTTTCCTACACTTCTCAGTTTGCTGGCATGAGTCCGTGGCTCTCCGACAAGTTTATACAACTCACGTTTCCGATCAGGACCAACAAACGATGTACTGATAACCCCAGTCGGATTTTATCTTCCAGACTTTTGTATCTGCATCCCTAAACACGTACGTTAACCCTAGATGACAACATTTTCTTTCTTTTATCTACGAAGCATTGAGGGAAATTCAACGATGTACAATTTTGAATTGCTGATACGTTTAAATATACGCTGAAGTTTATCTAATTATTTTTATGCTTTGTAAAGTAGCAGGGTAACAGTTCCAATGTAAACGGACAGTAAAATAACATAACATGTTCAAATGGATTAAATTCTAACTTGACCATAGTAAAGCATGAAAAGCATTCTATTGCATTGAGCAATTAAAAAAATCCTTAACACTACACAATTTCCAGGCTAAAACAGCAATATTTCCCACACCAGCACACATGAGGGTCACAAGGTGTTCATGAACGTACGAGTGTTATGCAAATACCTCACATCTGCACAATATTATGAGCAACAGTCATTTTTATTCAAGCAAATAAAGCAGATCACGGACATTCCAGCTGAACGCTCCAAACCGAGAAAAAGTGGTCAATCATCCAACTTATATGATAGCTGATATCATCATGCAAACAATTTAAATGGGCTTATACGAAAGTGTTTACTCACCGAGTAACGTGCTGTTGGTGATGATCTGGAAAAGCCTAGCAGGATCCATGGTCAACTCAAAATTATTTTGTTTATATCAATACTTCGCCGCTTAAACCATGCTTTCACCGCCTTCCACGAGTTTAGAACAAGACTGAGTTTTCTTCAACAAACGCCGTAATATTTCACTCTATGGACTCTAGAGACCACAATTATCACTGGCTTTGTGTCAGAACTAATGATTATGTATTCAGATAATCACCTCTTTGAAGATAATTCAAAGAGCTCCGATCAAAGCAGAATTTCACTTTCTATAGAAACAGAAATAAAGCCAATTTTTTATAGGCACCTCGAAGTCCTCACAAAAGCGTCTCAATCTCGACGTTTACGTCTACACCGATCTGGTCGCCATTCCTTTACACATATGATATATTACCTGAAGCTTCTACTTAAATCCTCCAATGAAACAGTTCAAGTTCCAGCAGTAATATTGAAAAAGTACAGGTCTTCGATACTTTCTCAGCAATTTCACCGCCGTTGTTCTAGCTTGTAGATGTCAAAGGACAGCAATGGGCAACACACGTAAGTCCACGACGAAGGCTAAGGAGACTGACTCAGTCCAGAAACCAAATGGCGGATACTTTTTAGCGCTGTTTAAAATTTCCAAAAATGCAGTAAAACATATTCAATGTGTAGATAAATTAACAACTCCGGCTACTGTTCAGATTAAGCGTTTTCCTTGACATTTTCTCATCTAATGAAGATCTACGTTTACCTCAAATCTAAGCAGTTACATATTCAAGCTATGCTAAATCATTCTTGACTCCAATGGAGGAATGTAGGGTGTAAGTGATTAAAGAAAATTACGTTCACTTTCAGGTTACTACCAAGCTTATACTCGCCTCAGAATAGTGTAAATGCAGGCTCATGAGAAGCGCTCATCCAGTAAAGAAAATATGGTTGGTTAAGAGCGCGTTCGTAACTTGCAGCATTCATTCTCCCACGTAAATGCGGTAACGTAAGCTAAAGGAGTTAAACCAATTTCAAATAAAGTTGAGCCAGTTTCGCTTTCATACGAGAATATCAGGTTAGTTCGAATTAGCATAATTTAGGTCAAGTGCTAATCGTGCAGAACGCTGGACTTGCCGGCCGAAACAGGCAGAAAAGATCATTGTTACGAGGAAATGTTTGACCTCGAGCATAAATTTAGAAAGCTTTAATTAAAAACCTTATAAATAGTTTGATAAATAGTTGCTAACAAAAGCCAATGAGAAAACACTTGTTGTATAATCTCACGACGAAAAATGAACGAACTTCAAATAATTGACTCTTTTTATCAAGGAGCTTTCACATGCCCGAAGGCATGTAACTGCAAAATTTGGATTCATCATTCTCGAAGAAAGTTTATAAGATTTAATAAATACGCTTGCATTGATGTCAACAATTAACAACGTTCTTCGAAGAGTGAGGAATACATAACTTAACACTCGTATTTGCTCTGGTTCTCTTCGGTAAGCTTTGAATGTAAATCATCGTGAGGAAATTTATTGGGCTCTGTGAGTCTCACGTCGCAGCGAACCGTTCCCCAAATTCTCAAGTCCCATTTAGCGTTCGCGGTAACAGCTAAGTCAAGGAGACCACAAATATCGGCAGTTAAGGCCAAAATATTTTGATCATGAATTCGCCAACGCCCGTCGGGCTCGCGTAACTCTACGGAAGGTCGCACGCCCGAATAAATGGAGAGAAAATTCATGCCTGGAATATTTTATGGGTCACTTATGGAAAAACGTACGGAGTTCCGCTCAGCTCCCGCAATCAAGTCTTAAACGTTGATTTCATGGCTGCACTTCTGGATACGCTGCGTGAAAGCATTAGATGTTGATCGCTCAAGCGATATATTTAGAGCATAATACTTGGTGTCATTCAGAACGATCAATACTTAGTATTGTAACGAAGTTGAGTGCTGTTATGAAAATTATTACCCATTGGAATAACTTCCGTTTAGAATGCTTTTCACGGGTTATTCAGCCTGATGTTTTCTTTTTGCCTGTGCTCTCTGTGGCACAGCGGTTAAGGGATCGGACTTGCATGCTGGAAGTCGCGGGTTCGTATCCCGGCGCTGGCGCAGAGATTTTCCCCGTTGGGTATAAGGGAAAGCTCCTGCACAATACCCCACTCAACCCAGGTGTCGGAAATGGGTACCGGCTTTACGGGGGAACCGTCATGGTGTCCTATATATAGGGTTAGTTGTAAGACATTTGAAAAACCAATGCTAAGATCATATGTATCAGGCTTGATTGGAAATAAAGCATCCCAAAGATGCCGATGTTAACCTTTTTTTAAACCTATTGTAGTCAAACAAACTACGAAGTTGTTGCAATAGGCAGCAAATATCAAAAAAACACGTGTCACTCACTCTCACTGTGTCTGACGTCAGCTCTTCTTGAGCCATTAATAAGGGGGTCATGCGGGCCTGAGAGTCTCGGATATCGGACAGTCAGACGCAGAAGTTTGCCAATAAGGACACGGGGTGACGGACCAGAGCGGCTAGCGCCCTTTGCTGGCCGTAAGATAAGTTTACGCAACTGAGTCATGGCACAGGACACTGATGCCTTCAAAGGGACGCAAGAGAACGGTATCAGGATACCAATGGCAATGAAAGTTTCGCAGGCGCTCGAGAGAATTACAGGAAGCGATGCCAGTGGAATTTGCTAAGATGCGCTTCAAAATGGAATTAGTAAAAATAAACACTTTCAGTAATAGAGATAAGTAAAACCACATCTACACGCTGCGTATTGGCGACGTCAACCTGACTGCGTGAATTAGAATCTGTATAAAAAGTCACCCTCAGAAATAGGTGTTTTTGGAAACTTAAGCTTCCGAGTTGCCAATGTGTTATCGAAGAAGGGTCTGACCCAGAGGCAAGTATCGTGTATCTTTCTTTTACTCCTTGACAAAATGAACTGGACTCAGCCAAAGCCTGTTTGTCAAGTTCGCATAAGGGCAAAGCGAAGGAATCAATCTAACATGATGATGAAATTGTGACACGTGGAACAAAATATGTAAACAGCTCATACTCTCGGTTTTTCACATTCAAGTATTTCAAAATAACAGGCATGAATGCCGAACAAGTGAGTGAGTGTGCGAATTCACGAAACGTTACATAGAATATCAACTGTTGATATGGAATTAAACGGTGCCGATCATCCAATTTTATTATCCGGTGTTTATTTAAATTCATTGTCAGAAAAATCTATTACGTCCCTCGTCGGTACCGAAATATTACTCTACAAGACAAGTTTACACTTCCGTGTTAAAGCTAAACATTCCGCAGGTTCTGTACTTATGATCAGCATTTCTCCAATACACTGTCATTTTATAACTTCAGCAATTTTTTCAGAGTATGAAATAAAATTCCAACTACGAAGGTCAATAAGTCATGTATGAAAAATGTCCTTTGACAAAGGTACGATCAATAAAAAAAATAATGATATCGCTCTCTAGAATAACGGGGGAAAATATAAAAATTGATTTCAAGGAGAAGTTCCAGAATTCCAGCAAAACATCAACGTTTAGTAACAAGAATTGCACGATACTGGTATGAAGTGACTGACTGTTTCAAAAATAGTTTAAATTGATAATGAAAAGGCTTGCCCTGAAAAGGTTTTATAAACAAAATAAGTCGGGAAGAAGCTTTTGTTCAAGTTCTTTTACTCCCACTAAAAACATTATTGATGAGCATCACAGTTTTTGATTAATCTTTTACAGTATAATTAGTTAAGTGCAGTATATAAGTTAGTTGGACCGTTGATTTTTTCAATTATTAACCGTGATAAAAAGTTTATTTCGTATCTGCAAAACTGTAGCCCAGAGCCGACGTTAATGATACGCAGTGAGCACGTTCTATTTGTTTGAATTTGTAAGCGTGGAGAGTGGAGTCACTACAAATGGCAGAGATTTTAGCTAATGATAATGTCCCAACTTAGGCTATTAGAATTCGCTGCAGTTTGATGACTGGTGAAACATTGGTCATCTGGACTTCATTCCTAGAGTAAATGTTTGATATTGTTGGCAACAGCTCGCCAGTTAATAACAGCTCTACAGTAAATCGCAGTTCAACAGTTATCGCAGTTCGACGGTTGATCACAGAAACCAATTAGTTACAGTCACACGAATAAGTTAGTTACATCTTGTCATTGTTAGGGTAAATGTCGGACATGATAAATAAGAATTTACTTCAAGTGTAAGAAAATATATAGAAAAAGGTAAACTATTAGCTATGAGTACTCGTTGCAAA
This sequence comes from Morinoia aosen, assembly GCA_030386875.1. Lineage (NCBI taxonomy): Eukaryota > Metazoa > Arthropoda > Malacostraca > Amphipoda > Talitridae > Morinoia > Morinoia aosen. The sequence goes on along the minus strand of CM059567.1, from coordinate 14,089,304 downwards.
CGTAATTTTTATTATCAGTGAGATTATTTGAATTCAGTTGTTTGATTAAGACATACTGATTCCATATTAGCTATAATATAGTTTGAAATCCATCCCTTATTATACTTTAGCTTCATTTTATGAATACCACTTGGTATTAATTCCAAACCCATATTAACTTATTAACTTTGTTGAGAGCGTTAAATATGTATCTGTTTGAAGAAAAATGCCTGATTATTTTTCGTTCATTGCATTATTATATGTGGAAGACTGTTCATGGGAGACGATGTGCGCGACGAATGGAAACTCAATGCTAGCACTAGCTGCTGCGATTAGGTATTTCATTCTGAGAATACAAAAAAACTCACGCGCTTCAAATGCAAGCTTCACTCTGGTAAATCTCATGCTTTCCACGCGCCTGAAGAGCAAAAAGTTGCATGCCGACTGGGTGGTCGAATGCGGCAAGGTTCAAGGGATCACTTCTTTGGAACAACCCCACGATTTATACATGAAGCTTTGCAATTGAAACGAGTAGGTTTTGTTCTTCCCTGCGGTGATATAAGGTCCTCAGGAGGGAAAATCCACTGAGCAATAACTCCTTCGGTGTACAACTTAAGAAAAATATATTTTCTTGCGTGGGAAAAATTCTGGAATAAAACTTTTTACGTTCTGCTTCTTTCTATGATTTTTCATTTTGATTTGATGCTGTCTAATTTGCTCCTTCCCGGTCATTATGAACTAGTTTTATAGGAGTGTACTACACGACAGCATCCTCCGGTTATCTTTGAAATTAAACTTTGCTGCTGAAATTTTGCTGGACCAGTGAAAAATATTAAAGCTCTCCGAATATGATGTTTCTTGACAGACAAAATTAATTTTAATTTGTTTTGCCCTATTATGCGTTTTTCGAGTCATTAGTAAACCAATAATGATGTTTTTTTTTTAAATACTGAAATTCCTGCATTTCGTGCCAATGTCTCTAGGATCGTTGGCGTAGCTCTGTTCATTTATAGGTGATCGACTACTGAGTGCGAGCGGGATTAAAGATGACTATTGAACTGCTGTTTCATTAAGGGTCATTGAATTTAATTACTAATTATACTATAGGATTAACTACTATGTGAGTACTTGGACTACTCAATTATGTGATGAATGCACCTGTGTGTTTCCTTTATTCCTCACTATACATTAATCGTTCAGATACGGTTACGAAACAAATATCAAACCCTACATGTATGAGTCAATTTCAGTTTAAAAGCAGAAAATTTTAGCCACAATTATGTGTTCAGGTGTTGACAGTATGTAATGCCAGTTAGACAATTATTTTTTCGTTTTGAGTTTGTAAATTTCTTTTCTTATAGAAGGCCGTAAAATTCCCGAATTTTGAAGGTGGTAAGGGAGACTGAGCAACTTTACCGAGGTAGACTAGCGGCCAACAAACAGCCTGTTATTTGCGTACGTCTCGAATTATGCAATGATGATTATTATTTTCTCAAACATATCATCAGTCTACACAACAAGTTAAACTTTTTGAAAAGGTATATCGAAAAGGTGACTTAAAATTTCGTCTGATAGCAGCATCCTAATATACTATTTTCAACACATGAGAGCAAAACCATCCAAACTTCAACTCAAATATTGAAATTTAACACGTTAGATTTCACCTTTAATTTCATATATAAACAAATTTCATCAAATATCTAAAAGCTTAACAATCCAATCCTTCCGGATTAAAAGTGAATGGTATAAAAGAATCACAGGATTATCAATGTATTTTATATCTTTTTCAATATAATCTAGTTATTTGACAAAAAAAGTAAAATTTATTTGTTTAGCTTGAATAAATACATTTTGGTGAAACATTCATGATCCTATCATAAAATTGGGATAGAGTTATAAATATATATATTGGGAACACAGTGAGAAGAGTCTATTCTATCTTTAACATTACTCACGGCTATCGAACACTGCAAAATGAATGACTTTTGGTCTCTTTGTCCCCTCCGAGTGTCTCCCTATTCTGAGTATCAAAAGTTACTTTTTCTCTGAGGTTTTGAAAATCTATTTTCAGAATCGTTATTCAGAGTAGGGCAATTAACTCTAATCCAAGAAAGCAACTGAACGCTTGACATATTGCATGATCAAATCTAATTTTTGTCAGAACTGAGTGGCTGACGCTCCTCAGAGCAGCAGCAGCACAATCACACAAATGTCACCAACTAATTGCTCTGTGAAGGTCAAATTTCACCCAAATTATTACCTTGAACTGAACGCTAATTGAGGGAACTTTATTTCTCGGTATTAGGCAAGCTCAGCTAATTTGTGAATGAATAGAGTTAATTAACAAATTACAGTCATGTGGGCTCGTGGATTTGGGACACTTGTTCGAATTAACGAATAAACCACGCCATTAAATTTGTTTTCTTGGTATCTATCCTGACATTATCTGCCGATATACTTCGTAGTATGATGAAATATTGTCTACATAAATGCTGGCACGTGATTGCGTATGCACAAAGAAGCATGGGAATATAGATCTACCTGGTTCAACAAAGTCCATAATCTACCGAAGAATATTGCAGAGCAGGCTTTCGGTAGAAAGTTGTTTAGCTGCGAATTTACAAGCCGCAAAAAAAATTACACGCAGCAGGCAGCTCTTCTGTGGCAGTCGATCACACTGCTGACTGCACGTACCGCATTCAGACACTTTACGCAAAGTACTATTTTTCTCTGCAATTTCATTTGTATATTGCGGATCAATTCTCAACAATTTCGCTCAGTATTTTTTGTGAATCACCAACTTGAATTCATAATTTAGCTGATTTCCCAAATTCGATATTTCGCTTACAACAGCAGGAGTGCTTTTTATTGCTAAGCTGAGAAAATCTCCTCCTATCCAAAACCATTTTTGCCATAAAGACTGAAACATTCTCTTAATGATTTCTGTTCAGAATGAGTAATTTTTTCATCGAGCTAAATCTTTTGATTGCAATCAATGAACTGAGCATTTTCACGCAGATGGATGCAACACAAGTTACTTCTTCAAAGATATCACTCAGGTATGATGTCTTCAATGAACTTTTATGAGCATTCCCGAGATCAGATTCAGTCATTGGATTTTGAGCTGTGAAATGCTGCCTTCAATTTGACAGTTCACGCTATTCAACGTTTTGAAAGCTATCCAAATGTAATATTAACAGTTGTACGAGGTTATATTGTAGTACGTTTAAATTGAGATTTCTTCAATGATCTCTGTTTTAGTTTTAACTAAACATGGAGTAAACTTTACTTTAATTTTGTTATTTTACATTATCTTATCCGGTTTAATTGACTCGCTCTCGATCGTCCGCGTTAAAAAAAGTACATTTTTAAAATTAAATCCTTGGAGATGTTTTCAATAGGTTATATCGAGTTACAATGAATCAAAACTATAAAATGTGAGAGATGAAACATTAACTGACTCACGAAACAAGACTGAATGACTTCAATTGCACGAGCTGCGAAGAGGGCAGCTTACGTACATCTGCTGCTCACGATGTCGTACGCAGGTTTAGTTTATCACAGCTGGAGCTGCCACACTACTGCAATGATCGTAAAATCGGTTAAGGCTCAACGAATTTACCAATGAAAACCTTCAGGTCCGGATCGAAAAATGGAGAAAGCCTCTTCCTCTGTTAGTAATATGGATACGCTGGTTATCTGTTCACAGCAACCGAAAATATTATTGTTAATTGATACATTTATGAAACTTCATATATTTCTGCATATTTGATGTGTACTGCAATCAAAAATAAGACGCTGCCAATTCATCGTACTTCAAGAGCAGGTCTAGGATTCGCATCAATGGCTAAATAAACTAATTACCCTCAGTAAAATATAGTTTTTAGCTTCAGCTTTCAATTTACAATCGATGACACACCGGCAAATTCGGAATATCAGTCACCGTGTCAGCAAGTCCTGCACGACCTAGCGAGCCCAGGACCTTACATGTCGCACTCCTCACTCGACGAGCGTCTGCCACATACTGCCTGCACAAGTCTACGGGGGCTGGTATTCATTCTTCAGCGTATCACCACCTCACTGTGTGTATCAAGGATTTTTTTACGGTTTAACTTGCAGTTCTCCTCAACGCGGAAAAATTATTCAGTGGCAAGCCTCCACAAACACTTACAATTATAACTTTCTTGAGCGCTTACACTCTATTATAGCTAAAGGGTTTTATAAGCGTTACCATTCTTATATTCAGTACATGATCGTGATAGGCGGTTTTTATACCAGCCTTCCAAGTATCTAGGAATTAATATGTTTTCTAAGACTGTTGACAACCAGTAACTGGCTCTTTTTCATGCTCAATGGAACAAAACCTAGCTTTGAAGCTCAAAAACATTTCATGATGTGCTTAGGTACTTTGTAGGGTGTGCGTTGCGAGCATATGTTGATAACACGAAAAACAGCACGGATCTTTTACAACAGGTAAGTAAAACACACCAATGCGGCCCGATTTTGTGATACTGAACATTCACTCAAAAGTTGCCTTCGAACTATTTTAAAACATGATTGCAAAAATTGTTTCGTGTCTTTGACACCGCCAGCAGAAAACAGTTTTTCTATTGAATCTAATTGTTCAAGGATCATGGGAGGTACACAACTTTTCGCAAATCTCGTCAGAATTTTTTTTTTGTAATAGCTTGTGTAATAACAGGAGCATCATAGCTATGATGTGCACCGAGGCGGTCACAATCCGACCATAAATGTGAGTTTGAAGGCGCTGGCTGATTCATTCGCACATTTGCTCGTTGATGAGCCATCTGATGTATTTATGGCAGAATAATATTTGTCCCTCTTCCAGCAAAAACCAATTTTAAGCTCCGGTCCTTTTGAAATTTCAATTGAACGGACAATCAAAGAATTTCGTGAAATTTTCTAATTTTCAACTCATGCGATTTATGTTTTTAATATTGTATACCTAAATAATATTGTATGCCTTTTCTTGCCATGGTTATATTATAAAAGTTGAACTCCCAATATGAAACAGGTCAGAGCGAGTAAACTTCGTACGTAAAATCAGCGAGAACACTTAATAGAATTCAAGTAGCACTTTTTATACTGATAGACAAAACTTGGACTTTGATAGTCAGTTTGAAAATGCCGTTATAGTTATTGACTCTGTGATTACGTCTTTATCATGTTAGTTTCGTGATAAGCATTATTAAAACCTACCCGAAATTTGGTAAAATGTAGATTTACCGCCACACAAAATCTCAGGTCACAGAAAATATCAATGTTGGTTAATAATACAATTTACTGTTGCAAACTAATGAGACTTTAAAAATTTAGAATCATTGGCGCTCCCATTCGGTAACTGTAAAGGATGCAGTGGACGAAATTTTTGGAAAAAGGGTTAAATATGATAGGTTTCCGAGCAATCGAGGTTGTTATGACCCAACGTAGCGTCAAATTCTTCGGGGCTCAGCAGCACTCAATTTATCTCATCAGCAGCTTATATCTTGTCATTTGCTTTCGATAGCAATTGCAAGTAAGGCCTCGAAAAACAAAAACGATAAGCCTCTCGTTTCTAATTAATAAACACTTCTCCTACGATATTTTTCATTCGAAATAAAAAATGTCTGGATGAACTTTATGAAGTTTATATTGATTAATATTGCTTGCGCTGTGCTGATAAACGGCATCACTGTAAAACTTTAGACAAATGTGACGAGTGTTACGTGTCAGAGCAGCAGAGGCATGATTAAGGTGTTATATAAGTATATTGAAGAGCGGAGAAGCTTTAGTTGTGCATCAAAGCGTGTCGCATGAAAAGCGTTCAAAAAGGTGTAACTGAAACGCAGAAAAATAAAATGAAGGAGATAGAGCGTATTAGTGAAAAAGCAACGAACATCTTCGATGATTGTTTTAGCGAGAGTAGAATAATTTTAAAATAGCTTGAGAATTTGAAGGTAAATAATTTCCTCGGTTAATGTTTAATTCACTTTTCACTCTGCTTGCTCCTCTTGCATGTGATGTCCATGCAGCTGGTAAGCGCAGCTTTAGACTGTTAATTTTTTTCTTAGTGTTATAACTTTGATTGTAAATTGATGATTGTGTCTAGATATTACTGCATGTGAGTCTGAAGTAAAAGTTCACTCGTTCAATAGTCCATTTTGATCTGTAGGTATCCTTTGTAGTCTCGCAACTCCTCCTCTCTCCGATGGCCCTGTTCAGTGCTATTCGTAAACAATAAATTTGTCCTTATAGATTTTTTTTAGAGTCTAACGGAAATAAGACTTAATTACTCTGGTGTACCTGTAAGTTCCTGAAATTAACAAAACAAAGTGTAACTCAATTAGAAAAAAGTATCAGCATTTAAAGTGTTCCATTGTTGGTCATAATTCTTACTAAAGTGTGAATTTTCGAAGCGAACTAAAAACGAGGCAAGTCAAAAAAAGTACTAAAAAATGTTAGAGATAAAAATTAGTGAGTTGCGCGTAACGTCGCAGTACAGACTGCAATTGACTTAGCCTAATCCTTTAACACAAAGTAATTTTGCGAGACATTTGACTGTAACAGGGACAAGATCTGGGAGGCGTTATTAAGATATATAAATAAAGGTAGTGAGGTTGCAAGTGATGTATCTTGCACCAGATGCTGAAATAAATCTCTCCGACTGTCTTCAGTAGCCGCAGATAAGGAGCTAACGACTGGCGTGACAGAGCACGGGTAAGCCAGGATTATTCTCGCAGCCGCGCACGTGATGACATTTGGCGGCCCTCCACCATTTCTGCACTCGTGGATTTGAGGATGAACATTAGGTGCTGACACTGCCCACCCAGGTGGTCTAATTATGCTTGTTTCTTATCGCTAGTCGGTGCTGTGATAAAGGTTAGCTGAATTTTGAACATGTACGCTGAAGTTCTAGTAAAAGTAATGATTTCAAGTTTCAAATTAATTCATTCTGAGACGTTTGTCTTGATGGTCATGAAGAAACTCGGCAGTTATTTTCGTCCTTTTTTTTGAAGTCTCGTTGTTATAAACATGAAATGTACATTAATGAATGTAGAAATTACTTCTTTTATCCTACGAATTTATTCCAAAACGAGCGAACGTGGGCATCTTCTTGTCTAAAAAAAGTTGTTTTAATCTGCATGAAATATCATTCAGGATCAGACTGTCAAGAATAAAATTATGGTATCTTTCTAACGCTATTGATCGCTTCTTACTTGGGAAGTACGAATTATTAAACGAGTTCCAGCTGCAAACGAACACAGCTCTGAAGCATCGGCGTAGCCTGAGGAAAGCAATTGGTTTTGCAAAGGTCATCTTCCTTTAGCTTTCATTAAATTTCATCGGGCCGAAAAAAGTGGGAGAAAACTACGTTAAAATCAAACCTTGAAATCACAAGACTTTGAAATCAATTTCAGTGTGCGCAGCCTTTTGCTGTGTGAACAATTGCTATGAATATGCAGACCACGATTGTACTGCGAGTGTAATTAAAAAAAACACTCAAGTTTCCTGCGATAGGTTCACTTCAAAGACTTGAAAACTCAAAAAATAATTTCAAAGATGCAGATGAAAGCATCAGAATTTTATTTTCTAGCGTTCATCTAGCAATTTTATTTTCACTACACTGAACTTCTGTTGCGTTGTTCATTAATTTTTATTGTTAAATATCATTTAATGTTAATGCTGCAGCAGTTGAAAATTCAGAAATACTTGTAAAATTACGTACTATTAAGTACCTTAGAGCTGGTGCAAACGGTTCAGTTAGGGCAGAACTGAGAGACATGGAGTCACGTATAGGAGTGTGGGGCGCAAAGTACGCATAGCGTGCGCGATAAGCCGCAGAGCAAACTATTAGACAAGGTATCTGTCTTTACCCCCACCATTTGCGAGGGCAAAGTGCCTCATAAATAACGGTGTGGAAGGCCTTGACGTTCATGCCTGCTAATTGTTCATAATAATCTCAATGCTCTCGCTGCGCCTAACACGAATGCTACCCGCTCCTCTAGAACCTCAAGTCGTGGTCTTTTTGAAGTTGGTTCATCCGCAGCAAGGTGTACTTTGATAAAAATTTGTCTTCATCAGCAGGAGTAATCTTTGTTAGTTTTTGCTCGACTGCGAATAATCGCCAACAAAAGTGAACTGTTTTGAAAGAATGATTCTTGTTAGTTGAGTTATATTTGGAACAAAAATTCTTTTTCTTTCACCACCATGAAAATCTTGTCTTTGCATATATCAAAGGAGGAAAAAGCGTTACTGTAGTTCACCAGGTGCTCGTATGTTTTCATGCTCTTTAGTGAGCGGAAAGAAATTCTTCTCAATGAAGTATATTACTTTTCAAATTTTCAACCCTTCAAAACTGTTCTAGTTCTACGCGTGTTAAAATACGAAGATGATCACGCATCATTTTACTGAAAAAGAGCAATCAATTGATCGAATTTCATAACTGTCAGACTCTTAAAAGCAACGTTTTGATGTTCCGAACATCGTCATCAGGCTGCAAAGTACAGAACCCTTAGTCACATTGATGAAACAAATGCAAATCCAAAACTTAGCTACATCAGACTGAATACAAATGTTGGTGATCACAGCACAAGAAGACTAAATAGCACAAATTTTGTCTAACAAAATTAAAATTACAGAAGACTAGTTGTTATCGCACACCAGATATATATTAAAAGAACAGAGATAGAGGTAAAATGAACGATGAAGCGGAGGTTCCAAACATCTAAGCCACAGTCCTATTGAACAATTTTAGAGCAAAAAATCATTCGTATTTTTGTTAAGGGTAAGTTTAAGTTTATGAATATGTAATGCTTCTATGATTTGAATGCTCTGTGTTTAAAACATTGTACAAAACTTTTCTATTTGTGTACAGATCTTAGTTTGAGGAAAGATATAGAATTTTAACAATTGATTGATCATTTTAGGGAAATGATAAGTGAATATCTTCGTATTTTAACACGTGTAGTAGCAGTACAGGGTGTTTTTCAAATACGAGACCCGAAAATTTTTTTATTAACTTCTGATATAATGAACGGATTTTTGAAAACAAAACCGCAGTAGTATCCATTCATAGTATCAAAACCTATTAAACATTTTTACGGGTCCCGTATTTGAAAACACCCTGTATAAACTGTTAAGTCCAAGTACTCAGGTTTTCAGACACAATCGACTTAAATTTAGATATTTCAATTATTTCGTTCACTCGATAACCATTACACAGATTTTATTTAAGAGCTTTACCATGTCCCAACAGCATCGTTGGAGATAACATTCACCTCTCAATATCCTGTTTTATAACATCAAAACTCACTTTTAAAATTTAATTTTAATTTGTCCAAACTTCATGTTGACTTGGCAATTAACCCCAACCCTTTGATGCTCCCGTAAATTAACTTAATTTTAAACGAGAATTATGAGTCGCACCTGCGACCCGAGCCCATGTTGGGATCTCCGGTGCATGTTAAAAGTGATGGACACCCAGCCTTGAGAAGTAAGGCTCATTTCTAAGAGCTGCTAAAACTTCTAAGAGCTTCAATATTTGAAAGATGGCTTCTGAAAAAGAGCTAAAATGGATATGTTTTTCTTAGATAATGAATGGGACTCAGAGACTAAGGTACCAAGTGCACCTTATATGTTGTAATCTTCTTTTTCTTCCTTCGCAGAACTATTTTTGAACTTGAGGATAAGAGTGATCCCTCTTTTAATTTTAACATCTTCTTAAGGGGCCAAGTTTAATAGGAATAAATCAAGTGCTGAAGCGACTGTGACGCACCCTCATATAATAAGGAACGTCTATTACGCATGTACTTCTTTAATAAAAGATTGGATGTAGCACACTCACTATAATGATAATAAACTGACAAACTTGCGACCTCTCAGCTAGCAAAACGTTGAGCTGCAGGGTTAAGCAGTTAATGTAAAAAGAAAATAATAATTCAATTTTTCACGTGTTCTGCTGCAAGCCAACGTTCATGATTGTTATGATGCTTTTTAAATTCATCTAAGTTGAACTTCCCTGACTAGTAGAAAAGTAGCGCACTTGAACAAGAAAAAGTCATTATTCAGGCGGGAATGCACGTATGGGGTGCGCGTGCGGTCAGAACACACTCGTCGCTCGGAAATTCTCCCTTTCATGACTTCAAACGAGTTCAGAGTTGCGTGTGAACTTCGTTGCTCGCTGACGGCTAGAATTGATGTGGTTTACTGAGTCTTGACCCCAACTTTCGGTGGTGTTAATATCCATAAGCGGTGTGAGCAGCCCGGAAATAGTTTAAACATAATTGAATGACAACACGATTTGATGAGTCAACTTCAGTTCAAGAAAGATATCATGTATATCGCATGCATATGTACTCTACCTAACGATCAAATGATCATTCAACACTGTTAGATTAACTATTCACTGCACTGTGGGAAATTCTACAATCAAATCGTCATGCAAAACCATAAGATAGTCTATGTACCATTTCAGTCGTTCTCATTTTGAGTCAACGTAGAAATCTTTCGTAATCCCGTGAGCCGTTGGGACTGTTTAATCACTCATCCAACAATTAATAATGGTATAATGACATCAAAAAAAGGAAATGAAAATGAATTTTCATTCTAGTAATAATTTACATGAGAGGAATGGCAGATTCAGACAAGCATTCTCAGGCGAATCTTCCAGCGACTTCAAAGTGGAGTAACCATAGATCAAAAACGAGAATACAAAGGGCAAAGCAGTCATTCAAATTTGCAGTTTCCTCTTAAATTAGTGGTAGATATACTGATTATCGTTCCAAATCTAGATGTAGGCTGGAATTATGATGGGAGAAATAAATTCATCTCAAGTTAATCGTGATTTATCCGTGATGTTCACTCTCATTGTTGAGAAGCGCATGGGTGTTCAAGGCGCCTAGCCTTCGAAGTGATCTCATGCAGAGATCCGTTCAACTCCGAGAGGAAAATATTTGAAAATTAGTGAATAATGAAATTTCTACTGAATGGAAACTTTGCTCTGCTAACATTGGAATAGAGACTTATCAAAAACATTTGATAGCTGCAAAATGTTCAACCAAATTTGATTTGAACGGAACGATTCGAGGTATGGCTCATTCGAGGGCCATTGTAAGTGATGAGAAGAGGATTAATCTTCATCATCCATGGAGGATGGTGAGCCTCTCTTTAATTCAAAGTTATAATTCCAAAGTATTTAGCGATGTGATAAAATGAAAGATATCCCCTATCAAACGTAAAGGATCTCAGCCCTGGTCGCATGAATTAATTGCGAATTAACTTGGCTGGTAATATTCCGACGGAGAACATTGCGATCTCGGTGCAAAGGTCGATTGATAGTTAAAGTGCTTGAATTGAATGACAATCCATCATTAGGAGCTGTTGAGCGCGTGTGGCGCTGCAGTTAGCTAAAGCGACACCAAGACCGAGGCTGTCGCTGATAGCTCTTATCGTAATGGTATCTCTGGAGACCGTGACCAAGTGCACGGTGGCAGGGCGTCTCTCTGCACGACATGGTATTGCTGCACTATCACACTGAGTGAAGCGCTGCACTGTGCTCATATATCGTGTCAGGTGGTCCGGAGAGAACTGTGTTTTCATGCAACCTCACCAAAAGCGTACGTGCAAATACAAGTGCGCTATATAGCCCTTGAAAACTCAATACCGAGTTTTTGGGAGAGGTGTCTTCATGGCAAGATGCTGTGGATTGTGAATAAAATAATCAGAATTTCTGAATAGTTATTGGAATGGTATTCTTCATTGTTGGTCACAACGCTATTCATATTCGTTTCTTTGCAATTAGCGGCTTTACATTCGTGAGGTTACAGAACATGACGTATTTTTGATGCTAGCAGTTTAAAATACTTTATTTGGAAAATAAGTAATATTGCCCTACATCAAGTCAACGGCATGAGTGAGAGCATTCAAGTCAAGAAAATATGGGAGCAGTAAGTTTGGGAATTTAAAAGACTAAGGTAAACAGAGTGCTTGAAAAAACATGCGAGCAAAAACACAGTTGTGCCGTAGTTCTTTCATAATGACCCTTGATTGAAAACTCTTTAAATGTACCCAAATCTTTTTGAACTGGAAAAATATAAAAACACTAGAATTTCACTTACGGTTTCTAGTTCTGCTAGCAACAGATATCACAAACGCTGACTAATTGGCAAACACGATCTATTTCTGGGACGGAGATGCTGAGTCCTAGACCTTTATCAAAAGTTATCTACAAATATCCAATGACTTGCAGCGAAAGTACTCCGCCAGAAAAGTTTATTTAAGCAACGGCGTAAATAACTAACTAACAATATTTTAAATTATAACATTTGCGAAACATCCTGACTGGAGTTATCTGTGGATGATAACTTTTTTCCGTGCTCAAAGAAAAGCTAATTTTAACATCACTATAATTCGGAAGAAAATGATAACTATTCAAGGTATTCAGTTATTCCGTGAATTTGTTGGTTAAAAATTAGACATCCCGCGTTCATTGCGAAAGTTTATGCAACAAAAAAGGATTAATGCAAACTTTTTAATTACTGTATTTTCACAATACATACTCCCACAACTCTAAATGCTTTTGTGTATAACAATGGGAACATTTCTCAACATTGCGTTCGAATGAACCAAAAAGTTCTGTTGAAAATATTTTGGGGATGCAGGAAAACATTTTTGAGACATCAGTTTTTCAATCACTGAGGAAGAATATTTACATCATTACGTCCATACTCACTAGGAATTGCCCTTTTTTACTAGAGCTCCTACGAAATGACTAAGGAATTGGCTTTCAACTGTTCTACAAATTATTTGAATGGGCTTATTTATAATGACGTGCATTCACGGCGGCGGAAATTATTCATCGTTCATCACGATTTATGTCCTCTAGAATTTTTTCCTAAAAAAGCTAGGGCCTTTAAAAAATCGTTTTTACTATCCGCTGCTAACTTTGACAACAAGAAAGATATTCGGGATGCTTCTGGCGATATTTGCTAAAATACCTTCCAGCAACATATCATCCAGTTAATCGACTCATGTCGCCCGTTCATCTAAGGCCAAGCGATCCCCGAAGCTTTGAACACGTGCTCCTGATATGAAGCCAATTTATGCATAATCAACGCTCCACTTTGGGCTTTGACGTTTCATTTTTCCGATCTTCAAAGTCAAGTAATTTAAAATATGTTTTCGGGCGGTGAAAAATCAAATATTTCAACAAAATAGACTCGCTTCATGTTTTCACGGTAAACATATTGGATGTAATGATTCTTCTCCACACGTTTTAAGCGCTGACAAACGAAAAATGTGAAAAAAGGTCCCTAATAAAATAATGTATGAACCATGTTTACTGTGAAGAAACTACGGAGTCCTTGTAGTTACTTCTTGGTTGACAATAGTCAAATGCTTGAATGAAACATACGAGTAGATGGTGCTCAACGCTGTGGAGGAAGCTTCAATACTGCAGTACTCTTTCTTCGTGAACTGAATACAATATTCCGTTACACGTGTAACTCAAGTTATCTCTACAAATGCAAAGTAAAAGGTCTTACTTTTACGGGTAGGGTGATGCTTCGGTGCCTAGTATATGTCGTTGCAGTGTTTATATTTGCCCCTATTTCGAAACGCAGACCACTGAACAGAAAAATTGAACGCGTTTGGCATTTAATCTCATGAATAGTGTTCAGAAATTCAATCTCAATACTACCCAGGAAAAAAATGACATGTCGCGTCGAATTTCCCCATTTCCAGTAGATCATACAAACCTGGCTAGCTTTGGAATTCAGTTTCAGGTAAGCTCAATTTAGTGTTAATGAAAAGTTCGAGCTTTGAAGTTCAGAGTGCCGATCTCTTCAAAAACTTCAATAATAACTTGCTAGGATCACCGTAAGACGACTTAACATTTTTTTATTCATGCCCTCAGTTAACACCGAGAAGTTTTATGGAGTGCAGGTGCCTTACTGCCACACCTAAGCAACAGGTCTCGCTGCGTCACATGTAATGGCGCCTGGTAATGACGATGTAGCTCGAGCCAATCTAACTCGACACGACCAAATTCATATCTTAATTGTTCACGCAGAGTTCAGGGTCGCTGCCGTTTATTATTGAAAGAGGAAAAATTTATATCAAAGGTAGCAGGGCTAGTTCCCTTTGGAAGCGATTGCTCATTTTCTGTGCAAATATGTAAGCGCTTCATAAAGGTATTAATGTCACCAAAGTCGAACACAGCTGTGTTCACCTGCGTTGTCCGAATTTGCGCGATCTTAAAATTTATATTACCGAACGTATTTCGCTTCTCTCAGCTAGAGTACATAGTTGAAAAAGATTTGGTGTAAAAAGATCGTTCCCCTCTCGTTCAGAAATAAATGTACTTGTTTGTCCTCAATACTGTTCTCTTGGTGTAATCCGCTGCGTAAAGGAAGACTCAATCATGATTTAATCCGCTGGCTTAATCTGCTGTGCTGCGTTGTAAAGACTTCCTCCTTTTATGTCTATGATGTATTGTTAACAGTAGAAGCAAAACAAATCGTTCCAGAATTAGCAATAGAAAAAATTACAAAATATCTAATTACACGTATGAAGAAGTTGAAAACAGTAGTGAGATATTGGTACAGAAATAATTATGATAGGTAAAATGGAATATTGAGAATGTAATAACGCACACAATGGACTTGAATAAATATGATTTTGAGGATAACTCTGCCTAACTTCAGTGTGCGTGCAGTGGTGTTCGATTTTTATAAATAGAGTATGATTATTTTATCTCTCACATGATCAAGGGCTGATGAACAAACAGGTGACCGACTGGCAGTCGCTTCTTCAGGATAACTTCAACCTTAGCTCATTAATTACATGCAATATCTGCAAAGCGATTGCTTTGGGAAAACGAGAAGATGCCTCTACTTATTTCCATCTGGTTTTACCGAACAGCTTTTGTTCATAATAATCATAAATTTTCTCTTTTTTACTTTTGAATTAAGTTTTCATTGCTTAACTTTTTTCCTGCCTTTAAATTCTTTTTCTATCATCATAAAATATATATTTGTTTACAAAATCTCACGATGTATTTTAAAAATAGACCTTTCGAGCATATCCATACTCATTTTCAATATCTGGAATAATAAATTGAAACATGGTAAATACAATACATGAATACAAATTGATAATGGAAATTAAATGAAAACACAGGAGCACGTGTTTATTATTCCAGATATGTAAAATGAGTATGGATATGCTCGAAAGCTCTATTTTTAAAATACATCGTGAGATTTTGTGAAAGATGTTTTTACCCGCCTTAGTTTTACTATTTCTATGTAAATATATTTGTTTATTTTCTCACTTGGCACTTTAGGCAGTAGGGGCCGCATTTGTTCGGCAAAGTATTCGCAGAAAAATTTTGAGTTCTCTTGCCGAGACCATTACTGGAGAATCCCAGATATTCTGTAGCACAATTTTTTTGGTGTCTGTGGTCCCTAGCTGAAATTAAACATTTATAGCGAAACAACTGCTCATAGTTTAGGCTTCACAACAGAAGGTCTACTTAGATGAACAATATATGCAGGTATAAAAACAGCAGCTGTACAATTGAGGGACATGATACCTTCAATGTATTCGTAATGGCTAAATATTTCCTAGCATAAACCAGACGTGCTACATTACAGCAAAAGTTTTGGCTCCCCTGTCCAGGTTTTTTAATTTTATGCAGAAATGCTAAGAATCTTAAACAAATTAATTTACGGATCTGTACGTACAAGCGTTCAAATCATTCCATATCTTCGCTACTCCGTCTGAATTCTTCATTTTTAAGCCCTTTACAGTGGGTGTTCATTCTGCCAATAATATAGTCTGGTGACCAAGGACACAATGTATGAATTATATACATAGCAATTGCATGTGTACAATGCTGCTTTAAAATTTAATAAAACAAAGCTAAACTTATTTTGTACGAAGAATGATCGTGCATATTTGATCGATATATATGTATATATAAATATATATATATATATATATATATATATATATTTATATATATATATATATATATATATATATATATATATATATATATATATATATATATATATGTATATATATACGCAGCAGGTCCGTAAAATAAGTTCCACGGATTTTTTTCACATCCAAAAACTGGTTTAATTGCAAAGAAAAGTACATTTTTGGAAGTTCAGTCTTTCTTTTATTTTTCTACATAATCGCCATTGCGATCTATGCACTTCTGAATTCGAGGCACCCACTTCTTTAAACCAGAGTCATAGAACTCTGCTGCCTGTCCGAGTAGAAAACTAACAACCGCGTTTTGTACCTCTTCATCTGTCTGAAATTGGGTTCCGACAAGGTTTTTCTTCAACTCGGGGAAGAGATGGAAGTCACTTGGTGCTAAGTCTGGGCTGTAGGGTCAATGGAGTCCAAAAATTCCTCTTCGGTTGTTCCGTGAAAAGCGGGAAATTCTTGGGCCGCTTCAACCCGCTGCCGCTGGGGGTCTGCAGTGAGCATTTTTGGTACCCATCTTGTTCAGATCTTTGCATAGCCTAAACGTTCAGTCAAAATCATGCCAATTATGGTTTTGCTGACCTCCGGAATCTTTTCGCACAGCTCCAGAACTGTAATCCGTCGATCTTCAAGCATTGCCGCTTCGACTTCGGCAACTGTTTCGTCGGAAACCGATGGCCGCCCTGCACGGGCTTCGTCGTGGACGTCTGTTCGGCCATTTTTAAAATCCCTGACCAATCTGAGCACCATCCCGGAGCTCATACACTCTTCTCCATACACTTGACAAAGTTCTTAGTGAATTTCCTTCGCCAATTTCTTCTTTGCAGCCAGGAAACGATATACAGGCCGCAACTTGCAGCTGGCGGGAGACGCAAGAGAAAGCTCCATCGCTGACGGCTGCTGAGCCATGACTAAAGGCGCGTCCAGACCTGCACTCATGTTGTGGAGTTGACATGCACGTCCATGGACTCCGATGACACTCAAATTGTCGGTTTGTCCACACCTATGATGTGTTGTTAATCTCAGTGCGCTGCAGTCTCTGGTCGTGATAAGGTGTGCTCTACATTAACTGGCGGCAATGAAGTGCAAAAAGCTTAAGCTGGGGATACATTGACACTCGCATTGGAAGCTCACAACCATCGGGCGCGGGCAAGCGCGCGCCGCGAAAGGGCAGCGATCGTTCACATTGGCACAGCGCTAGCAGGCAGAGAAGCGTCAAAGTCGGCGGGCAGAGTGTGTTGCTCACATTGCTCAGTTGCAATCCAGACGCTACGTTGGGAGGTACTGCGCTCCGCGCTCTAGTACTTCTCGCCAGGAGCTGCTGATGCTTAGTAGAATAGCGCTAATAATTTATTTAGTATTTCATTGATTGCACGTTCTTCAATGTTCTTGTTTTTGCTGATTTTTGTTGCGCATATGCAGCATAAAATATGAAGGCTTCGGCAAGAATTATGCTAGAAAAACCATATGTAGAAACACTCGATGCATATATGCTACACTCTATGCATAATTGTGGAAGCGCATATTACATGCTAAGCAGAAATATGCATCCATATAAATGCTTCACTTGAATAGCTCCAAATTTATATTTTTTGTGAGGAAAATTGTACAGAAACAATGATACAGGATACAGTGTACTTCTTCATACACGGAAAAAATAATTTCTTTCATAATTTTCTATTAATAATTGAGTGTATACAATTCTCAACTAATTTTTATAACTTATCTAAACATAAATATTTTGAAACAAAAATAATTCTAATCTGAACGAGTCAAGGACGATGATAACGAACGAAAAAAAAGTAATCTAATCCAAGGCTGGTTCTAGACTATATATTTTTTCATGAATGCAAGGAACATTTCTTAATCCTTCTTTTATACGAAGAATATATTTTAGCATCAAATTCGAGGGTTGCTCTTGATAATTGCGTGGTAGTTGAGATTTTTAAAAACAAATCTTCTACGATTATCTGCCAGCCAAGTTTTACACTGCGAAAACTTCCACTCGACATCGCAAGAAACAAGAGGAGCAAAAGTGAAGCAAGTTAGTTCGAATATTCCTTTATGGATTCATCCATTGCGTCAGAGATCTCACGAGTCAAAATTGAGTTGATTGTTTTTATCTTTTCAAAACCTTTGTTTATCACCAAAATGCAATTTAACTCTTCATAATACCTTGTATCATTTCTGTTCTTCAAAGTTTCCTCTACGATATCCATTAATTTTATTGCTCTCGAAGTAAGAAGTCCCAGTATTGTTATGCAAGAGCAATAATAATTATTCATATCCTTCGATAACAATAATTTGATAAAGTGTGCACTAAGCCCAACAAAGTTCTGCGTGATAATATTTAGAAACTAAAAACTTGTACCACGCAAAACTTCTCTAACGTGTTCTGAGTGAAAAAAAGTTTTATATATCACCTGTTTCTCGCAATAAATGCGATAGAGAAATTCTTCCTGGGCTTGAAAATCTTCAAATTCCTTGAAATATTCTAAATATGATGCTCCTTGTTCACCTTCGGCAGGATTGTAGATCACTTTTAGCCGCACTAATCTCAAATACACTTCATAAGGAACTATATCTAAAAAAACTTGAGCTAATTCCCGCAAAATTAAAGTAAACTTTTGAAGTAGCTGTAGCAACTTACAATTATTATTGATTTACGAAAAATTTCAATTTACAAAATTGATCCAGTTATTCAAAAAGAATTAAATAAAACTGGATGAAAAAAAAGAATATAATTTAAAAGTAATGGGAAGGTTTTACTAGGTTTCAGTTTACTGCCACTTACAGTTAATCATGCATGTTCGCCATATTTTATGCTGTTCCGAGTAAAATATGCGATATGCTCACACTGCATATATACTTGTGGGCATATTTTATGCTACCTAAAATATACTCAAAAGCATATATATGCAATATGTTCAATGTCACATCCCTACTGATGACATGCTGCAGGCTACGGCTCATCTGTAGATGGAGTGATTGACGGGCAGGCGGCGGCAAAGAATGGCTAGGGAGAATGTCCAAGTGAACCTCACTTTGCCCGCCTGCTAGCCCGGCAACAGTGTATGTGCCCGTCGAAGTGACACTCAGAGTGTTGAAAAGAGTGTCAATGTATCCCCAGCTTAAAAGAAAGCAGCGCTTGTGTGCTGTATTGCTGCAGCATCCTTAAAAATATTACGGAGGTATAAAAAGAAGAAGATTTGGACGAAGAAATGGCTACAAAGAAGACCAATTAAAAGTAGTTATGTTAAGATTTGAATCAATAAAAACACCGGTGGCAGTTCTACTCCAGAATTCCGGAACCTCGGGAGCACGTGTCGCAGCCATCCTTACTCTATGGGATCAGATCCGCGACTGGGAAGTGTGACAACTCAGCGCCATGGTTTCCAACATTGCCGGAAAACGGCTTGGTGAGTGTCGACTCGACTTTTGGAGTGATTTTGAGTCCATGGATGTGTGTGTGGCGCTGGTTTGACACACATGAGTGTAGGTCTGGACGCGCCTTAAACGTCGCAGCGACGCTGGCTTGGTAAAGCTGGGTTTAGAGTTTAGACGGAGGGTTTCTTCCCCAGGGTGACGCCCCCACCCTACCTCTCTCACCCGCTCAAGCTTCCCCACTTGCGTTTAGACGGAGGGTGAGATGCCCAGGGCTGCCGAAATTGGTACGTTCAGCAAATGTACAAGTTCCCCTTACAAAAATGTATTTTAATTTCTCTGGAGTGAGAATTTTACTATGGGCAACTTCATAAAAAGGGATCTATTGATTTCGAATGACAATAATTGCAAAATAAATGTAGGCAACCCCACAAACTGTCAATATAAATGAGATTTATTTCGGTGCTGCTGCAGAAAGCATTCTCCTGGGAAATGTCAACAAAATCTGTACCAAAAAACTAAAAGAGTTTGGATTGAACGATCTTAATAAATGTAATTCAATAACACCATATTCAATGCATTTATCCAATTTCGTGAAAGAAGAGCAGCATGAAAAGATAAAGATGAAGTGGCGAGAACTGTTTGTTCAAGATGCTC
Organism: Morinoia aosen; assembly: GCA_030386875.1. Lineage (NCBI taxonomy): Eukaryota > Metazoa > Arthropoda > Malacostraca > Amphipoda > Talitridae > Morinoia > Morinoia aosen. The sequence continues at coordinate 14,069,288 of CM059567.1, read as the reverse complement.
CTTTCAAGACAGAAATTGTGTCTGAAAAATTCTGGTACGCAGCTTTGTTACTCACTGCTTACCGAGTTCATGAAACAGCTTTTGTCAATACCGCATTATTTTGCTGCAGCTAGAGAAGTTTTTGACCTTAACTACATAAAAAAATCAGGATTACGTTAAAATGAGCAAGGCTAAATGCACGAATGCGATCAAAATTTACGTTAGAGAACATAGATTACACAAATTGGAACCACCACGGTAGCTTAGTCAACAAATTAAATAAAAAAAGTTGGCAGATGAAGGAAGAAGAGGAGGAAAAAATTTCATCCTAACAGGAAAAGTAGGTAAAACCTTAAAATTTTCGTTTTATTGCTAGTTAAATAGATTTGGTACACTTTAACAATTTTTGGTACGTTTTCATGGAGGTTTTATACAATCAGAAAAAAAAATCGGCAACCCTGGAGATAACAGTGACTGAGTGAGGATGTCAAAATGTAATTCAAGATACGTACAAAAAAGAAGATGCTATTTTTAACCTGTAAACTATTTCACGGAGGCCGGCGTAAGATCAACGTATTCGTGAAGAATTCAAGAATTACTTCTTAAACGAAGGCCAAGTGCCTTGGCAGAAACGAATGTGTCGATTGGTTTAGTAAGGAATGGAGGCAAATCAATGAAACTTCTTTCATGACGTTATTGTTAATGCCCAAACTAAGGAATAACGAAATATAGCTTGCCCAGCAAATGTATATAGAGACCAAAATAAATGAAATATGCCCGATAGAGTCTGATAACAGGAAATAGAAATAAGTAACAAAAATTATATCAGTCTAAGTCCTATCACGAGCCATCTTGTGTTAATAATAGCATGACAGCGAACAATTTGTGTTACTATTGTTAGAGGTAATTACTTTTGAATTAGATCGAAAATCATTTCAGCTACAGATCATTTCAGCGATAGTTCTTGATAAAAAAATTATAATTACAGCCGTAATAAATACAATCAGACTGACGCTTTGCTTTCAGTAAATCTATCAATGTGAAAACTTTAGCCTTCAGCCACTTTTCCAGATCAGGAGAGACTTTTTGGATTGAGATTGCGCACGAGAACATGACGACAGAGCAGCTAAGACATACATCCTACCCTCAAAACTGGCTGGAGCGCACTGTCTCTCCGTCGTTCCCCAGGCAGTCCCAGCATGTAGGGCAGCAGCGTCGACATCCATGGAGTAGTAGTGGGAGACGTTAGACCAGGGATTGGGGGTTTTTTGAAGAGGGCGTTGCCCCGGGAGAAAAAGAAAGGGCGTTGCCCCGGGGAAGTCACCCTCCGTGTAAACCCAGCTTTAGGGATTGGAGTGGGGGAATCAAACAACCTGCCTCTGTAGCCTGGCGGAGCATAGAAACGATCCTAGCACCAGCGGCAGCCCGTGGAACTTATTTTACGGACACGCTTCGTATAAGTAGTAATCAAACTACCAGTTAGATCACAATTCACCACAATTACCTTATATTGAAAATAAATTAACACAAAATTTGATAGAAGAGTTATTCGTTGACGAATTTTTGACTTTTTTTAAAACCAGAAATGACTTTCACAGAGGACCAACTTACTTCTATATATAAATTTCAATTTTCCTAATCAACTCATGTTGTAACATATGAAGTTAATTTTGCTCAATTTGGGAGCATTTTAGAAAACCATGTTTTTTTAGTTCAACGGCTCAACGGTTTCTCGTCTCAAAGTATTCTCTAACGATAATAATCTGTTTTTAATATCAACATTATCATCCACCAATATCTGCGATAACTGCTTCAAATTTTCTATTTCATTTGTATTTATGATAGTTTCTCTACCCTATTCATGGAGATTATTTCTAATAGCTTCAATGTATGAACTCATTTCGTTGAATACTCTCTCGAGATTTGCGTAGTCTAATTTCATACTTTTTATTACCTCTTCTTCCAACCTCTTTCTCATTTTTTCAAGAACTCTGTGTGTTCGTTCTAATGTACCCGTATGAATAACCTTTATTTTTTCCTCAGATATTCTACTATTTTCTTTGAGATTTTTCATAATTTCACTGAGTTTTTCTTGAAAACCTGTAGTATTAGATGCTTGGATAGAATCGCATCTGAACTGATTATTTACATTGATAAGAATTTTTTCTTACCTTTATCTATTTTCTGAGATGAAGCTTCAAATTTTCCAAAACTTCATCAACATATTTTTTATTCGTAGCGTCAAATTCTTCGATTGGAAAAGAAATATTTGCAAGTATGGTATTATTTAAATCGAAATTTTGATCTTCATCAAGATTTTTAAAACCTATTCCAGGATGCCCTGGTTGTGAAGATAAAATGATTTTTTTCCTTGTTGTAGAAAAATATTTACGCCCATCATTTTTTGTGCATGGAATTTTCAATTCTCTAAATTTTCTCTAACTCTCATAGATATCAAATTGTTTACTCGGTCACTCAAACTCTCTACTTCCTGGTTTAATTTTATATTTTATCAGTTTCATTCTGAAGCATTAATTTGAACCGACTGATTTCATTCTGATTTGAAGTAATGTCTCGTGAAAACTCCTGGAAAAGACTTTCTACATCACTCAAATTCTTAGCTAGTTCTTCTATTTTTCTTAATGGGACTTGTAGAAAACTATTTTTTGTTTTCTGATTTTTTTTTAATTGAAGATGATTCGAGACGATGGTTACCGTTTATTAACACTTTATTTCTGCCGAGAGAAAACATTGAACAAATGAATTTATGTGTGAATAGTACAAATACAATACTTATTACACAACTAAACGAAAGTTCATGATTTATTAAAGTCAAAATTCTAAATAGCTGAAAACGAAACATTTATTCAAGTGCAATTTAACTCTTAAACGCTAAACATGCTTCTTACCGAATCATCGGAAAACCTCGGCTGTTTACTTGACGTTATGTTATCCTCGAATGCCTGGACTAAAATTTTCAGGCGTGAGTACAACTATTGTTGTACATTACGGTAATAACACAAATGTTACCGAGGCGAGTCTTCTACAGGACTGACTTTGCTCGTAATTTCATTATAATTTTGTTGAGATTATTGAATTTTTCTTCGGTGGATGAGGTTATGGTTGACTCTAAAAATTTTAGCTTTTTGTCAACTTCAACAAATGAGGGTGCTAAGGCTACAGTCCTTTCCATAACAAACAGGTTTCTATCACTTAATTCAGTTAGTCGTGCCTCTAAGCTTTTACTTTTTTCTTCAACAGTACTGCTCAGTGCTGATTCTAAATTCTTCAGCTTTTCTTCAATTTGATCATTAAGGAGATCGCCCAGGCCCTGCCGCTCAAGTGGTCATTTTTCATGTTCTTGTTGGAACAGGACCCTTAGGTGGTAGACTATTCGGTCCTAAAATTTTATGGCGCTACGGACTTAACCCCCCCCCCCCCACCGGAAAGGGTAAGGGGACCAAAATCTTTAATTTTTAGCCCATTTCAACCCCATATAAAAGATAACATATGGGAAATGGGAAAAAAACATTTGAGTTTGTTAGAAATATTCCAAGGATTCTAAAACTGTCTATGTTTTTGTTCTAGCATCAAAACTGAATGAGGAGATACATCTTGAAATATCAATACCAGTGAAATCTCAATACCTAAAAACCAATGTCAAGTTTTTTCAAAAACTAAGGCCTAAATCAAAGAACTAATGGAATAATTTGTATTTCTTTTCAAAGGTTACATATCATAGTCAAATTTCATAAGAATCAGACTGAAAATAAAAAAATTGATTTTTTGGTAAAAAAAAAAATTTCGGGGGGGGGGGGGGGGGGTTTGGAAATAACAATTCACAATGTGAATATGAAGTTATGTATGGGAATAATCGAAATAAAAATTAAAACTGCATTCAATTACATAAATTGTTCATTATATTACACTTCAACAAAAAATATCGTTTTTTGCTTACACTCAACACTTCTAGCTTTCAACATTCAAACCGTATCTACTCATTGAGTTTTGATGCTAGAACAAAACCAAAGACAGTTTTAGAATCCTTAAAACATTTCTAACAAATTCAAATGTTTTTTTTTTCAAATTCAAATTTTTTGAAAAAATATATAGCTCTAAACCCCAAAAATTACTGGTGTTTTTAGAAATTTTGAAAAATTGGAAACAAATAGAAAAAAATTGAATTTGAAAAAAAGCCAATTCGAGTTTGTCAGAAATGTTTCAAGGATTCTAAAACTGTCTTTTATTTTGTTCTAGCATCAAAACTGAATGAGGGGATACATCTTGAAATATATATAAAATATACCAAAAAACTAATTTTTCGTAAAAACAACTAAGGCCTAAATCGAAAAAGTGACATGAGTAAAAAAGGTTAACTTTCACAAAATACATAAGCTGGCCAGTTTTCAAACGAATCGGACGAAAAAAGTTGAAAAAGTGGGACGATCTCCTTAAAGGGATATCTGCAAGCTCATTTCTTTTTCGTTTAGAACATTAATTACACTAATTCATTTTTCTTCAACTTTATCACTTATTAATTTGTTCTTTGAATCAATTTGATCATTAATTTTAGTTTCTAAAGTCTTCAGTTTTTCATCCATTTGATTTTCCATAACTGATTCATGATTCGTGAAATTTTTCTGGATCTCAGGAATTTTAACATCAATCAAATTGGTTATGTTTCAGTCCACAACCTCAAATTTAGCTTCGAATCCTTTCATCTGATCGGTTAATGCTGACTTTTTAATTAACAGCTTTTCATCAATTCTAGTTTCAATAACTGACTCTAGACTCTTCAATTTGTCACAATCTCTAGAATATTTACGTCAGTTTGGTTGATTATGTTTGAATCCATGTTTTCAAATTTAGCATCAATTTCATCGTTTTTCTTCATCAATTATGAGCCTATGCTTGAAAGTCGTTCATTATTTGAAGCAATTTTTGGTACATGAGCACCAAACTTTGCATCAGACAATTCATCAATTAATGCCTCTAAGAATTTTACGATTGAGTCCAAATCAGAAAATTCAAGTTGTAAATCTGTTTTCAGGGTTACATATTTCTCATCACACTCGTTTTAATTGATTCAAATTCAGTTCTTTCATTTTTGAGAGCTTCAATTGTGTCTTTCAATGACTCTTTATTAAAATCTTCAAGTAAACTTTTTATTTTCTCTACATTTTGCATAAGTCCTTCAGAATTATTTTCATTATTTTCATGTTCATGATTTTCTTCACAGGAAGGTAAAAAAACTAACGGTGCAGCATAAATATATCCACAAGAAATTTTTTAAAGACAAAAAATTAACTATAGTTTATTTTCTAAGAAATTAATTGAACTTTCATAAAGATCTAAAAGAATTATATGAAAACTTTAGTTTTCTAAACGCTTCAGCATTTCTAGACATAAATGTCCACAAATTACAGCGCCCATTTTCTAGATTTTGTAAGTAAAAAAAACAATATCAAAACAATCTGTTGCATAGTCTTTAAATTCAATAAGATAAATTAAACCATAACTTTCAAAGTAATAGCATATATTGTCTATCTTATACCAACAAGTCCAATGCGTTCCTAATCCTTTTTCAGTGTCTAAATTTGGGATTCCACATTCCGTTTCTAGAGGGTGTTTAGGTAAAGTATCTCTCATGTAAATACCTCGAAAATTCGGAGTTTTCAATATATTTATATAGTATTCCAAATCATGTTTAGATAATGGTTTGTTAGGGATTACTTTTTTGGTGGTTTCAAATAGAGACCCTTTCCACAAGTTTTTTTTCCTGGGAGTTAACCTTATACCTGAACCTTTTTTACGTTTCATTGCTTCATTGTGCCTTTTAGTTTCTGACAAAATCCTCTAAATCAGCTTTTTTCTTATTAACTGCGGATGTTATTGCAGCAGCACCTCCAGCCAAAAAGCCAGCAGCTGCAAGGCCTGCTGATAAAGCTGGAATTGTAAATGTAAAACCCATTTTTTCGCAGTATCTTTAGAAACAAAAGAAGTCTTTGTCTTTTTACAAATAATACACTTACCTTTGACTAGTATCTTATTGTTCTTTGGAATTAAATATTGAGAATTATCAGTATCAGTTTTCTTCTTACACTTTACACAATACATTTTTTAAACATTATTATGTGACTATGTTTTAATTTTTAATAGTTTAAACTCATTTTATCACCGTCAGATCCTAATCGAATTACTCTGTCAGATAAAATCAGTGCATATGCATGTGTATCATCAGGAATATCAGTTTAAATTCCGCTTTAATTTTAATACCAATTGTAGCTTCTTTGATACGTTCATTTTGTCTGCTGATAGCAAACACATAGATGGGATACAAATATTTAAAGTGTCTATATTCGAAAGCACAATTTTCACGAGGTAAATGAACTATTAACATCTTATAAGCTGTAGCATAATATTGTTAGAATTGAAATCAATCTGCAAATTGTGATGAGGGTATCGTTCATTATTCAGCTGAACATACGCATTTGTCAAGTTTCAATGATCGAAAATTGCATTGTTTACAACTTGTGAATTAGCTTTCTTACTTTGAGATGCTAAAATTATGTATCGAGGTCTTTGAGATCCTGAATTTGGAGTTTCCAGTCCATTCTAAGAATTTCTATTGAGAGTTTACAATAATTGTTTGTTACTATTTTCTATTCAAATGAGGAATAGGTAATGTTATTTTATCCTTAATTTGACGATATAGCTTGTTTGTATATTCATCACACAGTTTTTAAGCTGGCATTTTCCAAATTAATTTTGTGAAAGTAATTTTGCCATCAACTACTTTATCTTGCTGGTTTGCATCTTTCTCATCCGATTTGAATATAGAATTAGAATTATCACCTCTTCTCAAAGTCAGAGCATGCTCTACTCCATAAATTACCTTCATATAATTTTCACAAAATCCAAACACATGTTCGAGTGGGATAGCAGAGCTGAATTTCCCATTAGCTGAACTTAAGTAGTCATTTCGATCGCTAAATCCTTCGTTTGATTTTTCATTCTTCTTAGTATTAAGGCTCCAGAAAAATATCATGTTTTCTTTTTCATTTTGTGGGTAGCTAACTAATCCTTCAGAGTTATTGTAATTCCAGGGTAACTATAACCTTCAATTTCTTCATCTCCAATTCTGTAAGAAACTCTATCAAGCATATGCAACAACCCATTGTTGATTATTGTTATTTTTTCATCTTTAAAATTATAATCACTTCCATCTTCTTTATTCAGAGCTCCTTCTATATAGATAAAACTTTTACTAGGTAGTATAAACTGATTTTGATTTTGGATAATGATCTTGATATCGTTATGTTCACGATTCAGATCAGTACCTATTTGTGGTTCACAGTTATGAGTTTCAATTTTTCCAATTGATTCATCAACCTTAACCTTAATGTTTTCATTCCATCTCAAAGAATTAATTTTTTAAAGATAGTTTCCTCAAATTATCTTAATTTTTAGATCTCATATGTAATCGAACAGTTACTTCTTCACCTCTAGTATTCAGAGCATGTCCATTTTGATCAGTAAGCGAAATTCCTAAATCTTAGAGTAAAGGTTGATATATCGGTATATAAATTGGTTTATTTGGATTTTATTCAATTTTATCTCCTGGTGGGACGTTTGGGAAAAAGGAATATAAAATGTTATGCTAAGAAACGTTGAGACATGAGCCGTAATTGCACTACAATGAACGAGTATTGCGTTAACAGAAATTATTTTCACTATATTTATGCTTTCATCTTCTCCAACACCTTCGAAGATAATTTCTCAAAATCCTAACATTGTATTTAAATATTTTTCTTTATTGAAAAATACTTTCAACGTAGATGAATGGAGAACTTTGACGCATTTCAAAGTATTAGTATTTGCTTTAATTTCAATAAAACCTAGTAGTGTTTTTTGAATGAATTCGTTTTCACTTTCTATTTCATAACAAACTGTTGGATGTGTAATTACAGTTTCAACACCATTTACTTCATAATCAAATTTATTATTATTTTCATCAATGTTAGGAATAGAATGATACATGTCTAATTCAACCAGTGCCATTTCGGGAAATTTATTTTTTGTTCAATTCTATGGCTGGACTGAAATTTATACGTCTCACTTTTTCTAGCGCTAATTACAACGTTGTGAGATTCCATTTTTAAACAGTAAATCATCAAACATCTTTACTTCAGCAGTATTTAATAGACCTCACTTTAAAGTTCATGAGTAAGTATTTGCAGTTCATTAAAAACTCCTGTATTCCCAACGTTAAACGAACAGAACAATAACTGGTGTCTTTTTGCAAGATCATTAATGCTAGATGGTAATACAATAATACATGATCCTGAAACGTCTGAATCCTCTCTGGGAGGATGATGAGGAGGTATAGGAGAAGATGTAGGAGAAGGTCTAGGTGTAGGAGTTGATCTAAAAGTAGACCTTCGTGAAGGGTCGAAACGAGGTCTCTGGCTTGTTGAAGGACTTTGGTGTCGACTCGATATTGAGGTTTCTACTACTCTTGGGTTTCTTAAGGACTTGGTTCAGGGCTTGATTCACGACTTGATTCACGGCTTGATGTACTTGCTGATCTAATTATTTCAACTGCAGCGTGAGCTTTTCTTCGTTGAACTATTTGATAAAAGGGGTTTGATAAATGTAAGATATTTCTCACCCCTGTTTGCTTTTATGGTACCGTCCTCCCTCAAACAAGCATTAGTTGATTACAACATAACATAATAATTTTTTTATCTTCGTCCCTAAAATCAATAGGATTTTGCTTTGTTGATAGTTCCCATAATCCAGTTGTGCCTTCGTGTACTTCATCTCCAATTTTCAAATCATTACCCAGAATACTTACCTTTTTATTTCCTAGTATAACTTTACTTCCATCCCATCGAATGCCATAAGCTTTGTCATACTGATTTCCAGGTTTCCATGCAAAACGCGAAAAATTCAATGCAATATGTCCAACTACAGTGTTGGATTCAGAAGAGAGCAAAGCTATTTTCTCTACAGGTTTTCATTCGATAGATTCAAGTTTTTCATGAGGTATATCTTTTATTGCCTACCTAGTTTGTTTAGTTTCGTCAACAATTTTAGATAGAGGTTCAATCAATGGCTTGTAAACTTTTTTAACATCATGGTATAAATCTTTTTCGATTATTTTATCATGTGTGAATTGCTTTTTCAAACTCTTTGTTAAGTTTAGTAAATCTGATTTAGTTTTGATTTCAATCAACGATATTTTTTAAAGAGAAAAATTCAAAAAGACTTTAATTTAATATAAGTTTACTCTGAACAGACATTAAGTTCAGTTGCTGAGATCCATGAAGGTTCATCATATATAACCTTTCAACTTGACCAGAAGATTTCCTTTATTCTTCTTGAGAATTTTCTCAATTGCATAAACATCACTAGTACACTTTGATAGTTCTTGTTCATAAAAACTTCCTTTTAGTTCTTCACCATCCACGTCTTTTAATCTATGAGTAATTGCATCAGTAGACAGTATTTCGGATACAATGAATAACTCATTAGTGAAATTTGGCAAATAACCCTTCGGGAAGTCTTTTCGTTTCTTGCTTATTCTTACTCTATCCCTAATTTTGAGTTTCGGTGACGTGAAAGTTGGTTCGGTTAGAGGGAATAAGTTATCATAAACCTTTTTACTGTTCTTTCCCAACGATGCTTGGTTAGGTGTCATTTTAATTGTTCTATGATAGCTATTATTTCAATTTTGCTTTAAATCTTGTAAAATATTCACCCCTTTTTTATTTTTCATATGTGTAAAGTATTTCCACATTTTAGTTTTCAACGTACTGTTGAAACGTTCCACAACTTGAGCTTTGGTTTCACTTTCTGATCTAAACCACTGAATGTTATGTTTCTTGAATAGTTCTTGAGTGGATTTATTTGTAAACTCTAAGCCTTTATCTGTCTGAACTTTAGAAGGAATTCGTATTTTAAATGATTTTTTAAAAGAAACTTTGATTTCTTCACCTGTCTTCTTACTTATTGGAATCGCCCATGCATATTTACTGAAAATGTCAATTACTGTTAAAATGTAGTTTTTTCCTTGATTTTTATAGTTTTGCATGTCAACCAAATCAGCTTGCCATTGATCATCAATAATTCTTGATACCTTCACCCTTCTCTTTTTAAAATTATGTTTTATTGGTTTATGTAGTGTGTGAGTATTTTTAGTTTCTAACCAATTTGGTACATGAGTTGAAGATAAGCCGGATTTTTTAACAAGTTGATTCATTCCAGTATAACCAGTCTTTGGATTATAAAATAAGTCATTCAAGATTTTGTCGCTCACCTCAGTGAGCCTGTTTAAACATTTTTTTTTGCGAAATTCCCACACATGACCAGCTCTTTCCTGCCATATTTGCGTTAACTAATTTAGCGTTTTGTCGAACGTACTGTGATTCATTTGGATCAGTTGCAATTTTAGCGGCTCTTTTCGCTAGAATATCATCAGCATAATTTCTGTCGTTCCGTCTTGAATGTTGTGAATAAAATATGTCATGATTCTTACTAGCCTGATCGAGTGAGTTAACTCCTCGATAACTTTCTTGAATTCGCTTCTGCACCTTAGTTCCTGGACCGAAAAATGAGTATGTATGTTTATTGTTGAATGAACCGTTCGGGACTTGTTCAGATTGAGTATTAGATGGCAATTTCAAATGCATTTCAGGTAATGGAAGTTTTCTAAGCAATGTATTTACATTACCCTTCCCAGTTTTTTCTTCATTTACTAGTGATTTTAAATCACTCAGATTCTGTTCATTTTCAACAGATTATAAGTCTTGGCTATAGAAGTCATTATTGTTGTAGACAATCATTTTTTATACTTTATTTATTTAATATATTTTATAGTGATTTAATCCTAGTGTGTTGATACCATCTGGTAATATATGTCGCTTGTCATCATTACCATTTGATGCAATCTTATTTATTTCTTTAGTATATAATTCGTGGTTAACACTTTGGATATTATACATCGTTTTGTATATTGTTTCATTATTCAATGCTCTTTTATATTCATCCATTGTGATATTGTGCTCAGTTATGTTCTTACTTACACCTTTTGCTTTCTTACTCACGGAATTTTTCGTCTTGTAACAATATAGTTTTGCTCTGAGACCGACGAATTCTTCAATTGGTATTCCACAAGTTTCGTCTTCCATTTTCCCAATTACTTTCATATTTTTAGTTGAATATACGAAGTGTTCATTGGAATAGTTTGATGTATCATACAAGTCTTTATTTCTTCCCATATCTTTGTACAAATCTTTTGTTTAGATATCATAACATAATGAATCTGTATCTGTAAAAGACAACTTTGCCTTATTACCATATTTCTTTTTAATATGGCTGTAATGGAAGTCATACATTAATGTTTTACTTATATCTAATACAGATAGCCCTACGTAGATTGGTTTATCAAATTTCAGTCTTTGTTTTTGCATATGACATGCTATCAAATTTGCTGATAATATTTTAAAACTGTTAAAGTTTGGTTTATTTGCTAATTTAATAAATCCTTTCTCTACTTTACTAAACACACATCTACTCTATTTCTAATATCGTCCATTGTTTTGCCAAATACTGAATTGTTCATCAATTTGTAGAAGTCTTTTCAAATTCAGATTTAGCTTGCTGACGCATTTTTGTATTGATATCAATATATGATTTCATCCATGGACTTTCATCAAACTCTAATATTCTGTGATTTTTTTCTAACTTCAATCCTAGATCTAGATATTGTGTCAGAGATTTAAGATGTACAACACATTTTTCTCGTTTTCCAAGATGTGGAAATAATTTATTTACATCGTTTACTCTGATATTTTCTGGAGCTAATGGTAGATCATTATGTAGAGTATGTAACTCTTTCGGGTAACTTGAATCAACTTTTAATATATAACCTTTATCTGCTTTGAGTTTCAACTTTGGACCTTTCCATTTAAAGTTTCCAATAGGTAATGATCGACATATAGCTCAGCCGTAAAGATTGTTTGCATCTATATATGCGATAAAACTATTTGGTTTTCCTTTATCGAATGTTTCTGGAGTATATGAATTGTTTGCTTCTGCATATCGTGTTGATATTGTAGAAATCCCACCTCTTATTAATTTTTCGAAGAATAGGAGCATATCAGGATCTTCAAACAAGTCCAATTCAATTTTTGTATGTGTCAGTAAAGCATCGAAAGACAATCCTGGAGCTGTAAAATAATGTGCTGGATATAGTGAATACGTTTTCATGCATGTTAGTCTAAATTATTCAAATACTTCTGCTAATAATAATGCATCGAATTTTAGATATAAATTATGGTAATCTTTGAATGTTTTACAATTAAAAGCTCTCCATACTTTAAGTGCATACTGATATTCATCTTCTGAAATATTTTCATTATCTAATCTACAGTAGAATTCACTTATAGCTGGTAAACTATTACAGTGCATTTTTTCATAACTATTGACATATTCATACGTCTAAATACCTTTTTTGTTGATAAATTCTAATTGTTGTTCATTGAGAAAGAACTTCGACAATTCTTTGTGCTCGGATAAATTCTTCGAAAGTTTATGTAGAGACGAAGGTAAAAACCTGTAACTGTCTAAGAACCGTAAGTCTCTGGTGATATCATTAATTTTTCCTGAATGTTTACATACATAAGAATCCACTTTTATGTTTGTGTAAAACTAATATATTCTTCATCTGTTTGTGGAATAACATTCAACTTTCCGGACATATTTCCCAAGTCTTTCACGAATAAATGAGCATCGTAATTAGACAGATTATGTAAGAACACCGGTATAAAATTTGTATTCCTAGTTTTTAAATTACATTTCAAATGAGCTCGACCCCTGTAATGACCTGTCAAATGACTGTGATCTCTAACTTTATAATTTTCTTCCGTAAATTCTCCGCCAAATACATAGCATCTTGTCGCTTCTTTATATTTTGTTGAATCTGATGGTAAATAGATTTTCTTATTTATTTTCAACAGACTATAAATTCTCTTGGTTTCTTTTTCTAAATATTCTACAAACTTTTGGGAAGCATCTTTACTATTATATATTTCTAAACGGGAATATTCGTCTGCTTCATATTTTGTACAGCAACAGAATGAATTAGGATTGTGCTTCTGAATGTTCATGGTGTAACTTGAGTTTTGATTTGGTTGATATGTATTTATTTTTGTCAACGTTGATTATAAATCAGCATATATTGAAAAAGGATGCCTAATTGTTTTTTGGTAATGTTTAAATTTTAATTTTACTCCTTCAAGTACATACTTTGTTGGAGTGTGAACTGAGCAATCATTAATGTGGTTAGTTAATAAACATTCTTTTGTGAATGGCCATAAACAATTTGGACGGACATGTTTTTTATGCCCGTCTTTTGTTTGCATGAATGAACTTGATGACTTCATTAAAACATAATGACTTTTATTTTCATCAGTAAACAATAAAAGTGATTTAACATCTTCACTTTTTACCTATGTTATTCTCAGAGGACATACTTCTTTCAAGTAATTAAATTTGTAAACATTTATTGACACATTATTGATTCTCTCAAATTCTTCGATATCTTCAAGTTTTACTGGGATTGTTATGTCTTTAAAATTTAACTTTTCAGCTTCAGTTTTTTTTCTTCTAGATATTCTATTACTGTGTTTCTCATCTCGGCAATAATATCTCGCAACACTCCGCATAAAGCATTTATTATCGGTATTTTCATTAATTGATTAGTTTATAAGTTGACTTTTGAAACCTTTCAGGTAATTCTATATAACTAGAACCTTTGATAAGTTTGTGTTCAATCATTTTTACATTGAAATCTAATAATTTATCTGTTATCCAGCCAGAGGTGTTTTTTGTATATTCTTCAATCTTTCTAATAGCTTCTTTATACAGATCCTCAATGTTTGTGAAGTTTCTCGATATGCCAATAAATTTACCTGAATTGATCCATGCTGTTAAATATACTTTTTCATTTTTTTCTTTGTATTTATAAAATTGAACTATAACTGCTAATTGTATTTTCATATTATCAAACTTTTGCTCTCCTAAAATTGATCTCACAACCTGTGTCATATTCCTCATAAAAACTGTTGAATCTATAACTGATATATCAGAGAACATATATACCAGACATTTTTCATTTATCGCACTTTTTCCTTTGAATTTACAGCCATAAACGTTTATAAAATGCTTCGTTGATTTCTCATGTTGTTGAAGATTTGTTACTTCTATTTTACATATCTTGCATGTCCATCGCTCAAAATATGAATCGGAAATTAATTCTTTATTTATGTTTTTAATATGCCTAGTAGATTTTTGATGTGTTTTTTTATTAGACATTTATATTACATATATTACAGAAATGTTTGTTTATGTCAAAATATAAATCCGAGATTAATAGTTTATTCACGTTTTTATTGTGTTTCATATTTTTCTCATGTCTTCTTAAGCTTATGATATAAATATTACAATTACTACAAAAATTGTTACATGAAGTCACTTTACAGAAATTTTCTTAAAATTATCATGCATTTTTGTATTCTTAGTATTAGATAGATGACATGCATCATATAGTTCCATTTTTAATAAAATTATTTTCTCGATATATTCTAAAAATTTCAATGGGTTTCTTCCAATGTGAATTTTAAAGTATTCTGAGAATTTAGAATAATCAAAATGAAAACCAATATTTCACATGAAGTAACAGATGCTCAAAAATTGTAAACTCGATGTATTTGCTTTATTTACGACTGGGATTTGAAAAAAACACTTCTTCTAATTAGATGTGAAAATTCCCTAGATATATTAAAATATACAACTGTTTAGTATATGATGGGAAAAAAATCTTTTTTTACCAGAGGTAGCTCCTCTCGTTATTGCCTAACGAGACATCCAATGAAAAAGAAAAATACATTGAAGGATTAAACCTAATAAAATGGAAGATATTATTACAGATATTCAAAAAAAGTTGTTCACAATACTGCATAGATAAATCAATTGCAATTAGATGTTAATCAAATTCAAACTGATATCGAAATAAATAATGAAAATATAAATCAATTACGGTCACACATCATTCATCATGAAACATTAATCAGAGACGTTTCTTATGAAGTAGCAGATTTAAAAACAATGTTTACAATTGCTACAAAAAGAAAATCAATTTTAGAAAATCAGTTGTAGTTTATTATTTATATAAAATGGTGTATATGTGGAAAGACAGTAAACGAAATAATCGAAAGAATCACTTCATTTTTTCTTCTCCTGGCTTGAGATGTCTCATCGTAGGGAGATCAAACTGTGGTAAAACTTCTTTATTAATAGAGCTTCTGTTAGAAAAATTTGTCGATTTTAATCATCTTTTTCTGTACAGTAAATCAATACATCAACCAGAATATAAAAGGTTATTAAGTGCTTTTGATAAGGGCTATAACCAATCTGAAATAATTGAATTATTTGAAAAGGGTAATGGTGATATTGACGATTTCCTTGAAAATTTTCCTATTTAAAAAACTCAATATCTAAAATTGAATATTTTCAAGATACAACTCCTGTTCCCGACCCAAGTGATGTAGATCAAAAAAAGAAAAATCTTTTCATATTTGATGCTATAGCAACTGAAAGAGATCAAAGTCCAGCTGATAGCTTTTATACAAGAGGAAGACATAATAACTGCAGTTCAATTTACTTATCACAAAATTATAATTTGTTACCGCGGCAAACAATTAGAACAAATGCTAACGTTCAGATTTTTTTGTTTAGACTCAACTGATATGAAGAATAGTTACACAGATATCATATCTCAGGACAAGCCCTATGATGAATATAAATAGTTTTGTTCTGAAACATACATAGAACCATATAATTTTATCTCTATTGATAGAGACAGACATCCACTTCAAGGTAGGTATTTTCAAAACCTTGATAAATTTTACATTCCGAAAAAATACTTTGAAGAATGGAATTATTTCTAATTATAATGCTGTAAATCGCTTTTGTTTATTAAACAAAGAAATTTATATTTATAAGTGTGTTGGTCGTTTGTGTAAGCCATTTCTGGTTATAAAACCGTCATTAATTCGTCAACGAATAACTATTCTATCAAATTTTGTGTTAATTCATTTTCATTATATGGTAATTGAAATGTTTGCCTCCAGTTACTTCGTGACCTATATCCTCAATCGTTGTGTGACGTTCTCTTCAGTTGGTGTTGGAGTACTGTTACATGTCCCCGTAACCATGAAAATACCTACCGTAAATCTCAGGAATCGAACCATCAGCTGCAATCCATTTGTGAGAACGCTAACCCAACACGTTACCCACTCAGTCAATGAGTTCTACTCTCGTAAGGAGAATTTTGTGTTATTTAACCAAAATTATACATATGTTTGCTTCGAATTTTACATTTCCCAGTCTTGTTAAAACTTTCTCTACTTTCATTCAGTAATGAGAAAAAAAGAGAAAATATTTGATTTAGGCATCAACCCTACTTTATGTAAACTCAAAACAAAGTCATATTAAGCAAGATTCGAACCCGTGAAGTCTCAGCCATACCTTTCGGCGATGGCGCCTTAGTGCATGTGGCTACCGCGATAGAAAAACAAATTAAGTGAAATAGATGAGTATACTATTTACATTCTTCTTCGTTTTATAAATTACATAATTTTAGCATCTCTGTTGGACACGCTATTTAGAATATTAATTTAATTTTGTTTGTTTACAATAGTTTTCTTCATAATAGTTCATAAGTACAAGTAAATCATTATTGATAAAAGTTAAAGATAAAAGACAAGTCTACCACGAATTCTCAGTTCATTTTCTATGTATGCCTTAGAAAAAATAGCTGAATGGGTAACTAATTTGAATAATAAAAAAAATTGAATAAGGAAAATAATGAAACGGAAATAGTTTTTGATGATGAAACCCTTATGGGTTGATTAAAAAAATTGAAAATTATCTAAAAGTAAGTTGGTCCTTTGTGTAAGTCATTTCTGGTTTTAAAAGAAGTCAAAAATTCGTCTACGAATAACTCTTTTATCAAATTTTGTGTTAATTTATTTTCATTATAAGGTAATTTGGTGAATTGTGATCTTACTGATAGTTTGATTACTACTTATGTATATATATACTTGTTCGATTTCAGTAATATGCCATAAGAAAATTCACCCCTACCAGTCTGCCTGCACTTTATGGTTTCGCTTCTGTGAAACCTACAGACAAAATAAGTTTCAGTTTCTGTTCGCATAGTGGAAAGATGAAGGAATAAATTTTCTACATAGTGATTAATAAATGAGTGTAGAATGTCTTTTTTTCTGGAAACCACACTTGTAATAACGTTACATGATTATGAGATTGTGTTATGGTGAATCTCTAATAGGGTCATGGTTTGAACAACTTGATTTAATTTGAAATATTATCTAAAAAAGCCTGCAAATATAACTTAAACAAGTATATTTAGGCAGAGACTAACTGAGTTAGTTTTCTGCATCAAAGAACGAGTAATCGCCCAAACAATCAGTGGGCCGTAGGTATTCTGTAGGAGTAAAGAAGAAAAGATCTAATAACGGAGTTTCTCGAGTCCAGCAGCAAATGAGCTGTGCTATCCTGCTTTCAATAACGAGAGCGGCAAAGTCAAGCTAATGGGCAACGCTGTATCTCCAATGGAACATGTGGAGATTTGAATGAAAAGAGCCACGCAGGGAAAATAATGTGAGAAGAAGCAGGAGCCCGCACCTCCAAAACAATGAGGAACGATACAGAGAAGGTACATTCGACCACAGTATTCTTTATAACACCTTTAATGCACTGGCATCTTTTCTTGTTTTAATTTATAGCGTAGCCTTATGGAAAAATAGAATAAAATCAGTATGCGCATCAAAAGTTTACCTGAAATGAAAATAAGTTTCGAGATTCCAGCGCAAAAGAAAGAGAAGTGATTTTCTTCCAATCAAGACACATGTCTATCGCAAAAGCGTTTCTGAATGAATAAAATAAGTATTATTTTCTCAAAAATTTAATTCAATGAAAACACAAGAGCATACACTAAAGGTAATGCTTACTGATCCCAATTTGCCGGCTCACTTTTTGATTTTAAGTTGAATTTTAATATTTATGAAATTCTGAAGGGCTCTGCGTAGTGTTTTCTGCATATTCTTAATACACTTCCAATACCTTGAAACCTCTGCCGCAAATATTCCACTGAAGCTGACCCTTGCCAAAGCCTAATTTGACCTCCATTTGAACGAAGCGCTCAAGACTATCTCAACCCTCCAAAACTGCTTCCCTAGCTCAAAAAGTTGCGCTTTCTCATGCTGCCATACAAAAATAATTAGCCTCATGTCACTCAAACATTGGACGTGCCTGCCTAGGAATTCTTTATTCGTCGTCATTTCAAAATTGGAAACGAAGATTCTGATGAAGCGCAAAGATCGTGAGAATTAAAAAAATTTACCAGAGGACGGAACTAAATGTGCTCTTGCCTGGGTACATTAAAGGATTAGCGCAATACCTTCATTTTTATAGATGATTATTATTCAATATGTGTTGAAATTGTTTTCACCGCTTTTTCGCTACAGTAGGAATGATTGAATTCAAGTTTCACATTAAATCTATTGGCATTGTCTCAAAACTTCGTAGTGTTACGAGAAGAAAATTTGTTCATAAATTCCTTCCAATTTTTCCTCGCGTGATACGTACTGCACGTATACCACTAACACACTAAATTTAACTGTGCTTTCATTGAGCATTTGAACAGCACTGCGCTGTCGCCAGTCCGTGCATCTTCCCTGCAGCAGCGGTAAACCGCCCGCGTAAAAGGAACTGCAGCAACACAGTTGCGCCACATTTGTTGGATCTCATCGACATTCCGCGGAGGTTCAGCTTGGCCAAGTGGCTGCGAAAGACAAAATGCGAAAAATCGCGGCGCGTCCGCAAGATATCAATTGTGGTCAGTTATCGCGCTGCTGGACCAGATTCGAACGTGGTGAAATGTGTGACCAAAGAATGATGCTTCGTGTAGCGATAGGAGTTGTGTGACGAAATATACGCCGAGAATAGAGGTTTGTGAAAGACTTGAACATCACTAATTTTTTGTGTTATTTTGAAAATTTTTAAAACTGTTTTAAAATGTGATAGGAGAAAAACAGCACTTTTATTTACGCAGAGTAGAGAGAGTTTTTGAGTTTCTCGTTTTCGGTGACCAAATTCTGATCCGTTAAATAGTATTGTTATGAATTATCGGTGTACACTCGAATAATAGCTGCTCAGTAAGCTGAGAACAGAAACTGGCTCCTAAAATACAAACTTCGTCTTCTTTCCCCAATGTGCGCGTTAATACTTAGTTTTTACTGACTTGATTTCAGAAGCTTTTGAATAATTAATTCAATTTCCCTGCTGTGAAATACTCAGCGTCCGCTGCAGATATTATCACACCTGATTATTTTGAAATACATGAGATGTTTTACGAGCTTTTTTGCATTCATATTGTTTAGCTCTTGTTGTCCGTCCTTTTCAGTGTTATTTTTCTATCATTCAAACAAAATTTCAGACTCGATGCGTGAGACGACCGTCACCCTCCGCCAGCAGGGACCCCCATGAGCCTCTCTGTTAGGAGTCTTGCAAGGAAGATTTGTGATGCCCAGCGCAGGTCAATCGAATCCTAGAAGCGAGCTCGTGATGAATCACGTCGTGAATGGTCGCTCGTACGTTTGAAAATGCCCAAAAGAGGCTTTAACCTTTGCATTGAAGATCGTGACCGCGATTTTGAAAACTGTTAACCATATATTGCGCACAATTTCACGCTGTTTCTGGTGAATTAAGATTGTTACGATTTGTGAATCCTCTGGGAAGTTATGATAATATTTTTGCAAGACAGTATTTTTACCACCTCTTGTAGGATTTCGTATATAAGGGGGCCCTTCGAGGCCCCTTTTCTCTCCGATGGTCATTTTTCATGTTTTTGTTAGAAAAGGATTCTTAGGTGGTGGACTATTCGGTCCTAAAATTTTATGGCGCTACGGACAATAGATCCCCCCCCCCCAGATCCCCCCCAATTGTTCCAAGGTTTCTAAAACTGTCTTTGTTTTCTTCCTAGCATGTCTTCCTTAATGACTTCTATTCTTTTGAGTTTTGAAAATAAGTGACTTAACAGTATAGGCCAAAAACAAAATTTTTTGTTTAAGTCTAATATAATGGAAAATTTATGTAATTGAATGCTGTTTTCATTTTTATTTCGATAATCTCCATGCATAACATCATATTCACACTGTGAGTCGTAATTAAAAATTAAGTAAAAAAATTTTACTTAGCCTATTTCAGAAAATTATGAAATTTATTGTTTTCAGTCTGATTCTTATGAAATTTGACTATTACATGTAACCTTTGAAAAAAAACACAACTTCTTCCATATATTTTTTTGATTCAGGCCTTAGCTTTCGAAAAAATTCGACATATTGGTTTTTAGTCCACTGGTATTAATATTTCAAAAGAATAGAACTCATTGAGTTTTTATGCTAGAACAAAAACAAAGACAGTTTTAGAATACTTGGAACATATCTAACAAAAGCATATTCGCAAATTTTCCATTTCTTCTTTGTTTTCTTTTTAAATGGGGTCGAAATGGGGTCGAAAATTTGAGATTTTGGTCCCCTTAACAGCACTGCGGAAAAGGAACTGCAGCTAGACAGTTGCGCCACATTTGTTGGATCTCATCGACATTCTGCGGAGGTTCAGCTTGGCCAAGTGGCTGCGAAAGACAAAATGCGAAAAATAGCGGCGCGTCCGCAAGGTATCAATTGTGGCTTACCGTATTAAATTACCGTATCCTGCTTTCATTACCGAGAGCGGCAAAGTCAAGCTAATGGGCAACGCTGTATCTCCAATGGAACATGTGGAGATTTGGATGAAAAGAGCCACGCAGGGAGAATAATGTGAGAAACTAATGTGAGCATTTGAACAGCACTGCTCTGTCGCCAGTCCGTGCATCTTCCCTGCAGCAGCGGTGAACCGCCCTCGGAAAAGGAACTGCAGCAACACAGTTGCGCCACATTTGTTGGATCTCATCGACATTCTGCGGATATATATCGGATATATATCACTTAACCTATAACCAAAGGTTATAGGTTAAGGGGACCAAAATCTTAACTTTTCGACCCCATTTCGACCCCTTATAAAAAGAAAACAAAAGAAGAAATGGAAAATTTGCGAATATGCTTTTGTTGGATATGTTTCAAGGATTCTAGAACTGTCTTTGTTTTTGTTCTAGTATAAAAAATCAATGAGTTCTATTCTTTTGAAATATCAATACCAGTGGACTAAAAACCAATATGTCAAATTTTTTCAAAAGCTAAGGCCTGATTCAAAAAAATGTTTGAAAGAAATTGTGTTTCTTTTCAAAGGTTACATGTAATAGTCAAATTTCATAAGAATCAGACTGAAAACAAAAAATTTCATAATTTTATGAAATAGGCCAAATAAAATTTGTTTTAATTTTTTTTAATTACAACTCACAGTGTGAATATGATGTTATGCATGGAGATTATCGAAATAAAAGTGAAAACAGCATTCAATTACATAAATTTTCCATTATATTACACTTCAACAAAAAATTTTGTTTTCGGCCTATACTGTTGTCACTTATTTTCAAAATTCAAAAGAATAGAAGTCATTAAGGAAGACATGCTAGGAAGAAAACAAAGACAGTTCTAGAATCCTTGGAACAATTCTAACAAACTGACATTTCTTGATTTCCTAATTTGTACGTTGTCTTTTTTTTTTCTTCTAGTTCAAAACCTAAAAATTCGGTATTGTTCAAATATCGCATATATAAAAAAAATTCAAGTAGAAAATTCAGGAATGTCAGTTTGTTCGCAATGTAACGAGGATTTCAAAACTATCTTTGTATTTGTTCTAGCATAAAAATTCATTGACTTCTATTCTTTTGAAAACATCCAAAAAATGAACCTAGAAACGTGTTTTTAAAAAAAACTAAGGCCTAAATCAAAAAACTTCTCGAATAAAATATGTTTCTCTTGCAAAAATACATATAGTGGCCAAATTTCAGACCAATCGGATCAAAATTCAATTTTGACGGGAGGGCCCCTTAAGTCGAAGTTTATGCCAAAAATTAAACAATTTACTAGATACATTGCAATACTTATTTATGACTGGTCTCCGAAAAATTCTTTGTTTCACAGTGACGTAGAGTGAATATCAGCTTCTGGTGACTACAACTGTGAACTGTCGAAAATACTCTTGAACTCAGAATTTTGTCGACAGAGGAACGCACAGAAGTCGATAGATTCTTTGAGGTTTGAGGCTTAATGCGCCTTTTGAACGAAATGCCTGTGAGGCTACGAAAGATTTTACCAAACAGTTCCATGTTATTCATTTGATTATTATAAAACAATTCCATGTTGAAATTGAGCTTCATCAATACGATATCGCAGGCAACTGAAACTGTATATTTTAGGACAGTGATTTTCCAGTGTCAATGATTTTAATTTGACTGTAACATTGAGATAGTAAACCAATTATTCTGGGTACAAGAATGCGATACCCAGAGGGGATTTGTAGTATTTGCTAACACTCGCACACCCGTGCCGTCAAAAGAGACGCTGAAAATTTGTGGCAGTCACCTCTGATCTCACTATTCTCATTTTTGTTACATTCTTGCCTTTTTTCGGCTTTCCTCACGTGAACTTTGTCTGTAGCTTTATTTTACCCCGGAAGCGTACCTGTATCCTTATACCTATCCTCTTTTATATAAGTAATGGTTTTCCCATGCATACTTTTCCAACGTATATCTTCTAACATTTCCCTGCTCTTACATCGTGTTTTGCAGCTTTGAAATTACCCTATCTTTCACCAGCAGTCTCATTTTTGGATACATAAGACTGTTCTTCTGACGATTCCTGGTACGCTTAGATAAATGCAATCGTTTGGCTCCAACTCAGTTTTAGCATAGGCTCAGTTGTCGCCGTCTTTGTCGTCTTTTTATTCGTTCTTTTTAGTGAAGATTACAATCTCTGGTGACTTTTAAAGTAGTAATATAACATGATATGAGTGGTGAGCTGCAGTAAAAAAAAGCTCACAGACATTCTTCAAGAAGTCTGAATGACACAACAATAGCCCGATAGGTTAAACACTATCATAAAAGTAGCCGCGTCCGTCCATCCGTGTGACCCCTTCTTCTAATCGATAGCTTTGATAGCAACAAGGATAAAGCTTTAAGAAATACAAGAAATCCTTCTATTGCATTAATTTCTGTGGCGATTCAATTCCCTTTCAGTGGGATTATTATGGTATCCACAATACGCAGTCGGCTTATTTTTACAAATATAAATTTTCTTTGGAGCTTTCTCTCTTGACATTCATCATGCTGCTTTGATATTTTTAATTGATAATGCGGAAAGAAATGTTTTAAATTCGTTTGACCAGTAACCTGGCTACCACTTGTATAAAGCCCAAGATTTTGGAACTTTAGTTATCGTTTTAGAAATTATGATTTTCTTGAAAAGCTCCGAAGAGATAATAGACGTCATTTCAGAATAACATTCCGGCAAAAGAGGCCACCATGGATAGAAATTTGTCCAACCGCAAGGGAGAAGTAGCAAAACTTCGACAGCAAGAAATACGCCGAAGACGATCGGATGAACAACGCGAAATGGCAAGACGAAGCAATTAATGCTGTTCGCCAACGAGAAGCTAGAGCTAAATCGACCCTTGAACGGCGTTTGGAAAGTCTACGGAATTTTGCAGAGCAACACCGAGTAGCTAGAGAGAGCTTAACAAAATTAATGAAAGAAGCGAGGAAATTCTTCGGTATAGCGCTGGACAACATCGAGTGGCACGAGAGAATTTAACTCAAGAAAAAAAGATGAAATTTTTCAGACTAATGCCGAACAGCATCGACTTGCACAAGCAAATTTAACTCAAGAAAGAAGAGATGAAATTCTTCAGATTAATGCCGACCAGCACGTGTGCAATAGTATGGGATAAAACTAATTCACAGAGTTTGTGTGAATTCCCAAATTTACAGGTTGTTCTGCTCCCTGCCTGTCCGTCTTAACTAATGACCTGTAAACTGGATACCTTTACACCACGTAAAGATCGAGAGTTTCGTTTTTTGTTTCATTTTACTTATGCTGACATGAATTTATTTAGCCATTTTTCCCGTACAAAAATAAAAAGATCAATCAAAAATAAATAAAGCAATTCTTTAAGTTGCGCATTTAAAATTAAAGCTTTCGTGAACGATTTATTACTCTAAATTGAAAAGAATGTTTTCATTTTTATCAGCACAGCATGAGTAAAATACGCCATTACCAAGTATATTTCGTTCAAACGATTTTTGATATCACGTAATTCCAGTATATTTTCATGTAATTGAAAACCAATTTCTCAATTTCTTATATATGATATTCAATTCAACTTCACTCAATCGATGCTCAATTTTCAAATAATCAAGATTCTGTTTTAGTCAAGTACAAACTTTATTCAAACTATAAAAAATCAATTCGTGACCGGGGAAATTCAATTACATGAAGTGACTGTTGTACAAACAGTGTACCCAGATACCGTACCCACTGATTTTAAATATCATTACCATTTTACATTTATGTTACTGTACTGCTGTTTATTTCTGTAGCATTTCTCCAGCTATTATGACTTACAAATGCACCTAAACAACCATGATGGAATCATACTTTATCATTGATATGCATAAAAACGGTCGATACGTTTTTCCGCTGACACTGTATGGGTTTCACATGCTTTTAAACCTAATAGTATTTCATGTTTAGTCGTTTTATGCTTATACAGGGTGTCCATGTGAGATTTATTTGGTGACTGTGAATTTTAATAATTTAATGTGACTACGACAAAGTATAATCCGGCCTAGTTTTTGAAGAATACGTACAATAAAAAAACATTCTAAAAAATTATGTACTTATCCGGTATCAGTGGTAAAATATGTTGTGGTGTTCGAAAGTAGATATATTTTGCCTGGACACCCTTTGTGCGTACTTGAGTCATAAAAACAACTTCTGCAGGTACATTTCACAGTTCTGATAGAGGTTTAATTTTATGAGTTCTTAGAACTTTTTATCCCATACGGTAAGCCATCAAAAATTTAACAAATAATCTACAAGCGACAGAAATATTTCGGCGAAGAAAATGAAGACAAAGGTTTTGAGCGACCATTTAAAACATTTGTGAGTTGTTTTTCACGCATCTTATTAAGAAATAATAAACTAAAAACGATTAAATAAAAAGGCCAATGGAATAGTAGCAATTTTAACCTATATCATTCATCAGGTTGTTAAGGAGCCAACAGTAACTTCTGTAAAATTCACTGGATTCATTTTACGGAGAAATACTCGTATTGTACGTTTTTGCACTGAATAATCACCGTGAGGAACTTGGTAAACTGTAAACTAATCTCTTTAAGACGTTTACGTCTACATATCCTGTCAACACTCCTGATTAAAATATTAAAATAGCACACCAATTGGATATTTTGCTGCAAACTTACGTAAATGGAAGAACACTAATTTGATTCTATGAAATCAATTCCAATTTATATTTTGTCCGAAATAAGGAGACCCGAAATTGGAAAAAAATTTACAGAAATTCTTACCTATTGGCAACGGGACAAATCTGCGCTGCAGAAGAGCAGTGACTGACTCAAAGATATGATACTTAATTTCATAACGCGATGAGAATCCTTCAAAGCCCAAAGTTTCAACTCCTTCAATTAAAATCTCTTCAAGGTATTAACTGAACAGGGAATGAAGAAGTTCACACCAGTAAATGACAATGTTCCAGCCGAAATTAAATTTGTGATATCAGTTGTAAAAGAAAACGAAAATCTGCTGTTGTTTTGCCTCGCTCCGCATTGCTATTTGTTTAATCCTAAAGCACTTTTTTGGAGCGCTCTTCAAAACATTAGGATGCAGAGTGTGTGGCAGAGAAGGCTTGAAGTTGTGCAAACACGCGGAGTAGGAACCAGAGTTGCTAAGCAACGAAAAATAATTCATGGCGAAATTATTAAGGCGGCCATTGGAAAAGTTTCTAGACGAATAGTTGCAAATCTCGCGAGTCGACTAGAAAAATATTTTTCCCAGCAGTAGTGAAGCAGGACTCCTTGAAAGGGTGTGTTCAAAATTTTTTTGATGTTGGTTACCACGAAGAACCTTTACATATAGCGTTCCTTTGCTCTCTCGTTCACAAGGCAATTTAAATAAGTCAGTTGAAAATTCAGTCTGCCGGTATTGAAAGTGTTGAATGTGATATTAGAGCTGTATATAATAGATAATTCTTTCAATGTAACCTTTTTTATTTTTACTTGCACTCATACTTTACCATTAAGGGAAACCGTAAAAAAGGCCTAATATACTTTTCTGTATGATTTGGACTTTTTATTTTACAGAAGGAATAAAATGTTATTTTTAATATTACATAAGAAGTAGGTATTATCAGCTGAGAAGTCTATCCTTTCCTCTGTCGTTGTGTGGAGAACAATAGGTTGTCCCTTTGAAAACATCTCAGAATTCAAACTGAGAGAACAATAGTCCATGGCCATGTGACTGCACAGGGAAACCTCAACATGATCAGGTGAAAAGCTACTTTGTAGGATTTCCAAGGAAAAACACAGTCTAACAAAATAACTTGCGACATGAAACCTTAGTTGCATGAACAAACAATATCGCTGTTGACGATAGCCCGCCGCGCTTGCTTGTGAAGTATCCATCTCTGAGTACAAGTATTATACAAACATGGGCCTTAGTAGAGCTTCATGAGGCAAAACTTAGGCATGAAAACACACGGCTCTTTTGACAAATTGGTGATTATTTACACCAACCTGGCGTTAGTGTGAATAGTGTGTGCAGGATAGTCTTTACTTAACCTGTTTGTTTACCTTAGTCTTTACGCTAACCTGTTTGTCGTTGCTGGCTTATATGGCCTCTATGTACATATTTGTTCCTAACAAGAATCAAATTTCCGAAATTTGAATCGCAGCCTAAAAATAATGAACATCATTTTTCCTGCAGGTCGCCTATTGAGAAATCTCACGCGTAAGATTAGAAGAGCCATGGTGAAATGTTTATAATTTATTTATAAAATTTTTAAATATTCAAAATTTTATCTTAAATGCCCTAAACGAAAGAAAAAATTCAACCTTGGAAGAAGCAGAAAAAAATAAACATACATCTGTAAAACAATAAAACGTAACTGCTCATTCAAACACAAGTTGAACTGATGCATATCATCACTTACTTAATTAGACACACAAACACAGGCAAGCACACGCAAAAACTCAATAAATTATTGAAAAATCCTCGCCTACACACAGAAACACGCACACACACACACACGCACACACACACACACACGCACACACACACACAGAAATAAGTCAGTAGAAGCAATGTGGACTTTACCTGCACTCAAGGCTTTGTTTAGGTTAGTCTTACGGATGAATAATTATAATGATTTCAAAATCTAAAGATAATGCTCACTATTTACTGTACAGAGAATAAGAAATTAGTGTTTCGAAAGGATTATTCAGATGTTGACCGTGATCTCTAGCTGCTGAATGAGGAAGAGAGGAAAGTGTGAAAAGGTTCAAGGAGAAATTCCTGATTGTTGACTGTATCCAATATATTGTTGGAGTTTGGTTCTGCCATCATAAGTCTGCGTGCAGTCTTCGCACTTAGACACATCCACTCCACAGGCACTCCTCCTGTCGTACCTTCTTTTTAAATAATGAACCTTTTTTAAACTATTTCTACGTAACACTGAGCTATAAATTGAAGTAAAAAACCTACGAACATGCGATACGACTTCTCTTTTCATTTTTGTGTTTAAAAAACCCATGTAAGGTAACTCTACGTGTAAAGTCTGTTTTGGTAGACTTAAGCTTGCAGGAGAATATTTTTATTCAAAAATTTTCGGATAGAGTTATCAATGGGAATTTTTAGGTTTTTATTGTTGACCACTAACTTCTTAATATCAAACGCGTGTACATTTTATTCTAGTGTGAAAATTTTTAACAAATGATGCACATACTAACACTGGTTTTCTACTTCGACTTGAGTGGATTTCGTAAACACGGTAGAGATTCTTCTTCACCATAATAACGCGACACATTTTGATGTGGGTACCGGAGCACTACATCATGGCTGCAAGCATCTGTCTTCGATTAGTAATCTATTTATACTGATTCAAGTTTGTTCCTAAGTTAAGCCCATTCAAATTAGAGCACATATAAAAAAATCTATTTATACCATTAGTTCCAGAATGGTCTTCAAAATAGCGCAGTCATTTGGACGTTTTGGGTAGCCAACCACCGTAACTGATTTGGTTGCATGATTCACACCTCAAACAACGCGACTCAATGACATTGGTCGGCGACATTAGTATAAGAAGCAGGAGACTCTACGGCATTCATTTAGGCTCAAATTAAGAACAGTCATCATAGCAATAGCGTTCTCACCAGGGTTGCGGAGTCGGAGTCGGAGTCGGGAGTCGCAGTCGCCGGAGTCGCATGTTTTAGGGTGGAATCGGAGTCGGAGTCGGAGTCGCTTCTCCGAAGTGTGTTGGAGTCGGAGTCGGAGTCGGAGTCGGAGTCGCTTTTCCGAGTGTGGTGGAGTCGGAGTCGGAGTCGCTAATTTTTGCTGTCTTCGATTCTAATTTTTACTAAAAATTATTTATTATTGTTTAAAGCCGAAGGTAAACAGAACAGAGTTAGAATACTTTGCTGAAAATCTAAAAATACGCAATGTTTTTGTTGATTATTTTGTTTTAAGTTTGAAACAGCGTATTTATACCTATCACCTAATACCGTCATTTTTGTTTAGTCGTTGTGGGTTTGCATTCCTATATATGATAAATACAAGAAAAAAACATAATTGTACTGGAGTAATAATGAATACTTTGCAGTTATTTAAGCCAGAATTAGTAATTTGAAGCATTGAAAATTTGTTCTGTATATTTCTGTTTCGTTCATTTCCCCTTCAATTAGTACACCGGAAGTAGCAAATAGTACTAAATGTGTTGCAATTTACTTGTAGAACATTTCAGCTGATGCAATACATTGTACTCGCGTAAGGAGTCGTAACTATGTACGCTCTTAATGATGCATTGATTGATAATGACTAGTCTTTGCAGAAACTTAAAGTTATGTCGTGATCATAAATATTTTTAGTCTTTATGTTATGATTCCTTGCCAATGAGTAGTCTTTACCAAAACCTGAAGCTATGGTCTGGTACATAAAGACTTCTAGTTTTCAGGTTATGTGATCGAAATTGACATGGCTTCCTTGTCTTTAGGTCAACTTAACATGTATTATTAATAACAATTTCGGCTCATTTCTAAAGTTATTTCTTGAATGTTGTTTTGTTCTTTCAGAGTTATATTTTATTTCACTATATCATTATCATGTTGAATTTTTTTCTTCGTATCACTCTTCAGTTTTTAAGTAAGCATACGCTGAAATGGAGAATTTTATATTATGCTTCTACAATTTTAAACACTGAAATAGTATCTGTTTTGCAGCATTGCATAATTAATTATTCTTTTTATGGAAAATTGGAAATGTTGTAAGGTAATCAATATCGGCATTGAGACACAGGAAAAATTAAAATACAATGTAAACGAGCTGCAATGAAAATAATAACACACTAGCAAAAACTTCACTTAGTCACACACATATTGTAACTGAAAGCAATGCACTATCTCAGCTGCAATGGTTGTTACATTTGTGCGATAGTACAAATTTTCTTACTGGAAACGTTTCAAATCGCTCCAAAAAACATGAAATTAGAAGAAAATGGGCGTTTATTAAAATAAGAAAGTGTCAAACATAAAGAAAAAAGTTAGACGAGAATAAGAGATAGTATCATATAACACGCAGAGACGCTAAAAGTGACTTTTATTCGTAAACAAAACGTTCCGGAAACTTCAGTCCCCTGCGACGAAAGCAAAACAACTTTTGCCTATTATAGCCGAGAGATGAAATAGTGTTGAGCAATAATATGACACCTTTTCTGCATTGTTACCCTGCATGGTGAACACAGAGAATAAGAGGCAGTGTGCAAATCTTGTCTACTTTATCTACATGTATATCATTTTGTGGATTTTAAGCATAGTCATTGAATTAACTATTATAATTTCACTGAATGAGTGCTTACTTAGTAATACAAAAAACTGTGGATACATATCTATGCTTCTCAGTGTAGGCAGTGACTACTTTATCTACTCAGAAGACACTTGTCAGTAATATACAGGGTGTTTCAGAATAAGAGGCGAAAAATTGCCCACCAAGTAGAAGATGTCCGAATAAAGACTTTTTCTTCTATGAAATTTTCCGAAGAAAGAGACATTGAGATAATAGCCGTTTATTGTTTTAAAGAATGAAATTTAATGCCTAAATTACTCGCAATATTTATTTGAATTTACGTTGATCGGGCGAAATCTTTTAGTTGCATCACCTCCTAGATCTCCTTACATGACTCCATTCGATTTTATTTTTTGGGGACCCGTGAAGAGCTTTGTCTATGCTACACTCATTGAGTCTGAGGAAGATCTTGTGACCAGAGTTGCAGTGGCTGCTGGCGAGATACCTAAATGACAGAAGTGTTTCCTAATATCCGGCAGTCGTTAAGGCTAACATTCGAAAAGTGCATTGTTGTAGATGGAACACATTTTGAACAATTTTGTAAAGTAAATTCAAAATAAATATTGCGAGTAATCGTGCCATTAAATTTCATCATTGAAAACAATAAGCAGCTAATATCTTAAGACCCCGATTTTTGGGGGAAAATTTCATGGAATTAAAAGTGTTTATTTAGCCATTTTCTACATAGTGTGCAATTTTGTACCTCGTGTTCTGAAACACTCAGTATATAAAATTGTGTACTCGACCCGTGATAAATGATGGGATTGAATATTGTCTTTATACGAATTCTCCAGATGTGGATCATAAAGAAATATCGAGAGCTCAAAGTCTAGTCACCCCCAGAAACAGTTAATTCTGGTACGGGAAGACACTGCTTCCACAAGGTTTTTTCAAATGAAATAAATGTACGAGGAGTTCGTGGGCTCGAACTCAGGACTAAAGATCACCGCGCCAACACGCTATCGACTGCGCTATCGATCACCCTAAAAGGTGACCGAAGCACAACGAAAGCAATGTTTTGGCACAGTGAAAGCAGGCGCACTGTCCTGACAGATATTAAATTCCCATATGTATCGAGAGCTCAAAGTCTAGTCACCCCCAGAAACAGTTAATTCTGGTACGGGAAGACACTGCTTCCACAAGGTTTTTTCAAATGAAATAAATGTACGAGGAGTTCGTGGGCTCGAACTCAGGACTAGAGATCACCGCGCCAACACGCTATCGACTGCGCTATCGATCACCC
Organism: Morinoia aosen; assembly: GCA_030386875.1. Lineage (NCBI taxonomy): Eukaryota > Metazoa > Arthropoda > Malacostraca > Amphipoda > Talitridae > Morinoia > Morinoia aosen. The sequence continues at coordinate 14,037,848 of CM059567.1, read as the reverse complement.
TAAAAGGTGACCGAAGCACAACGAAAGCAATGTTTTGGCACAGTGAAAGCAGGCGCACTGCTTTCACTGTGCCAAAACATTGCTTTCGTAGTGCTTCGGTCACCTTTTAGGGTGATCGATAGCGCAGTCGATAGCGTGTTGGCGCGGTGATCTCTAGTCCTGAGTTCGAGCCCACGAACTCCTCGTACATTTATAAAGAATATATATCCAACCTAATAGAACCCGCGATTAGAATATTCTAGTACTAGTGCACTGGTAAAACTCGCATCACAGATACAGTCGTTTAGCATCTTTAAGAGCATGAAAAGGAGACAGACCAGCCAACAAAGACGGACAGCCAATTTTATTTGTTCAATGAAATTTCCTGTTGAAAACCTTCCGTATTTCTGATGGCGGCTTTGTGGAAGAAAAAGTTTCCTTCAGATGGCCTGTCATAGTTAATAGACAAGAATTTGAAACTGTTGCAATTAGTTCTTTCTTTTCTTCGTCTTGTTGTTTTGCAGTTACATCCTTTCTTTTCATTTTTTGTTTAAATTTAACTTTCTATAATTAAGCATGTTTGAGCTTCTACCAGACCTGCATTAACCTAAAATCGCTTAAATTAACATTACTCGTGACGCACTGGCGTTCACTAATTAAATTATCTTTGAGCTTACTCTGCTCTGGCAGCATGTCGCCCATTTAGTAAAAGTCGGTCTGGCACCTCTAACTTATTTCTCTTGCGTAAAAAGCAGTCTCTTTCTGCGACTTCAGCTCCTCGACCCGGTAAACCGGCACTTATTATTCAAGGTAATTAATTGTCAATTAATTGTTAAAATCTTAGTGCTATATGCAATCTTGCAATAAGATCCGATATTCAGCTAGTCGGGGACCAGGCATCTTGAAACTCTGTTTCTATCTACACAGAAAGCCACTAAAACTTCCCACAGGAGTACCGTGCCTATGACCGGCAGCGTCCATTGGTTGCCTTCTATTTTTAAGGAGTTTTGTTTTTAAAACTAACATTTCGTTAAAGAAAATTTTCGGTCTCCGTTTTAAAGAAATTTAATAATAAAAATAGTACAGAGGACGCTGCTGTGCGTACTGTTGGAATCCTCAAGATATGCCTAACATGGGTGCTGTTTCCCTTTTTGCGCATCTCGGGAAACGACTTGCTATTGTTCCCTTGAAGTTCTTCTGTATTTGAAATAAATGTTCGAACAGTAGCCCTTAAGTTTTAAATCCTAAAATTCCATTGTAATAACATAGGAGAGAAAACGCACAGGAAATAACTAAACCAATTTATTTATTTGTTTAAGGGGACACTTGCCCTTTTATTGTATAAGATCAATCAACGCTCTACCGGGTGCCCCACAAAAATGTCCCCGACTTTTTAATTTATTATATCTCCGCTTTAAATTAACATAAATTAATTGTCTGTGTTTCCCATTGTAGTAAATTTCATTCACTTTTCAAATTATTTATGTTTTTGAAAATGAGTTGAATAACCACTTTACAATAATCGATTTACTGAAAAGTGTAGAAAAACTAATTGTTCAAAGGGAAAGTTTTAAAAGCAACACTGGTGTCCTTCTTCATTTCTCAATACCTACTGTTGAGAATAATTTCATAATGATGTATCCTACATACCACCAAGTATTTAAACCCTCTGAGAGGTTTCAAGTGTTTTCAATAACAGTGTTTCAAGAACTGAAAGAAAACGGTGAAATAATCTGTAAAACTCTTCGTTCAACGGTGGCCAGAAGTAGTACTTGCCTTGAGAGAAATTGAGGGTATGTCGAAGGATACTGAATTACTTTATTTGTTTAAACGCTATTTATGGCAGTGATTTGTTACTTTTTTATATTTTTGTTTGTTCATTTTTTTTGGAAAGTACAAAATAAGGAAGAGTATCAATATTGCTTAAAAAACTGCTCCTTCGAACAATTAGTTTTTCTACCCCTTTCAGTAAATTGATCATTGTAAACTGATTTTCAAAAACTTAAATTATTCGAAAAGGAAACAAAATTTATTACATTGTGAATAAAAGACAATTCAAATATTTTAATTCAAAGCTAAGATATAATTAATTGAAAAATCGGGGACATTTTTTGGGACATCCGTTATAATAAAAACCCAGGTGTCCGTCAATTTGTAAATAAATATATGTTCTCGTGCGTAATTTCTCCTATTTTATTACAATGGGAATCTGCTTGCTTAGACAGTATCATGAATACCATTGATATATTATGAAAAACCTGGCATCTGCTCACTTATGTTTATAAATAAAAAACCTTGTATCAAAGTCGAATCTATTGTCACGAAAATGCGGCTAATCGCAGTAAAAAGGTATGGCAATTTTTTTAAAAATCTTCTTGCCGAATACTAATTTAAATTATAATACAGTGTTGTTGCTTGCTTGGTTGGTGTGTGCGTCTGCGACATTCTTAAAGATGCTTAATGACCGTATCTGTGATAAAAGTTTTACCAGTGCACAAGTTCGAGAATACTGTATTTTAATCGCGGGTACTATTTGGATGGGTATATTTGTTTGTCATCTTTATCTTGATATTTTTTTAAAACGATACCATCGAATCCCGTCATTTTTCACCAATCATGTACTCTAGTAACTTGATTATTAAAATTCTGCAGTCAATTTAAAAGTGGTTCGTTAATAAAGAATATAGTGAACATATGTACAGGCTTCAACATCTGCAACCGTCTACTACTAAGAATGACAGTCGTGTGTTTCTTTATACGTTTGGTGTCACGCTCTTAAGAATCGATAGGACAAAATTAGCACTGACGGTCTTGGTTTCAGTTCACGGTCAATTAATACACTCATTTTCGTACAAGTGCTCTAGCTATAATGCCACTTTCAAAACAACTGAGAGATCCAGAGCCTTATATACTAGAGTTCGAATCGTGGATACCGAGTTCGGCGGGGTATTGTATATTACAATGTACTGTATTACAATACACTCTATTGCATATTACAATATACATACACAAGCTCGGAGTTGCTTTCAGTAGTGCTGAATTTCTGTATCTAGGATACGACACGAATGGCTATAACTACTTCTCTTGCGGCTCAAAAATACTGTGTTCCAAGTGTATATTACTCTAATAAGAAAAATAAGTTACCTTTGGAATGAGTTTAAGCATGGAAACTCCACTCGAACGAAAATTTGTTGAAGAAAGGTATTGAATCCCGTCATTTTTGACGGACCGTGTACGCTAGTTAAGAAATAAAATATTCATCTTATAAATTATGAATAGGTGGAGTTAGAGTCCCAAAATTGCGAATAGGCGGTGTCGGTGTTGGAGTCGCCAAATTCTGAAAAAGTGGAGTCGGAGTCGGAGTTGGAGTCACCAAATTCTGGAAAGGTGGAGTCGGAGTCGGAGTCGCCAAATTCTGGAAAGGTGGAGTCGGAGTCGGAGTCGGAGTCGCAAATTTATTCCTTCGACTCCACAACCCTGGAAATCACCCTCATATTCAGGCTCAGCCCTCACCTTAACCGCGTGCCAGATGTGGCGCAAACCAAATTACAGAAAGCAAATAAAATATTTGATTCCGGCGCTTGTGTGCTATGTCATTTTCATACAATTTCAAAAAATTCTAAAAATTTTTTTAAAGCAAGCAATACCGAAGTAGATTGTTTCTCAAGTCTAGTACAATGTTCAAGATTGAGTTTAGCTACCTCTGAGCTCGGATAACTTCTATGACTTTTAGGATATCGTTTCACCAACGCTATTCTAAGGTGTACAATTATGTTTAACCTAATTCACTTAAAGCTAGTTGCGCACTAGACTGATTCAATGAACTCGAGATTACTCGAGATTCAATGCTTAATTTCACATAGTAGTTAAATATGGGCTAGATGCAAACAGTAAATTCTAGAAACGACATGAAAACATGGCGAAAGATCGTTGACATCAACCATAGAAAATCACTCGATCAGGATGAGTCAATTAGGAAAGAAAGAAAGAAAAGAAAGAAAAAACTTTATTTCCAATAGAGATTGTACAATATTACAATCATTGGTTTTTAAATATTTTAAAATTAATACACTTAGATGATACACACACACGAGTATTGAAAAACTCGTGTCACTAGTCGAAAATAAATGATTGAGGGCAATGTACTCCTAATCTTGCTTAATCTACATTTGACAATACATGTAATGATAATTATAAGAGATAACGCAAATTCATGGACGATGCATTTTCATTGTGGGGTGAAAACACTTTTGACAGTTTACATGTACATGACATAAAACTTCGCAATTATTGATGCCAGGAAATAATATATGAATCGCTTGTTTCGGCAAATGTTCAAAAGTGTCATTTTAAGGAAGCATGAATAAAAAATATAAATACAAATCCATATACATATATATACGTACATATATATATACATACATACACACACACATACAGATATATATATATATATGTACGCATAAGCATGAGGACCAAGAAGATTATAAGTTTTGTATTTCTAATTCAACAATTTTAACATAACGGTCGTTAGTTAATAAGCATTTTATTTAAATATACATGGATGATCGTACAACAAATGTATAGTTTGTACATGAATGCTTTACAATAATAAAGAGGTGACGAGTTAGGTAATGTTACAAGTTGAAAGTGAACAGAAAATGACCATTATTTCTAGTAAAATGCTAGTTGTCAGTTTAGTACACACATATGTGCACACATACGTGTAAATATATACACATATATGTACACATAAGCATGAGGACCAAGAAGATTATAAGTTTTGTATTTCTGATTCAACAATTTTAACATACCGGTCATTAGTTAATAAGCATTTTATTTAAATATAAATGGATGATCGCAGAACAAATGTATAGTTTGTACATGAATGCTTTACAATAATAAAGAGATGACGAGTTAGGTAATGTTACAAGTTGAGAGTGCCCAGAAAAAAGACCATTTTCTCTAGTAAAATGCTAGTTGTCAGTTTAGTACACACATATGTGCACGTATACATGTAGATATATACACATACGCATGCACAAACATACCCACGCACATACTTACACCAAACTCGTAAGCATACACAAATGCATTTCTATGCATTGAGGCAATACATACGCATTCTACAGAGTGTCATACGCGTAGCGTGCACACGTACACATATATACAAGTAAGCATGTGCGCAAATTTCAGCATAAACTAGCCATTATAAACCAGAATTCCAATCGAGGGAAACAGAGGATATATTATTTATTATAGCATGAATTTTATAAAATTTCATACTAAAAATAGTGGCACAAGACAGTCTACTTAAGTTAGAAACATGAAAACGATTGTGGGACGTGAATAAGAAAGAAAACATTAATGTCCTATAAAGGTTTCATATTAGAAAACAAATCACATTATCTTTGAAATATGGCGCAAATTGTCGGCAATTCATAAACAAACATAGGTATCACATTATTATAAGCAGAATAAGCATATTACTGCAGTATAAATGGATGATTACACAACGAATTTATTTTTATTTTTTTTTTTTACATGGATGCTTTACAATTTCATATTAAAAAAAAACACATTATCTTTGTAATATGGTGCAGAATGTCTGCAATTGATAAACACACACACACATATAGGTACCATGACGGTCTAGTTTGATGCTTGCACAGAAACGGAGAGGAATGACATAAAATGCAACCTTCGACTGGTTTATCTACTCTATTGCACATAGGTGTACGTGCACATATACACACCCATATGTGCACATACACCTATATACGTACACACATATACAAGTAAGCATGTTTGCAAATGACAACGTATAGGCGGCCAAATCATAATACCTACGCATACTTCCAAACTGTTGTGTGATGTCTTGAATTATAAAACAATGAGCGAGGGTGATTGTTCAACAATGGAGATACCAGGCAAATGAGATTCGTCAGTACTCATTCAGTATGTTCTGTAACTAAAAATTATTATTGAGACACAAGATGACGAGTTATTTTGGCTTTAAATTCTCTCGGTCTTTGAGGGACTTTAATATTCAGGGGAAGTTTGTTCCACAGTAAGGCGCCTGATATGGACAGAGCCTTCTGCCCTAAGTGAGATGAACGATAGTTGACTAAGACATTATTGTTTCTGTTCGGTTTTTGATTGGTTACAGTGGGTGGATGGAAACGCACTATCTCCGCATTGCTCTGAGGAAGATATAACGAGGAGAATACGTATTGGGCCTTCTGCAAGAGGAGCCTTTCTTGGATAGGAATCCAGCCGAGTTTATTGAGGAGAGGGGTTACGTGATCATTTCTTTTGAAATTACCGTTGCATACCACCTTGGCTGCAAAATTCATGCATTTTTGTAAGTCCCTTTGAAGGTATTGAGGTAAGTCTCCCCATACTAGGCTGCAGTAGTCAATGCGCGATAACACAAGGGATTGAATAGCTAATAATCTGGATTTTTCGTCTAGCATACTTTTTATACGATGAAAAAACATTAAAGTTCCGTAGATTTTGTTGCAAGTAGTCTCAACGTGAGATACCTAGATTTTTACCAACGAACCAGATACCTAGATTTTTAACTTTCTCTGATGCATTAATTTTATCATTTCCAACTGCAAGAGTAAGATCTGAAGTTTTTTTAATTGCATCTTTGGATCCAAAAATAATGCATTGTGTTTTATTAGCATTTAATTTGAGACCATTTCGGTCGTACCATGATTTCAGGCTAGTCAGTAAGGTTTCGGCTTTAATTGCGTGTCTATTCCCAAGTTCAGTATTTTACGTAGAAGTCTTTCATGTTCGACGCTATCGAACGCCTTAGAGAGATCAAGTAGCAGCAAGAGTGTTACATTCTTTTGATCGATGTCACTGTATATTTTTTCAGATATATTGAGCAGAGCGTCTTGGGTGCTAGTATTTCTTCTATAGGCATATTGATTTTGGTGGAGTAGATTTGACTCGTCCAGGTGTAATGACAGTTGATTTGTCACCACTTTCTCCAATAGTTTGGACATGACAGGCAAAAGACTGATGGGCCTGTAGTTTGATGTTGTATTTAGGTCACCACTTTTGTGCAACGGTCTAATAATGGAGTGTTTCCATTGGTTTGGAAACGTGTTGGTTACTATTGATGTATTAATTATCAGACGAATCCATGGTGCTGTAACAGGGAAACTGTCTTTGATATATTGAAGACTGATACCATCATGTCCAACCGCCTTTGTGTTTTTTAGTGAGTATAAGATGTTTTGTAACTCCGGTAAATCGACAGGGCGTGGTCTCCACTTGACATCAGTCCTCGAGGGTGCAGTGGGGCATGAATTTTCAATTGTCGTTTCATCTGGATTGGTACACACCTCACTGAAAACTTGAGCCCCTACTTTTGAAAAGAATGTGTTGAAATCCGTGGCTGTTGCCAAGGGATTTTCAAAATTACTTATGCGATCTAAATTTTTATATGGGGCTACCTCACTAATGATTTCCCAAGTTCGCTTCGGGTTATTTTTAGCCGTTATCAGTGCCTGGTGGAAGTGAGTTTGTTTCGCTTCAGTGATTTTCTTTCGAAGAATTTTTTCATGTTCTTTATATCTCTTGTATAAGGTACTGTTTGATCTATTGTTTTTGTAAAAGATTTGACCTGCCTACATGATTATTTTTCGATAGAAAAAGAGATTCAAGATTCCTTTTGATAGTTCTATAAGAATTTTTTCACGGACCTTAGGGATTGAATTCCAAGTCTTAGTTTCAATGAAAATGATGCTGTGTTGTGACCGAACCTTTGAATAATAGGGAATTATGAAGTTACTTCCATTTCGAGTTAAATGGCCTTATGACTATTTTGTGCAGTTGATAATTGTTTGAGGTCTTTGTCGTCATCATTGGTCATGTTTTATACATGACCAATGATGTACAATTTTTTCGAATATTTTCGAATTTTCGAATCAATTTTCAATTTTTTCGAATTTTCTATGGACAATTTTTTTCGAATATTTTCCGAATAATCGTTAGCACAGAGCTAGGTCTATAATTGTTAACTTAAGTTTTTCGCCACTTTTAGAAATAGGGGTTACTCTAGTAACTTTGAGAGAGTGCAAAAAAATACTCAGGGAAAGCGATTGGTTATAATATTGGATGAAAAAGGGGCTATAATATCATCTATAACTTTTCGGACTTTAACTGAGAACGTTTTTAATCCATTTTATTTGTTCTTCAAGGTGTTTATGCAAGTTATAGCAACGGAGGAGTTGGTAGACGTAAAGAAGAAAGAGTTGTGTTCACACACATGATCCATATATTCCAAGTGATCCGTAGGTTCTCCAGGGATACTATCAGCTGTATTTTTCCTGCGTTTACGAAAAAATCGTTAAAAAGATGAGCAATATTTTTCTTCTCGTGATATTTTACGTTATATTGAACAATAGGCTCAATCATTTTCTTAGCAGCATTATTCGGTTTACAGCAAGAATTAAGCAGGCGCCAGTTTTTTAAAATATCTGTTTTAAATTGAGTGAATTTGAGCCTAAAGTAGTTTTTTCGATGTCCTTATCTTATTTCTCATATAGTTCCTGAATCTATTGTACACTTTCCTACATATTCTCCCTTGGCAGAGGAGAGCTATAGGTACACTCGACATTTCTTTATGTTAATAATGATTTCTTCAGTAATCCAAGGCTTTTGTCCATTTTTCGGTGTAATTGTAGGATTGATGATCGTGCAACATTGATTATATGCGGTTCTTATAATTTCAGTCAAGTTTAGTATCCCTTCATCAATATTTGTTGCATCGTTCTTTAATTCAATTTTGGTATTAATTCTTGTAGAACAGTTTACATTGTCCCTAACTTTGAGTCATTTACTCAATGATACGGGAAAGTTTCAGCCTGTGGCTTGGTGCAAGTGACGTATACATTTTCTCTTAATAGGAAGAATCAGAAAATGATTCAATAAGCCGGAAGTTATTATCCCAATGAGAAAGTTAGTTGGATCTGCCTTTGAGATGTTATTGAGCATCGCGGCAGATTCTGATGAGATTCGTGTTCTTAGTGATGATTGGAAGGAAAGATTTAGGCTTAGTGACATTTATGAAATATTAGATTAGTTCGCAGCTTTTATGTTCCAAAAGATCATAATTGAAGTCACTACAGATTAATATGTTATGGTATAAAGACTGGTTTAACAGTAACGTAGTACCTTGGATTTCATTAAAGAAGGATACCGAACAGGCTGTTGGAGGCCTATACACCGTTCCAAACACAATCCTTTTACCTTTTTTCAACACTATGAATAGTGTTTCTATGTGTTCACGACTCATAGTTGCATTTGCTATGATTCTCGAATCTATGTGTTTAAGATGTAGGTACTGACACCTCCTCCACGTTTATAGTTATTACGTAGTGAATGGTAGCCATAATAGTTCTGAATTTGAATCATGTTTTTAGTTGAGTCATCTATCCAGCTTACGGGAAAGCCAAGAACGTCAAAGTTTCAGTTAAGCTCAGTGATAGTATAATATTTCGTTGAATTTTGGATAGAGTGATCTACAGTTCCAACAAAACAGCGAGAAATAATTGGGACGTGTTCTTATCGATTCATTGAATTTTTTTCTACTATTATATTCATAGTTTCTTAGTTCATTAAGGTTAAGGTACAACTTATTCAACTTATTGAGATCTGGATCAATATCATCAAATATATCAGTATGATTAGTCATTAAGGAGATCATCCCAGGCCCCTGTAGGTCCGGGGGTCATTTCTAATGTTTTTGTTGGAAAAGGACCCTTAGTTGGTGGACTATTCGGTCCTAAAATTTTACGACGCTACGGACAATAATCCCCCCTCCCCCTGAGGGGGGGAAGGGAGTGGGCCCAAAATTTTTCATTTGGTCCAGATTTTTACCCCATATAAAAAGAGAACAAATGGGAAATGGAAAAAAGCCTAATTTGAGTTTGTTAGAAATGTTCCAAGGATTCTAAAACTGTATTTGTTTTTGTTCTAGCATCAAAACTGAATGAGGAGATACATCTTGAAATATCAACATCAGTGAAAAGCACCCAAAATTTTTAATTTCTCCCCGATTTTGACCCCATATAAAAAGAGAACAAATGGAAAATGAAAAAAAAAACAATTTGAGTTTGTTAGAAATGTTTCAAGGATTCTAAAACTGTCTTTTTTTTTGTTCTAGCATCAAAACTGAATGAGGAGATACATCTTGAAATATCAATACCAGTGAAATATCAATACCTAAAAACCAATATGTCAATTTTTTTCAAAAACTAAGGCCTAAATCAAAAAAATGAATGAATTCAATTGTGTTTCTATTCAATGGTTACATATCTTAGTCAAATTTCATAAGAATCAGACTGAAAATCATAAATTTCATATATGAAAGAAAAATTTTTATTTTTTCATTTTTTATTTTGGAAATTACAATTTTCAGTGTGAATATGAAGTTATGTAGGGAACTTATCGAAATACAAATTAAAACTGCATTCAATTACATAAATTGTTCATTATATTGCACTTCAACAAAAAATTTCGTTTTTTGCTTATACCCAACACTTCTAACTTTCAACATTCAACCTGAAACTAGTCCTCGAGTTTTGATGCTAGAACAAATCCAAAGACAGTTTTAGAATTCTTGAAACATTTCTAACAAACTCAAATTTGGCTTTTTTTCAAATTCGAATTCTTTGAAAAAATATATAGCTCTAAACCCAAAACATTGTTGCTGATTTTTGAAATTTCAAAATAATTCGAAAAAAAAAATTGAATTTGAAAAAATCCGAATTTGAGTTTGTTAGAAATCTTTCAAGGATTCTAAAACTGTCTTTTTTTGTTCTAACATCAAAACTGAAGTAGGAGTTTCAGGTTGAAATATAAAAATATACCAAAAAACACATTTTTAGCCAAAAAAAATAAGGCCTAAATCGAAAAAATGACATGAGTAAAAAAGGTTTACTTTCACGAAAGACATATATTGGCCAATTTTCAAACGAATCGAAATAAAAAAGTTCTCCGCCTGGGATGATCTCCATAAAATGGAATAGCAGTAGATGATACACAACTTAGTAAAAACAGAAAAATTAAAAAAGTATGAAATAACGCGTAAATAATGATAATACTTCTGTAAAAGAATTAAACTAAACTAAAGTAAAGAGTAAAAAATAAACAGAAAAAAGGAAAAATAATGAAATTACACAGAAATGTTCAGCCTTCAATCTAGCGTAATTTAAAAAAAAAATTCACGCGCTCATTCCATGAGTAGGAATATTGGAGCCCATAAAGCGTCGACAGAGAGTTAAAAAATGGCTAGCATATACCGAGCAACATATTGGAGTGCATAAGATGTTCATGACGCTGTTAAAAAAGCCAGCATACACCAGGCAGTACTCGCGCATAACACACAGGTGCTGTAGAAGAAGGAATATATTACTATTGCAGTGACTGTGGTATAATATACAGATTCAGAATACTGTAAATAATATATTTTTCTTCGTTTAGGACCATAAGTTACATAAAAATAAAACCCAATCGGTCAATTTATACGTAAGAAAAGTGGACTGAAATAGAAAGAAATTCTCTGAAGTGGGGTGTCTTAGAATTGTAGAAAGACGCTTCTAGTCAGATGAAAGTTTTAGAATATTACATTAGTATTTTGCAGTCGGTAGAGAACTAGTTACTAGTAACTTCGTTTAGGACACGTTCAGTTGCTTCAGCAGATATTGATCGAGCTCTACAGGCGTGTTGATTGCCTGATGTCTTGAGGTTGTTTGTCCAGGAGTCTAAGAGGCGAAGACGGTGAAATTCCCATCTAGGCTTTTGTCGATTCCAATTTTCTCTAAGAGCTTTTTTCTGGCGATTCTTAGAACGGACATAATGTGAGCTCGCGAAGATATGAGGTATTCTATATAGAATCATGGTTTAACCATGCGCAAGCATTCAAAACCTCTTTGTTTCTTTTCGTAGTTCTTTAGTTCATAAGTAATGTTTCTTCGATCATCGTTCCCAGTTTTAGTTTTTTTCCCATTCTATTGGCTCTGGTGATGTCACGTCACTGAGGTTGATGTTGAGACAGTCACTCTGCAGTCTTCGCCTTCACGTGAATGCGGGAGTCCCCAGAAATAACAAGAGAGCGTTTTCTGTTTTCTAACTTTGTACTGTGTTCCTTTTTCTCTAATCGAACCAAACGAAAGACTAAGCGACTTATTTTCTTATTTTAGTCATGATAATTTTCTTTTGCTCAGATTCTTTCATCGTTAGTGTTTCAGTTAGCTTTTTAAGGTCACTTATTTGATTTTGAAAATTTGTCATTAATGAGTCGAGGTGTTAAATAATAATAGAGACCACTTGCTTACTATCTTTCGACAATTTTTGATATTAGGATACAGGCCAAACTTTGACGGAGACTCACTGTTGTTTTGTATTATGTGTTTTTTCGCCATCTTGAAGTCGAGTCTTTGAGGTGAATATTAGGGTTGGGCGCTCTTTTTCGATGGAATATTACAATTTTTGCTCGATTATTTTTGATTATGGTACGTTGAATTTACTCATGGATGCTCATGGTGAGAGTGGGCAAACTGTTATGTTAGAAATCCATAATTTCTAACTAGTAAAGGCATTTCATTTCGGATCAAAAACAGGAGCGTCAACACTGTATAACGTCACCAAACCTTTTTTGACACAAATCAACCATTACTTTTTACAGATATTTCACCTTGTAAGTGGAAGTGCTTTATTTTATGCTATATTCTTCATGTTTGGACACTTTCCAGAGTAAAGGTTTATCATTTCCACTTTCAAAGAGTGCAAAAAGGGACCAGAATGTTCCCCGTACATCACAGAAGAAGAAATCATTTCACGTACAACGCCTAAGACATTACTGGAAATTAATAGAACTCGTATCGAAAATTTCAAACTTGTGTCTCAAAATGGTATACATTGAAGTTTAATAAATGTATTCTGCTGTTTCTTTAACAATTTCCAAATGGGAAGGACATAGCTGTGTCATTCCCAAAAAATTGGATTGAATTGGAAAGATGATAACTTCTAATTTTACCATAGTCTACTCTAAATATTTTTTTTCTTCGAGAAAACAAGAGAAAAGTGTTTTGGGGTAACTACAAAATTTTGAAACTGATCATAGAATGTGTTGCGTTTTAGTTGGTTAATATTAAATCATGAACACATCTGTAAAACTTAATGTACATTGTATAATTCCTATGTTTAAGTTAGGAAAATTATCAATTCGAAAAAAAAGCCAAACATTCCGATCGAGAAGTGATCGTTGATGATACATGCAAATGTATAAAATATAGTTGTTGCATTATCTTTCATTTACCATTACAATTGAAAATTCTCAACATATATTAACTAAAATTCTACAGCAATACTAATGCGAACGTTGTAAGTATGATTGTGAATTCTGAAGTTTTCCATGCGGCTCAAGGCATTGATGATATAAACCTAATGGTTGTGGTCAATTAAATGTCTTGACAGTCCAACCATTAAATTTATTTTAGTTTCCCTAAGATGAAATCCATACAAATGTTAATTCCAAATACCCCCATTGAGTTGGCTTAATTCTTGGTTTTGGTTATCAAAATATAGTAATGAATATGTAGGTCTTTTATCTGATGTTCAGTTAGAGTCATACATTAATCTCTTTGTAGGTTCACTATCACGAATTTGCAGTCTTCACTCAAATATCTAAATGTATAAGGCAAAGATTCAATGATTAACGAAGCTTGACATACATAAATGAGTAATAAATAAATAGAACGAATTTACAAACAAATAATAACTATTTATTATCCATCTTGCTTGTTATTCAAGTAATAATGGCCATGGCATGAAGCGCCTTTAAGGGGTGACTCAATTACAGACCAGCCAATACATATATAATGTCACTAATATGCAACTAATTTAACCCAGGAAACTTCCGTTAACCTAAACTAAGAATATTCGTATGAGCTCTTTAATACCCTGGAGCTACTTTGAGTCAGATTTATTCGCCTTAGATTCTGTTTTTTCTGTATGAGAAATATTGGTAAAACTGCGTCCCACATCGAGGTAATAAAATATTCGGAGTCATGTCCGTAGATTTTCCAAAAATTATCATCTCTGCCTCTGTAAAGAGACACGGTTGTTAACGAAGTAGGGTGCAAAATCGCGGCCTCTATAGCGTGAATGGATTTGAATTTGTCTTCTGTGTGATTTTTTGTCAGAGAACTGGACTAGAAATAAATTTGTCCCACAATGCGCGTGTTAGCTTGGCCTAATAAGGAAGGCACAAGTAGGCGTTTCATTTAATTTATAACCTTTTTGAGAAAATAAATTAAAAATCCGCTGATTTTGAAATGATAAACAGATTGATATTAAATTCTATCTATAGGTCGGTGTCTTGAAAAGGATCGTAAATTTTGCTGAAACTAATTTCATTTTAGCCCCATGACATTTAAAATAGAATGTGATGCAATTGAGCGCATAGGAGGCATTATGTACGTTAAATCGATGTAGCTAGAATATATTTCATACAGGTGTGTGTGTACAAACTTTGTCAGACGGCTATGGTATACTTTAAATAATCATATTTTTGCATGTATGCGAATGTTTGAATAAACATTTATGAGCAAACAACTGCATTAATAATTTTTCGCACTTGTTTGGTTGAAATCAAATTAGCCTCACGTGCACTAACTACTTCAACTCAGAACCGACATCACTGATGTGCTAACACTTGATAATCCTTACTCATTCCAAACATCATTTGGACAACGACAAATTCTAGTAAATCTGTGATACATTCAAAACGGCAACGATCAGCCCCTACCAACAACGTGCTGAACGCAATAGTCAAAGGGGTTCAAATCTGGCGAGCTTAGAGGTCTTGTGTGGTGAACTATCCTATTGGCATCTGATAATATTGCACACTTCTTCAGTCCAATGTATAAAAGCTTTTTGCGAAACCTCTAAGTTAACTGAAGATAATTGAGGATAATATTGAGGACCGATAGTAATTTTACGACTTTGGTACCAACAAAGGAAGTTAATAACAGACATACAATTCCAAGCATATGATTCTTTGTCCAATCCAATTCTTTGTGTGGAAATGATCGAGTAATGTTTGCAAACTTTTGTCTGCTTTTCAGTGTATTTTTCATGGATTGTAGCCTGAAGAGTGTATTTTTCATCTCATTCACTGTCAGGAAAATTGTTCATGTATTAGTAGCGAAAATCAAGTTGCTTCAATTCGTTTGCGGATGATAAAAATTTGGAATATTCTATCTTCCAACTCCTTACGCCCTATATAAATATACATATATATAGATAGAACAAATAAGTATTTGCTCTTACCATGTTTATTAATATTAAATTGTCAACTACTGTATCTAATATAAGCTGGACTGGGGAAAATTACATGCTCAACAATATCGAACGGCTGGTTAGACCCATGGAAAATTTCAAGGTTATTTTTCTAACTTAAATTGCGGAGCTTATCCTATTATAACCCTCAGAAGCCTAACCTTAAGTATCTTAACCTGACATAGCGTTAAAACTTCACCTTTTATGACTCTAACCCAAAACACCACTACCTAGCCATACATTTCCTAGCCTACCCTTTCCTGCCCTATCCTAACCGGTCGCAGCCCTTTCTATCCAAACCTAACCCATCCTATCTTAGTCTACCAGAACTTACCATTACCAAGCCATTGCTAACTCAACCTAACCTTATCACAATTTCCTATTTACTTTAATGACAGTTGACTTCATAACGAGAGTCGACCGTAACTATGACACCGCTATAGGCTGCCAGCGTTAACGTACGGACTGACAGATGATTGGACGCATAACGAAACGCAAGCGGAATTATAATATAGAGATTTCACTACCAAGGAAATAGCAAAAAATTACTTTAAAATCATCTTAATGAAACATTTCAAACCTCAGCTCTTCATCTGCCATAATGTGCAAATAACAAACTATATACATGCATTGAACCAAAAAACAAAGTGAATCTAATTTTTTTAGCAACCCTACTATATACCCAGTTGCGTATTTGTGAGTTCGAAAAAATATCCAGAAATAAAACTAATGTAGGCAACGGTCAAATGGGCAAATTGTTGTCTGAAATAAAATCTTGTCAAAGAGAGAGAAAAGCGAGAGAGAGAGAGAGACACCGTTCTGCATTTCAGTTCCATTTCTGGATTTTTCCTCGCCTTAACTCACATTTACGATACTGGGTAGTGAAGTAACTAAAAAATTTCAAATGAATTTTGTGTTTTCTTCTAGTAATTATTTTATTTAGACCCCAATGTGAATACTTGCGGAGCAGTTTGGTAAATTATTCATGATGTTAGTGCAATACACGTTTATATTTCATTTTTTACTGATTATGACTGCTAAGCTGAGGCTTGAAACGTTTCACTAAAATGACTAAAGTTTTTCTTTGTTGTTTCATTCATAGTTGAATTGCTAAACAAAAAAGATATTCTCAACGAATGTTATATTATACCATTCATATGTCACAGGTAAATTACGAAACGCACTAATACACAGAGTTTGAGGTCCAAATGAACTGACAATCCTGAACTGAACAGAGCACTTACGCGTACATCTACGATCTAGCCAGGGAAAAAATTCTGCTAAACATATTATATTTCTTTTGCCATGCAACATTAGATGCCCCGATGGTTAACGCATTAGAAAGGAACAATGTTATAACTATCATAAGGTAAAACTGGCCTAAATGAATTTCCAGGTACATAGGAATGCATTTCTACAGAAGATGATATTTGTCTGCCATTTCAATTAATGACCGTAGACTTGAAAAAAATAACCCTGTACATGAAGCAAGCAGAGCTGTTTTCCACTGTCTATCAAACTTTTCAGCAAAATTTCTTCAATTTGCTACGTTTTATAATATTGACAGTGATATTTTCAGTTTATGGGTCGCCAGCAATGGTTTTGAGTTGGCAAGTTTAGAGCAGGCGTCGCACCACCGAGGTAGGTGTGATACCTACACCAAACTCCCCACCGCAGAACATTATAGAGAGCGGGAGATCGCATCTTACAGCTGCGCTGCAGACCCGTCCGCCTGCTGTACTTTTTACGACTGCAGTATAATTACGCTCGCACACCTCCCGTTGCGGAGGAAATTACTGCTGACTTCATTGCAGTTCTGATTGCTGCCACGACTGGGATTTTATCCTGGTAACATTGCAGTGTGCTTATTTCGAAGTGTTTTGTACCGCTGCAAACTCATTGCAAGGAAATGGTAACTCAAGATGAACGTCTTGCTTGGAAAAGGAGAAAGTTGATTTGTCGCTTCTGAAGACATGAACGAGAATCCATCCGGTTTATGTACAAAATCAGTAACACATCTTGTACCAGACTATTTTAGTGTAATATTATTCGTTAGGTGCTGCTAATTCTCCTGGTGAAAAAAGTTTTGGAGTACAGTACTTGCATCGGGTATGAAAGAAATCATAAATTTGCATTCAGAGTGCCACAATAATTATCATACAGTGATATACCATTCCCAGCTCGATAACTGATTATATTTTTATTTTTGAGAGTAACTTCATGAATTTCATCTCAACGTAGTTTCAGCATTCTCATTGACTTTAGATCAGCAACAACAGTACTGTTGCGTGTTGCACCTTGTTCAGAGTTATTATCAGGTAGAATTTCAAAAGAAATAAAAATAAATTTCTGAAACATGTTTAAATTGTCTCACATTACAAATTTAAAGTTAAGTTACGAGATACAAAATACACTGTGTTTCAATTATTGTACTGTGAGAGTGACCAAGTCAGTGACTCAACGATAGTTCAGGCAATAGAACACGGACTCAGTATCAAAACCAAGTAATGCTCAGTATTTCATGACGACATCTTATTTGTTTTCTATATTGAAGAACTGTAAAAGAATTTATACTACTCTACACTTCAATTGCAACATTTGATTTGACCCACAGGACAATTCTAACTTCAATACTCCCTCTGCATCGTTATTTGTACCTCACAGTGTTCTCTGCACTTCGTATTGTTCTATGCCGATCGGCAACGTCTTGTATGTTTCAGGTCTCGCAAATCCTTAGAAACACTTTAGCCTAGGTTTATGTTATTATATTGTTATTTTTTATGGCAGTTTTAAAAAGATGATCGGCTTATGAACATTTCATTGAAAATCTTAACGAGAGCACTATATCTGAAGGATTTAAACTCAGAATTACGGGATCAAAATTTATTTATTTATTATGCTTTATCAAGAATGATAAAGAGAATCCAAGCAGCTTGTGGTTTTATAAAAAAACTAACGATATATCGGAAAGAATATGAGAAATTGAGGTGATATATGTTTTTTTCAATATTTAATCTTTAAAAACAGCTTTGAAAATATTTTCTTCACGTCTGTGAAAATTGGAAATAGATGACAAAGAAGTAAACCTAAGATCGTTATTTTCTATCCATGAAACATTTTATGAATGTGAGCGTCTTTAGAGAAACTGTGTAACATATTGAAGGAACGATATCTTTTGAACAATTAAAACTGAATACATAGGAATAGGACGTCCTTAAAAAAATACATTGAAACAAAGCACCACATTTTGCCACCGAATGCTTATTTATGTTATTTTACAAAAGTTAATTAGAAATAAGGAACTTACCTGAAGAGCAGAAACGGACCACAAATAGAGAAAGTCTCTGCATGACGATTAATTTTTTAAAACAAAGGCGTGCTAAATTCCAATTGAAGAAACTCGCCGTCCACGCATTTATAGAACGCCTCTTGGACTGAGGGTTGGGTTCAGGGCCACACTTCATTGAGGTAGTTACCATATTAATTTATATAGGGAATTAGTTATTGATAAGATAGTTAGCATATTATTATCATCGTGCCATTTTTCGACAGTAATTTTGTACTTTTTGTGAGATAAGTTCGTGTATCTTGAGGAATACAAGGAAATGTGAATTAAAATAAGGCATAAACATTAATATTGAGTAAAATATGCTTCATCAGAATTAAGGTCTCCAAACAATTTTTCACCTTGTAGTTTATTTCTGACGCGTAAATAACTGAAAAGTCTAAGCTCAGTAAATTTATTAGCCAAGTCGAGTCTTTAATGGTGCGACGAATGACGATGGTAGCAAGTTAAAAGAATTACTCAAAAAAACGGTATCCTGTTGACCTCTGTAGACGCGTTTCCATAATAAGATTGGTACGAATATTCAATATTTTAGCTAGGAACTAGGGAATAACTCACCATTGTGAAAATCTTCTTCGAGTGGGATGAAGAGAGGGAAGACAACGTTGATTGCCATCTTGCCTGCGCGGAATCCTTCCCTAAGGATTTTAAATAATTTCTTTTGTAATCGTGTACTGAAATGAACTTCGGTCACGAAGAAGAAAAATAAATACTCCTGAGTGCTCAAATTAGAAAGTCCTCTAAATGGAACTCATCAGAAAATGAAAAGGCCGTAAAAAGATTTCTGATCGAAATAGAGTATATATTATTTCAAGAGAAATTTGGATAACTTTTCTGATTTTGGTTTCACGAAGCTAAAAATCACTCAGAAGTCCTTTCGAGAGCCGTCCATAAAAGCGGCGCGGCTCGAGTCAGGGCGGATCAGCACCATTCACTGCTGAAAATCTGCGACAAAAATCGACAGCTTTCCAAATGAAGCTTTTTGAAAGGTCCCATTTACTGCCCAGAGACCGATAATCTGAGGGCTAGATTTTGTGAGCATTCATCAGACGGGTTCGACAAAATAGTCAATAGAGGTTGACGACACCCAAGTTCCTAAAACAGGTCCTCTTTAGCGCGGAGGTGACGCGCTAATTTGACGAATTTTATGAGCACATCTATGCTGTTTTATGATGATAAAAAGTTTTGCTCACTAAAATCCTTTCAATGTCAGAAATTTTTTCGACTGATTTGATATTTTTCTGAGTTATGGTGGACTGTTAGATGATCAACGGCCGCGGTTTCCTCTCGAAAATCTGCAAAAAAAAGAAAATAATTTCAGATATGCGTTTTGAGTAATTTAATGTAGAATTGCACACAAGAAGAAAAGTTCATGCCAATAAAACAGGTTCTTAACGAGACACATGAAATAATTTTTCCAGCATGTTTATCAAACATTTGACTTACTCAAGTCAAAACAGCCTTGTACCACTCTTTTGCTCTGCCGTTTCCCCTTTTGAGTCAAATATGTGCATTTCCATTTTAGCATCTGTTTAACAAAAAAAATTATCAGATTTTTTTGAATATTATCTCATTTTTCACTGAGAAATGAATTCAATATTATAAAAGAGCAGCAAAAAATTACAAAAATCTGTTTGTCACATGCATTTCTCCATGCACTGCAATACTGACTCCAGCATGCACTTCAGTTTTAGTACATACTTCAGTGCCCACTTCAGCATTCACTTCACTACTCACTTCTGTGCGCACTCCATCGCTTATCTGAGCATTTCATAGAATCGTAAGCATTGAACTCTAATTTCATTAGCTAGCATGTAGCACTGTCAATTTATAAGATGAACTCGGATATCTGTTTTTTTAGATATGAATATAATTCAGATAGTAAACATGATCAGAATTCCACTCCGTATTGTCTGAGCATTTGAGAATAAAAATGAATTCTTTTGTGAGGAAATAAATTCTGTGAATTTTGAAACATTTTGAAAACTTAGGTTGAACAAATTGCTGAACAACTTCCTGAATTGCACTATTCTAACTCTTAATTGGTAAATTGTTGTAGGTTTTTCGTTATGAAAGCAATTTAAAATAAAATGATTCTAAGCTTTGAATTGCGAATGATAAAAAAGGCAAAGCCCTAATGAATTTACCAGAGTTGCTTGGGGACATGTTCAAGGGGATGAAAAAAATATCGCAAAATGGGAACAACATAGTACAATAATTATTATTCACATGTTGATGACGCTTGCTTATCGTTTTATTACAGTGCTCATCATTTACATTCATTAAAATGTAGTTTTGCAAGAGTTATGACAAGTATTGTTCGTCGCTCATCTCATTAAATGGATTTTATGGTCGTCCTCCTCGTGATCCATTCGAATTGTAGGTAAAATTAATCCTTGAATCTTCCAAAAAAACATTTTGTTCTGGATTCTGTCAATGGTTTTTTATAATACTTTGGGTCGGGAAATATTAGCGTAGACTTTTGCCATTACAAGAACGCAATTTGAGCCAAGAGAACCTGAGGTTTGCCGATTACTGACACGACAAGAAAAAATCCCTGCTCAATTGATTACAAAACTTGGGAAGCAAATCGTAATGATTTCACTCGAGACAAACAATTCTTCTGCCCACAGCAGCTCGCTCATTCTTGGTCTGATGACAACTTGAGACAAATTGTACTTAATTTCTCACTTAAGACAAATTTCGCTTAAAACAAACAATATTTCTGCTCACAGCAGCTCGCTCATTCGTGGTCTGATGACAACTTGAGACAAATTGTACTTAATTTCTCACTTAAGACAAATTTCGCTTAAAACAAACAATATTTCTGCTCACAGCAGCTCGCTCATTCGTGGTCTGATGACAACTTGAGACAAATTGTACTTAATTTCTCACTTAAGACAAATTTCGCTTAAAACAAACAATATTTCTGCTCACAGCAGCTCGCTCCTTCGTGGTCTGATGACAACTTGAGACAAATTGTACTTAATTTCTCACTGAAGACAAATTTCGCTTAAAACAAACAATATTTCTGCTCACAGCAGCTCGCTCATTCGTGGTCTGATGACAACTTGAGACAAATTGTACTTAATTTCTCACTTAAGACAAATTTCGCTTAAAACAAACAATATTGCTGCTCACAGCAGCTCGCTCATTCGTGGTCTGATGACAACTTGAGACAAATTGTACTTAATTTCTCACTTAAGACAAATTTCGCTTAAAACCAACAATATTTCTGCTCACAGCAGCTCGTATACAAGCTTGGTTCGTTAGGGGCACGTATTTTAAAAAGATGTCACTTGAAAATACTTCCTGTTCTTGCAAAGCCCTCATGTCGGAGCTTTTTATTCGAGGGACGATTTTTTGCCGCATTCCATTTGAGAATTGACTGTTTTTCTACATCCGCTGAACTGCGTGAAGATCTTCAGAGGAATGAGGAAAACTTCTCACGTTCCTAAGTTACCAGATGGGGCACACTTACCTCATCAGGCTTGGCACGCAACGATCAGGGCGAGCGCACGAGTACAAACCACGATAAACGCAAAACTTGCTTGACACAGAAAGAAATTGGCTGTAACAATGACATGACACACAGATAAGTAATGTGCAATGCGAGCACTATCACTGCAAGTACTGGATGAAGCAAAAGTACTGACTTTATTGCTCAAAACCAGGGTCTAAAGAAGTAATAGTATTTTGAGCATTTTGCATTCAGCGCCATAAAAGTATGAGGGAATGCTGTTCAGGTCCCCGTTGTTCACTTTAACTAATACATTGAAATGCTTTCTGAATTTTAAAGAGTAAAAGCTTTCTGTGCTTGATGCATCACCGCTGGCACTCGTCCACTCGGAAAATGCTGACTTCAATTCGTAAAATGTCAATTTTCAGAAATACCAGATGGTTTTGTAAGGCATCTCAAAAACTGAAAGCTGATGAAATTCTCGTGCCAGATATTGCGCACAGAATTGTGAAAACGTTTAAAAGAAGGTTGGAGGAAATAAGTAACTCAGAAAACAATTAGACTTGAAAGATGCGAGAAAATTTCTATTATTGAATGCCTCACATCATTTTCAGATAAAAATTTCTCATATATATTTATAAAAAAATATATATATAGATATATATATTTATATCGATATATATATATATATAATATGTAATATAAATATGTGTTATATACATATATATATATAACATATTATTTATACATATTTTCTTAAGGTAGAGAAGTAGCTTAAGATGCAAAAGATATTGCAGAAAATACGCGACTTCTTCTAAAGACAGAATGAAAACACAGAGGACACTCAGACTTTGTTATTAACCGATTTTTATCAGGTAGGTGTGATGTTATTCGTCATCACTCCAGGTACGAAGGCACTAGAGTCCTGGTCGTTTTTCAATAACTCAGCGAACTGAACAAAGTAGCTTACTGTACCGCAATTGTGCCCTAAGCAAATCAAGCGCGTATTTTTTGGCGGGCGTTCTCGCTCTGCACTTTTCGGTATTTTTCTAAAAAAAAAACTGAATACATACAAATAAAGCGAACTTTGATTTCAACTAGACGGAAATCGGTTCAAAAAAAAAGCGAACCTTGATTTCGTGATAGCGATATTTGATTTTTATTAAAATCAAGGTTAATTTTATCGAAAATAAAACACAAAGAGAATTTATCCAATTGAAAGCTTGCAGACACATTTTATTTTTACTTTGCATGTTATATTTCACATTTTTATGAAAGATAGGGAACATATAAACACCACTGAGATTATAAAATGCGTCGAAAATGATATGTATAAGTGGTTTGCTTTCTGCATATTCCAATTATAAATAAAAATGCCTAGATAGATGTCTTAAATCTCATTATTCATTAAGGAAGGCAATGAATAAAAATTTCTGGAACGTTTTGACCTCCAGGGTCATTATCAGCCTGAAAGCAAGTAGAGAAAAATAATCAAGTGTCAAATTTACATCAATCATGAAAGAAGAATAACAAAAAAACATGAAAGGAACAAAATAAAAATGTTCAGTATTAAAATTACGTTAGTAGTAGAGGAAAGGCAGATTGCACATCATTAAAAGCCGGGTTTTCTTCCTAAATGTGGAGAGATTGTGAAATGCAGAGGTTTATTTGGTTTGATGCAGAGGCAATTGCTCTAAAATCATCAAATCTAACAGGAATGTCGCACATCTCTGCATGAGAGCGGACTGAAGTGTGGGAAGGTGTGGAAAGTAACTGGTTAGTTCTAAAACTCCTGCCGGCATGCTCTGCAACACGGATACTGAGGCTCGAGTGGTCGAGCCCACGTTCTCAGACGCACATTGTGCGCAACTATATTTGTAAATCAGAGATGAGAGCATACCTATAGGAGTTTTATCTTTATAATTGAAAAATGATCTTATTTTTTACGTATTGACTAACACTAATTTAATATCAATCTGCGGAAAATGCTTCGAAAGAAGAATGACGAAGTCTTTTTAAGTTTCTCCGATTGGTGACCGAAGAACGGAAATGAGAAAAAGAGTTCCTTTTTAAGAGCGGTAGGTTGAGTGACATGGATACAAAATTTTGTTCAAAAAGTTCTTAACACAAGAATCAACCAGTGGTGAAGGAAAGCCATTATTGCTAGGTAAGACCTTCAAAATTCAAATTCCTTATGCATAGTTTCAAATGAAGAACACACACGATAGGGCCTAGACATTTTGATGCTATTTAATTTGAAGGTGAATGTACAAAAACTGGAAAAACTAATTCCTAACCCGGTAAATGTTTGCTTACCGAAAACAGAACTTTGAAGCCTACCCTCTTTGCGTGTCATAGTGCCGTCTAAAAATGAGAGACAATTAATCTTTTCGAACTCCATATTAAATTTGATGTTAGGGTGACGCGAGTTCAAAAATTTCTAAAATAAAGAGCATGGAAATTATTCCTCAACAACAACAAAAAGTATCATCAATATAACGTTAATAAAACTCAGACTTAAAATCTACAGGACAAGAATCTAACCAGCGCTGTTCATGTTAACGCATAAAAATATTTGCAA